>OY720677.1:85738085-86938085 GCA_963170755.1 Amphimallon solstitiale | reverse complement strand
CATGTGGGAATTTCTATAAACAGGGAAAGTACTGTAGCATCATCTCAAACTATAGATGAACCTGAGGAGTCTCTTCCTTCTACTTCATCAGTACCACCTATTCTTTATAATTCACTAAGTGCTCCCTTGGAGTGTGTCCTGGGTCCTGAGAGAGAGAGCTCATCTAGCAGGGTACCTGCAGTAAAAAGGAAAGAAGACATCACCGATTTCTTTTTAAATATGAAACCAGTATCTTTAAATAGATCAAAACAGTTTGATGAACAACTGGTAAGGATGATAGTTAAAGAATACCAGCCATTTACAATTGTTGAGGATGTAGAATTTAAAAATGTTGTCAATTTATTGTGCCCTGGATATAAGCTTCCCAGCAGGAAAACTATTTCTTCTAGTTTAATACCGCAATATTACAATAGGAGTAAAAAAACAGTAGAGGAAAAACTTAAGGAAGCGTTTGCCGTATGTACAGGGTTAGGCAATGAAACGGGAAGATTTCATAAATAATTTTATTGTTGAAAAAATATTTTTTTTGTAATTATTAATACATTAATGGGAAATAAAGGAGTAGCCATTTGATGTACAATGTTAAAAAAAAATTATTTTTTGAAAACTACATCTGCCAAATGTCCTCCGTTGACACCTATGCATTCATGGAGTCGAGCCTGAAAGTTCTGCATAATTCTTCGCAGCATATCAAGAGGTATTGCTGCAATCTCGACACGAATTCGTTGTTTGAGGGTCGGGATTGTCCTGGCTGGATCATTTCCAAACACTTTCGTTTTGAGATAACCCCATAAAAAGAAGTCGCAGACAGTTAGGTCGGGAGACCGAGGGGGCCAAGCGATATCCCCGTTTCGAGAAACGACACGCCCTGGGAACAAAGCACCCACCGCGTTCATTGAAATTCTTGCAGTGTGGCTTGTTGCACCGTCTTGTTGAAAAAGTGTATTTTCATTAACTGGAAAGCGGTGAAGTTGAAGTGTGAGGAAGTTCCGAATCATTGCAACGTATCTCTCAGAATTAACGGTAACGGCATTTTCAGCCTCATCCTCAAAAAAATATGGACCGATGATTCCATTTGCTGACATTGCACACCATACTGTCACTTTCTGAGCATGGAGAGGCGTTTCATGAAGCAAACGAGGGTTCTTCGCCCAGTACCTGAAATTTTGTTTATTAACAAAACCGGAGAGGTGAAAGTGTGCCTCATCACTCATCCACAAGTTGTTAACTTGGTCATCATTTTCTTCCAACCTGGCAAGCATAACCTCACAAAATCTGAGACGCTGTTGATAATCACCCGGGTTAAGAGATTGAACAACCTGTATTTTATACGGGTGATATCGAAGATATTGATGGAGTATCCTCCTCACGGATCTGTCACTTATTCGAAGGCGTGTGGCGTGACGGATGGCCGATCGACGTGGACTTCTTAGCATTGCTTGTCGAACACGTTCGATATTTTCAGGCGTTCGAATTGTTCTGGCACTACCACCTCTTCTTCTATGCGTCGACCAAGTTTGCTCGAGGTTGTTGACCCACATTTTAATCGCATTGTCTGACGGAACAGGTTGGTTACGCGGTTTGTTAAAACGCCGTCTAAAATCTCGACGCGTTTGCACTAAACTTTCGCCATTTTGATAATAAGCCTTAATTGCGTAACCGCGATGTTCACCCGTCCAACGCTCCATTGTAGACTAAATGGCAAGCCACTCGGGTCCTGGCAGGCTTGTGACTGTCTTCCCTACCACTTCACCGCGCGCTGCAAGCTCCACCCCAAATTCTCCCGTTTTATTGCCGAACCCTGTAAATCTACTGATGCGTGGACGTCAATGATCAATGACAGCTTTGTAGCTTTGACAGCTCACTGGAAATTAGTTCAAAATTGTTATGCCGTGTTCAGTTCACTGAACGACACTGCTGAAAATATGGCTAAAATGTTTCAAAAAACATTCAAAGAATGGCATATCAAGAATAAAATTACAGTCGTTGTGTCAGATAATGCAGCTAATATTGTGGCTGCAGTTCGGGCGGGTGGTTGGCGGCATTTGGGGTGCTTTGCACATACGATAAATTTAATTGTACAAAAGGGGGTAATGGAAATTGAAAACACCATTTCAAAAATCAGAAAAATTGTCGCATTTTTTAAGCGAAGTGCTCAGTCTGCGGCTAAATTGAAGCAACACCAGGAACAAATGGATATACCCATCCTAAAGGTAAAGCAAGACGTTTGTACAATATGGAATTCAACGTATATAATGTTGTTGCGAATTCTAAAAATTAAAGACGCCGTGGTATCTACATTGGCTATTATTTCGAATGAAGAAGTAAATACACTGACTCCAAATGATTGGAATATTGCAACTGTGGCATCCGAAATTTTAAGTCTTTTCAATGACCTAACAATGGAAATAAGCGCTGAAAAAAATGTAACATTATCAAAAAAAATTTCGTTTGTGCAATCAATGAAACGTCATGTTTTAACATTTTCGAATAATGAGACATTACCTGCAGAAATTCGCGGAATATGGCCCACACTCTTCATCGAGAAATTACCGAAAGATATAGAAATATTGAACATAATGAATTAATCGCGGAGGCTGCAATTTTGGACCCCCTATTTAAAAAATTTGGTTTTTCAAATAATTCAAAATATGAAGCGGCATGTGCAATATTAAAAAATAAAGTTTGTTCTACAAATATTTCTAATATAAGAAGTGAAACTGATGAAAATTTCACAAATGTTCATTCATCTTCATTATCATGTAGGGGAGAGTAACCAACAGTGAGACGGTTTTCTTTTAGGTCAATATAAATTTCATACTATTTTGAAAACATTACTAATTTTTCTATCATAATGAAGCTTGGTCCTTTTTTGAAATGTTTCTGTCTTCATTTCTGAAGTTATTAAAAATTTCAATTTTTTGTTTCAAAAAATTGTTACAGATGTTTGTGTCTCAGTGTTGGTCACATGTGTCCAACACTGAGACACCCAGTGAGATATGAGGTATTTTCGGAACTAATTATTCTTTTAATGATATATATGAAAAATATTTATTGGAAATCAAATCTGCATTTAATAGGGGTACATTTTAGCCATAAAAAATAACATTAGACTCACATACTCAATATTGATATCACCCAACATGATACTCTACCTGCCACGGCACTTATTGACTCTTTATTCTCTTTCGGTCTATCGCAAATTATTGATGCCCCCACCCGCATCACTTCCACATCCTCAACACTTATTGATTTGATGTTTCTCTCAGATCGTAACTTGATATCCGGTGTGCGGAGTGTGCACCTATCGGATCATGAAATGATTTTTTGTAACTTAAAACTTCTTAACAAGAAAATAGCTCCATACTGGCGCACCTACAGAACCCTAAAATTTTTTGATACAGTATCTTTGAAGTTGATTTACTCAGAATTCCGTTCTACTTGGTCTACGATATGAGAGATGTTGACACTATGGCTGACTTTCTTACCTCCCAACTCACTGTATTAATGGATGCCCATATGCCTTGAGTTACATCCCGATTTACGAAACCTCCTGCTCCGTGGCTAACGTGTTAATGTTCCGTCAATTTGATAACCGATTGCAAATCCTGCTGTAATCGATCCTATAATATGTTCGTCTTCTTCTGATAAATCTTTAATATTAAACTTTGTATATGCATTTAAAGATTCTTCTACTTTAAATATCTCAATTAAAGATGTATCATTTGTATGACTTGTTATAATCTTATTTCTATCTAAGGTAAGTGACCCAAATAACGCCACATTAAGAGTAAATTAGCTGTAGTTTCCTAAATACGCTTCAAAATATTCCAAGTTTTTGAAACTATTGTCTATGGACTTTTAGGAAGACAAAGTAACAGTAATTTCTAATTTACTAATATTCCAGATTACAATGGAAGAAAAATTATATTAACCTGCAATTGGCGTTATTAAGATACCTCTGTTCTAAATAACGCCAACTGTAATTTTTATTAAGAAAAATTATATTAACCTGCAATTGGCGTTATTAAGATACCTCTGTTCTAAATAACGCCAACTGTAATTTTTATTAAGAAAAATACATTAAACAATTACAACACAAACATTTATTATTTATTTATGTTTATGTTTACATTTGACATCCAAAACAAACAAATGAGATTCTGTCCCACTTGGTTAACCCCACGCATTCTTCGTGTACGTAGCGGTTACATATGACACACAGGCGCATATCAAGCATTCGATCTTCTTGGCAAATAAAACAATACCAACTCTCTTTTTTAGTAGTAGCTTTACTTTTATTCTCATTTAGACTACCGGAAGTAGAAGCGGAATTTTGTTTTTGCGTTACTTGGACAGAACTGCACGGAAAGGACAAATCCTTTTTAACTTCTTTTTTATTAGATTTTGGACGTATTTGATTAGAAGTAGATGGAGAAAATAAATCAGAAAATAAATCCTTTACGACCACTTGTGCTGTAGAATTCAGTGTTTTGCGCCTTTTCACTGTTGGTGCCTTAATATCAGGACTAGGAAAAAAATCACTCAGGTTATGTTTTTTTTCATTGTCCTTATTTTCTTCGTTCACTCCGTCTGTTTTGTATTGCTTTTCGTTGCATTTAGATGTTTGCATTTGCATAAAGTATGATAAAGGCTTATTCGAGTCATTCGAATTAGTATCAAAATCGATCTGATTGGTAGCAGAGTTTAACAACTGATTCCCGTTTTCTTCCAGATTGTCTCTGTATGTTATTGAACTGGGCGCAAAAGCTGAATCTGGGATCACAGACGGATCATATAGATAGATTCCAGTTGATCTGAAAGCGGATTGTAGATTTTTAGGTGACACTGCTTTTGGAAACACTTTGGAGAGTATTTTTCCAAATCGCATACGAGTTATTTTTCTTTCTGGAAATTGTGTCCAATAATTTAAGACTTCTTCGTCCCAGTAATGTTCAAAGCTTCTAAATACACATTTATCCAATGGCTGTAATTCGTGTGTGGTATTACTTGGCAAGCAAAGTAAAGTTATACCTAACTTTTCAGCAGCTTCTACTATGGAAATATCGAGATGGGATGCTGCTCCGTCAAATATTAAGAGTGCATGGCCATCCACTTTATATCGCGAGAAATGTTTTAACCATTGTATAAATACATTAGTTGTCATGCTGCCTTTGGGCGTCATCACAATTTCTGTCCCAGGTGGCATGTCATCCATCCAATTTTCATTTTTTCGCTAACCCTTAAATAATACCATAGGAGGGATTGCTTGACCTATTGCATTACCACAAGCGACTATAGTCACATTCTCAGCATGTTCCGGTGCTACGACGTGTACCCTTCGTGTACCTTTTTGAGCTAACACTTGTTGTTGGTGGTGTAAAGTTAATCTACAGCATTTCTCATCCATATTGTAAATCAATTGGGGTTTATCGAATAATTTTCTCTTAGTTAATACCTGTTTGAGTTTAGTAAAATAGTCATTAACGATATATCTGTTAACCTTCTGAGCTCTTGCTGGGTTTAACATCTGGGCCTTTCTAGAAGCAATCTGAGGATGACGATTAAGAAATAATTTTAACCACTTTCTTCCTGCCATTTTTTTATCTTTATTAAAATTATGCTTTATGGCCAGAGTTTCAGCAAAAGAATAAACAGATAGGCGAATGACTTTGCTTGTCAAAGGCATTCCAATCTCAGCCAATCGAATAATCCGTTTACATAATTCAGACTCTTGCTTATCATCAAGTATCGAACACCTTCCGAGTCTTTTAACTGTGGATTTACTTCTAATATGGTCCCGTAGAGTTCTACGTGGAATTTGGTAAACCTCCGATGCTTTTAAAACTGACATTCCATCATTTACGCTCTGTAAAGCTTCTTTTAGCGCGCTTTCAGTCCACAAGGCACGTATTTTAGGAGGCATTTTACCGTATCTACAACAAAGGCAATATTTTTAAATTATCTTCCTAATAACGCCACATGGTTCCTAATAACGCCACCGAAATATTTCTCACTGGCGTTATTAGGAGCAAATAACCTATAACTAATTATTACCAACTTGAATAAAAACTGATTTGTTTTGATTAAAACTATTATACAGACGTAATATACACTTACCAAAAAGTAAGTCAATAGCAGCAAATGGCCTTCTGAAAGTAATAATTTAAGAAATATCTCACATTAAACTTCTCGCTTTAATGTTACTCCATTCGTTGAAATGACTGAATGTAGGCAGCGACATCTAATGTTGTTGAAATGAAATATTTATGTTAGCGTTGTTTTCCCTTATATGAACCTGTAAAACTGCAGTACACTACTTTTCTATTATATTACTTGAACTCGAGAAAATGGCATATGGCGTTATTAGGAGCCTGGCGTTATTTGGTTGACCTACCTTATATCTTTTACATTGAACTTAATCTCAGGGTGAACTACAACACAATTATTACAACTTATAACAAATCCATATTGAGAATTTAACCTAATGTTGGGATGTACTAATTTCCTAGAATTAATATCAGATATAATGAATAAAAATAATTCTTGGAAGAATAATGTGTAATCTTCACCGGTGTTATTATAATATGTCAAACTAGATGAAGAAAATTGAATATGGGTTGATATTGAGTTTAAAGAGTTAACAAGAGCTCCTCGTGATTCTGAGATTGAGTGAAATCTATGTTGTAGACTTCCTCTATAAACTTCATCTCCTATATGTTTTATGTTATGCAAATCAAATCCTTCAGGTAGGTAGATTAATTTTTCTTTTATTAACTCTTCAACTATATCAATAATTAGTCCTTCATTATTGTCCATCTTTAACCAGTAAAATATCTCTATTAGATTCTTCAATGCCTTTAAAAATGGGGTTGGAGATGTTATCCTGATGGAGGCTTTATTTTGTTTAATCTTAGTTAATGAACCGAAATATGCTGGATGTTTACCAATTTCATATTTAAATATGGCAGTTTCTGATGTTAAATTATCACTATACTACTTTAATGTATTTATCTTTTTGATCTATTGGAATATTGTCTATAGGAATTAAACGTCCTTGTTCATATGGTAATGGTTGAGTGACACCCATTATTAGGTCCCCCCCATATTTGTTCTCTCATTATTAGTGCTATCTGATAACTACAAGAATATTGTTCAATTAGGGGAAATAATAAAGGTGACTTCTTTTCTCTTTTATCAAAATGTTCACGAGTTTTTTTGAATCTATTTTGTAAATAAGTTATCAGTCTATTATTTGTAGATTGTATAACATCATATGTTTCTCCTTCTAATTGATTGTCTACAACTTTAACAACTGTTTGTATATTTGTGAATTTATTCTTTAACTGTCTCACTAATCCATAATTAGAATTCCTCATAAGTTCATGTAATAATGGAGGATATAAAGGTCTTTTTATTGTAAGATTATCAATTATACTACGAGATATTGTTGATGATGAGTTAAATAAATTTAGTACCTCTGTGTTTGTAGTAAATTTTATTAGAGTTTCTTCAACCATACGAACAGCAGAGAGGCTGGCTGTAGGTAAGATTTCAATGTTTAAGCTATATATATCTTCTATTAATCCATTAAGGTCTAATTTTCTTTTTTGTTTAATATTTACTACTCTTGATAATAAATCAAATAAATTTTTATTAATATTGTATATATATTTATAAATAACTTATCCATACTGTCAACATATCATCATGTCCCCTAATTAGATGATTATAGTATGATGATAATGTTAAACCTCCTAAAATATTTGGCCATAAAAGTATACATTGTAATAAGTTTGGACTAGTTCTTGAATTTATGATATCATGTCTCCTAAGGTAAGATAAAATTTCAAATGAATATATTATAAATGCAGGATCTGGCAGCCAATCATTTTTAGCACTATTTTCAGTTGTAGTAGATATAGAGCATAAACCTGATTCAAATGTTGATATATCATCATTTTCATCTGAGATTAATCTTGAGGCTCTTTTAGTACCATTTGATACAGGAATAGCATTTAACCACCTGCATTTGCCGTATTCAAATAATCTACTAGATATCCATGTTTCTTCTAACTTTATATTTAGTCCTATATTATCAAAATTTTCTTTTAACTTCTTTAAAAAATTATTTCGAAGGTATGTTTTAGGCTCAATTTGATAGTGTTTCCATTTTACAAGGATTACTTGGTTATCACATTGACCAATAAGAATTATATCTAGATCCTCTTGACGAGCAGTTCGTTTTATTAAACATAATGTTACAATTGTACAAAGTTTCTGATACATACCTTCTAAACCCCCATACTGGTTTACATGACAGTTATCTCCTGACTTAGGTAGCCCGTTTACACCAATGAATGGAGGATTAACACGGCTGTTTCCTATTATATAACATTTCTGCAACCTTAAGTGACAAGATCTATATAAATTTTCTAATCCAAACAAGTTATCTATTTCTTGGCCTACAAATAAGTTGTTTATGTGTCTCTTTGTCATATTCCATTTTGAAAAATCTATGTTAATTGTTTCAAAGTCATGATTAGTTAAGTTTTTTGTAATATTACTAATTTTTTTATTTAAATTGGTTTCCGAATCAGTCATAGTTTGTTGGTTAAGGTAAGGCAGAATGAATTTGGCAATGTTATTTTCAGATGATTTTTGAGCAAGGCCTGCTCTATATGTAAGTCTCACAAAAAGTCTTCCTTTAGAGTTTAGTTCCCGTTCTTTCCTACACAAGATTCCTATATCATTTTTTTTATCATAATTCTTAGTTTCAATCTCTCCTATAACTTCTTGCACTTCTCCTGGTTTTCCTTTAAGATATCTTAAGATCACTCTTGTTTCTTCTCTCTCTAACCTCGGTTTGTTTATACCATTTTTTATCTTAAAACTGCAAGGATCATATCCTTGAGTCCATTTAGATAGAGGCATTGAACAGCTCTTATCAGACAATAATTCTGATGTATCTCTGTTGTAATCAAAATCAAAAGTCTTGGAAAACCGAATTCCTTCAAAGTCTTGTGGTGTTAACATATCTACTTCTGCCTTGGTTACCCACCTATTTTTTGTAATTGCTTTAAGAATAATGGGGTTTATAATAGTATCTATCTCAATTTTTGGCCATTTACGATTTTTATCAAAGAATCCTTTACAAAATAGTAATATAAATTCACTTCTTATTCCACTTATTATATCTATAGGTATATTTTTATAATTGCACGATATTCTCTCCATTTCTTGCATTCCTAGATTATCATATATAACTGGATGGCCGAAATTCTTACTCAAGGTTGATAATTCTAGAGACATTCTTATATGATCTAAATATGTATCTTTGTAAATCAGTCTTAATACTGTTTGGATTCGAGGGTAAGTTCTAATTTCATTATCTAGAGACAATATTATTCCATCATATAGATCTATAAAACCAGTATCACTTATATTATCTTTACATATACAACTGATTACATAAGCATCCCATTTTTTAATGAAAAGATATAAATCCTCTCCCATGTTATTATGTAATGACTCCAATATATCAATAATTTCTCTACCTCTATTATATATTGAATGTGGATATTTTTCAAATAGGTCACATAATTTCCAATAAAGTACCAAATTAAATCGTGTTTGAAGTATATCTAATATACAAAGGACTAATGGAGTTGGACATAATACATAGCCATGAAGTTTACAATTAATAATACTAACTTCTTTTTCAATATAGAAAGTATCCATATTAAGGATATTAATCATGTCACCTAGTGGAACACACTTTGTTACAAATTCGTTTTTAATTAACTTACTTACCTTTTCCAATTGATAAAGTTCTAATAGATTAGTATCTGTAATAATTGTTTGTAAAAGTAAATTTTGGAATTCCTGGTTTTGATAATAATGAATACCTTTATATGTAACAGATTTTTGTAAGGTATAGTTTAAGATAGCTATATGAGCAAATAACTTAAATTCTTCTTTGGTCTCTTCTAACATGTTTTTCTTAAGATACTTATTTACAAGAGTTTCAGTTAAGCAATTCCATGGATTCTTACACCTATTGTAAACAAAGTCTAAATTTTTTATATTAGTAATCCTTTTCTTTAATTCATAATGTCTCTTACATGTTCGATCT
This sequence comes from Amphimallon solstitiale, assembly GCA_963170755.1. Lineage (NCBI taxonomy): Eukaryota > Metazoa > Arthropoda > Insecta > Coleoptera > Scarabaeidae > Amphimallon > Amphimallon solstitiale. Next base: position 86,927,950 of record OY720677.1, on the reverse strand, counting down.
TCTATTTTATTGTTAATTAAAAATAAACATTCATCAGGTATTATCGGACTATTAAGATGTCCTTCTAACCTTAAGAATGACTTATTAGTAGTATTATCTTTATTATTATAGTAATCCTCTACCTCCTTTTTATGAACATTAAACATTATGATATATTAATCTTTAAATTTTTACTTTTATATCTATAATACTGCCCTCCTAAGCAAGAAGGGCGTATCTAGCAATTTAATAGCTTTGAGTTATAAGCATTTTACTGAAAGACTTTATGCCGTCCATAATTATGATTAGATTTTTCTTAATGTTTGCATACTTGCTAATCTCTGTGTTTACTGCTTATCCCCTTACTCATCTATTCACAAGATTTGATTTTTATGGAAAAAATGTTAGATACGACCTTTTCACTTAAAGAAAGTATAGTTGATGCTAAACAAAATGGGCGTAACTACAACAACAATTGAATCAATAGGACACTATTTATAATAAATATATATATTGCAACTTAAATTTTACTACCGTTTAAGTAAGTTATAATAGGTAAATAATAAGTAATTTTATAATTAATATTAGGTAACTGACAAATTTAAAAAATGTTTCTTTATGTATCCTGTATTATTGCTTCATCCTCTTCTACGTGTCCGTCCACACCTTCGTTGACTGGAAGATTTTCCCAAAATGCTAGTCTATTTGTTGGTAAAATAGAAATAAGTTTGGCTAAAAGGGTGTATTTTCTTTCTTTCGCGACACCTCGTGCTTGGAGTTTAGTTGAGGGTTTTGGCAATGGTTTTTTGGTCCATTTAGCAGTTAGAAAATTTAATTCCACAAATGTAGAATCTGAAAAGGAATTTCTGTATTTCATAGATCTTTGTCCTCTTTCAAATATCATATGCATCATATTTTGCAGCAATGGACGTGGCTCTATTTTGTTTAGTTTGTATTGTGAACTAAAATCCACCCAGTTTTTGAAATCTTCAACTTTCATGTCATTCACAAACCCTTTCTTGTTAGCATTTTCGACGCATTCTCTAAAATCATTAAAATCGTATACTTTTCTTTTCCTTTTCAACTGCATCTCCACCTGATGGTGGAAGGAGTCCGCCGACATGAAGGTGTGTCCAGGTTCAAAGAATTTTACTTCCAGTTTATTCAAATTAACTTCAGCAGAATTAACTATATATATGAAGAAAGAAAGAAGAGCCCAATTTTTATTTTGTGCTGAACAATTATCCAGCCAAATAATAAGTTTTTCTTCATCACGAACTTGAAGAAAAAAATTATAAAAGGTAGATATAATATCTTCCTTTTTTCTGCCGGACACACCTTCATGCCATATGAAAGCATACGGTCTTGATCGCTTTTTCCCGACAGGAACGAATGATTCATTAAATGCTATGATCCGCGGTGTAAAAATGATCTCTTTGTACATGTCACAGCGTGGAAGCATGATGACCTAAAATTGAAAGAAATCGTTTTCAACAAGAATTAAAAATTGTTTTAGTTTTCTTGCCTTTTGTAGGTCTGCAGAATAAACAATTTGTTCACTATCCCCGTCTCTTGTATATTCTTCTCTGGCTCTAGTATAATTGACATGATGAAGTGTCCACTTCTGACAATTGCTGCAACCGTCATCCAAGTTATCTTTATTGTGGGAGGTGGTTTTTCCATGAACCAAAAATTGCTCGCAAGCCCAACACTCTTCATGCCCTAACTTCACAAAGCTGAGATTTTTTTTCGCCACACATTTACGATATACTTCGTAAGACATTTTATACTCTGGATTTAGACTTATGAAGTTGTTATACATGCTCGTTGTCGAAATATCACTAGGCAAATAGCGCCTATTAGGCGCATGTTCCCTTCTGTAATGAGAAATGCAGGGGTTGAAGGACTCTATATGTTTGTTAATAATTTCTTCATCAATCTTATTGCTGGCCGGAGTTTTCCCTCGTCCATCTGATGCAGCGACAATTTTAGAGGCGTGTTTTCTAGATAGAATATTTCGCAACACTTTGTCATTTTTTCTATCGTATCCTAGAGTTCCGAGAAAGAAACTCTTGCATACAGAGTGAGAATTTCCCAGTTCACACTTAAGATAGTAATAAAAAGTATTATTTCTTCTAGAATTTTCAGCTACTGTCTTCCTTTTAACAGTTGTAGTTTTGCTGTTGTGCAACATAAAGTTTCTTTGTTCAGATAGACTTAAAGCCCAAAATTGTTCATTAATATTAATCTGCCTTTCTTTAGAAATTTTCTTGAAACACTGCTTCTTGCATTTTTCCCCACAACTTTCTTTTACTTTATGTTCTTCGATTAGTTTATTAATTTTTCGCTTTTTTCTTTCTATTATTGATTCATCATATAGCCTTCTTTTTCTAATATTACCTTTCTTTGTATAAAATTTAACTTGTTCGTTTTCACAGACCTTTTGAGTGACTGTATCTAGAATTGCTTGCAACAAAGACTTGATGAAAATTTTGGTTTGGCGCCTTTGGATTATTATCAGAGGGACGTTGTTGTCCGAAACTATCGTGGAAGCATCGGAATCGCTATCTTCATTTAAATCACTCAAAGACGGGACATAATGTTTATCAACAACTGAATCATCATCCAAGTTAGAAAAAGCTAATTCTAAATCATTAGCACAAATATCCAGGGCTATGTTATTTTTACTGAAATTATCATGGTTCATAATATTTTGGTTGGTTAATAAACTATTCTTGAAATCGTGACTACTCGTAGAATCATTTGCTTGAATAATATATTCATTTTCAGTAGAAGGAGAGTCAATTCGCTGTACAATAACTTTGGACGTTGAATCATCATTAGTAGTATTAGTAGTAACACAAGAACGTTTAACTTGTCCAATTTGTGCAAGGGAAACCAAGCGTTTTCCTCTAGAAGACATGATCTAAAGATTATTTTTTTGAATGTTAAGTGTGAAATGCCAAAAAAAGATTAGGAAACTTACTTGATATCTTGAAATTATGTTTTAAATGTGTTCTGAAGATAAACTCGTGCCACAAACTTTACAGTAAAAAAATTTACCAACCTAAGATAAGAGCTACAAACAAACTAACAGTGTCTTATTCTCATAACCTAAATGTTTGGAGTCGTATGTGGTAGCAACACTAGCGTCATCATTCCGACATTACTAAACAAGAAAGACGTATCTGCAGTAATTCAATTACATTACTAAGCAAAAAAGACGTATCTGCTATAAAACTGTAGGTACGACTTTCTTGCTTAGTAGTTGTTAGATACGACTTACTTGCTTTGTAACATGCTAGGTAGCGGCACATACGCCCTATTTCAGAGGTAAATAATTCACACTGAACATTCAGTTACGACCACTGGAGCTTTTCAGTAGATGGGCAGATACGCCTATTATATAACCATACTGAAACATTTTTTTTTCAAAAATTGCAGATACGCCCTTCTTGCTTAGGAGGGCAGAATAACTATAGCGACTATTTAACTTTATATAATATATATTATAATATAAGAAAGAGAATAATAACGGGTAAATTCCGCTGTAGAGCAACCGTAGACACGTGTTTCTGACTCATTGGTCGTCGTCAGTACGGTGTAGCCAAGGAATAAGGTGGGATAACCTTGGAGATGTAAGCTACACGGAAGACCATCAGGTGATGATTTGAGGATCTTCTAGCTGAAGCTACAAATGGGAGTCTGTCACCTGATGGTCTTCCGTGTAGCTTACATCTCCAAGGTTATCCCACCTTATTCCTTGGCTACACCGTACTGACGACGACCAATGAGTCAGAAACACGTGTCTACGGTTGCTCTACAGCGGAATTTACCCGTTATTATTCTCTTTCTTGTTATTTCATGTATCCGCGTTATTTCCATTTTTTGATTTTTATTATAATATATATACAGTGGACCCCGCTTATTGTGATCACTTTGGTACCCAAAGATTTTGATACCGAATGATACCAATATCCGGTAAGAAAAGAAATTGCCTAGAATATATACCTTTTATTCTTTAAAACATATTAACAATATAAATAAACAAACAAACGTGTGAAAACTAAATAAATTCTTTGAAATACATAACTAAATAATTTTGTAACACTTAAAAATAATTGTTTAATGGTAAAAATATATAAAATAAGAAATTGCAATATTATTTCTTAAAATATTCCTCAAGGGTGGTTTGCCTTGATAACCCTTGAAGAAGGAGATCATTTATAAATTTTTCATATTCATATTGAATTCTAAACTTCTCTGCCCTACACTGAACGCCGCAACGCAATATTCCTAACGCACTTCGCATTTCGTTTGCAGTTGGTGGTTTGATAACTTCTACTGTGTTCTCATCTTCGAAATCATCGGATAACTCACTAGGATTTGTAGCATTAATGTCCTGTACGCTCTGAACAATATCCTCTTCTGTAGTTGCAGCTGTTACATCAATATTGTTATCAATGTCAAGCCACTCTTCAAATTCAGCAGTTGGTATATCAGAAGGAAAAACCATTTCTTCTTCTGCTTGCATTTCTGGGCGAGTATTCGAGAAACCACCACGACTAAAACAGTTTTGAATTGTGGTTTTTGTTACGTTTTGCCAGGACATGGCTATCATATGTATTGCATCCAATAATGATAATTTTCTCGCCAAATCATTCGCACTAAATTGCGTCGTATCTTCCATATTTTCTAAAATACGAGCTCTCATTTCCTTGCGATAATAAAATTTTAAATTTCGTATTATTCCTTGATCACAGGGCTGGATTAGGGAAGTTGTATTCGCAGGTAAGAATACAACATTTATGTGCTTTAAATTTGAATTAACAGCATGCGCGGTGCAGTTGTCAACAAGTAAAACAATTTTATGATTTAATTTATTGTCCCATTTTAATAACCATTCATTAAAAATAATGGATGTCATCCATGCGTTTGAGTTTGAATGGTAACCGACAGGCAAACTTTTAACACCTTTAAAGCACCGTGGGAATTTGCTTTTACCAATAATTAAAAGCCTCTCTTTCTCACCAATCATATTTACACAGCACAAAACTGAGATACGCTCTTTTGCGATTTTACAACCTTTAGCACTTTCATCTTTGAACAGATACGTGTGTTCTGGCAATGCGCGATAGTAAAGTCCCGTTTCATCTGCGTTGTAAATGTCATTAGGGGAATACTCGCCAATAATTTTAGGCCACTCCTTTGCAATCCATTCTTCTGCTGCTCCAAAATCAGCATCCTTTTCTTCTCCATACGTGCGCTTGTAACTGATATTCTGCCGTTCGGTCCATCGATAAAACCAACCTTTTGTTGCAACAAAATTTTCTTTCCTCATTTTCTTCGCAAGAATTTCCGCTTTCTCCATCATTAGCGGCCCATCAACACGCGCATCTTTTTTCCGGACATTAGTAAACCATAATTTTAAAGCTTTTTCTACTTTTGCATCTTTTCCCGTTCCATTTCGTTTTAAATTCACATTTTCGTTTTTTTTTCATAGAATTTGTTATTGTTTCTCTATTTTTTAAAATTTTGCACAATAATGGCTGCGAAATTTTTAACTGAGCAGCTGCATTTCTTTGACTCATGCTGGGTAATCGGTCATATTTTTCTAAAATGCTCATTTTTTCTTTTGTGCTTAGATCTTTGCGCTTTGCGGACATGACGCGGATCGTTTCTTGTCTTACACAAAACTGAAGGAAGTCAATGTGGCATGTAGTGGAGTTGAACTGGTGATGTAATGTATTTAATGTACATATTACATCATCATAATATTAAATATTCAAATTACTGTAGATATGTTATATAAAATTGTCGTTTTATTTCCTTCACAGAATATAAAAGATCAATATACAAATAACAATTTATATGTAGATATATACCATAGATAAGAAATACTTGTAGAATGGACTCTACAATACTAACAAATGAGATTGAATTTTATGCCCTCTACCATATAAAGCAGAACTAATTGTTGAATGGCGGGCTATACGAATGTTAGAAAGGATTTTCTAAAGAAATTGCAAACTTATTTTCATTAAAAGTGTAGATGGTACATTTTAAATTTAACAATGCCGTAAAAATGCTGTTAGCAATTCCGTTTTTTACAGACTAATTAAATTTATAATGACATCTACACTTCTAATTCCAGTGACTAATTATTGTATTTATATATATAATTTAATAATAATAAAGCAGTAGTTAAATAAAAACATTTATTTATGTAGTTACAAATTGAATATATATACAAGCAAATTAAAATGTAAAAGAAACAATGAATTTAATATATTTATCTATACGAAAATGAAAAGTGTAAACACATGAATGTTAAAAACTAACATCAAGCAGTAAATAAATACTGTGACTTACATATATACATTTATACGTAAAACGTATATGCATATATCAATATCCCGAACACATGCATATATGCATATATTTATCTATTGTACTGCCTAGATCTGCTTTTTAAGAATTTTTTATGGCAATATTGATATGTCTTCATTAGGAATCCTACTATCTCTACCCATTAAGACCTTATTTAAACCATTAAAATAATTGTGGATAAGTAATCTAATCAAGTTGCCAATCATAAAGTTTCGAACTTTCTCAATATTATGAGTATTACAATTACTATTATAATTAAATTGAATATTAGACATTACCGTTTTCAATATTCTTTGGTATAATGCTTTTTGAGAAACCACTTCGGGTAATATATTAATAGTTATGTTGTAAATGTGTTTAAATGTATGAAAAATATCTTCTCTACAATAAAGAAGGCGACTTGTTGTGCCATATTCTCTTTCTTTGATTAATACATGCGCAGCAGCATCTGTTGGATCTGATATCAGATTTTGCTTGCAGTCTTCACAATTTTTAAACTTAATCAAAACATTCTTTATTATATAGCCGCTGACAAAACCTAGGCTTGCAGCATCTAGGTCTCTATTCATATCAAAATTAGGTGTAAATTTTACAGTATCAACATTACTCTCTTCCACCTCCTTCTGCAGATTTAAAAAATTTTTGAAGGATAGTAAGAGATCGCTAGAATCATCTATCTCACAATTAGCACCAACAGAATGTGATGATACAAAGTTATTAATTAATAAACTTTTGAAATATTGTCCAAAATGGGAACAAGACGGATTTATGTTGCGTCCACCATGTTGTCTCATCTGACCGAAGTAATTTTCAACTGGATCTTGATTAAACATACGAGGCAAGAAATATTTGTAACCAAGATCTTGAATTACTTCGTATATTTTTTTGAACCCCTGCAACGTGATAATCCAGTTCTGCAAAGATGGCGGCACAGACTTCTGTCCACTCTCTACATTTACAAAATACATTTGCTCTAATTTTTGTAAAGCTCTATTCCAAAATTTAATGTGAGGTGAACTTCTGCTAACTGCACATCGAAGACGCACACCAGTCAATGGATATACTGATCCCCATTGACGCTGTCAAATAGATCATTAAAAAACAGCAGCAATTCCGCAGTATGAACTCCATCTGGATCCATAGACGCTATTCCATCTGCACTTGTTACTTCTGCAAGAATAAGTTATATTAAGTTATACATTTGCTTATATTTGAAAACATTTGAACTTACTATTCTTGCACATAAATGATATTCCGGATGCAACTTGGTTACTGAATACCTGTGAACAATATGACACCTTCATCTTTTTTATTCTTGATGGTATTACATGACTGTCAGTAAGTTTTTTCATAATTCGCAAGCGACCACCTGGCGAATCAATTTTGTAGGCTTCAACAATATGTTGCCATTTTGCAGAACACCTTTCATTTTTGCTATTTACAAAACTAATGTTTTTTGTTAGGAAATTATTCCTTATTCCGTTAAGAAGGTGAGGTGGATCATACAAAGGAATGATAGCGTGTCCATCTACCTCAAAAACTCTGTCTGTCAATGTCTTTCCTTGTCGCAAGTATTCACCCTTGGTTGTCTCTATTAAAGAATTTATGGCTGCAACATTAGTACTGCCTTGATCACATATAGTAGCCAATATTTTTAGGCCTGTACTATGGACACTACGAACAACTTCTTTTACTGTGCGTACCAATACAGCTGTGTTGGTGGTGCCTTCACAAAAAGAATAGAATATTGGCTGCTTCCATTTCCTAAATATACCTCTTATCATGAAAACTTGCACATGATCTGCTACTTTCCTCTTTCGTTCAAATCCTGAATCCTCAAAACCTTCAACAATGTCTGTGTTGGGATTCCAATGAAGATTTGGTTGTAGAGCCATTTCATCAAAAATCAATGTACATAATTTGTCCTTTGATTTTAGCTTTTGAACATTTTGTTTAATGTGATTAAACAACAAATTATTTATTCCTGGATGGATTGGAATGTTTTTCAACAGAACCATTAACGTTTTTCGTGAAGGCAATGTAAATAGTTTAGACAATAGTCTGTAACTTTTGCCACTTTGTTTAATAAGTGATAGTGCCATAACTTTATCCTCCATTGTGAAACGTCTTCCTTTCGGCTTCTTATTTAGGTTCCTAAGTTGGCACTTGAAAAAATTTGTGGAAATAGGAGTCAGTCCACAATTTGCTAAAAACTCATACTTTGATGATTTTTCTGCCAATATTAATCTTTTTTTAAGAGATAAATTTCTTGAATTGCACAATGCCAATCTTTTACGAATTATCCTCATTTCTTGGTATAAACGCCTTTTTCGAGGAGTAGAATTTTTTGCAATTTTGATATATCCTGAAATCAATATGTATATTATTTTATTTGTTAGAATACATAAAAGTATAAGTACATTCGCTTTAGAGGTAAGTTTTATAATAATAGTAATCTAGAAACCAATACGATCTATTAGAAATAGCACTAATATTACTATTTAATTACCTTTACAAGGATCTTATGTGTAAATACTATTTACAGCGTTTATCTATTCACAAGCTTTTAAAATGTTAATACAAATAATTCTATAACTCAATTACAATAACAACTTTTTCTATTATAAGCCAAGCATGACATGCCATTCGTAAAATTATCACAATCACTTACATGAATTTCATATCATATTTGGATTTTGGGCAGTATGTGATGACATAATTATTGGTGCTTACTAGTTCTTTTTCTTGTGGAAAGACAACCATACATTTCTAATGAACCCATATCGGCTTTACCTATGAATATATTTCAGTTATTATAGAGTTACACTAACAATTGTCATAACTTACGTTTTGGAGTTTCATGGATTTGCGACACCAATACAGATGAAGTACTTGGTTGATTTACAACTGAAGCTAAAATAATGAATATAATGTATATATATATATATATATATACCTTTTTTAAAGAGATTCTATTTCATCTTATCACTTGCATAATTTTCATCATCTGTACTTTTATTTACTTGGTCAGGTAAATCGTTGTACGTAGATGCTCTACATTCATCCAAATTGCTTGAACCTGTAACAGCAGTATTACAAATTAATCGCTGCAATTAAAATCTTTAAAGTTACAATGCCATATCATTTGCATTATTTATGAAAAATAGTAAGATATTTATTACACCTTAATATGTAGTTATATATAAAGTGATATTCGATTTGTTGAGCTCTAAGCATATTAATTGCAAATTAATATGGTTAGTGTGTCCTTAGGGGCAGCGTAACAAGTTTAATATGACACGAAATTATAAATATCTTTATTTTTCAAATAAAACATACATGTAAAATTACCTTCAGTGTTTGTTGGTAGATATAATGTTGGCTTTGCAGATGGGGTTAAACGATTATTTCGGGTAACAAATTTTTTAGAGAAATGAAGCTGGCATATTCTGTGACTAGAATAGATTGTCTTATATGGTACCGTCTGTAAGGACACATTTCCAGTGGAATTCAGCCAAATCTTAAATTTGTCGGGTTGTTTGGATTAGGAAAGTAATGCCGAGGAGATGTAATATCCAGGCAGCCATGAACAGCACACTTGTACAACCTACTCATATCTGAAATACAGAGGTTATGGCAGAATTTCAGATACACTTTATTCAATAAAAAAAATTATATATATGGACTTTCACATGCAAGTGTAGGAAAAACAAAGCATTTTAACATAGTTAACTTATTTACAAAGTAAACACTACTATTAATATATATATATATATATATATATATATTGTCGTAACCCTGAGTTAGACATTTTACTTCTTATTACGTCACACGTTGGGTAAGCCAATAAATTATAGTAGAATGTTTTCAATATATTACCTTACTTGTATATCAGTTAAATATTTATATGCCCTAACTAACTCAGTCGTTAAAATTTCTAATACTTGAATATTCTTTTCTAAATAAAAAAAAAACAAATACACTTCTTTATCAGGTACTTCTAATATCATAAATCATATATTTACTATAAACAAATTTATTTCTTTATTATTTGTACTTTCATATTCTCATTAGTAATAAAAAAACTTAGTCCGGACCTGTCTCTTTTATATTATCTAAGAAAGATTATTGTCCAAGTACTTTTCACTATATAAGTTGGTAATCCGCAACTAAAACGATATTACCGCTACACATGTGAACTAACTTTGATAAATCTACTAAATATTTTAGTCAATCGATACAAAAATCTTTATAATCAGTTTAATTTCAAATCTACACCATTTATTATCTCACAGTATGGTAAGTTAATTTTGAACTGTTACTATATCTTCCCTATACATTAATCTGTATGTTTACTTTTATTTTTAGGAGGTCAAACAACCATAAATGCAGAATGTTTACCTATCCAATACATCTACGTAAATGAAAATCAAAAATGGCTGAGTAACAATAAATATAATGTATTGCAGAGACATAACATACAATAAACATGTATTTGAAGAAAATGCCAGTATTTTAACAATTACTTATTCAAACTTGTCCAATATCTAGGTACTCATATATGGTTATGATAAGAATTTAAGATATAACCCTATTATATTTTTAAAGGTAGGTTTATTTAACGCATGTACTAAAACTTTTAAAATGTATACCATTGATTTCTAATACAAATAGTACTATGTAGCTGTTATCTATGATTCAGTATATAATTTCTGATACATTTAGTCATTTAATTTTTAATCTATTATGTGCCAATTCATTGAATAAAAGAGATTTTCATATAAATAGTAACAATTAAATGATACAACCTTATTTTACATATGTGTAACTTCTTGACAAGGAATTTCTAACTGATCTCTTTTCTCTTTTTAGTCTCGGTTGAACTGGAATCCTCGGTGATGTTTTACCTCTTCAATGGAACAGCTGTTTGTGCCTCGTAAAGATGATTTCTTGTGCTGGAATTATGAAGAATAGACCTATCTCGTTCGGATTTTCCCTCCGGCTGTATTTGAATAGTGTTGCAATTTAAATGTAATTCCGTCCAGGAAGTTCTTCAATAAATAAAACCGCCTTGATAGATAAACTTGCTAGGGATCCACTTCGATACGGATATCTTACAGAAAATGCACGTCAGATGAGCCTATTATACTATGATTTCGTCCCAGGAATCCTTCGATAAATAAATCCCCTCTATGGTTAAACTTGTAATGGAACTACTTCGCTTCAGGAATTCTTCGATACATTTGATCCTTTTGTGGTAAGTAAATTTAATTTAGATTTTATGCTTTTAATCACTATAATCTCCTTCTCTTCTTTATTCACTTGATACTGCCTACGTTAATACGATATTTCACTAATGCTTCGTTTTGGTCATAAATTATGTACCAATATATTAAATTTATAATTTAATACACACAATATGTATTTCTTTTGCTTCAATTCACTTAATTTCGGCTAAAATCTATTCTCACCGAAATTATCATACATCTCTTCTCATAATTTTTAAGAAGTCCCCCCTTATTTACTCTGATTACCTTAGTGATAATTTATATTTTTGAATTGGCCAATCTCTATTAAACACCTCTTATTTATATTCAAAATACATTCTATTATTTTAATATTCTCTTGTATGCCTTTCTATATTTCAATACTCATATTTTAACAATTTTAACCATGAATTTATAAATGTATTTAAGTATTCAAAACAATTTTAAAACATACTATATCAAAAATTCTGTAAATGTCAAAATCTGTCAACCATTGACTTTTCCTCTAATTAAATTATGGCGGGAGTTTTTTATCTATTTTGACGTTACCTTTAAACAAAGTTTCCCTTTTAAAATCAATTCTCATCATTTAAGACAATTGAACAAGTTTTTACAATTTTATATTACATAACAAACACTCAATTAATATCAAAATCTCTATTTTACAGGTTTTGGTATCATTTGCTGAACTATGGACCTTAACCAAAGGACTTTACTACAATATCAATTCAACAATTGTAAATATTAATACTAGGATAATAAACACCATTCTTCATAATACTATTTCTATTTATAAGTTTCTCAAACTTTTAACATCAAAATACATTTCATATCATAACCAAATATAAATATTGATGGTTAGTACCTAGTACTACCTCAATATCTTATGGCTTACTTATAAAACCACTATCATTACTTCGTAAATTATTGTCTTTTCAATTTTTTATTAAAACACACTTTAATACAAATATCCTATTACGCACTTAAAGCACAGTAAAAACAATAACAATAACACAGTAAAAACAATAACAATAACACTGTAAAAACAATAACATAAATTACATTTAAGAAAGGATATGATACCAAACACAACGGAAGAAGAAAAATAAACAAAATGTCGGCTTCACTTGTTTACGATTTTTTTAGAAATTGTGACGCCCTCTACCATATAAAGCAAAACTAAAATTTTAATTTCATTTATGCTGATTATCATCCCACCCCATGGATATATACAGGGTTGTTATAAAGTAAGGGATATACTTTAACTTATTATAACTTTTTAACAAATTAAGTTAATATCAAAAACTAAACGAAATTTAATTGTTTAAATAATGGGATTTCGTATGCCCAAACCCAGTTACCGCAAATGTTCAATATGTCCTCCATTTTGATCTTGTAAAATCAGCAACCGTTCCTCTAAATTGTACACTGCATTTCTTAACATTTCTGGTTGAATTGCACCAATTTGCTCCGAAATATTGTCTTTTAATTCTTGTAGCGTTGTTGGTCTTCTTCTAAACACTAAATTTTTTAAATGACCCCACAGCCAGTAGTCCGCTGGGTTAAGATCAGGTGATCTTGGTGGCCATGAATTTGCAAAATGTCTGCTTAAAACGCGATCTTGAAAAACGTTAGTTAAAAATTCTTTAGCTGGTCGGAAAATGTGCGGAGGTGCTCCATCCTGCATAAAAATCATGTTTTCAATTCTGTGGTGCTCGTCTTGCAGCTGTGGAATAACATAATCTCTTAACATTTGCAAGTATCGTTCACCGTTAACAGTTACAGATACGGCTTCTCCATTGTGTAGCTCTTCGAAGAAATACGGACCAATGATAAAATCAGCTGTAAAACCGCACCAAACGGTGACTTTCTTGTCATGAAGACCTTCTTGAACAATTACTTGTGGATCTTCTGCAGACCAGATTCTACAGTTTTGAGTATTGACTCCACCATTCAGAGAAAAATGTGTCTCATCTGTCCATAAAATACGGGATAACCACTCGGGTTCAATTTCCATCTGAGCCAATAATCGCAAAGAAAAATCGTACCTACTAGCCAAATCTGCCTCCTTTAATTCAAACAGCATTTTGAGTTTATATGGATACATTTTAGAAGTTTGCGTAAAATTTTCCAGACCGTGGTGTACGGCATTTGCAATCGCTTGGATATCGCATTTGCACTGCTGATTGCTAGTGGATTACCTCTGGCTATGTCCTGATTTTCGTGAAGAACCTCTGCAAGTTGGACATCACTAATGCTTGGTCTTCCTGATCTCGGAAGGTCAATTACTGAACCTGTTCTTTCAAATTTTTATATCAAATTGCGGTACGCTTTCATACGACAGGGCCCCGCTCTCAAACCCATTCTCGTGCGAAACCTTTGTAATCCAGCTGTGTAATTTCTGCCTCATTCATAATAACACTGAACTAAACCAATTATTGTTCGTAGGTCCATGCTATTACAGTTTGAGTCGTTAAAACTTTACGTTTACGTGAGTTATAATTTGAAAATAAACTCCAAATTGATTTACTTTTAACACTTGTGTCAACAACTGTCATGACAACGCTTTTGTTTTCCATAGATACAACAAATCCCATTCCTTAGGCAACTAGATTTCGTTTACTTTTTGTTGTTAGCTTGATTTGATAAAAAGTTATAATAAGTTAAAGTATATCCCTTACTTTATGATAACCCCATATATAAAGTTTATTTTAATTTACTTTAAAATTAAGTTTCATATTCATGACTATTTTACATTCCGAAATTTTACATTCATAATATATTTTTCCCCAATTTATTATATAATTTAAAGAACTAACCTTACTGTGTAAATTTTGGTGTGTTATGTATGCGAAATTATTCTTATATCCTCTTCTTTCCCTTCAATTAGTAATGTGCCTTCCCTTCTTAAAACTGTTTCTTCAATTATCCTCTGCTTACTGTATTTAATTTAACGTGTTTTACATTCCAAATACTTATTCTTCTATCCTTTTTCGAACTGTTGTGCTTAACTTTTACACAACTGTTAATTCATTGACATTTCTTTCTTTTCTCAAAAATCAATAATAATCCTGTTCTCGTTTCCAAAGTGATTGATCCAAATATTTGACATATTATTTTCCTTGGAGTAGGCGTATTTATTACAGTTAATATTGAATTATATTACGTAAAATCTCATCCATATAAAGATCTACATTTATATATTGAGTATGTGTTTAAATTGACACCTTAAATAAGCATTAATAATCATGAATATATTTTACTGTTATTAGTTCTTTTTATTATTACACCACTAATGGCTTTGTCTGAACTTTATATATATATATATATATATATATATATATATACCGGGTGTCCCAACAAGGGTAACGAGGTACGGTATTGGGGAAACGGATGTACCTAGAAATTTGAAACAAAAAAATTGTTGAGTAAATCGGCTAAGAGAAAATGATTGAAATTATTTTCGAGTTTCTGAAATGGCCTCCAGGGGGCGTAATTGCCATTCTGAAAAATTTTCTTACATTAATGATAGTCATAGTGATTACTATTTTAAAGCTGAGACAAATTCAAATATTTTTTGTTAAATGCTTTTTGCTCTATCTCTGAAAAGAAAGTGCTGGGGGGCGCTAGAATATTTTCGGAAATAAATGTCGATAACTCTAAAAAGGCTTAACGTATCTTAATAAACTTGGAGTCGTTAAAAAAAAGGGGGTTTCCTAGACTATCAATTGAACTGTGAGTGAGGTGATTGTGTTTGCTTACCTCGCCGCCAGATAGCATTTTCTGACATAATCGCAAAAAAATTAACTTACTGCAAAAAAAATAAATGCAATGATATCACTTTTTTTACGTCATTACATAGTCAATCAAGAGCCTAACAAGCCAGTGAGAACCGCCTCTCAATATCTTTATCCTAACCTAAAAAAAAATTACATTTTGGGAAGCATTTCCACTTTAAGGTTTGTTATTAATGTCTAATTATTCCTAATTTACCAAATAAATGCTAATTTATTATTTGGGATGCCAAACGATATTTTAAATCGAAATAAAATTTTGTTATTTATCTTTATTACTTTTTTTTACAATATCTTCGAAAGCCAACAGGCCAAAACAATTATAAAATAATAAGTGTGGGAACAGTAAGGAAAATAACTTAAAGTCCAACGAGCCGCAATGCTTATAAAATAATAACAATAAATTATGGAATCTATGAAAGTAATAACTTGAGAACGATAAAACACAGCAAGTTTGATTGAAAGGAAAATCAAAAAGTGTTTATAAATGTTCACAAGTGCCTTCCGTCATTTTCTATGCAGTAATTTATCCTGCGTCCTGTATTTAACCTCTTCATCCACGAATTAATTGTAAAGAAAGAAAACCAATGAAAAAAAATGTATCTGTTTTTTTAATTAAATTATAACTTATAAATAACACAAACATGATGAAACAGAATTTTTACATTTATTTTTTAATAAGAAAAAAATATGTCCACGTTTGTTGCCATCGTGTATAAGTGGTTCTATTCACGATCATGAAAATTTTCCATGCATTCTGGGCAAACTGGTTCATCGCACTTCTTACAAGCAAATCGGGTTCTCCGTGTACAATGTTTGCTGTGGCATCGAGGAGGATTTCGACATACCTTCTTTATTGGGTAATGACTGACACCGTCTTTTCTTACTTCCCGCAATACTTTTATTTGGGTCTTTTTCTTCTTTGGCGCTACAGCAGATTCTAAAGTAGGCCTGCCTCTTTTTCTATTTTCTTGGTTTAGTTGTAACAACGTTGATGCAATTGATGCTTTAAATTCAAGCAATGGTAATGTAGAGTCTTTAGTCTGTCTATATAGAAGCCACGCATTGACTATAGCAATGTTCAGGAAATGAAAGAAAATTCGAAGGTAAAACTTTTTGTTTTTTACAGCGTGTGGATAATGAGCGATCATTCTATCGGCTAAATCGACACCGCCCATAAATTTATTATATATTGTACAACGGGTTGAGGTCTTTGCACAGAAATATAGCTCTTAGTTTTTCTGTCCCATCTTCTAACAGTGTCTTGGGTTCCTTTCCGCAATATGAAGAAATCATATGCACAATATTATTGTCAGCCCACCGAAGGACTGTTATATTATCTGAAGAAGTAGTTACTGAAAAGGAACCACGTCCTTGTTTTTGTAATGCTTTACCATCAAGTAAGAATCTATTAGCATCTCGTATTCTATTTGTTCTGATGGTTCCAACGACATAGATTTCATTTTCTTTTAATTTTCTAATTAAAGGTATGCTAGTGAACAGATTGTCCAAAAACAATTTATGACCTACACCTTCTAATCCTTTGCATAATCGTACTATCATATTGCCCAGTACCCCTAATTCATTCTTGTCTTTGTTGTTGTTAGATTGATACAGTTCAAATTTCGATACGTAACCATTTGATGCTGCTAAGACCCAAACTTTGAATCCCCATTTCTTGGGTTTCGATTTTATGTATTGTTTAGCTCGACTTCTACCTTCGAAAGGTATTATCATCTCATCGATTGCAAGAAATTCGGTTGGAGATGCAGCTTCAGCAAATGTACGTTCTAGAACATTTAGTACGGGTCTTACTTTTATAAATGCGTCTTCGTTGTCTTCTGGAATGTCATCATTGTTTATAAAATGTAGGTATCTTTTCAATTCCACAAACCTGTTTACTGGCATAGCATCGGCTATCATATCCAAGCGTAAACTAGGAATGGATGACCAATACATACGCAATGTAGGATATTTGATATATGTCATCACTATATTTATTGCAATGAAACGCTTTATTTCACTTGCTGTCGTCCTGAACGTATGTTTTCCTGATTGCACTGCATATCTTACAGTTTCTTTGGCGATTATATCAAAAATTTTTTCAGGATACAACTGATCAAAATATGAGTAGGGTGTATCTCCAGTCACATATACATTATTGTTGCCAGAGAATGAAGGAGGATTATTTGCAAAATTATTGTCTCTTTCTGCATACCAACTACAAGAAGGTTGTGTGACCATTGCATTTTTTTTATTTCTCGTTCGCGTGCTGCTATAACACTAAGCGGCTCATTATCACTGTCATCACTGCTACTTTCGGCGAACTCTTTTTGATAATTGTTAATTGCAAATTCTTCAACGTCGGAAGTTTCAATATCTATTTCAACCAACTCCGAGTTATCAGGATTGACATCTTCCACAATGCGTACGTGGTCTCTCTTCCGCCCATAAAACAATTCAGTGGATATTTCCTTATCCATTTTGTACCTATATACAAAAAATGTGAATTGTAAAGAAGTAGCTATGTATCCCTTATATCCATATGTGTAATTCCTCATTGGTACAAAATACACAAATGTGTACGGCAACAAACACACTAATTTTCGAAATACAAGTTATCTTCCAACATTCATGTATTACGTACTTTATGAGAAGTTATTTTGCAACACTTACCGATTTTTTCATATACATATATCACATAATTACGACACAAGACATATCAACTACAACAACATAAAGCCAGCATAACCTCAACACTACTTCGTATATATCTAAACAAGTAAAAACCGTATACGAACATTTCTGTTAGCGTGGCTGGTATTATAGAGAACTGTACCTAAACGGCCATTAATGTAGCCATCAGTCTTTGCAGGAATGTGTTTCTAACACAAATAGTACGCGATTGATTCAAACGTACACAATTGTGTATGTGTGCATGAAGAGGTTAATACGGCTGTGCTGATTTCAGCTCTTGAAATATTGGCTACAGCATTTCGGATACGATCAATCATGTTTTTTGGGGTAGTAGGGCGAGTCTGATAAACAATATCTTTTAATCTACCCCAAAGGTAAAAGTCAAGGACAGTAAGGTCTGGAGATCTGGCAGGCCATGGAAACAAACTGCCCCTTCCTATCCAACGGTTTGGATAAGCTTGGTCTAAAAAATTCCTGACTTGTTGAGAAAAGTGTGCAGGACATCCGTCGTGTTGCAGCCACATATCTCTTCTCGTTTGTAAAGGCACGTTTTCTAATAAAATTGGCAAGTGATTTCTTAAAAAGTCCAAATAAGTTTCGCCATTAACATTATTATTAAAAAAAAATTAGGTGTGGCCACCACACGACTTTCTTATACGTATGAGCGTTTCAAACTATACAATCTTAAGAATTTTTTTATACAAAACTTATTCAAAATCCTATTCTAAGTACTTTTATTCTCTTAATAAATCGCTATAGAATGCATACTTTGCAAGATATTCGAAAAAAAGTGCTACTCGCTAAGAGTAAAGTGCTACTTCCGGTCCGAATTTTGAAATTTCATGTATACAAAAAATATTGCAAATATAACTCTAAATACTTTTGTACTCTTAATAAATATATATAGAATGCATAATTTACGACATATTTGCCAAAAATCGCTATTCGGTAAGAGTAAAAGTGTTACTTCCGGTCCGAATTTTGAAATTTCATTTATATAAAAAATATTCCAAATCCAACTTTAAGTACTTTTGTACTCTTTATAAATATATATAGAATGCATAATTTACGACATATTTGCAAAAAACCGATTTTCGATAAGAGTAAAAAGCCTACTTCCGGCAGGAATTTCGAAAAAAAATTTTTAATAAAATTCTTCTTAAATTTAATTTTAAGTACATATGAATTCTTTATAAATTTGTCTAAACTTAGTAGTTGACGAAATATTGGCAAAATTCGAGTTTTTCACTGAAGTAAACTACTACTTCCGGTCGACCTAATTTGCTGAAAATCTAATCAGTTCCCAAGAGGGAGATTATACACGTAAATACAAAATTTGGAATTGATATCTCCTGCGGTTTGACCGCTATCGTGGTCACAGACAGACAGACAGACAGACACACAGACAGACAGACACACACACAGACATTTTTTAAAAACCACTTTTTTGGTATCAGGGGACCTCAAAACGTGGACATCTGCAAAAATCTCGAGGTCGAAAATTTTCATCATCACAATACTTCCTTATACTACGTATAAGAAAGTAAAATGGTACTATAATTCGATCGCCTAAGATACCACACCAGACGTTCACACTCCAACGATTTTGATAGTTTATGTCAAGCATCCAATGTGGATTTATTGGCGACCAATAATGCATATTATGCAAATTGACTCCTCCATTGCTTGAGAAAGTAGCTTCATCGGTCCATAATATTCAAGATAAAAAATCGGGATCCTCATCTATCATAGAATTCAACCAATGACAGTGGTCTAATGTCCTATCAAAATCAGTTTCTAAAAGAGCCTGATGTAGTTCAATATGATAAGGGTGTAGATAGTGATCTCTTAGGATTCGTTGTACCGATGATTTACTAATTCCTAAGCACAAACTTATTCTTCTTAAACTTAAATGGGGGTTAATGTTAACATAGGCAAGAACATTAATGACGTTGTGTTCGTTCCTAGCGTGTCGATTTCTTCTAGGCACTGGATTAGGATGAACTCGTCCTGTTTCGCGCAAACATCTACTTAAGCGTCTAAATACCATTCTACTAAAATGTCTTCTATTGGGATAATTTGCTGCGTACACACGCTCAGCCACACAGGCGTTTTGATGACACTGGAGAAACACGTCCAACATGATGTATGCTTCCGCAGTTGAATAAGACATTTTTAATGCAATAAACACAATCACAGTAAGACAATTAATTTAAATATTAAAATTTAAACCGACTATTCAATACAGGGTATCAAGAGACTTTGACACTTTGACAAGCATCAAACAATGACATGAAAAACGCGTAGAGTTATGTCAGATATAAACGACATTTGTTTTCATGTCAATCTTGATAATTAGAAAAGAATGATTTCCGTCAGAGGATTTTATTACTTACATTATGTCAATAATTTCGATTTAAAATATCGTTTGGCATCCCAAATAATAAATTAGCATTTATTTGGTAAATTAGGAATAATTAGACATTAATAACAAACCTTAAAGTGGAAATGCTTCCCAAAATGTAATTTTTTTTTAGGTTAGGATAAAGATATTGAGAGGCGGTTCTCACTGGCTTGTTAGGCTCTTGATTGACTATGTAATGACGTAAAAAAAGTGATATTATTGCATTTATTTTTTTTGCAGTAAGTTAATTTTTTTGCGATTATGTCAGAAAACGCTATCTGGCGGCAAGGTAAGCAAACACAATCACCTCACTCACAGTTCAATTGATAGTCTAGTAAACCCCCTTTTTAACGACTCCAAGTTTATTAAGATACGTTAAGCCTTTTTAGAGTTATCGACATTTATTTCCGGAAATATTCTAGCGCCTCCCACCACTTTCTTTTCAGAGATAGAGCAAAAAGCATTTAACAAAAAATATTTGAATTTGTCTCAGCTTTAAAATAGTAATCACTATGACTATCATTAATATAAGAAAATTTTGCAGAAAACGGGGTTTAAAATTCAGGATGGCAATTACGCCCCCTGGAGGCCATTTCAGAAACTCGAAAATAATTTCAATCATTTTCTCTTAGCCGATTTACTCAACAATTTTTTTGTTTCAAATTTCTAGGTACATCCGTTTCCCCAATACCGTACCTCGTTACCCTTGTTGGGACACCCGGTATATATAGAAAATCTATTGGTATTACCAATATATATGTATCTAACAAAGAAACGTAGTTAGATACAACAGAAATAGCTAATATCATCCTAAAAGAATCACATATAATAACTGTGACCAAAATATAAGAATTATTACCTGAACATATGAAACATAGATACCACTAAGTACCTATAAAAGTTATAAAATCACACCTACGTGCTAACATTGCTAATGTTTAATCTAAGTAAAAAACAAATATAACATTAGCAATGTTAGCAAAATTCACTATGGCTCGTTGTGGGTGAAATAGCGCATCTTAGAGGTTTTCCATGACCAGCTGATACAAAGGACCCATTAACACTCAAAAACCTTGTCCATAAAACAGATAACTATAAGACCTCCATACTTTCAAACACATTAATTGTTGCAGTTCAAAATTCACTATGGCTCGTTGTTGGTGAAATAGCATATTTTAGAGGTTTTCCATGATCAGCTGATACAAAGGACCCGTTAACACTATCAAAAACCTTGTCCATAAAGAATAGATAACTGTAAGACCTCCATACTTTCAAACACATTAATCGCTGCAGTCCAAAATTCACTATGGCTCTTTGTTGGTGAAATAGCATATTTTAGAGGTTTTCCGTGATCAGCTGATACAAAAGACCCGTTACACTATCAAAAACCTTGTCCATAAAAAACAGATAACTATAACACTTTCATTGCGGGTAAAATTTTTATAGTCGTGCTCTATAAACGGGGAAATTTGGACCTTGCGTGAACGCCCGTCTTCCGTTATACGTAAGGCGGGTACCGACGGGTACACCCGTCTCCCGTTATACGTGGATGGGTACACCCATCTTCCGCAACAACAGGACAACTTGTATAGACGATTTTTGACATTATTTTCTTTTAAAATGATTTGCACTATAGAAAGTAAACATTTTTACAAATAAAATTTTTATTTTCAAAAAATTAACACTTTTTGCTTGTACGTATAATAAATTGAAAATATTTCTAACACCATCATAAAATGCAGATAAGGTTTAGAAATTCTTGACTGTGTGATATCTTTCAAAACAATTTAGAACACACAGTGGAACATCACACAGTGTACAGCAGAAAGAAGTTTCCTTTCGAATTTTTTGTTTCGAACAAACTACGCATCGCCTATATTTTTGTTTCTGTGTTCTTTCATCCTTTGGAAGCTGTTCAGGAAAGTGTCTTGCAGTGAGTCTCAGTGGGGAATCACCACCTAGGCCTCTTGTAGTACGTGGTATATCTTTATGGTACTTTTCAACAAGTTCTTTTACTAACTTTAGTTGAAAGTTTGCTACCGATATGTTTTCACCTGTCTTCATTTTATATAAAGCATGCGCATTCAAAAGTGTCATATCTAATATGTGAAAAAACACTTTTTTGTACCATTTGATACTTTTTCTTACTGACTCGATGGAACTTTGCAACATGTCTGTGCGATCTACAGCACCCATATTGCTATTGTAGTCTATGACACATTTTGGCTTTTATATGATCTCTCCAGTGGTTCGATTTTTTTTTTCAGTTGCGACCATCTCTGGCGTATTCTAGGTTGAAAGTATTCTAACTTCCCTTTTGTCCTGCCATTTCAAGGCCAGCAAGTTGTCAGTTGAAAAATATATTATTTCGCCCGTTTTTATCTTCTTTTTCATGTCTGGCATGTATTTTCTATTTTGCTTTACTGTGCCGCAAGCATTTGTCTGTCGGCAGTGCAAGATGTTGTAGAGCACAGGACTCGTATACCAATTATCGGTATATAACGTGTGTCCTGAATCGAAATATGGCTCCATCAATGTTAGGACGATATTTCCAGATATGCCAGCATCTTGGTGAACTTCCTGAATGTCACTGTGCTTGCCACAGTAAATGATGAAGTCTAAAATATAACTAGTTTCATAATCACATGAAACAAAAAATTTGATTCCAAATCTATGTCTTTTTGACGGAATGTACTGCTTGAAAAATAGTCTTCCTTTGAATAGCATGAGACTTTCATCAATGGCCAGATTTTGAAAAGGGTAAAATATGTCGGAGTATACCTTCTTCACATGGTTCAGTACCATTCTGATTTTGAACAATTTGTCATTTCTGTCGATGTTGTTATTATCGGAAAAATGGAGAAGTGATAAAATCGTCATGTATCGGTCACGAGTCATAGTTTGCCCAAAAAACGGTGTCGCTAGTAATTTATCTGTTGTCCAGTAATCCAGAATTTTTATAACCTGCTCGCTTGCTTCACTTATAACATATCACTAAAACAAGGTGCTACTTTACGTAATGCCAGTGTAATACAAGCGAACGTCATAAGACAAGTCTTCTGAATGCCTCCAATATTCCGGAACTACAAGCACCTCGGGTTGCCTATGCACGCAGGCACCAATATCGCGGATTACTAAACGTCTAGCGGAGTGACATCATCGTAATTTCGCACGGTCGGCATTGTTTATAGATATAAATATGGCGGTTGAAGTGTTGTGTTTTAGAGGCATAAGACTATAAGCTCTTCGACTAACACAGTGGAGAAACGTGAGTACTTCTTTTTGTTTTAATGTATCTTAATGTTCATTGAAAATACTACATCCCCTTACTCATTATTAAACGGTAAAAAGAAAACACGTGTAGAAACTTATTTGAAAAATAGAATAATTAGTCTTTATTATTACTAAAACAATATCAAAACAATTAATACACATTTATTTTAATCATATTTACAATTTATACACATACACAAATTCATATAGTGTCAACATAATTAAATACAAAAATAAATTCACATCAGTGACCTCTTTAAATCGTGATTAAAACTAAGATTGACCATATACCCAACTTTAGCCCCTGAACGGTTATTTACAAATCCCAATGCATTTTATCTATTTAATATAAAACCAAAAATAAACAAGAAACAAGATATGTATCGGTCAATTTGAGATAAAAGGCTCATTCAGATCAATTTAAATTATCCTACAAATTATTTCCATGTTACGACATGCTCACAAGAAGAATTTACTAATCTATCGTGTGATTGAAATTTACCCGGGTACAGACTTGAATCTTCGTTCAATATCTTCGCGTAAAATGTTAATACGTCTACTTTAATCGCGAGTTCGGTAAGCGCGGTCGCTTAGACGATAATTCATTTGAATTCACGGCGCGGTATCGGTAATCTAATAGTCGCAAAAATCTCTGAAATAAACAATTATTATTAAATGCGGATTTTAACATAGTCACGACATCGAAAGTCTGACTTAGACGGGATAAAGTTTACAACGGTAATACATCACTTCTTCCCACGGTTCAAGACCTGAGTAAGAAGAGACACATTCGGACGAAATTAGCGGATTTTTGAAACGACTATTTCACGATGCAAAAGACCTGAAAGTAGTACGTTTCTAAGGATTTGAACCAGACTCTTCCACGCCATTAGGAGGCTGAATAGAGAGAGGTGTAGGGTTGCGGACGGGTCGGAGAAATAAATGAACGAGACACGCTCGATGGGGGCCTTTATATATGTGAAAACCCCCCTACGTAGGTAGGTAAAAACTTGTTCAAAACATAAAATTTGCACACGATACTGACGCGAAACGCGCGACTTTGAGCATGACGTAGACGTTCGGTATTTTTCCATTAAAAATAAGTAAATAACATGAATTATTACAACAACTGAACATATATACAGGTCCATCCAAATCATTTTATACAATATTAATATTTGAACAAAATAACATACATACATTTAATTTAATATTGACAAATAAATTAATTATGAACTTAAAAATGTTAATTTGTACAATTAACGAGGAACTTCGTTACATTTTAAGTTTCTTTACTTGAGGCATCAGAAATGCCAAGGAAATGAATAAGTACATCTCATTTACTTCTATATCAGACCACTTCTTTTTATGTGTTTGTGTTCCAATTTCTTTTTGGTGGTAATACAAATTTGATTGATTCAAAATAGCGGTTATAAAATCTTCCGAAAAAAATATTTGGAAACATTCCAACACTGCACAGTGGTTCATTTCTCGAATCCAGCTGGACAAAATTAACATTAAAACAAAAATTACTTTTTGAGGTGTAGTTGTATTCAAAAATTATTAAAAAATGTTTTAAAAGTCTTCGCCGCTGCTGGATACTGAACTCAATTCTTCATCCGTCGCCGTCGTCTCCTCTTCTTCTGTAATGCATTCTTGCTGCTGCGATGAAAGTTTTAATAATGAAGATACTTCATCGGAAAATTTTTCTTGTTTTTTAGGGGTGAGACTTCTTAAGTTTGTGATTAACGGATCTGATGTAACTAATAACATGTTGAATAGGTCTTCGGTATTCGTGTTTCTAGACGTTTTTCTGGCATGATCGCGCCGAAATCTTCGACAATCTTTATTGCGCGCTTCTTGGGCTTCCTCAGAAAGTTGTCCAATAGGAAGAAGTGCTGATTTAACTATATCCTTTCCGTGTATTAATAATTTATGAACACTTGCCGGCATATAGTACCAGTTGTATAACTGAACGTACAATTTGGCAGTATCCATTGCATACACATTGAAAGTGTCAAGATTTATTTCGCAACCACTTGCAATTGCCTTTAAAAGAACTCCAAAACGTTTAATTAGTTCTTCATTTACTCCTGTGATCGCACTCGATAGCGACGGATTTGAAAAAAATCTTCGAGCAGTATTGCCATCATTACTTGTTCCATAACCTGGTTTTGGAATATCCACGAGTAAGCCCATTTCCTCGCGAAAGCGATCTTGAATTAATCTTTTCCGTCTATTAACATTTGCTTGATCTTTTTTTCTAACTTGCCAACTTTGCACTTCTAGTCTATATGCAATATGTAAAAGACATTCGAAGCACCTAATCCACGAATGGAGACTTGACAATCCAAAAACGAATGCCCCTTCGTCAGGTGGTGTTGATGTGTGTTTAGCCAGGTTATTCATTTCTGTAGGGGTTGCACCACAGATGTAACACTTTTGGAATGACTGTTGTGCTATAACACTGCAGACCTTTCCATCTACCATTGTCAGTACCATTTTATGCTCCACGAATATGTCTTTGCCTTCTTGAGTGATTCTTGTCGGAGAAAGTACTTTTATTTGTTCTTCTACTTTAGTCACCTCTAATCGGGTTAATTCCGCAGTTTCTTTTTTAAACAATAACTTTATTGGCCGGCAGTAACGCGTGGAAGAAGGGCGTGGATTTTCCCATTTTATGGTATCATTATGTCTTAACTGTAGTGGGACTAATGAAATAATAAACAAAAAGGCGTCATCATATTGTTCATCCCCAGTCGTTGTACTATACATTTGTTTGTACGTACTTTGTCCTGATGCGCCATCACAACCCCACTTACTTAACATAGTTAACTTTGCGCCTGTATCCAAGTCTTTTTGAATTTGACTGTCACTGCTAAATAAACGTTGAATGGTATGGTCAAGCAAAGCTTGAAGCTTTACTTCAGCGGATATCTCTGTAATAACTATGCTATCTGGATAACATGTTTTCTTTGCTTCCAACAGTTTATGATATGAAGGGTAGATGTTGGCATTTTGTAATTTCGCTTGTTTACGAATTAACATATATTGGTTTTTAGTTAATTTAGCATCCACATATAGTGCCAAGGCTCTATCAGCTGTTAACTTTATTGGTACGGGTTTGTCAGGTCTTTTGTAAGCTTTTTTAATTCGTGTCGCTCTTCTAGGTGAATCTTCAATTTGCTTTACAATTTCAGCCGCATCTCTTTTACCTTTTGAGCGTAAACTCATCTGTGCTGCATAAACTAACTCTTCTGAAGTTGATTGTGCAACGACAGGTAGTAAACGTCGTTTTTTAGTTTTCTCGCTTGACTCTACAAACAACTTCTTCGGACGACCCAAATGCGTTTTTGCAGATGGAAGATCACGAGATGACCCTGGTTTCCTTACAGCAGCCGCCTTTAATACAATTTCCGGAAAGTCAACTACGCCGTTGAGCCACTTGTCATTTTTCTTTAAAAAATTGTTTAATGCATGATGACTTTTTTGCCATCTGTCTTTTAAATGGACACAAAAACTATTTATCACTTTTCTCACACATCCTGTTACGTGATCATCACAGTCTTGTAATCGTAAATTGTTTATTACATAGGTGTAGATGCTATTATTCCTATTACACACGTTTGATTCACTTCGCCAAACATCGAACAGAGCTCTTCGAGTCAGTGCGTTGTCCATTGTTTACACTGCAATAACAATTAAAGTTGGTGAGATATGGCTATAACTTTTGTTATCTGAACTCTACAATTATCATTTTAACAAAGCATTATTACCAAAAGTCGGAGACTAATGGAGAATTTTATATTTGCTTTAATAAATCTGAACAATTATTGCTATTACAATTTACGTTATTTTTTTAATGACATTGTTATAATTATATTTTAAAATGCGCAATTACTTATTGGAATATAATGTACATACCTGTAGGTTAAATGTTAGAAGTATAGAAGTGATAGGATTTGTACAAATTTTGTCAAATGTGCTGCTGAACTAACGTATAACACAGAACTAGTCACGATGCACCACTGTCGGAGACTGCATTCTACCTGCGATAGACCCGCAACCCCTCATAAACGAACAAAACCCTGGAACTTTCTATTTATATAGACATTAGAAAGTGGTTTGCAAGGGATACAGACTTATTTATAGAAAAAAGGTTGTGGGCATTTTGTCCAGCTAGAATAATAATTTGAACCACTGTGCACTGAAGGGTTATCTTGCAAATTTTGACTCGTACAACCAACATTAGTTTTATTGAACGGATGTGTTTTTGGTTGAAAGGCAGTTTCCTTCCAGTTGAATCCATGATCTATTTTTTTTTTCTTAGCTGCAGCTGCATCTGGTACTAAATTAACATGAAATGCAATTAGTATTTTTCTGAATCAATTATTATTACAATTTATAATACCTTCATTATTATCATGGTCTTCCAAATCAGATTCAACTTCGGACCCGCTATTTTCTAGGACTACATCACTTTCAGAGCCCGACGACTCGTGAAAACTATTTTCTTCGTCACTGGCATACAACAACTCTTCAAGTTGCTCGTCACTGAGATATTGCCGAGCCATTTTGGTTCAACTTTACCTTATAATAAATAAAACAAAGGCCCACTAACGTCGCTTCCACTCTGATGCACAATAATGAATAAAAACAAAATGGCATGGGCAATCGCAAAATCCTGTTACAACCGGTTAAATCGAATACGCAGAAAATAATATGCATAGACGGGAACGCCCGACTCCCGCAATAAATGCTTTAAAAATCGCTCCGTGAAAACACGGCTCCCGCGTATTTGGTATACACATGTTTTGCGGGTTTTCCCGGTTCCCGCAACGAAAGGGTTAATCGCTGCAGTCCAAAATTCACTACGGCTCGTTGTTGGTGAAATAGCGCATCTTAGAGGTTTTCCATGATCAGCTGATACAAAGGACCCGTTAACACTATCAAAAACCATGCCCATAAAAAATAGATAACTATAAGACCTCTATACTTTCAAACACATTAATTGCTGCAGTCCAAATTCACTATGGCTCGTTGGTGAAATAGCGCATCTTAGAGGTTTTCCATGATCAGCTGGTACAAAGGACCCGTTAACACTATCAAAAACCTTGCCCATAAAAAATAGATATTCTGATGTTTCTAAACAACTATCTGGCATATGTTCTGGTCCTAAAAAGTATGCATATTGTAATAGGGGCTTTAAATAGATGAATATAAATTAAAATGAATAATGTTCTTATATGAGCACTAAATCGTTGTTCGAATTTAATTCTACCGGCTAGCTAAAGGATCCCCTAATTACTGCAATGATTATGTTGTAGTTCTTGGGTATATGGGTATCCCAGGATCGTCCTATGTGAAAAGTACAAATGAATTGATATTTCAAACTTCTCGGTAATCAGCGTATAACTCCACCAGTTAAGATTTGAATTTATTACGTAGGGAGTAGACGCTCTTTATTTAGCGCGAAATCGTTAGAAATACACGTGTGTTCGACTTGTTACTGTGATAATAAATTAAAAGTGATCTAGTTATTTCAGTGGGCAGTGGCGTAGATAAAAAATTTAGGCCCCCCCGCAAAATTTTTAGGGGGCCCTTCCAAAATACTTGTAGATAGTAGCATAGAATGTGAATATCGGAGTAATTATAATAAATTTATTTTATAATAAAAAAATCTAAATTATATTTAATTATTTATTTTATAATAATACATTTGAAAACGCAAAAAAAAGCTAATTAGAAGACAAAATGCCGAAACGTTTTTTTACAATAGTAGGAAATTTTCAACTAACTCTTCCAAATCAACGGGACCTACATTGTTCATGTTCAATACTTATAACAGCCAAGGCACTTAACCGAACTTGTTTAATGGTGCTGCGTAAATAGGTTTTAATTAATTTTAATTTCGAAAACGATCTTTCTGCTGTTGCTGATGTTACCGGTAGTGTTAAATATAACTGGAAGACTAGTTGCTAAACATGCATTTTCCACTATTAATAAATTGGCTAAGTCCTTAATAGAAGATTTTTGTTTAATTTCATGAAACAAAACAGTCTTAAGATTAATTAATTGAATCGGCAAATCTTCTGAAAAATCAATTCCATATTTGCTCAGAATATGTCTTCCGTATTCCACTATTTCTTCATTCGTTAACTTAACAAATTTTGAGGGATTAAGAAACGAGAAAAGGTTTACAACTTCATTTATGGAGTAAAATTTTCTAGATAATTGGTTGATAATGATATCAAGTGACGCATTAAAAACTTCTACTTGAAATTTTTTTATCGGGTTAATTCTCTTCTGGTGTTTATATTTTATCATAGGCTGAATATTCCAAGATTCTGCTAGATTTTTAGCTTCTTCTAATTTATCATAATAATGTCGCAGTTCTGTCAAGTTTTCTTGACCATTATTGAGCAATTTGCACGTCTCTTCTAAATCACATGAAGGGCTCTGAAGTTGCTTTGAAATTAAATTAACAGTTTCGAGGATTTTACTCTGGAAAACTAGCAATAGAATAAACTCATAATTATCCATTTTATTCTGCAGAGACTTTGCTTCATTTCTGTCATTTTGCTTTTTGCACACCAGGATAAAATTTGACAAACACTGCATTACAGACTGATAATTATATTTTATTGACAGTAAGCATTCAAATCTAGAAGACCATCTTGTTACGCACAGCTTTTTCAGTGTGTACTTAATTTTACTTCCATGTGGTGCAGCTTGATGAAGGACTTGCCAGCGTGGCAAGCTTTCACTAAAAACACATAAATGCTTTGCAAAAGATCATAAAAACTCTGTAGTTTAATAATGTTTTTAACAGAATCATTTAAGACTAGGTTCAAATTATGAGCTGAACAATGAATATAATCAGCTGTAGGAACTCGATTCTTAATTCTGGCTTGTAAACCATTATATTTTCCAGACATATTAGCAGCCCCGTCGTATCCTTGAAATAGAAAATTGTCGAGGGACAATTTTCTATTTTAATTTGAAAATTTTCTAAAGTAGTTAGAACAACAGCTTCTAAACTCTGTGAATCTTGTTCGGTTAGCTCTATAAATCCAATAAATGATTCCTTTATTTCTAGAGTGTTTTGTTTATTTGAATTTTTCTTCATACTTGTATACCTTATAAAGAGACTTAGTTGGTCCTTCTTGGATATGTCTTGCGTTGTATCAATTATAAGGGAAAAAAGGAGCTTTATTAATATTTTTCGTTAATTTTTTTAAAACGGTTTTAGCCAAATGTACAATTATTTCATGTTGAATATCGGAGCTTAAGTATTTGTTTCGAATATTAGTACTTGACAAATGAGCTTTTAGAACAGGGTCATAACGTGCTATCAAGTCAATAATATTTAAAAAGTTACCACTAGTTGCTCCAATTTCTTTAACATTTTCTCGATGTCCTCGTAATGGCATATTGCAAATTGATAGTGTTCTTATCACATCACATATTCTTATTAAAACTTCTTTAATTTTTTCATGGACACTTATTTGACTATCAATGGTTTTGTTTTTTTCCCAAGTACTATAAACTATGCATGCTTGCAAATGAGCATCACTTCCCTCGTGGATTTTAATTTTTTTACTTAAACCCTTCCAGTCATTAATTGTGCTCTTACACCAATTTACTGATGCTTCATTACTAGAGAACATCCAACACGGTTGACAGTAAACACTATTCAACTTTTGGGAATAACATAACCAAAAGCGATCGATTTTTTGACCAGTTTTAGTTTTAATGGTATAGTAATCACTACTGAACGCTCTATTATCGTCTTTATTCCTTGGAAACGGTCCCATAGGCTTATTTGGCCCTGCAGTAATAATTTTTCTTTTTAATTCGTCGGAAAGTGATTCCGAAAATAAGGCTCTGTCGGTGTTAAAATATGTTGAATCCTCCTGATTGCAATCGATTTCATTTTTTTCCAGAACTATATTTAATTTTTGTTCGATCATAACATTTTCGTATGGTTCAACATTTTCATCTGATGCAGATGTACTAGCTGTTGAAGCACTTTCAAAAAAACTGCTAATATTCGGCAATTTACGCAATTTTACAACATTTTCTTGTTTCAATTTTCGTTTTTGCGCACCACTCATATATTTTCTTTCGCTCATCTTATTTTGAATACCTCGAACTATACACTTTGGTACACGTTAATTTACTTAGTTAAATTTTGATAAAATTAAATTAGTATACGTACATATGCTAATCACTAATTCGTCACAAAAGTTAATGCACTAATACAAATAGAATTTATTTTCACAATTCGAACAAACTCGCTGTTAAAATAAAACTGAAGGATGGAAATAATTTGTCGTATTTATTCAGTAAAATATTTTTTTACAAGTAGGTCATTAAACCAAATGTGCCAATGCAGTTTTATGAAATAAACGTGCCTTTTCATAATTTCGTAATTTCAAGTTTTATGTATTAGTTTATGTACCTACAATCTATATGCATAACATAGTCATATAACATGTAAAATGCTAAATTATTATCGTTGTCTATTTCTAATGAATTTGCAATTTTTTTTAGCTCATAAAAGCATGGTATTTTATACGGACTATATATTACCTACTTGTTAGAAAGCATTTGTGACATCTGTTGTAAAACTGTTAGACTGTGCAGGCCAAAAGTTAAGTAAAAACTTGAACCTTTTTTATATGGACCTGTGTTAAGGCAGAAAATGTAGTCATACTGTGGGTTTCTATATAAGTAGAGATATTTCATTTCTTTTTAAGAAAGAGCAAATTGTCAATACCAGATGTGATATTTTCTTGGAACTGAAAGAGAAATACGAACAATAAAAAAATAAAACTGGACGAGCGTTATCAGAGTAAAAAATACAAATACACGTACTGTTATAATTTTTAATACTAGAAAACAAGTACATATAAAATAACATATACATTTTTTATACATGAAGGATAAAAAAAAATAATTTTGTAAATTTCATTACTAGTGCGGGGCCCTGAATTTTTGGGGGCCCCCCCGCATTGCGGGTTCTGCGGGCGCCTTATCTACGCCACTGTCAGTGGGGTATACTCTAAATGACTCTAATAAAGTATCTCGGGCCGTTGAGGAGGTTCAGTGGTTTACCTTAGTCCGATGATACAGCAATCCTCCAGTACGTGCGAAGTTCTTGAAGATTCTAACCTGCAAGGCTTACTTTGTGGCACAGCTCTAATGCCGATGCACAAAATAAGATATGTGTACCTCTTGTTTATATGTGGAACAGGATTTAACAACGGTGGAAACAAACACTTTATTTTTATAAACAAACAGATCTTGATTTATTAAGCTGATGATAACTGAGAAATATGGTACAACAATGATCTTGAAGAGAAATAATATACAATGAAACAAACAAAGAAAACAACAATAAGTGTGAATGATATCATGGCATTATCTAATATACTTTGTCGCATACCTAAAAAACATTTTTATAGGCAAAAGTTCTACTAATTTGAAATATTGACATCAATGGCAATGTAGGCGAATTTGAACCTTATGTACAAACACTTAACTTGGAGTGCATAGAAATGGAATAGAATAAATTGTAATCTAAGTATGTCCTGATATTTTATTTAAATAAGCTTATACTGATTGAGAATGTAAAATGACCCAAAAGTTTACGTTAGATATACTTCAAGAGTTGACTTTATTTATGATATGAGAAATAATAGGATCGAAAGATGTTACATAAGTTTGACCTAGTTTTTGGCACAGAATGTGCATACAATATTAATTAGACTTGGTACCTTATATGTTACTAACTCCTTATATTGTTTGAGACCAGGTATTACGGGCCGTTGGGGGTGTACCTCCAGGTGTGTCACCGACTAATGTCCTTGTTCGGATGTGGGCTTTAACAGCTGCCAGGTGAGTGGGCGTTCGGTTTATTCTTGACCTCGTTTGGTGTGTTCTTGACCTCGTTTGGTTTGTAGGTGCGGGGTAGTAATATCTCCAATGTTTATTTTTCTTTTTCAGCTTCCGTATTATTTGGTTCGACAGGTTCAGCATTAAATTGAACGATCCCCAACCTCTTCAAAACGGTTAAGACAAATCGTATATGATTTACAAAATAATTACATGCATCAGCTTCCAACCAGCACAAAAAGTAAATAACAATTAGTTTTATCTACACATATCTTAGAAAATTTTTGCCGGTGTCTAAATATGACTAACTCATCCGATGTCCCTTCATCGGGCTAATTCTAACATTTATTTGGAATACAAAACTTAAAACATTGACAATGAACAGTGCTTTGGCTCTCTGGGCTTCATTAACTTAACAATTTCATAGTTATCTCATTAATTATCTTGTATACAAAAGATATAAAAGCAACTTCTCTATAATGCCTTATTCTCTCCGGAACTGGAAGTTAAAAGGGCAGTATCCCTGCAGACATCCACCAATAATATAAGCCGGAGCTGGAACAATCACTCGGTCACAATGAGGATGTGGAAATGACCCTTATCATATTAGAAATTACATCCACGGTGTCCAACAAAATGGAGCACAGTCGGCAAAGAGCACGTGACAATGGCGGCACAGGGAAATTACTTCAGCGGTAATAAAAGCTTAGCATCCGTTCATATAAGATACCATTCGGTAATTACAGGATACCATCCGGTAATAGAAGCTGCAATGAATAGTAAACGAGACAAAACGTTAGTTAAACGGTCGAAATTAAAACAGAAATCATACCAGTGTGTAAATATCCAAAACTTCATCCGAACCAATGTCGATATTTAAAACGTAAATGAAAGCACCTCTACTAAATCATCTGCTAAATAATAGCCAGATTGCACTAAATACGGGAAAGATTACATCAAACTATGCAAAGGTACTTGAACATTTAACACTGCTTCAACATGGACTGTCAACGACCGAATCTCTCAACGCTCTTTTTGGAGGGCCAATGCCGCGTTCCCGGCATGAATCAACCAATCAAAACCGTCCACGCTGTTAACGGCCGGTAAGACAGAACAATTAACCGTGTGACAACAAATAATTACGAGAACGGAAAGGTACAAATAGAGGGTGACTGATAAAGGAAATAGATGAAGCATTAACTCCAGAAAATTAGAAAACATAAACCCTAAATAAAATTAAATCGAACCACAACAGGTAGAGCTCTACAAAATAGATAATAAGTCAGTCTTAAACACTCACCGCAAGATGTCCCAGCTTGTTGCTACGCCGAATAAAAAGAAAGGAACCCATTACTTGAGCCAATATTCATTAGAAATTAAGGAACACCATATTGTAAGGTAAATAAATAAAAAGGAGAAATGCCAAATAAAAACCGCGACCCACAGAAAATAATAAGGCAATCGCAGGGAAAACAAGCAGCAATGTCCGCTTAAATTCCAAACTGCGGAAATACAAAATATATACAGTAACGTTCAAAAGTAATAGAGTAACACTCTACACGTAACAGTAAGCACCACTAAAAGATAGGACATACAGGGTGATCAAAACAACGGGTAA
Source organism: Amphimallon solstitiale (assembly GCA_963170755.1). NCBI lineage: Eukaryota > Metazoa > Arthropoda > Insecta > Coleoptera > Scarabaeidae > Amphimallon > Amphimallon solstitiale. Next base: position 86,892,628 of record OY720677.1, on the reverse strand, counting down.
CACTTTATATTGAATTCAAGGGAAAAAAAAGGTGTAACAATTTATTATAGAATTACATCAATCAACTTTCCTCTTCATCGAGTACTTCGTCCAATTTTCTCATCTTTCAATCGGTGAAATAAAATTACTTTAATTAGTTTTCTATTCAAAAAACACATTTTTTAAAATTTAAAGGGCCAATTTAGCATTTCGACTGTCATGTTCGATGACGTCATGGACGCTAATAAAATTAATTAAAATATCAAAATTTTGGATTAAAATGCCTTTTTAGAGAACCTATCCTTCACAAATTATACATTTAAATACATTTTATCACTTTTCACCTTTCAATCCTCTTAAATATCTTTATTTATATAAAAAAATTGTGTGGTTAGTTTTTGAATTGTTATATCTAAATGGTCTTTTAATTTATTTATGAATTATTGCTATAACATGAAACTATGAACTTTCCTTAATATTTTGACACCTTTTTAAATTATCTATATAGCTTGTAATTAATATTTTTAAACTTTTCTTTTACCTATGTTGACAACTGTCAAATTATCCAAATGCTTATTTAAATATCTGGACTCAACTTACAAATATGACACTGAAAAATATTTCAATGTAAATACGTCTTGATAGACTTTGTATCTGTTAGGTTTTATTTATAAATACTTTAATTATGTATGTGAAATGTTTGAAATTAATTATGATTCGGACAATATGGCGAATCAAAATTTGAGAAATAAAATGATGCTTAGATAAACTGTGTGCATCTAACAGATTTATGGCCTGTTGCAATGATTGTAAATTGACATGTTTATGGGGTACATGTTTTTATACTCAACATTAGTTTATTTTGATTTATAGCAATGCATTTTTAGTTAGAAATTAGTCATGTATGTGCTATACTTTTAACAATGTTTGGGATGATGCTTTCGAAGCTATCAACCTTGCTTTAAATTGAAACCTGTAACTTTTTGTGACATATTGATCTTGAGAATTCACACTATAAAATGGCAATCATTTATATGCTCATAGTGTGATGGTAAATGTTAAAACTTGGAATTAAAATTGACCATTTGTAATGGCTGTCAAATTCATTTTATATCATTACTTTGCCTATATAACATTTTACTTATCATTGTTGTATTGTGAAATATGCTAATTATAACTATAAAAATTAAACTAATTTGTTTAATAACTTTATTTAGTATTTAATTCTAGTCTTACGTATTTCTAAAGGGGGATTCAGTTGGGGTTCCTGAAAAGAGTACCTAAATGCTTTCGCCATGCCGCTTTTAGTGGGCGAAAAAAACCCACATCTAAGGGCTGGCACAGGTGGGTGCTATTTGGAGGAAGCAGTATAAATTTGATATTGTTCTTAGTGCACTCGCGAATAACTCTTTCTGATAAGTGACTAGATAAGTTGTCGCCTATCAGTGCTTTGGGACCTGGTGACAACTTCTTCATATATGGCAACACTAAATACATAAACCAGTCTTCGAAGACTTTACCGTCTATCCAGCCCGATTTTGTGCTATTGTATCGTGCACCTTTTGGGCCCCTTTCTCTCCAAGACTCATACATGTGCTCAGCTCTGTAAATAACATAAGGAGGTAACAGAAGGCCACTAGCCGTACATGCCATCATAATAGATGTACTTATTTTTGATGTATCAATACACCGTTCTGGGAGTTTGCTTCCCCGCCTTACTAAAACTTTAGAACGACCAGGATCGTCACTCAAGTTGCTCTCATCATAATTTATAATGGCCTCCCGAGGAACGCCTTCTAAAGTTTTCCTCAGGTTTTCAAAATACATTTCTATGGTTTCTCTTGAGACTTGTGCTCTACTGCGCTTAATATTTTCACATACACGATTAGTCAGTTCAGGGTGACGAGTACAAAAGTGCTGAACCCAATCTTTTACTGGTGTGTTATTTTTGAAACGTGGTTCAGTTCTACCGCAGCTGTCCAGGTATGTTTTTATGACACATCTAAGATCGCGGGTTGTCAGCGGAAAGCCCCATTCCGCTGCCACAAGCAGACCTTCAACTATTTTAGTTTCTTCTTCCTCCCTAAGTACTGCAGGGCGGCCAAATTTATTCATATGTTGCTGCCTACTCTTTCTAGAAAGAGTTCCCAAGGATATTCCGTATTTCTTTGACGCGCTTCGCAGGAACATTTTCTTAAGTCTTATATCATTTATAGCCCTCGCTAGCTGTTCTTTAGTAAAATCAGCGTATTTTCGGGTGCCTATTTTTTTTACGTGGCGTCTCGGCATGTTGACATATATATACTGCAACAACATAATAAACAATTAGTTCCAATTTTGTCACATTTTCGCGATCAACGGAAAACTTGTAACAGGTCCGAAAACTTGGAACGGTGTTCCAAGTTTTCGGACAATAGAAGAAATCGTCCGCTGGCAAGGAAAAAATTCAATATGGCAACACTGTTGTTTCAATGACCGAATGTATCAGCATCGAACACTTCAGTTTAGTTGAGGTTATGTACACATTGTACAACAAATTTGATACTACAATAAAATGTCACCACAATAGAAGTTTTTTGTGCCATATATTTCTGACATTTATTGATACGAATAATTCCTTACAATAAATAATAGAAAAAATGACATTAGGTACTTACCTTCGTACACTACCACTAACTAGACTCTACTGAACACAACTACACCAGACTCAAAGCAGTTTACCCCTTCTTCGGTAAGATATCCCGCCAAATTGGCAAAATGGAAGTTTTGTTCCAAGTTCACGCGCTGTTCCAAGTATCCCCACTCTACGGTAGTCATTGGTTTGGTTTTTCTAATTTGGGGGTGATTTGCTTTATAATGTTCACAATTAACTTGGGTTATCAGAATATACTAGTTTTGTTAGTCATATCTGCATTATTTTTCAGGGACTTGTACCTGTACTCTTATACAAGGGTCTTATATTAAGCATCGCCGATGTATTTGTGGTTGCATGTATTCAAGGGGTGACTGTATGTTTTTGTGGGTGTTTGACTGGTGTTGTCTCATATTCAACACTAGTTCAATATTATCTTTGGAAGACATTAGCTGGTTTAAAACAATTAAATGTTGTTTTTAAATCAATTCATATATACACAAGTAATTGTATGTAATACGCATTTCTTACCTGATCTGGCCAAGCCACACACTAAAGCTGTAACTCATTGACTCAATACTTGAGCAGCTATCTTGACTTTATTTTCTTTGTGTTATTAATGTGAATGTCGGTCAATTTATTACACATTTTAAATTCTTCGTCCTTTTTTTCCAAGTTATCTAAACTAATATTATTCCATGGTGCTGTCTCGATTTTATCATTTCTGCATTTAAACGTGCAACTACAGTCAACAAATAATTTGCTCCAAGTTCCCTTCAGTAAATGTGATGGGTCATAAATTGGAACAACTTCTTTGCTATCTATTGCAAACCCAAAAAACTTATTTTTTCTATCTTCTAATAGACAAACTCGATTTGTTTCCTGGTACAAAACTTTAATAGCTTTTGTGTTGGCACTAACTTGATCACATACAGCACTTACCACATTTAGTCCAACAGAATTTGCCTCACGAATCACCTGTTTCTAACATTTTACTATTACTTCCGACACCATTCCACCATAGTTAATACGCTAATGGTTGCTTCCACTTTTTATGGATACCTCGAGCCATGAACATCATTGCTTTATCAGCCAAACTATGGTGTCTACTATTCAAACAATTATCATGAAAGCCATCTATTAAATCACTTTTTTTTGTTAAATAATAATGAAGCTTTCAGAGACATTTCATCGAAAAGAATTATACAATAAGTATCTAAAACTTTCATTTTACTAACATTTGCCTTTAAATAATTCGCAACTATCCTGTCAATTCATGTATTCAAGGGAAGCTTATTAAGTACACTTCTTAAAGTTCTTTTAATAGGCAATGCAAAAATTTTATAAAGGAAATTGTACCAGTTGGGACATTTACTAGCATTAGTGTTAATGCTAATAATTTATCATCTATATTAAATCGTCTCAGCTTTGGTGGAATTTTTTGTAGCTTCAGCTGAAAGCTAGTAAATTTAAATGATATAGAACTTAACTCAGGGTTGGCATACACAAAAACCCATTTCAAAAACCCAGTGGGAAATGTTGAAATATCTTGACACAAAAACCCACTGGGTCTTTGTCAATACTGGTGGTGGGTTTTTGTGTCAAGATATCGTACAGAAATAATAAACTGCCTTAATTTAATTTGAAAATTGTTTTATTAAAAAACAAATTCGTGCCACAGTGACAAATATCAATAAAAAATCTAGGATCACCTACATTTTACTTATCTATGTTAAACAAAATAAAAACCCTACTAAGGAACAACCTCGGAAACAACAGTCACAACTCTTGGATACAAAATTTATAATCAAAAGTAACGTAATTAAAAAGGAAACATTAATCTTTGGCATTTTCATATTGGGAAAGTTTTATAATCTTAACAAGTTTTTCCACTTTTTCTGGAGCTAAGCGGTTTCTGAGGTCTGACCACACATAACCGAAGGTACTAAATATCCTCTCCAGAGATGCCGAACTTGCTGGACAACTGCAAATCAGCAAAAAATGTTGCCATTTTAATTAACGAAGGATTTCTCTTTTGGGAACTAAATTTAGCACCTATAATAAGCCACCATTTATGTGCTGGTATTGTTGTTATAATCAATTCTGAAAACATAGACCTTTGGATAAAGATAAGTGTCCTTGATTCTAAACAATAAATATCCTTGTAAATAGTCATCACAGAATTCAGTCAACCATTTTTCTGCACTTTCTACATATTCATTAGACAGTGATGTTTCTAGAAACTTTGGGTCAGTCAAAAATTAAAAAAAAAGAATCGCTTCCTTAAATTTTTTATTGATATCTGATTTATAGGGTTCAAGATGTTTGTTATTTAATAATTTATCCCAAATTAGCACTGCATCAGCTAAAGTTACATGATCGCTTAGTAGCTTGTCCAGAGCATTACCAATTAACTGTAACTATAGTTCTAAATCTAAAGAATTTTTGTAAAGATTCATGTCGTTGATTTTTCTGGTTATATTGTCATCCAAAACTTCTGAGTGATCTTTGACAATGTCCCTGTATATAAGGTAATTTGAATTAAAAGTGCGTACACATGCAGTTTGGGAATTCCATCGTGTGTCGTTCGGAATTTGCGGCATAAGTCCTTTTTTTTCTTTTAATAACCCGTGCGGTTGGTGATGATTTCTTATGTATGTTTGGATTTCTATTAGGTGTTTTAAAGTGTGCGAGGTGATACAGCCTTTTCTAATATGTTTAGATAATGTGCACTGCAACCGTATGTTAGTATATCAGGATATTTTTCGCCGAGTTGTTTTCTGAAACTTTTCATCTTGTTTTCATTATCAGCTACCATAGCAAATATTTCTCGATTAAACTTTTCCTTACACAATTTTATATTTTCTTCTGCGACCTACATGTGATACTCGGCGGTTTTTTTTATCTGAGCAGCAATCTTTTGATGACAACAACATGGAACATTTACCGGTATGTACGCTACAAGCCAGTATTGGATCATTTTTGCAGCCAGACCATCCATCAAGCATAAGAGTAATAGGACGGTTGCTTTCTTTTTCGAACAATATTTCTGCCATTTTCTTTTCATAGATATCATAAACTTCATCCAACAATGAATCTGAGAGCCGCTTTCTCTTAGGCGGTACATAACCTGGTCGTAAAGTACTGACCATTTTTAAGAAACAGGGCTTTTCAACAGTTGCAAACGGAATATTGCACGAGTAGAAAAACTGCTACTTTGAGATCAATATCGTGATGTTGTTTTTTTAGTCGTTTTTACAATAAACTGATCTCAGTTCGAAGCTTTTTGTCTTTTGAATTGTTGATTTTGAAAACTGGACTTTAATGTCGTTGATTCTGTCTCTGACACCAATGACACCATCGAATCTGATTGACTTGATTTTGTTGTTTCTGATCCTGTTGATTGAAGTGTTAATTTGAATTTGTTTGTATCATTATCATTGTTTTTTCTTTTATTAACTGCTGTTACTGTTAATACATTTGAATATTGGTGTTGGTCTCGTATCGAACTATTTTCCTCTATCTCAATATTCTCAATAGCCTTAGAATTATTATTTTCAATAAACTTGCTGCACTTTTCCATGTGACGCCTAATTATTTCCACTTTACAGCTGAGTTCATAGTTGCAAAATTTACACCGTGCTTTATTATTTGGCAGTCGAACAACATATTCCCATTCAGCATCGTTGCTTCGCCCTCCACCAAAATATTTCAGTCCTCTTTTTGTCACACCGCTGTGCTTAAGCTTTGGAAGTGTTTTGGTTTTTCTTTTGTCCTTTTTTAATATTGTACCTCGCAAGTCATCATCAGAAGTTGTATCGGTTTCAGCTTGAGTGTCAGTATCAGGTAAGTAGTGGTACTCGACCTCATCCGCAGCTGTATTTTCACTATTTTCGTTTTCGTATGTAATTATTGTAATTTCCCTTCCACTCTTATATTGTATGTTAGTAGAAATTAAGTCGCTGTTACTGTTGTCCTCAGGCTCAGAAACAGTAGTTTCAACAGTATCGGAATTTTCATTTTTTTGCGCCATGTTAACAGCAACGGTCAATGGTTTTCCACCCACAGAATAGAATATATAGAATATCTTCTATAACAATAGAACTAGTAATATAACCAATTTGATTTTTGTCCAACTCAGCCATCATTTATAATCATAAGACTTTCTTAAAATCAAAAACAAACATTCAATAAACCAAACTGAAGAAATTATTAGATTATGTAGTAATTAGACGAATATGAATGCCAACAAAATGTTGCTATACCTAGTCATTAGTAATATGTTTTTTAACTTACTCACCTAACAAATCTTGTAATAGTTTTTTACTTACATTCACGCGAAATATTTATAATAGTTAAAAAAACATTAATAAAAATCCTCACAAAAACCCAATACAAATTTTCAAAAACCCGGGTTTTTGCCAACCCTGACTTAACTGCAACTGCAAATAATCAGCTGATGATACAAATTGCTTAGCTCTTTATAATTGGCTTTTTTTGTTGACAATCATCTCACACTTTTTCTGAGATCTGTAGCTATCTTATACAATTTTCTTGCTTTTGGTGTTAGATGCGAAGTACACTTAACACCAGTTTGAAAAGAATTTTACTTCTTTGTTTTATTCCTGAAAGTAATACATATTTCTATCATCAAAAATATACCCAATCATCAACATTGTGCCTGTGCGTTTATTGCTGTAATGCCGACTCTAGGGCATATTGTACATTCATTTAATGCATGAATTTTTAATTCGTATATGCATGTATATGATGTATAAAGAAGTGTCAAATTTTTTCTTTGGCGATTCTAATAGGCGAGACTGTCCTAAAATAACATACCCAAACTGTTTTAAACAAAATGTCGGTCAAAAAATTAAATAAATACACACAATTTCAGCATTTATTATATTCAAATGTTTAATATTAAGCAGTTTTTATTGTTACAGAAAAACACCTAATTAGAAAAAATTACCCTGTTTTACAAAAAAAGTAACGTTTTTGTCAATACAAAATATGTCCGATAAAATGACATACCCTATAGGGGAAAGGCGGGTAAAGTGGCCACCTTTTTGTTTGATGTTTTTTTTGGTACTCTTTTTTTAGTAAATTTAATCAAAATAAATATTGTTATATACTATATCCAATATAGCTTCAGGTAAACTAGCGTTCTTCATGATTTTTTATATATTTTAGTGTAAAAAAAAATATTTTTAAAAAAACGCTAAATGGCCACTTTACCCTCCTATGTCGGGCAAAGTGGCCGACCTGAACAATTGCGTCAAACAAAAGCAAGTATGTACGATAAATGAACTGAAATAGACTCAGGTTCAGTATTTAATTTTGAGGTATTTATTTACAAAAATAAATAAAAATTATTTACAATATTCACATACAAACTCGTCATTGTCCCCCTCAACCCCTGCACACTCTTCGTGAGCCCATTCTTTGCACACAGAACATCGTAAACTTTCATTGTCTTTTGAATTAGAAAAAAGGTCATTACAATAAAAACATGTACAATCTTGTTCTTGCTCTTTAAGCTCTTCTTGTTCTTCAACATCAAAAGTGAGTAGTCTCTTTGTTTTTTTAAGCTGTTGATTAAGTTTTTCTGTTTGAAAATTTTTTTTGTCTTCAGGCCTCTTTCTCTTCTTTTTTTCTTGTTGCTCTCGCTTTTGTATTTCTTCCATCAGTTCATTTTTGTACGGGCTGGCTGTAATGATAGCTGTCTTTCCTTTTTTCCTGTTTTGTTTCCTTTGCTTTTTCAGGGTCTGTTTTGGCAACGGAATTATATTTCTTGGACTGATAGCAAAAGAGGACTGATTTAACCCACTGGGTCCAGCAACTGCCAAATCGTCATTGTTAGGTAAATTAACTTGAACCATTTCACCGACATCATCACCACCGTTTCTTGGATTGAACATTACATCTTGACCTTTTTCGGGTTCATCTGCTGTTCTGTTCTTCTGTGGTGCGGGGTCAGGTTCCTCTCCATCTGATTGTAGGCTAGCACCTATGTTGCAGTCGTTCATTGGAATGTCAGACACATCAGAGGGAAGGAAGTCAGCATCACAAAACACATCAGGGTCATAAGGAACAATCCCACATCTCCGAAAACCGTTAATAGCTGTTGCAGGCGTAGCTGCACGCAAAAAAGCCTCGCCAAAAAGTCGACTAATCTGGAACTGAGTGATGGCTCTACCAGGGTTATTCCTGAGGAACTTCTCACATTCTTGAATGTAGTAGGTCTTAAAAGGTGCCATAAAAGATACATCAAGGGGCTGCAATTTATGGCTGCAGTGTGGAGGTAAGCATATCACAGTCGTGTTATTTTCTCTGGCCTTGATTATGAAGTCAATACTTTTAGTGTGAGTGGAATGTCCATCTAGGATAAGCAGCACTGGTGACTCTGGTGAAGGTTTTGCGTGATGTAGGAAGTGGTCGAACCATTTCAAGAAAATATCGGTCTGCATCCAGCCACTAGGAGTGCATGCAAATTCTGAACCAGGGGGAGCTCCGTCTTTAAGCTCTGCCTTCATGTTCTTCCTGGGGAAAATGACAAAGGGAGGAATAAAAGTGCCTCCAGCAGACATACAAACTTCTAATGTAGACAGAAGGCCTCTTTCGGCCGAAGTTATCGCTCCCACCTGCCGTCTTCCTTTCAAGGCTAATACTTTTGAATGTCTATTTTGTACTGTTAAAAGTCCGGTTTCATCACAGTTATATACACGATGAGCTTCAAACTGGTGTTCATCTTGGACTGTTTTCAATATTTCAAAAAATTTAGTTACATTGGTTTTGTTGAACCCTTGGGCTCTTGCTAGTGAAGTGGCTTCTGGAGTCCGCAAACTTATATTTGGGTGCCTTTTTTTAAATCCTGCCACCCAATCCTTGCCAGCCATCTTTTTTTCGTTGTTATAAGTGTGATGGATGTAGTTTTTTTCTGCGAGGCTGTATGCCGCACGACGTAAATCATTTTGCGTGACTCCATAAAATCTTCTCTCCATGTCTATAATAAATTCAACTAGTTCCTCCTCTTGTTTATCGTTAAATACTTTTCTGTACTTTCCTAGTATTTTTTTCGCACCAGTGGCATCTTGATTCTTCTCAAGTACTCTTCTTTTCAGCGTATTTCTGGGAACGTTAAACTGCTTTGCTGCAGTTGCAAACGGCATATTATCTCTTTTCACTGCTAATATTGCCTGTCGCATTGATTCTGAATCCCATGATTGTTGGGTAGACTTTCTCTTGTATGTGTATGGCATCTTGAAAATACCTGTAACAATATCAATCCTAATAGTTATGTGATAAAATAATATTTTTTAATCTATTACTACTATTTTTAAATATATTATTTTCTTTTTTTGTGACGTAATATGTATAGGACGAGCTATTAATTCATTTAAGCTACTTCGGCAATATTAAATGTATATTATTAGCGAAAGCCATCGTGGCCACTTTACCCGTCACGTACAGTGGCCACTTTGCCCGAAATGACGCCATTACTTAAAAGAACTTCTACAGACTAACCTAAATGACACAGCACTTTTAAACCAACTTCTATTAAACGCTGAAATCAAGCCAATTCAGTAGTATTATTGCCAATAGTTAATGCTTTTTCTATCATTTAGTAATAAAACAAATAGTTAACACTTACCAAAACTCAGAGATAAAGAAAACTAAAACTATTTCACTGTACTCAAACTGCGAAACGCACAACATCCAAACTCATACACGGCAATGAGGCAGTAACTGTCAACCAGTTAACTTCGTTTCCGCATAGGTGCAGCACTAACCAGCGCTATGAAACCAAATGGCCACTTTACCCGCCCTAGCCACTTTACCCGCTACTCCCCTATAAACGCAACATAAAAGTGATTCTTATTTTAAAAATAGACTTAAAGGGATTGTATACCCAAAAAATAAAAAATAGTAAAAAAAAAATCTAAGAACAAAAATTTAAACCGCAGTTTTCTGGGACGCCTAGTTTTCGAGATATTAATAAACAAAGATTGAAATCGCGGACGTGTGACGTCATACCGACATAGTAGTGTCTCGGACGGCGGCGGCGCACTGTTCTAGCTGTCCTGAACGTTACGTCTAGGTGGTTTTGATTCATTCTTTAACTGCAATGGCGTTTGGTTTTGAACCCAGATTTAGCAAAAACGAATTAAATGAACTGAAAAAGAAACGTGATGCACCAGAAGAAGACGACAGTGACATTGCACAAAGATTGGCCAACACTATTTGGTGTAAATGCGGCAATTGCGTAGCGATGCAGACAGCAAAAGAATGTTTGTGTTGCACGGAAAGTGAGAAAATTAGTGCGGTGAGAAATGAAGAGACGTGTATTACACTTCACGATGCATTTGAAAGCATAATTTTAAGCTTAGACTCATTAAATATGTTGCGACACAATATTATCTTAAAGTGTACTTTACAAGAGGAGAGAAACAGGTAAATGTTCATTATTAATTGGCGCGTGCGCGGGAAAAGGAGTATAAGTCAAAAATTATACTTTTGAGAAAATTGATGTTAAAGTTTATAGTTCTTTTGTAACTCAGGTTTTAAATTGATGTTTCCCGTTTTGGGATAACATTAAAACAAAAATGCACCAAAATAAATGTTATTTTCAAAACTTGAATACATTTTAAATTACAGAAAAAAAAGGGTAGTTATACCGTTAAACACTATATTTTTTTGTGAAAATAGCTACCTGTATTTCTCTGCACTATTCTTTTTTTAGGTGTAAATAAAAAATAATATTATATTTTGATTTTTATTATAAATTGGTTAGAAAACAACTTTGACGAAACAAAAAAAACTGTTACTCATCAACATCCTCTTCTGACGAGTCGGATAAAACGTTTGGAATATCTTCTTTCGTTGGCAGTGATGAATAAAAGTTATGAAAATTTACATCAATATATGGAAGCAACTCTAATAAATTGCGCTTTTTGTCGGAATTTATTGGCAGTGGCCCTTTGTAGGATAAAGATGGCATTAATGTTAGACTGATCTTAGCATTTCTACGACGTAAGTTAAGTTTTCGGAATGCTGCTGCAGTATCTAATGTTGTTTTCATCAAAACAATTCCAATGTCTTGGGTATATCGCAACCATTGAATATCTCTCCATACTATTTTTGATCCGTTCTCGTCAAGTTTTCTATGTTGAAAATGAGTTTTCAACAAAGCGGAGAACTCGAAAAAGTCTTCTCGAATCATTTCTTTTACTGCAAAAGGACGTTTTTGACCGCACGTGCGGATCAGCTGCACCCAATCACGAGGATGATCAATAGAAGCGTGATACTTTTTTTTCTTCTTTTCGATGATAGAGTGATCGCTGTCGCACTCCATATGGGTGTGACCAGGGACAAGAAACTTGTGATTTATACATTCCAAAGTTGGCTTTTGTTTTAAAACTAATGTAAACATTACTGGGAGGAAGATGTTTTTATTTTGTCCTCCACAGGTATCTGAGTATAACGTTATTTCTTTTATTTCAGGGGGGATAGTCATAAGATGCTTATATAAACAAGAGGCAATTTGGTTAGCACCTCTCCCTGCAATTCCCTCATGCCAGATGAAACAAAATGCTTGTCTGTCATCGCACCTGTGCATGGTAAAGTCGTAAGTCCATAGTTGCCTTTTGTAAAATGCAACAGACGTTTGGATATCCGGCGTTGGTAGACATTGTTGTAAGTCAAATGTATAAACCAGCTTAGAAGAATCATTTGACGAAACTTCTTTATCTTTACGTTTAGCTTCGTAAGCATTTTCAGCATTAGACTGATGAGTTTCGAGTTCATGCTTGAGATTTTGCTGTTCTTCGGCATTCAACGAATTTTTTATTCGCATATTTAGTTTATCACATGTTGCGCATGTATCTTTGCTTGGGGCTTTTATTTTCATGTTCATTTGATGAAAAATAGATTCGTATTTTTTCCTACAAACAGCTTTCTTATCAGCTGGTAGAAACTTTTTGTACTCTTCATATATTTTGCTTAATGTATAGTGTGCAGGTAGGTATTTTTTACTAGTTTGTTGACGACAATAGTGGCTTTCGTATGATGGTAACGCCAGTATGTGTTCTCTAACCAATTCCAGATCAGCTTCTGACGTTTTATTTGCTGGTTGAGATTTACCTCTGTTGTCGTCATGTGTAATGCCAGCCACAGAAGAAGTCTTGTTTTTTAAAACATTTGTCACAAAAGTATTGGTTTCACCGTATGTTTTCAAAAAACATCCTTTGCATACCCGACGCATTTCACCATTAATGCGTACATGGTACAAGTAGTTACCAGTAAGCCTTTCTTTCTGTTTAGCTTCGCCTTGAACTTTCACTTTTTGGGTTTTCTTCTGTGCAGGAGTAACTAGAGCTGCAATGTATGCTACTCTCTTATTAAAATTTCCTAGGGACCAGTACTGTTTAAACACGGAGTTTCTAGTAGCTTCGTCTATGCGGTCTTTGCATTTTAATCTGCAACTTGTAAATTCTTTGCAGATTCTAGCGTGCACCACTTTTCCTTTTCGTGTTTGATATTCTCTTCCTAAGTTTCTGTTTTCCCGACGGAGTGACCTAATATGTCTTGTTTCGCCTTTTATTGGTTTCCTACCTCTTTTTTTAACAACTGTTTCTTGGAATTGTTGCTCTCTTCCTCGTTTATGTAATATTTCTGAATCTCTCTTATTCTTGCTTACACGTTTTGTTGTTTTCTTTTTTCCTGAATCTGAAACCCTATTGTAATACCCAGAAGAAGACGAACTCTCTTCTTCCACATAATGTGGATCTGCGTCGCTGTCATCAAAATCATCTTCACAAATAAAATTATGCATATTACCAGGGCCGGAAGTGCAAGGTATGGAAATTTCTATGCCACCAGTACTTGAAGTGCATGAAGTGGAAACCGTGGAGATATTGTTGTCTATGTTTTGGTTTGGTTGACCAATGTCAACATTGTTGCTGTCACTTATTGCTTCTACGTCATTAGCCAAAGCTTCATGTATTATCCTGGACAAGGTTAATGATACATCAGGTTTAAGAATAGGTGCAGGATTGACACTGGCATTTTTTTCTATTTCCGCAACTGTGCTGCGAGGTTCTTCATTTAGACCTGCAAACAAATCGAAACTATACCAAAAATCATATAACATTGTGTTATAATAATGATCGTATTATGTATTGTAATCTTACCTGCACTTGAAAAGGTTTGTGGTGGTACTGATGGTTTGTTACTGAATTCTTTAAGCAGTCCCAAAATTTTATGCGTCCTGGACGACATAACCTCAATTTAGAAGTTTCAAATAAACTGTCTTATAAAGGTTTTAAAACACAGGGAAATCCACAAAACGTATCAAAAAATTAAACACAACAGTGGAGTGTTTGCGTGGACACAAATTGGTTCAGTTCGAACGTGAAAGACCACTCACCGTCTCATTAAGATGTAAGATTATGTGGTACGACATAAAACTGACAATAGGGTAAACAATAATAAGTAAAAACTATTCCAAATGAAGTGATTTGAGAAATAGGTTATAAGTAGACTTATACCTTAAAACACAATATTGAGGTAACAAATGTTGTATAAAGTACGATATATGTAAACTTATACTCCCTGGCACTATAAAAATTTATTGTACATAATACGATAAAAGGACTTAGATCACAACACTAAAATTTGAAATATAAATTCTAATATAAATATACTTATTTTGTCAAACTCAATAATTTGTGACAATAAAAATACGGAAAGGAAAATAATTCGACATATCCTTCTACTCCCAAAAACATAATATGAAATTTTACTTATATTCTTTTACGCATTGGCCTTGTTGGTTTAATCTTAACAAATTGGAATTATACTCTTATTCCCTAATAACAAAACAATTATTTCACATGGGATACGTACTTAACTCATTTTACACAATTTTCGACTTATACTCCTTTTCCCGCGCACGCGCCAATTGTCATTACTATGTCTACTAACGAATTGGATTTTTTCGCTTTGGGTAATAGGTATCTAGAGGAATCCAGATTATGGCGTCACTTAGCTTATAAAAATTTTACTTCATAGATTAATAGTTGGACATCAATTGGACGTCATAATAGAGTGATAATACCGTCATGTGTAGTAAATGCAATTCGCCAAATGTTCCCAGAAATAAATGAAGATTATACGGGATTTAAAGAGTATAATAAGGACTATAATAATTAATTTTTTTAATGACAATTTTTGTATTATAGAGAATATTGTTAATTATTTAAATCTAGATAAATGTTTCTTTTTTGCTTGTTCCAAAGATGGCTTTTCTATTTTAGAAATATTTTTTGGTACCTACAAAAACATGTATGAGAATAAATTTTTGATTAGAAATTAGAAATCTTACTCGAAAATTTAATGGTTCTAACACTTCGGTTCTGGAGTCAGCATCTAGTATCATTTGTAGCAGTTCTAATTTCCATTCGTTGTTCTTTCGAGCGTAAGTATTTTTGTAGCTCCACTGCTTTGTTGCTTTTGAAAAATTAACAGCACCACCAACTACTTCTCTATTAACGTTGAAATTGTGGTCGAGGACCGCAAGAATTGAACGTATGTACATTCCTTCATAACTAAAGTGTATGCGTTTAGGAACGTATTTTAAACGAACGTTGTGGTAACTTTCTAATGCACCCGTATGGCAATAATGAGAAGTATGTTTAAGGTCATTCAAAAACATTCTATTCATAATTTCATTATATAAGACTTGGTAATCAGTTGAACCAAATCGAATCCATTTAATTACTTCAACATCTTCTTCTTTATACTTTTCATGCTCACATGCTTTTTTATTGCCACTCTCGTCAGTCCATTCATGTATATTACATACATGCTTTAAAAGAGAAGTAAATTTCTGCAGAAGGAGATCTGAATTGCCTCCGCAGGTTTCAGAAGACCACCACAAGTGATTTGTTATGGCGCGACTCCATTGTGAGAGCAGACGGGACTTCTTTTCGGCTTCGCCTAATTTTTTTACAAGACTTTTTGCCAGGTGCCAAACATCAAATTCGTGTGTAATCTTTGGATAAATTGTTCTTACCAAAACACCAACACCACGATGTCTATCAGACAAGAACAGTTTGACTGGCAATTCCGATGTGATTTTAGCCAAAGCCTTTTCACAAGCTGCACGTTCCAACTCACCTTCAACCATGCCTCTTTGTAGGAAAACGAAGTCCAAAATTTTTTTCGATTTGACATTCATTATGGAATATGTTATGTATTTTGCCGAGAATCCTGGCGAATCATATTGCCCGTCCCCAGAAATCCACAAGTCTTCTTCAGATTTTGCAGTTGCATAATTTTCTTCTTTATGTTTTGTCCAAAAATTTTGTATTACTGGTGCAATATTTTTCTTTATTGCTTTGTAATAAGTACCATGCGATATAAATAATAAACTGAGTGTTTGCGCAAAATTAGTGAATGGTAGGAAATTTATACCGTTCAGTAAAAGTGCAGATGACACATGTACGCTACACTTAGATGGATCATTCCATGAGCTCCATTTATTACTGTGCCCATTTAAGCAAGTATAGTTGACATAAAAAACAGCTCCAATGGTATATACTTTTTTTGTTTCTATCTGAATTCCACATGTTTCACAGAAATTGAACAAACGTAGCAAGCAATTTGCATGCACTAAAATAATCTGGCTTAATATGGGCGAATTTTCTTGTAAAATATCCGATTCGATGTCTATCTCCTCGTCATTATCCATATCATCATTCTGGGAAGCAAAGTCATTCTTGTTATTCAATTCACTTTCACTCATTTCCGATTCTGAAAAATCAAATGAATGCACAGATCCATCGCAAGAATCATTATTATCCTCATGTAAATTGGAATATTTAAAATAAACTTCCGTTCCAAATTCGCACTGAACACCAATACTTTCTGTAACATATCCTGACCCAATCTCTATATTAATTGGCTCTTGGTTGTCTATTAAACTAGTCTTTCTATCATTTAAAAACAATGCATTATTTGCTGTTTCAGAAACAATTTTTCTTCGAATGTAAGTAGACGGACGCCTCACTGACTGCAACTTTTTGGTGTCTTTGTTTCCCGCGAGATGTAGAGAAGGAACCGCCGATTTTAATAACCTACGGACAATTTTTTCGTTGGGCATAAGCTGTTGTTTAAATCTCGCAAAAAA
The DNA here is from genome assembly GCA_963170755.1 of Amphimallon solstitiale. Classification (NCBI taxonomy): domain Eukaryota; kingdom Metazoa; phylum Arthropoda; class Insecta; order Coleoptera; family Scarabaeidae; genus Amphimallon; species Amphimallon solstitiale. The sequence continues at coordinate 86,875,826 of OY720677.1, read as the reverse complement.
ATCTTCTTCCTTGAAATGATCACTACACACTACATGGTTGTGATTGGGTTTAAAATGTTTGCGATTAATGCGATTCTTCCACGCTTTATACCCCGTGGGCTCTTTTTCTTTCCTTGGAAAGTTGTGCAGGGTCACATTCGAATTTTTCAAATTGTTGTTGCATCCGACAACACAACAATTCGGCATTTTGTATTACTGTGTACGTTTTTTTTTTTTTTACAAAACGTAAACACGGACTCGGCAGTCATTCGCACAAATGAAACTGGAACTGGACTGGATTCTGTCTTGTTACCATGAATACCATGTCGAATGTGTCGGCCACATGTCGGCACAGCTTTGTGTCGGTATGACGTCACGCGCTCGGGGAAATTAACTTTATAGCCCTCTTGCTCAAAATTGGAACGTCGTAGAAATGTCTCGTTTCCAAAATTGTTCTTAGATATTTTTGAATTATTTTTTAACGTTTTCATGAAAATTTGGTAGAGTGCCCCTTTAATAATAATTTTGTTGAAAATAATGAGCCTTTTAGCATGACATGAATTATCATGTTTGATATTTTAACTTTGACAAATATCACATAAGAATCGCTTGACTCGTTTGCTTATACCGGCACATTCTGTATGGCCCCACTTTTTGCACCTTTGGCATCTAATCCAATTTTCTCCAGATTTTGAAAGGCTATATACTGTATGACATGGAAACTGCAACACCAAGAAGGGGTGCGGATTTTTTGACCAAACTTGGTAGAAACGTATAACTAGTCAAAGGCAATAATTGATTAAAATTTCAAAGAAAAAAAACAAAAGACTAACACAATTTAACATAATTTTTATTAATAATGTGTTGAACCGCCCCTATTAGTGTCACACTCCCTCACTCTTCGTGGCATTGATTCGACTAGGTGGTCGATATCCTCTTGGGGTATGGTGTCCCAAGCAACCTGTAATTCATGCCGGAGAGCTATTAGTGTCTGCGGGGGATTGGCTAAATTCATAAGTTTTCGTCCCATAATGTCCCACACATGTTCTATTGACGAGAGGTCGGTGGATTTGGGTGGCCATGGCAAGATATTGACATGAGCCTCTTCCAAGCGATTTATAGAAATTCTCGCTACGTGGGGAGGGGCATTATCCTGCTGGAAAAGTGGGTCTTCGAGCGTTTGAAGATATGGTAGAATATGGGGTTCTACCACCTCATCAATGTAACGCCGGGCGTTCATGGTGGTTTGGATGAACACCAATTGAGACCTACTCCCATATGCTATAGCACCCCATACCATAACACCCACTGCTCGATGCACATGCCTTTCAACGGAAAACTGAATATCACGACGTTCCCCACGTCTTCGTCTGACCCTCATACGGCCATCATGCATCCCTAGACAAAATCGAGATTCATCACTGAATACCACCCTGTGCCACTCCACGTTCCAGTGCAGTCGCAATCTACACCACTCCAAACGTTGCTGTCGGTGTTGAGCCGTAAGTGGTAACACAAGATGTGGACGATAAGATTGTAAGCCGAAACCCCTAATTCGACGATAAACGGTTCGAAGGGTTACAGGACGACCAATATTACCTAACCACACGTAAGCAATTGATCTGGTACTGGAAAACCTGTCTCTTAGTGCCATTAAGCGAAGGCGGCGGTCCTGTATCTCATTAGTTCTTCTTCGGCCTCCGGTTCCTCTTTGGCGTCTTTCCTGACCTTCCCTAGTCCATGATTGATAACAGCGCATAATGGTGGATTGGTTCCGGTTAAGGCGATTTGCAATTTCCCTGTATGAAAAACCACCTTCTCGCAAACCAACAATTCGACCTCTGTCGAATTCGCTTAATTGGCGGTAATTTCCACGTTGCCGCACTCTAGGCATAATAAAACTCTTTAAACACGTTAAACAAAGGTATAATAAGACAAAACCGTTGAATCTTCATCTTCATCATCTTCTTCCATTTCTTGTAAACAATCACTCTCTTCTTCACTGTCTCTTCTTACAATTTTTCTTGTAAGAAGAGACAGTGAAAGGTCCTTTCAGAAAGAAAATGCCACCTATGTCATTTTATCAGACTGTGCCATTTTAGGACAGTCTCCCCAAAAAGATTTTTTCAAAATTCTGTCCGTAAGTTATTACCTTTGCACAGAGGTTTAATTTAGCAAGAACATACAAATTTTAAAACTTAATTTGGAACAACTTTTGTATACACATTTCGGAACGCACCTACATATAAGAAAATCGTGTGTTGGTGATACCTCATTTTGCTTTTGATATAATAGTATGATTTTAAACAACTTACGTCCGTGATGACGTTTGTTCTCGTGGGAGTTCATTTTTTTCCCCGAAATATAACAAATTAGGACACTATAAGTCAGTACACTGCAGGTCGAAGCGTCTCTTTAGCGTTAGTAACTGTCAAAAACAAATAAATTCATTTCATTGGAGTCACACACGACTCGTTTTTTTACACAAATCATAATTGCTAATTTTGAATATAAAATATTATCAATTGACCAACAAAACAAAGATTCCACCTCCCCAAATCAATTTTGAAGAAAATAGAAAACTGGCGCTAAATTTGATTGCATTTATAATGAAAATACATTCTTTAATTTGAAATTTCTTTTTATTATCTTCTATTACTCGATGTGGTGTCGGATTTAGATTTGATGTTTATTCGTACCTGTCATGGTTTCTTTTCGCTTGCCATGGCTCTCTCATTTCTGCGATTGCTTCTATAATGCAATGGTAGAAATGAGAGGTTTAAATGAATTCGTCTTTTTTCGGTCCCATTTGGGACAGTATTGCGAGCGGTTGCGGCTGCTCTATCTGACGGCTTTACCAAGCATTTTTAATGAAAACCAAAGCAAGAAAAGCTCGCCCGTCATCCACCCAGACTCCTGGCACAGAAGTAATGTTCCTACTGGGGGATCATCCACAAGTTCCGTTTTATGCTTCTTCCTAGCAAAAATGAATGCGGGGGGAATGAAAGATCCTGCTGCATTCATGCAACATACTACTGTTGAATGGGAACCACGTTCAGCGCTGGTTATGCATCCTACCTGTTTTTTGCCTTTAGTGGCAAATATCTTAGGAGATTTCTGAACAGTTGAGAGGGCGGATTCGTCAACGTTATATATGTTGTTGGGCTCAGAATGGGATTTTTTCCGTGAGTTGCACCAAACACAGAAAAAATCTAGGCACTTGAGGTTTATTGAAGCCCTGTGCCCTTGCTGCAGATGTAGATTCCGGCTTTCTTAAACTAACTTCTGGATGCCGCATACGAAATCCCCTAAGCCACTCAAACCCTGCTATTTTTTCAGCTTTACAAAACCAATGTGGTAAGTTATTTGCTTCGGCGAACTCATAAGCCAGTTTTCTTAGGTCAGTTACGGTAATTCCAAACAACATATTTTCCCGCAACTTGATATGTTCAACAAGTTCATTTTCCATTTCTATTGGGAACGTTGTAGAAAAACGTCCAAGGCCTTTCTCAACACCTTGTACTTTTTTGTTTCTATTCTGAGCTCGCCTTCTTAACGTAGCTTGCGGAACATTGAATTGTTTTGAAGCTGCAAGCCCTCCTATATTGCCGCTATGTACAGCCTCGATAGCTAACCTCATAGAATCCTCACTCCAGGATTGCCTATTGCTCTTCCATTTGTATTTTCCCACCATTCTGAAATAAAGCAGAATATCACAATATCATGCCTAATGAATAGCCGACATAATAATTATTCAGATATGAAAACACATTCTTAAAAATATGACAGCAAAAATATATTTTTAAAATAAAGAAACTAGGTACGTAGGAACATACTAGTCCTTTTACTTTCTTATACGTAGTATAAGGAAGTATTGTGATGATGAAAATTTTCGACCTCGAGATTTTTGCAGATGTCCACGTTTTGAGGTCCCCTGATACCAAAAAAGTGGTTTTTAAAAAATGTCTGTGTGTCTGTGTGTGTGTCTGTGTGTCTGTGTGTCTGTGTGTGACCACGATAGCGGTCAAACCGCTTTAGATATCAATTCCAAATTTTGTATTTACGTGTATAATCTCCCTCTTGAGAACTGATTAGATTTTGAGAAAAATCGGCAGACCGGAAGTAGTAGTTTACTTCAGTGAAAAAATCGAATTTTACAAATACTTCGTCAATTACTAAGTTTACACAAATTTATAAAGAATTCAAATGTACTCAGAATTAAATTTGCGACAAATTTTCTTAAAAAAGTTTTTTGAAATTCCTACCGGAAGTAGGTCTCTTACTCTTATCGAAAATCAGTTTTTTGCGAATATCTCGCAAGTCATGCTTTCTAGGCAGGTACATTACGAGTATGAAAGTGTTTAAATGATAATTCTAAATATCTTTTGTATAAAAAAAAATTCAAAATTCGGACCGGAAGTACCACTTTTACTCTTACCGAATAGCGATTTTTTGCAAATATGTCGTAAATTATGCATTCTATATATATTTATTAAGAGTACAAAAGTATTTAGAGTTGGATTTGCAATATTTTTGGTATACATGAAATTTCAAAATTCGGACCGGAAGTAGCACTTTTACTCTTAGCGAGTAGCACTTTTTTTCGAATATCTTGCAAAGTATGCATTCTATAGCGATTTATTAAGAGAATGAAAGTACTTAGAATAGGATTTTGAATGATTTTTGTATAAAAAAATTCTTAAAATTGTATAGTTTGAAACGCTCATACGTATAAGAAAGTCGTGTGGTGGCCACACCTCATTTTTTTTTAACGCCGAAATAAATAATTTTGTTTAGATTTCATTAGATTTGGTTAGCTTTTTTTAGTTTTAGTCGTTAAAATTTTTTTCCCTCCGCGAAATTACTAGGATAAAATGACATACCTATGTCATTTTATGATGAATGTCGATATGTCATTTTAGACGAGAAACACATGATTAAGAATATAGTGACATTAAAAATCTACTTACATTTTATTGAAAAATCGTCCACTAGAATAATAATATATTCTCTATAGAATGGCATTTTCAAGAAGTTGAACCAAAAAATGTATTTTTGTTCAAGTTTCTATCAGTTATATTACGGCCGACTGAAAAATCGGGTGGAGTTCAAAAGCACAACTGCACATCTAAGCCGCAAACATGAAGATTCATACGTGACATTACATGAATGAGTTGCAAGTTACTCCTTTCTTTCATAGATGGTGATAGAAGTCCTTAAAGGTCCGTTCAGAAAGAAAATGCCACCTATGTCATTTTATCAGACTGTGTCATTTTAGGACAGTCTCCCCCAAGTGTATATTTTAAGCACAATTTAATTGTGTCTCTCCCTCTGAAAAATAACGTTTGGCTGGCTCTGAATAAAAATAATAATAAAAGAAACCATAAATAAAATAAATCGAGATAGTTATCAAAACGGATGCAAGTGGACACTTTTCAAATGGAGTTTTGAAAAGTGCCCTTGCCAATTGAATTTACTGGCTAACTGATCAGTCAATAAAAATTTTATCATTCTTCTAGTTAATCCTTCAATTCCCGATCCTCCTACAGAATGTTATGGTATGTTACCTGAAAATATGGACACTCCTTCATTACCGTATATAAGACATTTACAAAGCAATATGAAGTAGTTGAACTTGATAAGTTATTGGTAGAAGATGTATTTGGTGATGGCCCAATAGTGACTATAGAAGAAAAGCTCGGATCCCCGTCATCATCTTTATCGTCAGGATGGTTTTCTCCTATTATTTCTTTTCTGACACTTTTACCCGCTATACAACTTATATTTTCATCAAGAAAATTATTTTAAAATTGTCTGCTGCTTCATAATAATAATAATTATAATAGTTTTATTTACTGTAATAAAAACATTACATGAAAGTCAAATAATAATAACAATATGTAAAACATAATACATAGGTACATACAAGTGTAGAAGACTGTTATGTATAAGAGAGAATCCACTTACAATGTAACTTAATTAATTAACAAAATTTAAAAATTCTTCTATGGAATAAAAACCATAGTCCAGCAGAAACTGCTTAATCTTATTTATTGATATATCCGAACCAAAAACAGATTTCATTTTGTTGTACAGGGTGCGGCAGGCAAACTTGCTGATTTGAAAAGTCAATAAAAGAAAAAGTACTTCATATATCGATTTAATTCTTTTTGTATCGTATAGTACACATTCTGAATTTTTGTTTTATGTAGTTTTAAAAATGACATCGGGCAAATGGCGGCCCTCATTAGTACGAGAGCTTAAAAGCCGAGATGGATTCCGCGAAATGCGCATGCTCTGGCTTGTCACTCGGTAGAATTAATTTAGCGCGCTAAATTGTTAAAATACGTATTTGTAATAAATCACATTCATTTTACTTTCTTATACGTAGTATAAGGAAGTATTGTGATGATGAAAATTTTCGACCTCGAGATTTTTGCAGATGTCCACGTTTTGAGGTCCCCTGATACCAAAAAAGTGGTTTTTAAAAAATGTCTGTGTGTCTGTGTGTGTGTGTCTGTGTGTGTGTGTCTGTGTGTGTGTGTGTGTGTGTCTGTGTGTGACCACGATAGCGGTCAAACCGCTGTAGATATCAATTCCAAATTTTGTATTTACGAATATAATCTCCCTCTTGAGAACTGATTAGATTTTGAGCAAAATCGGCAGACCGGAAGTAGTAGTTTACTTCAGTGAAAAAATCGAATTTTGCAAATATTTCGTCAATTACTAAGTTTAAACAAATTTATAAAGAATTCAAATGTACTCAAAATTAAATTTTAGAAAAATTGTTTTAATAAAGTTTCTCGAAATTCCTACCGGAAGTAGGTCTTTTACTCTTATCGAAAATCAGTTTTTTGCGAATATCTCGCAAGTCATGCTTTCTAGGCAGGCACATTACGAGTATAAAAGTATTTAGAATATACTTTTAAATATCTTTTGTATAAAAAAAATTTCAAAATTCTGACCGGAAGTACCACTTTTACTCTTATCGAATAGCGATTTTTTGCAAATATGTCGTAAATTATGCATTCTATATATATTTATGAAGAGTACAAAAGTATTTAGAATTGGATTTGGAATATTTTTTGTATAAATGAAATTTCAAAATTCGGACCGGAAGTAACACTTTCATACGTATAAGAAAGTCGTGTGGTGGCCACACCTCATTTTTTATATTTTATCACATTCCTCGAACGACGGAAATATCGTGGATCGACTATTTCCTTAGTTGAAATAATGAATGCTGAGACTGTAGTATGGGTCGTTCTAATTTATATTTTATAAGTTATGTGATACAATACATTAATTTTTTCTGCTCATCAAGCGCAATTTTTATATGTCAAATTTTGTTTTGTATTCTCATGTACATAAATTGAATGTACAGACTGTTGAAGCATTGAAAATCAAATTTAGATTCAAGTGTATGTAGAGAAAAATGTCAATGTTAAAAGTAAGGTAGGTAGATAAATAATACCTACTTGTTTGATGCAAGTTTTGGTCCTCCATTAAGAAAAATAAGACGAAACGTCCGGAAATATAAACTACATTTATTGTTAATATTTACACGAAATAATGTATTTTTATTACATAGAAAAATGTAGGTACATATATTATATATTAAATCAAATAGACAATAAACGACCTAAATGTAGCTGTGATCAAAAGAAGGATCATTTGATATGATTTTAACATTAATTCCTTTTAAAATATTTGAAATTTCGTGATTTTCATCTTTGTTTGGGTTCTTCATTTCTTTTCCAATCGTTTTTTTCTTTTTCTGGGTAGAGAAGAACCTATTTTGAGGAAGTATGTTTTTGGAAGTAGATGCTTGTTGTGTATCTTTAAAGGATTCTATTGGCTCGCTTTTTGAAGTTGATGGCAACTGAAGTAATTGTTTTGAGTTTTGTAAATTACTCATACACTGTTGAAACACTGAATCACTTAATTGATTCAAGTCCTGATTATAAACTAACATCTGCAAATCTGATATTACTTTTAATATTTTTTCCTTTCGATCATACCCGCATGCATTTTTATCATTATTGCTAAAGAAATTTAAACACTGATTACTAGCGGATTGTGCATTTGTTATATCAGACCCTGTATTTATTTTACTGTCTGATGAATTTTGGCTCATTAAATTTTGCTCCTGGTTAACATAATTTCTAAAAACCACGTAATGTATATGTTTACAAATGACAGAATGAATAAAATAATTTTGACAGGTACAAGTATATTGATGAAAACAAATATCACAATACTGGCAAATTAGGTTGCAACATTTTTGTATATTTATTTTTTTAATATGGTATTCATCGTTATCATGAACTATTTTCCATACACCAGGACTTTCCATATTCATTTCAAAAGCTGATGTTAGTGCTAACTTATGTTTCTTGAAATTTTCTTGACTGTAATAATTGTGTTTGCCTTTAGTATGTTTGATTAATCTATCTACAATTTTATCTCTTACATATTTGAGAGTCGCGTGTAGACCCTTGTCCAACCTTTTGACAGTTTTACCACCAAGATAAAAATACTTGATGACTTTGTGCATACTTTCTACACGCATGTTAGTATTTATACCACAATTTTGGCGAAAATAATAAGCCCACTGTAAATAGTTCCCAAAATAGTATTTGGAAAAATATTCACCAAACTGTTTTGTATGAGGATCATCAAGCATGTTATCTATAGCAATTTGTAATTGTTCATGGAATGCATTGGCATCAAAAAAATTTGTGCTTTTTTGTAAGTACTTTAATGTTTTGTAAACACAAAATCTTTTATCTTTCTTTAAAATCTTACTTAAATTTGTTCTCCATGCGCGGTCTACATGCCATGAACAATACAACTGGTGAAGTGATGCACCCATCACCTGCACCCATGCATTGTAAAATGTCCCAGTTATATCAGACATGAAAGACTTACAGTTAATTATACCAACTTTTTGCCTCAGTGTATCAAAAAAGATATAGTTAATGTAAGTATCTTTCCTATTTGTAAACATAAAAGCCACTGGAAAACCTTCATTAAATTCATCAACAACCATAAGGGTGGTCAATTCAAAATCATAATTATTCAAACCATGAGTGCTATCAATGGCTGTAATATTTTGACCGAGCTGCTTTAAAAGTAATTCCTGAACATCATTCATTATTATAAGACAAAAATCACAATTTTCAAGCATTTGAGAGGACTGTCCTTGTGGTTTATATAACAACACAGGATTTACTTCTAATGTTTCACACTCCTGCACCCACAATTCTACACTTGTGGCATCATCTTTGTGTTTTACGCCTTCATTAAACTGAATATTGTAGCTTCTCTTGAGATTGTCTAGATCTTGTCTTGTCAGAAGATCAATCCTTTTAAGGTCTGTAGTTATTTTGTTTGTAGTGTCGTCTAAAATTCTTTTTCTTGAAACACCTTCCACAAGTTTACTTGCTAGTTCTTGTCTGTCTAGATGGCTAATACTTAAATGCTGTATTTCTGTTGAATGGCCATAGTGACTGATAATTCTGTATGCAACATATTTGTTTTCCTTCTTTTTCAAAGTTATCTTGCTGATACAACAATAATTTAACTTTGCAGAGCCCTGCGTCTTTGTATTTCGTTTTCGGTTGATTATCTCCTTTACATCTTCTATTCTGTTGTTTATGTTTCCACTTCTATTACAAACAAAATATTTAACTTCTTCACCAGAATGCAGATATTTCTTGCCTGACAGAACAACATAATTACAGAGTTCTTCCTGTTCAATTTCATATTTCCAAAAATAGAATTCTGGAAGAACATTTCATTAAAATAATTGCATTCTGATAAAATCTGTAATTTAATTATACCTTCTAAGCTTTGAAATTCCACTCTTTCTTCTGATATATCTTTGCCATGTTCATTTTTCAAATGTTCGGTAAGATTCACACTTTTCGGAAAGGAGCACAAACAATCTAAACACTTAAATTTATATAAATGTTCGCTATATGAATACGACTGGCTTTTAACATTGTGTGTATTTCTACAATGTTTGTTTAAATTAAATTGTGTGCTATAGTATTTTCATCGTAAGAATAGGTGCACGTCATCAATGACGTTTGCACAATGTTGTCAAACTGATACATATAAAATATAAAAATGATATAAACAACTGTCAAATTAGAAGTATAGGTTACGAAAACCAATTAGTCAATTGAAAGTTTTTATTGAGGCTGATGCATTAATTACTAAAACAAACTAAACGATTAAAAAATATGATTGTATTACATAAACAAACATGAGTTCATAAAATGATCCACTAATTTTCGATTTTCAATGGCAATTTTATCGCAAACTGTATTTACTTCTAAGCATAAAAATCGATATTTAAAAAAAAAGTGTGATCTTAATAATGCTTAAAAGATCTGTCAGAAATACATGAAAAATGAACTTTAATAATAAGTAATAAATAATCAAACGCAGGAAGTAGACTTTATTATTGTATTTGTGACACATATTAAATACAAAAGCATAAATAAAGTAATATTAAGTTCAATCTGAGAGTTCATCTTCACTTGAACTGTCCATATTCACATTAATAATAAATTCCCCAGGATCTTCACGATCAACTGCAACTTCCCTCTCCCACCATTTGTATATTTCATTCTCTCTGTGTTGTATTGTTTTCCTCCAAGTCTCTGGTGTGACAGATTTTAAGGAATTTTGCCATGTTTGTTGTACACTTTCTATACATCGTCCATGCTCTCCAATATGTCTAGCATAATAACTTTTTGTTATACCCCAAATGTGCTCGATGGGGTTAAAAATGCAGTGATATGGTGGAAGACGGAGTATCATATGACCATACTGTTGTGCAAGCTGATCTACTTCATAAACAGCACAAGGTTTATTTCTGTAGAAAATTAAACTTTATAGATAAAGATATATGAAAACAGTTTGATGCTACTCACTTGTCAACTAATTGAAGCAGTTGAATTTTCAATAAACTCTCATCATATTCAATATTGTTTTCCGTTAACCACTGTTGAATGGCAGCTTTGGTGGATGCAGCTGTGGGTGGCTTATTTAAAATTGTAGTATGGTAACTAGCATTATCTAAAACTATTGCAGATGGCCTTTCAAGATGGCGAAGCAGTTGGTGCTCAAACCACCGCAAATAGTTAGTTCGGTTCATCTCTCCATGATAGTCACCAGAGGTACTTGCAGATGGAAATACAAGGTCTGCACCATCAATAAAACCATCTGAGTTTCCAGCATGCAATACAATAAATCTATAATATATGCATATGTAAGTAATTAATTAACTAATAGAATGAGTTTATTACCTTTTCCACCAATGTTTGATTTGCGAACGCTTCTTACATCCTCATCTTGCCATGATCGTGCCACCATGCCATCTTGAAATATCCATGTTTCATCAGTAAAAACAAACTGATAATCTCCACACTGTTTTATACAAGTATATTCTGATAAAAAGTTTACACGTTTCAAAGCAATATGTGGTATTTCCATTAGTGCTCGTTTTGGATCATCCTTTTTGTAATGAAAGCCTATATTTTGGAGGACTTTCCACAATGAAGTTTTTCCACCTGTGAAAATATCCCTCTCACGAAGTACAATACCCAAGGATTTGAGAGTAATATTTCGCTCTGTAATTATTTATAAATTAAGTGCATTTTAGTACAATACATATTTTAGAAAACTTACTGTTTCTATGCATATCATACACAGCATTCCTTATAGCGCACTCAGCAAAGTTATCAACATCAACAACAGGCTTCCCTTTGTCACGCTTGCGTTTGGGACTGACAAGCACATTTCCTTTTTTGACCTCGGATGAAATTTTACTTACAGTTGCCAAGCTTACACCCAAAGTTATAGATGCTCGCTGTAAACATATAAATAATTGTAGTACAGTATATGACAAAAATTTGTGCTGTTTACCTCTCGTACTGAAGATAAAGGTAATACAAGTTCACCATGGTCACGTTCTGCTTCAAACTGTGCAACTGTAGATGCAATCATTGATTTGCAACGACTACAACACGCTTTTGGCATAATTGTATATGAATAAACGTCTTTTAGTTATGAAAATAACTGTTTTGTAAAAAGCAGGATCAAAAATCGGCAAAAATTAATAAAGAACAAGTGTGAAAATATTTAACGCGCTATAACCTAAATGACAGACATATGACAGAACGGTATTTGACAACACTGCCCTGCTTACTTTCAGTACAGACAACTGTTAAAGGTGCGGTAGAGTTGGGTAGAGTATTAAGGTTGCATTTATAAGAGATGGCGTTATAGGTACTTAGTATTTGGTATATTGGTCATTCCGAAAGTTCTGTTGATGACGTGCACCTATTCTTACGATGAAAATACTTTATACACTTTATTACACATTTTGCACATTACCGGCATTTTTACGATAATACTTTCTATTATTGAGTGATAACTACCAACACCAACGATGATAACAACAGCTACAGGCAACTACGAATTTCAAAATGTGACGCATGCGTATTGAATGGAATTCATCTCGGGATTTAAGCTCTCGTCTCATTAGTGATACACTGATCTACCCTTGATTTGAAGTTGCGCTCCACTCGTTCGAGCATATCGACGGGAATGTTGGCGATGGCTCGGCGAATGTTGTCCTTCAGGTGTTGCAGGGTCCGGGGGTTGTCGTTGTAAACGATGGATTTAAGATATCCCCATAAAAAAAAATCGCTGGGTGCCAAATCGGGGGAGTGCGGCGGCCACGGTACGTCACCCCTCAAGGATATAAGGCGCTCGTGGAAGTGTTCCCTCAAAAGCTTCATCGAAGTTCTCGCTATGTGTGCCGTGGCTCCGTCCTGCTGGAACCATACGTCCCCAAGTTCCATTTCTTCAAGTTGTGGAAGAAAAAATGTCTCAATCATTTCTCTGTAGCGAACTGCATTCACAGTAACAGCGCGTTTATCTTTCTCGAAAAAATGAGACCCAATTATTGCAACTCTCGACAATGCACACCACACAGTAACACGTTCACAATGATGTGGCATCTCATGAAGTTCGCGGGCATTGACATCACTTCAACACCGCATGTTTTGTTTGTTAACACAGCCGGAAAGGTGAAAATGGGCCTCATCACTAAAAAACACGAGAGCGTCGTCTGGCAACTTACTGAGCGCTTCACGTGCAGTTTGGCGAGAAGCGAAATCGCGTTCACTCAACTGTTGGACCACAGCAAGTTTGTAGGAATGAAACTGGAGTTCGTTTTGAAGAATTCGTCTCACTGTGCGATCAGAAATCCCCAGAGCAGCAGCGTGTTTACGCGCCGAACGCCCGGAAGAGCGCAAAAACGACTCCCTCACCCTTTCGACGTTTTCTGGATGTCCGTTGACCTCCTAGGCCTGCTTTATAACCTTTCTCTTCTCTGGTCTAGTATGGGATAGGGTAAAGAAATTAAACACAATATCTATGTCTTAATAATAACAGTGAATATATTTCGAGTATTTATAATAATTAACATTAAACTAAAAAACTAAAACTAAATAATTCTTATATAAAATTGTTTTAAATGCGATATTGATTTTATTTGTTGTCGCAATAAATGGTCCTTTTACTTTTTGATTTTTTTTCATTGCTTGTTCTTGGTTTTTGTTTTTCAGTTCTTCAAGATTCGGCGAACATGTTAAAATAGTGTACTTCTTTGTTACATTCCTTTTTCTTGATTAGGCTATTGCTTTAGGTGGTTGGGATGTTTCTAAAAATGATTCCTTTTTGACTTCTGTCTTGTCTTCTCCATCATTATTGATCTGAAGTTCAGAAACGATTTCTGGTTCATTTTCTGCTTCAACTTGATTGTCACCATGAAGCTGTTGGTCGTTTTCCTCCTCAGCTTGAATGGTTTCTACCACAATATCAGTTGTGTCCGCTGGTACAAAAATGTAATCAGGAAAAATTGCAGAATTAAATGGACTGATTCCTGTTTTAGCAAAACCGCTCAATGCACTTTGGATTGTCGCTGCTTTACCATATGCTTCGGAAAAGAGTTTACTCACTCGGTAAGCAGTAATAACACGACCTGGATGATTTTTCAACCATGTGGTACAAGCCTGATTATAATATCCCTTTAAAGGTTTAAAAAAAACTCACATCCAGTGGCTGCATACGATAAGTGCAGTGAGCGGGAAAGCACATGAGAATTATGTTATTCTTTCTACAAAATGTTACGGCTGCTAAGGAGGTGTGGCTTGAATGGCCATCAAGAAGAAGCATATGCTAATCCCTCTCCGGAGAGGGATTAGCATATTTGCAAAAATGCTTTAACCATTGAAGGAACAGTTCTGAGTTCATCCAATCAGACTCTTGACACAAACTTAAACTTCCGGGAGGTGCTTTATCAAAAAGTTTATCTTTTTTGTTTTTTCTTGCAAATATCAAGGCTGGAGGAATGTACTTGCCTGTCGCGCTCATACTACAAATAACCGTCACATGTTGGCCTCTTTCTGCGCTTGTCAGAGATCCCACTTGTTTGCGTCCGGTTGTTGCCAATATTTTCGGAGGTTTCTGAACAGACAGTCCACTTTCATCCATATTGTAAATTTGTTTCACGTTAATGGATTCCTCTTGCAGTACCGAATTTAAAACCACAAAAAATTTACTAACTTGAGGCTTGTTGAACTCCCGCGCCCTGGCTGAAAAAGTGGTTTCTGATTGTCGCAGAGATATGTCAGGATTTCTTTTTCGAAAACCTCTTAGCCATTTCTTTCCTGCGATTCTCTGTTCACGGTTAAATCTATGATCTAATTTATTTTTGTCCGCAAACTCATACGCTAAAGTTCTCACTACGGTTGTTGTTAATCCAAACAGTCTAGATTCAAGAAACTTGATGTGTTCAACCAATTCTTTCTCTGTTTGAGAATCAAAAGTAGTCGAAAATCGCCCTAGATCTTTCGGTAGACGTTTTACTCGTTTATTCTTGATACCAGCTCTACGCCTAAGAGTTGCTTGGGGAACGTTATACAATTTCGATGCCTTTAACCAACCCATTTTTTTCCTCTTGTACATCCTTTATGGCTTGTTGCATAGCTGTTTCATCCCAGGATTGTCTAGTACTCTTTCTGACGTATCTTCCAACCATGTTTATCTGCAAAAATTTATGAACTAGACTAGATAAATCATGTAGTGGGTGGTGTATAAAATGACATACTATGTCATTTTACCGACACTTAAAGGTATGTCGTTTTAAACGCTATTTCAAAGTTTAAATGTGTAGGGTGTTTTTCAGAATGTTAAAGTTAATATTGAAAAAGCTACTTACCAAGCAGTTGTTCACTAATCATATGCCACGAAACGCGCCAACACAGTATTTAAAACTAAAAAGAAAGTAATAAGAATAGCAATTCAAGGCACAGGCTGACAAAACTTTTTGCCGCATAAAATATAATCTTTTCAACATAACAACCAAAGAAACTAGGGGAGTTCTGTAAAATCATATAATACTTGACTAAGATGTTTGTTACTTAATACAACTATCGAATAGGAGATGTCGCCTCTAGTTCCTTATATATAGCGAGTATGTCATTTTAGATGCTATGTCATTTTAGGACACTTTCCCCTATTACTCTGATAATCTAGTGTCTTGCTACTTAAATATTTCGAAACTAGTTTCCACTAATTGCTAGGAGCAAACATTTTCACATACTACTCCAGGCGCTGTCGGCATATCGTATAAAGGAAGGAATAACAGTATCCTCAACTACAATTTTGGTAGAGCTTGATGCCATGGATGTGTTCTGTGACAAACTTATCTACCCGCTCTGACAAACAGTTACTAAATTGTCTATTGTTGGGTGTTGGAATATTATTCTCCGTAGTTACTCGTGGATGTAATATTAGGGATGTTATATGCTGGTGTCATCACGTTTGTCCATAGAGTATGTAGAGGTACAACCTTACATTGCAATTAAAATGCCCCAAAGTTGGGCGATATAATGTAAAGGTAACCAACTTAAAATACAATTAAAAAAAATTAATGTAACGTTAAATTCTAAAATATAACGTTAAATTTGAAAAATAAAATGTAAAATTGATTGTTTATTTGCCAGCTCAGCTCAGTTCGGACTCTCTAGGGCGATTCGGAGTACTAGAGATAATTAATAAAAAGATTCCTAAACATTAATTGGCGTTAATAAAAGAAAAATCCATTTTATAATTTAAACTATACTTATATTCAAAATCAATGAATTTTATATATTTTACAAACAAAGAAATATCCTATATAATATAATGTTTTTTAACACAAAAAGAAACAAAACACGTTAATAGACAAGTTCAATATACTTTTATAAAGATTATATTGAAGATAATTTACTTATACCATTCGTTATATTTAAACGTAAACAACAGAGGCAAGAATTTACAACGTATGCTGCATACAAGATTTATGTATGATTATATACATATACCACAATGCCGAAACATATGAAGTTACATTATACTTTATAGTGCGGAGACGATGTTTATGTAACAATCACATTTACTTATTTCGTCTCTATTTCAAAATTGATGTATAAGATGTAATTCTTTATTGTCAAAATACATACACATACAGTAACTGTTATCATCTAAACAATACCTTATATTAAAGCTTCCTCTGTCTTCTCTCTTCTGCGCTGCTTTCAGTGGAATTTCTTTGTGTTCACGACCAAGACGTGAAGTATCAACTTGCTCCGCCAACTGGAATATAGTATCTTTATCACGAAGATATAACACATTTTAGCACATTTAATATGTATGTGCAAATTTAATCACTGTTTTATTACTTTTATAAATTACAACAATTCTTATGACTGTTGCCTGATACACTACATGAGTCTGTGTCTACTTGGAGTTTGCCTTTCGACACAAAGTCTAACTCAAGACTCTCGGTCTAGCTTTTGACTCTTTCTCAACGCGTATTTTCTTTTTATATGAAGATGTCTGTGATTCCCCGCTTTCTACATAGTCTGCGTATTTCCACTCAAACTTCACATGCACACATTCTTTTAGGCCGTGAGAATGTTTATCAATATCCTAGCGTTTGTCGCATTAATATAAACTTTCGCCGCCACAATATTTACATAAATACGACTTATAACTACACATGAATTAATATTGCAGAAATATATTCATTGATTTTAAATACTTTTGAAAATATTAATAAAAAATGCTTAATTAAATAATTTAATCTAATAAAAATATAAAATTAATATATAGAAATGATCTGTACCATTACAAGTAATGTCCTTGTTAGTTTTAATAGCGGTGTTTTAATATCTGGTAAGTAATGAAAATTTTCATCGTTCTCTAGTTTTTTCCTGTGATCCTTAGATTTCAAGGTCAAGACTCCTGTCGTCCATTCATTTATAGAAGATATATTTTCTTCTTCTTTATGCTCATGAATGTCTGTAGTCTCTTCATAGTCAAAATATATTTACATCATGGGCTAACAAAATGTTTTTTAAATTATTCTTATATTTTTTTACATCGACTATATTCCATTCCTCTGAACTT
Source organism: Amphimallon solstitiale (assembly GCA_963170755.1). Taxonomy (NCBI): domain Eukaryota; kingdom Metazoa; phylum Arthropoda; class Insecta; order Coleoptera; family Scarabaeidae; genus Amphimallon; species Amphimallon solstitiale. Next base: position 86,858,309 of record OY720677.1, on the reverse strand, counting down.
ACTACAAGTATAGTGCATATAAACTCTTCAATAACGTTGATTCTTTATTATTAACGTAAGTGTCCTGATATAAAACTCTCTGAGTAATCGAGGTTTTCCCTTTTAACAATTCAATGAAGCAATGCTTTTAATAGTGTGCGCATAATCCACTCTTTTATATACTCATATAACAGTCGTTTGCTCTTCCATGCAAATAATCGAAACTGTTAGTTATATAATTTGCAAAACTCATACGTGCCACAGATTTTGAAATAGCTCAGAGTAGAACAAAGGAATGCTCGCAGACAACAATTTTCGACAATAGCGCTCCTATTCGCTACCACTCATTCAACCATTTGATTTACTGGAATTTGACTACTTTCATTGGCTAAATGCAACGCCACCGCATATAGAAATATGTGACTGGATAGCTGCCTATTTGGTCTAGTTAATCTTTTAACAATAGTGCATCTGTGCTAGTAGCGAACACTCATGACATTTATTATTGCTAATTGCTCAGGTAAGCAATATAAACAAAAAACCTATCAACTGCAATGCAAATTATTGTGCCTGCATACATTTTTCAAATTTTATCTTCTCTAAACATTTTATAGAACACCTTTCAGTCATTGTTGAATGGTTTGTACAGCGGCCTGTTTACATTTCCTTAACACGTTTAAGGAATATAAAGTATCTGGGTCACCTTGGCCCAATTGCATATTTAAATCTTTTGTTGTTTCAAGTCGCCAGTATAAGCGGAAATATATTTCAGTTCATTTGCTACCCGCAAACGTTTCGTACTTGATAATGGTCGTTTAGATTGAACATGACGATATCCCTCGTCAATTTTCTATTTCAACAAACCATGGTTTATTATCGGCTGACTGTATCATCACATATACGGGATAATCCTTACAATCGCCTACTTCTTTTATACATATATTAGATACAACATGTTTATTAAAAATAATTCTGCAACTTATTTTCGTTTGGTTCCCTACTTCTTGCGCAAATATGTGGGTCCATCCGACAGGTAATCTTCACTTTTGAAATTATTTATGATATTTCTACTGTTTGTAACGGTCCCTCTAAATTATTTGAATGGCTTCACGTTGGGAACATCATATTGTAAAGGAACCCTTAAATTATTGTCCGTTATTTTATATATTTTTAAATGAAATAAAAATTGAATCGTTTTACCTGGCTAGCTCATGTTTTTATCCCAAGACGATCCAGGTCGAGAGATATCAAAAAATAATCTTCGGGCATTAATTGGTACAATTAAATAAAACAAAGTCATTCTAATTTGTATTAGAAACTAAGATTTTGCAAATATTAATACGAATACAAGGAACATATTTAAAGTAATATTAGCTTTAATTAGAATAAACACACTAATAAAATAATTTCAGAGCTCGTTTAATACTGAAAGATTAGTTGTGATTTATTAAAATATTATCATTTCTACGAGATAATATGTATCGTACATCATTTGTTTTCCGACGCCCTTCAGTATTTACATAAATACTAACAACGTAGACCTTGATAGAAAACAAACTATGCTTAGATTTATATACCGTGTGGCCGCCGTTCATAGCGCGATGCATGTATTAGTAACTACTGGTCGACTATAAATGGGCGTGCCAACTTGAATTGCCACACCGACAGCGGGCGTATAAGTTATACGTATAAATGTATTCGTAGGCAAATCAAGTGAAGAGCAGTGTAATAGGTAATGCGTTCCCGTTGTAAGTAATTATTTGTAGTTGTTTGAAGCATCAGATAATCACTGATAATATGTCAGTGAAGTAACTCATCACAGCTTCATAAACAACATAAAAGAGCAAAAATAAATAATAAATACTCCTAGACTTTAAAATAAAAAAAACTTCTTAACTAAAATAATATTTTTCAACAAATATTATAATCTAAAAACTCAACTATAATAAAATACTGATACATAAAATATTTACTTCTTAAAACAGAATTGTAATTCAACATTGCAATTAACCTGTAATTAGCTAAAAAAATGTTATTCTTAAGCAATAATAAAACTCGAACTGACGCCCATATGTGGAAGCGACTGCCCGACTACACCGTATAAATGTCGATTTTTTGGACAAATACGAGTGCATCATAGGCAAAGGCGAAATACTAGCTCTGTTGTAATCCAGTATAACACTGCGTCTACTTGTTTACCGTTCTAATACACAGGCATCTCTATCTGTTTCGCTTACTCTACAGGTATCGCGATAATGCAGACGCACGCGGTCTTATGGTATACATACAAAGCCTATAATATTTTTAGAACGTCATCGACAAGCAATTTACAAATGCCAAGACATTGTCGTCCTATCTAAGATAAAATATTAAATATGTTTTCAATCTTAGATTAGTATATTATTTAATTACGTCTCTACATTAAGACAAATTTTAACATTTTAGTTTATCTAGCACTCGCACAATAATATCTTTCAATACCTTTAAAATATTTATTATCTTCTTTTTCACTGTAGATCTTGCTGTTGTCGGTTTACTTAGAGGGAAACCTCCTCCGATGATAGAGACACCTGGAGCTTCTTTAACTGCTATTCGCACTTTACACATTTAACACTTATTTGTCGGTAGACGTCTTTATATATAAATAAAGAACCTATTATAAAGGGTGTCTCAGAGTAAATTTCAGTTTTCAAAGTATTAAAACAAAATGAAGTAAAGTGATGGATCGATTTTATTTATATATTAACAAAGTGCACAAATGCGGATTTTATTTTTTAAATAAAATGTTTTCCAAATGTCGACCTTCTTGCTCATAGCACTCCTGCAATCTGGCACGTAGATTTTGGAATACTCGGCGACACATCTCAGGTGGAATGTTATTAATGGTATCCCGAATGTGGTCCTTTAACTGCTCTGTATTGGCCGGCGGATCGGTGTACACAACACTCTTTAAATATCCCCACAAAAAAAAATCTAGGGGCGTAAGGTCTGGGGATCTTGGGGGGTAGGAGATATCACCAAATCGCGAAATGGTAGTGCCTGGAAACAATTCACGTATAGTGTCCATTGATGCTGCTGCCGTGTGTGCCGTCGCACCATCCTGTTGAAACCAGGTCCAGTTTGGATCGTACCCAGGGAGGTTCTGAAGAGCCGGAATAAAAAAATTTCGTAACATTGCCGTATACCGTTGGGAAGTTACAGTAACAGCGCGCCCGCGGGCATCTTCGAAAAAGTAGGGTCCGATTATTCCACGTGATGATACGGCGCACCAAACCGTTACCTTCTTGGAATGTAATTGTTTTTGGTGCTTCTGTTTAGGATTGTCTGGGGCCCAATACCGACAGTTGTGTTTGTTGACGTACCCTTCCACATGAAAGTTAGCCTCGTCACTGAATACAATGTTTTCCAAACCCCCTTCATCCCAAAACGTATTCATCATTGTCTCACAATATGTTTTTCGCATTTCATAGTCTGAATTCTTTAGAAACTGTACCAATTGAATTTTGTACGGGTGGAAATGTAAATCGGCCCGTAAAATTCGTTGTACACTTGCACGTGAAATGTTCAATGCCAGGGCATGTTTACGTACCGAGCGCTTCGGGTGTCTCCTCACCGCCTGTCGCACTACCTCAATGTTTTCCGGTGTCCTGATGGACCTCCGCTGACCCGTGTGCTTGCAATTTATCACTGAACCCGTTTCGCGAAATCGTTGAATCCACGACTTCACTAGATTTGCGGACGGTGCGTCACTTACGCGGCGAATATTGTAGTGGTTACAAAAACGTCGCCTTGCCACTGTGTAAGAATCGTTCGCTTTAAAAAAACACTCGACCATGAACGCACGCTGTCTACCCGACCAGTTCTCCATGTTTACTGCTAATCCGCAAGGGTTGGCTACCTGGCGACGGCCCAACCTCCCCTCCCATTATTATGGTTTTCACACAAAGCACACTTTAAAACTGAAATTTACTCTGAGACACCCGATATTACTTATCAGGTTCAAAGTGACAATTTAGTACTTTGTTGACAGATATATTTTGAGTCAACTTATTTATTAATTAGAGAACCTTCTCTATACTTGTAACGGTTTAATAGGACAGTAAATCTTTAGTTAATACTGGATAACTTGAGTAAAATAAAACACTCAAATAAACTTTGACTGCAGTTTCAATATTTTGCATTTCACTATCAAGCTAAAGTTACAATGAACTGTTGGCAATATATATATGTATATACCTTTCCATTTTCCAATAATTTTAATGGGTTACAAATTTTAAAAACTCCATTTCATTTTAAGCTTATTATAACGGATTTAGACATACTTAGAATAGAGGAGGATACATTAAGTCCGTCTGATCATTAAGTAGAAATTCGTCTGGTTTATTATTTGTTTTGAAAATGTCAAGTGCTTCTAACAGGTTTAACTTTAATCCCTTATCCCTATAATGTTAAATCTTGATATTATTTTCTGAGAACGTATGATTATTGTCTATTAAATGATTTGCAAAGGTAGAATCTGTTTTTTGTAATCGAAAAGACCTAATGTGTTCTTTGATACGTGTGCTAAAACTTCTGCCAGTCTGACCTATGTACACTCCTTTACAATCGTTACAATATAGTTTATAGACCCCTGATTTGGATAACTTATTTTGTATATCTTTTCCATGAAACAAAGAACCTTGTAACTTCTTGTGTGGTTTAAATGCTACTACAATGTCTTTATAATTTTTCTCAATCGTTTTTCTTATATTTTTTGAGGATAGATCTGACAAAACGTTTCTAAATGTATTACATGCTATCTGTTTCAAACTTTGACTGCAGTTTCAATATTTTGCATGTCACTATCAAGCTAAAGTTACAATGAACTGTTGGCAATATATATATGTATATACCTTTCCATTTTCCAATAATTTTAATGGGTTACAAATTTTAAAAACTCCATTTCATTTTAAGCTTATTATAACGGATTTAGACATACTTAGAATAGAGGAGGATACATTAAGTCCGTCTGATCATTAAGTAGAAATTCGTCTGATTTATTATTTGTTTTGAAAATGTCAAGTGCTTCTAACAGGTTTAACTTTAATCCCTTATCCCTATAATGTTAAATCTTGATATTATTTTCTGAGAACGTATGATTATTGTCTATTAAATGATTTGCAAAGGTAGAATCTGTTTTTTGTAATCGAAAAGACCTAATGTGTTCTTTGATACGTGTGCTAAAACTTCTGCCAGTCTGACCTATGTACACTCCTTTACAATCGTTACAATATAGTTTATAGACCCCTGATTTGGATAACTTATTTTGTATATCTTTTCCATGAAACAAAGAACCTTGTAACTTCTTGTGTGGTTTAAATGCTACTACAATGTCTTTATAATTTTTCTCAATCGTTTTTCTTATATTTTTTGAGGATAGATCTGACAAAACGTTTCTAAATGTATTACATGCTATCTGTTTCAAGGTTGAAATTTCTTTAGTAAAGTGTTCTTTAGATAGTGGGAGACTAGTGGGAGACTCAATGCTCTATGTATCATTGAATTAAAAAAGGCTATTTTATATTTTCGCAAAAATATTGAATGTTAATCTACTATATTTTGTGGATATGGTTAAATCAAGAAAATCTAGCTTATTATTTTCTTCAATTTCTGCTGTGAACGCAATACTGTTGTGACTCGAATTTATAAAATTAAAAAAGTTTTTAATTTGTCTAGCCGTTCCATTAAAACCGACTAATATATCATCTGCATAACGATGCCAGAAAAGTAAATGTTTTTTGGATAAATCATGTGTTAAATTTTTGTGTGTGATATGATTCATGAAAATATCTGCTAACAAAGGGCTGAGTGAGGACCCCATAGCGAGACCCTCATATTGTTTATAGACCTAAGTTATTAAATTATATGGACACATCTTAGGAGGTGTGGATACTCAAAACAATTGCCATCATCTTAATCCATGCACTTCAATACCAAGTATGTTGTACAACTTATTTTTTAGTCTATATCTTTGTTGAGTTTCTTCATTTAAAAGTTTAATAGCTCCTTGGTTAGACGCACCCTGATCACAAACAGTGGCAGTTGGTTTTAAGCCACATTGTAAAAGTTGTTCTATAACTATTTTAAATTTTAATTAATGCAGATAGCTGGAATTTTGAGGCACTGTATCATACATGCATGGATGTTGCCACCTTTTATATACTTACTCCTTGTACCAGAAAAAGCAGTGCATGGTTTGCTAATTTGCATATCGGTGTCTCACCACACGTTACCCCACATTTTAGGAGGTGTGGATAGTCAAACAATTGCACCATCTTGATTCCATGCACTTCAGAACCAAATATGTTGTACAACTTTTTTTTAGTCTATAACTTGGTTGAGTTTCTTCATTTAAAAGTTTAATAGCTTTCCTGGTTAGACGCACCGTGATCACAAAAAGTGGCAGTTGGTTTTAAGCCACATTGTAAAAGTTCTTCTATAACTATTTTAATTTTTAATTAATGCAGGTAGCTGGAATTTTGAGACTCTGCCTCATAATAAATGCAAATGGTTGTTTCCACCTTTTATATACTCCTTGTACCATAAAAACCAGTGTATGGTTTGCAAATTTGCATATCGGTGCCTCGCCAAATGTTATCCATCCTTCCATGACATCGTTGTGTTTATTGTAATACAAGCCCGGTTGAATTGCCATTTCATCAAACAGAACACAGAAGTATTTTTCTTGATGGTATGAAAGATTTACTGTTTTTATTAATGCTCCACTAAAAAATGATTAACCCCTGGTTTAAAGGGAACTCGTTTTAATAGTTCGCTTAGATTCCTCCTACTTGGTAATAGAAATATATTTTGCATAAACCTATATATGCTTTTGGGCTGTTTTTTTACAATGCTAATGCTAATGCAAACAATTCATAGTCATTGGTAAATCTTCTACCAGAAGGTCGTTTCTTAAATTGTCGCATTTGACATTCAATAAATTGCTGCATAGTAGGGCTGCTCCACTCACTATTTTGGAAAATGTATACGCTAAATCAATTAGTGGGATGCCGCTTCTCGCTGCGCCACACAATTAATCAGCCCTTGCGCATTTCCGGAACATTGTGTGTGATCTAACATTCACCTATCTCACAGGTGATGATTGTCTACCTCTAGATTTCGGTTACGCCTTCCCTGGAGAAGAGCCCTAGGTGTTAATTTGTGATTCACTTTAACCCTTAATAGTCACACCTCCAAAAAATAACGTAATAGCCATTTGGGGTGTGGTACACCCACGCCTTTGCACTTCGGTTAATTAATGTTAGTTTGATAAAAAAAAAAAAAAAATCTATGATACGTTTTGAATCCCCAGTCACGAGAATATGTAAACATTTTTTCATACCTGCAATTTTACATATGCAAAAAAAAAGTTGCAAAAAATATGAGTTTTTTTGCAAAAAAAAAACGGTAGTAATTTCAATTTTCAATTAAAAAAAAAATCGTTACATGCACCTGAAATAGTATCCTTCCAAGTGGGATTGATAAATTTTCCGACCTTTCCAAAAAGTATATTTATTTTCATGATAGAAGGTGGGATTTTTTACGGAGAAATTATACTCGTATTTTTGCGATATAAAGTCAACTTAATGCTGAAAAATTAATATAAAAATATTTTCAAAACTATTATTATAAAGAAAAAATGAGGTGTGGCCAACACACGACTTTCTTATACGTATGAGCGTTTCAAATTATAGAATTTTAAGAATTTTTTTATACAAAAATTATTCAAAATCCTATTCTAAGTACTTCTATTTTCTTAATAAATTTCGATGGAATGCATACTTTGCAAGATATTATCAAAGAAGTGCTACTCGTTAAGAGTAAAAGTGCTACTTCCGGTCCGAATTTTGAAATTTCAGATATACAAAAAATATTGTAAATCCAGTTCTAAATACTTTTGTACTCTTGATAAATATATATAGAATGCATAACTTACGACATATTTGCAAGATATCGCTATTCGATAAGAGTAAAAGTGGTACTTCCGGTCTGAATTTTGAATTTTTTTTATACAAAAGATATTGAAAATTATGTTTTAAATACTTTTATACCCGTAACGTACTTGTCTAAAAAGCATGACTTGTGAAATATTCGCAAAAAACTGATTTTCGATAAGAGTAAAAGACCTACTTCCGGTAGGAATTTCGAAAAACTTTTTAAATAAAATTATTCTTAATTTTAATTTTAAGTATATATGAATTCTTTATAAATTTGTTTAAACTTAGTAGTTGACGAAATATTGTCAAAATTCGATTTTTTCGCTGAAGTAAACTGCTACTTCCGGTCTACCGATTTTACTGAAAAACTTATCAGATCATAAGAGGGAGATTATACACGTAAATACAAAATTTGGAATTGGTATCTACAGCGGTTTGACCGCTATCGTGGTCACACAAACACACACACACACACACACACAGAGAGAGAGAGAGAGACTTTTAAAAAAATGAGGTGTGGCCACCACAGGACTTTCTTATACGTATGAGCGTTTCAAACTATACAATTTTAAGAATTTTTTATACAAAACTTATTCAAAATCCTATTCCAAGTACTTTCATTCGCTTAACAAATCGCTATAGAATGCATACTTTGCAAGATATTATCAAAAAAGCGCTCCTCGCTAAGAGTAAAAGTGCTACTTCCGGTCCGAATTTTGAAATTTCATATATACAAAAAATATTGCAAATCCAGTTTTAAATACTTTTGTACTCTTGATAAATGTATATAGAATGCATAACTTACGACATATTTGCAAAAAATCGCTATTCGATAAGAGTAAAAGTGGTACTTCCGGTCTGAATTTTGAAATTTATTTTATACAAAAGATATTGAAAATTACGTTTTAAATACTTTTATACCCGTAACGTACTTGTCTAAAAAGCATGACTTGCGAAATATTCGCAAAAAACTGATTTTCGATAAGAGTAAAAGACCTACTTCCGGTAGGAATTTCGAAAAACTTTTTAAATAAAATTATTCTCAATTTTAATTTTAAGTATATATGAATTCTTTATAAATTTGTTTAAACTTAGTAGTTGACGAAATATTCGCAAAATTCGATTTTTTCGCTGAAGTAAACTGCTACTTCCGGTCTACCGATTTTACTGAAAAACTAATCAGATCTCAAGAGGGTGATTATACACGTAAATACAAAATTTGGAATTGATATCTACAGCGGTTTGGCCGCTATCGTGGTCACAGACAGACACACAGACAGACAGACACACAGACAGACAGACAGACAGACAGACAGACAGACACACACACACACAGACATTTTTTAAAAACCACTTTTTGGGTATCAGGGGACTTCAAAACGTGGACATCTGCAAAAATCTCGAGGTCGAAAATTTTCATCATCACAATACTTCCTTATACTACGTATAAGAAAGTAAAAAGGCTATCATAATATAAAAGACGATTATTCTATTCCATAAGTGCATTCGACGCACATATAAGCGCGATGTATGTCGCGCATCGACCTCTCGCAACTCTTTTTGTCGTTCCTTCTACAGCAAATATCGTAGCGCTTCTGTTTCGGTAATCTCGGGCGGTCCTCGGTTTTCGGTGGCGTATCTCTTAGACTAAGAATGTTTGCGATACCCGTTCTGATATCTTTTTTGATAGTCGATAAACTGTATCGTTCTTTCAAATGCGGCTGGATGAGATACACATATAATAATGATCGGAGACATGCCTCCATCGTTACTCTTCCGGTAATGTTATCTATATTATAACGGCATTTGAGTAGAATTCTTGCGTTGACCGCGGCCTGATCCAGCATGCCGAAGAACATTCTCATCTGCCACCTGTTGGTCCTCCGGTTTACCGTGTATGCATGGCATAACTTGTCAAAACAATCGGTCCCCCCTTTTGTTTTGTTGTAATGATGTATAATTTCCGGTGTTCCATCAATCGTGCGAGTACAACCGTTCAAATATGAGGTCAACAAAAGAACGATTTTGTTCTTCTTCGGATTGTATGAGAGGAGCATGAGCTCTTTCGTGAAACAGTATTCAGCCGGAATTTGGTTTTCTGCAACTTTCATTTCCTGTGGGATCTCACGTTTATTTTTTTTTGATTGTCCCTGTCACGCTCAAACGTTTGGGTTCTTTGAGCATCTGTTCAACGATCGGAATAAAAGTGAATCAATTATCGCATGTAACATTCCGTCCGGATCCATCAATCGGTGTTGTTACTTTCCTAAGGAAGTATTCCGATACGAATTCGTTGGCCGGTGTTGATGTTTTCCCTAAGTAAGGGATTGCATTGTACTAGAAGAAAAATATAAAAATGAAAAGATCATCAAAATCGGAGAAAAAATTATAATTACAGATAGAAAAAATTACCATGTATGACGTAGTCGCATCATTCAAACTGATTATTTTTAATCCGTATTTGTCAGGTTTTGACTTTATATACATGCGAAGTGGACATCTCCCTCGGAATCCAAGCAATTGTTCATCAACGGTGCAATTATTGTGGGAATTTCCGGATCGGAGCAAATTTATCGGTACGATCCCTGGCTGTTTTCTCATCAAATCGCAGACACGTTGATAAACATGAACCTCGCTCGAGACATAGTGCATCTGTACACAGTTGTACCGTTGCATTTATCCCACAGCTGTTCATAATTCACCGATAAGTGTTTCCACAGACCGCAGTAATATAGTAATCCTATATAGGGGAGACCGAGGAGGGTTGTGACAATTTTCATTTTTACTAGCATATTTCAGTCAGAAAAAATTTTACTTCTATGAACTCTATAACTCAACGTAACTAGTTCTATAGACTATGTGAATCAAACATAAAAATAGAAAAAATTAATCGGGGTCCATGAAAAAATCGACGAAAACTGAAACAAGTCCCTACGTCACAACTCTCCTAGCACCGAGGTCAGTTGTGACAGGGGTCGAGGTAAGTTGTGACAGTTATTTATTTAGTGATTATAAAGAAAAAAAACAAAATTCAAACGTTACTATTTATTAGTAAATTAAAGAAACTTTAATATTTATAATAAACATTACTCAAACATATCAACAATTATCGTATGAAATTAAAAAAACATTTGTGTCATTTATATTATGATATCAGTCGAATTAAAATCAAATCAAGTTCCGTCTGAAATCTAGTCCGACAAGCAATTATGACAGACATATTGGAGCTCTCCTCCAGTGCAAGCTTCGTGTGACCATCCCTTACACTCAATGCATTGAACCCACTTCTCTTTTGATTTGCTGTTGGCAAACGGCTCGAGGCAACACAAGCAGAAACAATCACTGTCTGTGTATTCGTCTTCTTCATCATAAGTTTCAATGTTCTTTTTATTCATCTTCTGTTTTTTTCCTTTAGCTTTTTTAGAGTTCCTTTTTTCTTCGCTAAAAACACGCTTCTTCACGTTCTTCAACTTTCTACTGGCTTCTATAGCAGCAATTTCGTCCTTAATAGGTGTGTCAGTTAGCACAGCAGATTTGATCTTGCGTCTATTCGGTCGGTTCCCTTTTTTTGGTGGAGCTTTTGGTAACGGTCTGAGTGCTTCAGGGGAGAATACATTGGATGTAGTGGCGGTTGGACTACGGGGCGTGGATATGGCGAGAAGTTCATTGTTGGCAGGTGGAGAACTGCGAGCTTTGGATGTGGAAGGAACAGGTACACTTACGGTAAAAGTAGTCGAGACGGCTAAGCGCGGCTGCAATATTAGCTTGCCTCCCGAATATCTCCGAAACATGAACCACACGATTCGATGTGTCCGCGTCGCAAGGAAGGGTATATTTGTATATTAGTTTAGTATATGCCTCCGGTAACACTATAATTCGAGGAGATTAAATATGAATTTCAATCATTGTTATGCCTCCTAGTCTCAGTTATCTTAAAATATATTTATTCCACTAAACAGAGGCTTGGTATTTATCGCAACATATTCCTACTAGTTAATTTTATTTTTTAAGAAAAAGATTATAAATAGAATATTAGGTTAAATTATATTTTCGCCCTCGACAGATTAATTTTAATGTAATGTTTTTAGAATATTTATAATAAGGTAATGTTGTTTTAGAACAATATTGACATACAGTACCATGACGCGAATATTTCTGAAGACGGAATCCTATTGATAAATTTACCTGCTTTTTTGTAACGTTGTCATTTGACTTGGAACTAGTTGCAATGAGCGTGTAAATATACAAATAAAGACGATAAATAGGATTTTAAACGATCTTAATCATTGATACTTAACTGGTAATATGCATCTGGGATGAATATACTCGACATCATATACCTGTTAAAGATTCGACTTTACTTGATCGTTTATGAAATACTAGTGCGCGTGAAATATTTAAGATCCATTAATTTATTTATCGCGTTAGGTCGATTACTGTATAACATAAAATTTTAAAATCGCACAGCCTTCTTTTTCATTGTGTCTAATAATGACGGTAGTCGGATCTCAGAGTGCAACAGAAAGTCCATATATTTTTGAGAGTTTAAGGTATACGTTTAATTTAAAAGAAAGTCTGGTGTGAAAAAGTCGTTTATTCTACTGTAGAAGCAATTACAACACAAATACAGATTACGGTTGAATGCTACTTAAAACCGGAAGTTGGCAAATAAGTATATAATATTCAAAATACACAATACTACAAAATACATATACATACAGTCATCTCAACAAAAAGGTTGCCAATCTACACGAACCGAGCGCATTTAGGACGGACTTTAACTTGAACGCATACGCATCACATTCATTCATAAATTGACCTTGCGAATAAAACCTTACAAAGGCACAAATAACCAGCTTGTTAAATACTATAAAATCAACACAACAAAAAATCGGTGTTCTCCAATATCAAAGATGAAATGTATAAAAAAAATTTACGATAGACAATTTTCTGTGTATTTAAAAATTCCTCTTGAAATGCAGAGTTGGAATAAAACACTCATTCATCGAATTATAGTGGTATGAAAAGTATATAAAGTTGTTTTCTTTATTTGTAGTAGGGAATATCACAAAGTAAATACTTCCAGTATTAATTTTCATAATGTATACAAGGTCAGTTTTTTCCAATGTTTAGTACCAGGATCTCGGAAACTACAACAGATAGAGATTTGGTAAAATGGGAAAAGAATTGCAGTTTTAATAGCTCTATTTAATTAAATTTTTCTTTGTTGGAAAAAGTGGCTTACTAGATATTTCGCAAAAAAAGTTTTGTTATTAATATTATTTTATTATATGGTAAGTAATACAGTTTAACCTATATTTCTTTATTCTAGCTTTATTTTTTGAGTTATGACACAAACTTGTATTTTTTTTAAATGCTAACCATAGTAGGCCATGACTTTATAAAAAAAGATCTTTTCTCAACGATTCACATGATGTGCTACTTGATATAGTTCTTTTGATAAATAAATAAATTATGACCATTTCTTTGTTTTAATAAATAGATTTAACTGTATTATTTACCATATAATATCCTAAAACTTTTTCCTTTACACATTACATCTAAATCGAACGAAATAACAAAAAAAAAACATTTTTACAAAATAATAAAAAAAATATCTAGGTAGGCTATGCACTTTTTCCAAAAAACAAAGCGCTAATTAAATAGAGCTGTTAAAGCTGCAATTCTATTCCCATTTAATCAAAACTGTATCTGTTGTAGTTTCCGAGAACCCCATAATAAACGTCGGCAAAAAACTCACCCTGTATATGTATACAGGCTGAGTCATTAGTAGCCGCTTCTTCGATTGTTCGTTTGTGTTTTAAATAAAAGAAAAAGCAATTAGTGGATATTTCATGGTTGCTTGAGGCGCATATTCTAAAAATACTTTAAGCTCTGACGCACTTCCGGTTTCACCGGAAATGCACGGAACTTATTTTTTTAAATGACTCACTCTATATATTTTGTATTTTCTAGTACTGTTATAAATTGTCTATTAAACAGTTTTTCTTTTTCAAAATTGAGCCAATAGTTTTTGAGTTACCTACTAATTTTTTTTGTAAATTTTTCACAAAAACACGTTTTCAGAAAAAAAAAACGCTTTTTTATTGTTTTTAAAAGTAAAAACATTCTCTGGTAGTGCTTGTAGCAAAGAAAATTCTGTATTATTTGGTATAAGTTGCACTCGACAATGCCTCAAAAAACTTTGTTTTTTCAAAGCCTACTTCCTAAAATTTTCACATACTAAGAACTTATTTTTTTTTATGAAACACCCGGTATTTTATTGTCGCATTTTGTTCCCTTTTTTATTCTCTTTCGTTTTTGTTGACAATGTCCTATACCTATTTTTTGTAATATCTGACATAATCACCATAGGAGCAATCAGCGGTCAAATAAAGAACTACGAGAGCTGTTCTATGCACCGAAATATTCGTCCAATAAAGGCCGGAATGCGGCCGACTGCTTGCGTCAACTGTTAAAGAATGTCGGTAAACATTTATGTCAAATTTATAAAAGCATCGTTGTTATCATCCAAATTAATTATTTTTATGAAGAGTTAATAGATATGATTGACGTTTTGGGTGAATCTGAAAGAAACTCATTGCTAGCATTCATACTTTATGCAAAGAGCCAGGGATCTCTTTGCATAGAAGTCAACCGAAACCAGAAACCTTCGAAAGTATAAAGAAACGGTTCGAGTGAACAGAAAGTATTGAATATGAAAAAAAGTGCGGACAGAATGAATAACTGGTGAGGATTAGACGTTTTAGTGGGGCGGCATCCTCAAATACGTCAGTAAACATGACCTTTATTTTATTTCGTTGTTAACCAACAGTGTAAAAAATGAAAATATTGCAACTGGACATTGCTTGAATTAAAAAATTGAAATGCGATGCTCTTCATTCTGTAAAGTTATTCCTTTTGGGATAGTGGATTTAACCTTTGCTCTGTTTGACAGTTGACTAAGGAAAACGGGCCCCACCTGCCTTCCATTGGTTGAATGAATATTTGGGTGCATAGAACAACAGCGCTCGTAGTTCTTTAATTGATCGCTGATAGCTCCTATAGTGATTATCTCACAAATTGCAAAATTTAGCTATAGGACAATGTTAACAAAAATGTAAGAGAATAAAAAGGGAACAAAATGCCTCAATAAAATACCTGGTGTGCCATTTAAAAAAAAAATAAGTTTTTGGTATGTGAAAATTTCGGGAAGTAGTGTTTGAAAAAACAAAGTTTTCCGAGGTATTGTCGAGTGCAACTTATATTAAATGGTGCATAATTTTCTTGGCTACACGCACCACCAAAGTTAATAGTTTTACTTTTAAAAACAACGTGAAAAAGGTTTTTTTCTGAACACGTGTTTTGGTCAAATATTTTCAAAAAAATTAATAACTCAAAAACTATTGGCTCAATTTTGAAAAAACAAAACAATTGAATAGACAATTTAAAGCAGTATTAGAAAATCCAGAAATATATCGAGCGAGTCATTTAAAAAAATTAAGTTCTGTGCATTTGCGGTGAAACCGGAAGTGCGTCAAGTCTTAAAGTATTTTTACAATATGTGCCACAAGCAACCATGAATCTTCCACTAATTGTCTTTGCCTTTATTTAAAACACAAAAGGGTAATCGAAGAAGCGGCTACTAATGACTCGCCCTCTAAATGTATATATAATTTCTAAATAACTACAGCGGTAATTAAATTTTGCGAACAAAATATTTATTCAAAAATAATACGGTACTTAACATAAAAAGTATGAAATCCAAATTGTAAAATAATATAAAAAATGTAAGAGGTTCCAAGAAAAGAAGAATGGGTGCATATTTAAATATATACATGTATAGATAAATAGATTTCTAAATTTCTTCAATATATTTACACAAAGTAATATTTATTTACAATACAGCAAAATTTCAAAAAACCCCTGACAATGTTTTACATGGGAACACAGATAATCTTCAGTAGTGAGTCCAAGCTCCATCATTTTCAATGACTTCTTGAAGTCTAGAGGGTATAGAGGCAATAAGTTTGCTGCAATATTGCACAGAAATATCCCCCCAGACAGTTTCGATCTTGTCCCATAGTTCGTCGGAAGTACGCGGAACAAATTCTTTCAACATATCTTTCTTCATGATCCCCCAAACATTCTCAATAGGATTTAAGTCGGGACTGTTAGAGGGCCATGGTAAAACTTCAATATTTGATGTTTGAAACCATTGTTGAACTAATCGCGATCGGTGAACGGGACAGTTATCCTGCTGGAACACTAAATTATTTTCATACATCATATTAACTGATGGTAGCATAATATTGGACAATATGTCTCAATACTGCACACTATCTAACATATTTTCTATTTTCCATATGGGTCCCGTTCCAAGACTCGATATCCATCCCCATACACTGACCGCAAATCTACCACTACGGCTTCGTTCCAGTATATTATTTAAATGATAACGGGTATTTTGTTGTCGATAAACTTTCCGTTTTGCATTCGAATATGACTGGAAACTGGATTCGTCAGAAAAAACCACTCTATTCCAGAAATCCATGTTTTTGTCGAGGTAGGTTTCTGCAAATCTGAGTCTTACTTCTTTTTGTTGCTAATTTAGTTTCGGTTTTATAGCGGCAATATAATTTCCAATATTTACTTCTACCAATCTGTTGCGAGCTGTGCTTAGACTTCCACCAAATTCTGTTTCCTGAATGGCTCTGCGCCAGGTTGCAAAAGTATGTTCTTCAATGTAACACGTCAGATCATTATCTTCTTCTGGACGTGTTACCCTTTTTCTTCCTGAACCAGGACGTCTTGCTACAGAGTGGTCTACCAACCATTTCTGTCGAAGTTTATAAATACTAGTGTGGCTAACACCTAATTCTCTAGCAACGCCTGTAATGGACCACCCATATTCCAGCATTGCTACCGCACGTTCTTTTTCAAGTGTTGTCAACATGGTGACTACTACTCGTCGGACTGTCTACTCTGTCTCCTCATATGCCGGTGCTTAAATATATATGTCTCAATGATGTCGCACTCTGGAGATTGTTCTCGTGTTTACTATCCCCAATAGTTTCGCGAGGTTTCTAGAAGTTTGACTGGACGCCGGCGGCGCCTGACAGAAGTAATTTTTTATATTCTAGGTGGACAAAAATCACAAAATTTAGGATAAAAATAATATTTCCAGTGACTTCGTTGTAGAGACAGTTGTAAAACCAGTTTTTTGTGCCAGAATTGTTATACTTTATAGCGCGTCGCTATGACAATAAACAAAAAAATATCATTTAATTTTGGCCGAAAATAAAGTTCTCCGAAAATAAATAAGATTTGCTATACATAAAAAAATAATGTTTGTTATTCATATTAATACATTAGGCTTTAAGTGTATATA
This sequence comes from Amphimallon solstitiale, assembly GCA_963170755.1. Classification (NCBI taxonomy): domain Eukaryota; kingdom Metazoa; phylum Arthropoda; class Insecta; order Coleoptera; family Scarabaeidae; genus Amphimallon; species Amphimallon solstitiale. The sequence goes on along the minus strand of OY720677.1, from coordinate 86,840,963 downwards.
TGTATAAAAAACATTAAATATATTTTGGTTCATCATAAAATAATTCTTTATTATTGTATCCATTAGTGTCTTGTTCATAAAATAAAGCAAACTCTAAAATATGTGAAATACATATAACTTGCAATGCCAGTAAAAAGCTGACATAAAATTGTAAAACATCCAAATAAAAACCCGGTGATTTATTATGTTTACATTAAGTGTATCTTCATGAATATATGTATATACTATATACCTTATTCACCCTATATTTTAGGTCGATACTGGATCGTTGGAAAGATAGACTATTTCATTCATAATACAGTTACAGCTCTACCTACATATATTAGACAGAATTTCTGCTTCAGATTGGCAACCTTATTGTTGAGAGGACTGTAGAAATATCACAGAAATAAAAAAAAATTAGATAAAATTTATAAAATAAAAATTTTAAAATAAAAAAAAAAGTAAAATAAGATAAAAATTCGAAAATAAACTAACAATTATAAAATAAAATAAAAACTCTAAAAGGAGATAAAAACTCTAAAATAAATAAAAATTATAAAATAAAATAAAAACTCTAAAATAAAATAAAAATTCTAAAATAAATAAAAATTCTAAAACAAAATAAAAACTCTAAAAACTCTTAAGTTCCTGGATTTTTAAATTCACCCGAGGTTAGTATGTGTCTTGTGTTCCTGATATACACATCATTTGAGAGTTGGAAGTATTAAGATGACGCCTCCGTCGAGCATAGAAACGAGAATGAAGGCTGTCGTTCTCAGGGAGCAAGGGTTATCCTACCGACAGATTGCTGAGCAAGTGGATCTATCGGTAAGGCAAAAAATACTTTTATCCTTTCGTATTACCTACTCTAAGTTCTTTCGTGTTTGCACAAATCTACGCCAATACTTATCAGAAATGCATAATGTAATGAACAAATTTGTGATAAAACACTTCAAATTTCTTAGTTAGTAGAAAATCAATAAATATACGTATAAGAAATCAATGTTTTTAAACTAATTGTATAGTAATCTGGTTGAATTTTGTTATTTTAGGGTTGCCCGTTAATTTTGTGTTCATTCATTTTCACATAAACGAAATAAAATACAAAACGGTTATACACCTCAGTCGGCGCGGAGGAATTCGCCGTTATAAATAAAGACCTTTGAAAATGTTTTTTGTTGTTGATGTAAAGGCTTCATGAATGCACATTTTCATATTTTTACCAGTGTAGCCCGGAACTAACAGATATTCCTACGATAAACTATATAGCAAATAGCAATGAGATCTAAACAAACCAACATGAAAAAAAAGAATGTGCTACACATGGCATTCCTGCAATTTTTAGACCCTGTTCTAAATTTTCAGATCGAAATATTAAAATACAGCCAAGATGTTAACAAAATATATCTTTATTAAATAAATGTTGTTATGAATTTATTGTTTCCTCAGAGAGCTCGAGTCCATGACTGGGTAACGCGGTGGGAGACAGAAAACCAGGACACTGCTCTTCGAAACAAGCCAAGACTGGGCCGCCATGCTAAAATAAGTGCACAGGATGGAGAGCTTATTCGTCAGTTAGTGGCAGAAACACCTCTAATTACGTCTGCGGAGATTGTGGAGCGCTTGCATCTGGAATGCTCACCCAGAACGGTGCGCAATTTTTTGCACAAAAACAATATTCATTGCAGACAACCTGCAAAGAAAGCTGAGTTTTTACCCAGACATGCCGAAGAACGTTTACATTTCGCCACAAATAATTTACAACGTGACTGGGGTACAGTAATTTTTACGGACGAGAAAGTGTTCTCTACATCCCAGCAAACACGGAAGTTAGTGTGGCGGCCCAACGGGACCAGATTCGAGCCGAACAATATCGTTCCAGTGCGAAGAAGCAGTCGAGTCAGTCTGGCGTACTGGGGATGGATATCCGCCGCAGGACCTGGTGAAATTGCACGGATAGACACCAAAATGAACGCTGAACAATACATTCCTGTCTTAGAGGATGTATTGATTCCTAGCGTTCGGGCGATCTATCCTGCACCTGCACCAATTGTGTTAGTGCAAGATAATTCCGCAGTACATACCGCCAGACTGGTTACAGCTTGGTTAGAGGACCATCCCGACATACAAGTGCTTCGTTGGCCCTCTAAGTCTCCCGATCTGAACCCCATTGAAAATGTATGGGGTACTATGTGTCAGATGTGGGAGCAGCAGGGAGTACCAATACCAAGAACCAGAGAAGCACTTCACCACCACGTTATCCGGATTTGGGAAGCATTAAGGGGCACGGAGATATGTTCAAATATAGTAGGGTCCATGCCTAGAAGACTACAAGAAGTTGTCGCTAGAAATGGCTATTGGACACACTACTAATATTTTATATATGTATTTTTTTTTGAATTTTTATCTCCTTTTAGAGTTTTTATTTTCTTTTAGAATTTTTATTTATTTTAGAATTTTTATTTTATTTTAGAGTTTTTATTTTATTTTATAATTTTTATTTATTTTAGAGTTTTTATTTTATTTTAGAGTTTTTATCTCCTTTTAGAGTTTTTATTTTATTTTATAATTGTTAGTTTATTTTCGAATTTTTATGTTATTTTACAATTTTTTTTATTTTAAAATTTTTATTTTATAAATTTTATCTAATTTTTTTTATTTCTGTGATATTTCTATGATGTATGTATATGTATTTTGTAGTATTGTGTATTTTGAAAATTATATACTTATTTGCCAACTTCCGGTTTTAAGTAGCATTCAACCGTAATCTGTATTTGTGTTGTAATTGCTTCTACAGTAGAATAAACGACTTTTTCACACCAGACTTTCTTTTAAATTAAACGTATACCTTAAACTCTCAAAAATATATGGACTTTCTGTTGCACTCTGAGATCCGACTACCGTCATTATTAGACACAATGAAAAAGAAGGCTGTGCGATTTTAAAATTTTATGTTATACAGTAATCGACCTAACGCGATAAATAAATTAATGGATCTTAAATATTTCACGCGCACTAGTATTTCATAAACGATCAAGTAAAGTCGAATCTTTAACAGGTATATGATGTCGAGTATATTCATCCCAGATGCATATTACCAGTTAAGTATCAATGATTAAGATCGTTTAAAATCCTATTTATCGTCTTTATTTGTATATTTACACGCTCATTGCAACTAGTTCCAAGTCAAATGACAACGTTACAAAAAAGCAGGTAAATTTATCAATAGGATTCCGTCTTCAGAAATATTCGCGTCATGGTACTGTATGTCAATATTGTTCTAAAACAACATTACCTTATTATAAATATTCTAAAAACATTACATTAAAATTAATCTGTCGAGGGCGAAAATATAATTTAACCTAATATTCTATTTATAATCTTTTTCTTAAAAAATAAAATTAACTAGTAGGAATATGTTGCGATAAATACCAAGCCTCTGTTTAGTGGAATAAATATATTTTAAGATAACTGAGACTAGGAGGCATAACAATGATTGAAATTCATATTTAATCTCCTCGAATTATAGTGTTACCGGAGGCATATACTAAACTAATATACAAATATACCCTTCCTTGCGACGCGGACACATCGAATCGTGTGGTTCATGTTTCGGAGATATTCGGGAGGCAAGCTAATATTGCAGCCGCGCTTAGCCGTCTCGACTACTTTTACCGTAAGTGTACATAGTATGCAGGCTCCTTGGCGTCACTGCTTACAATATATGAACTTTCGTCAAATGTCATGCTGTGTTCTTGAATTGCAACGTCCTCGTTTTCAGGTATACCTGCAGATTTATTTGGAGTAGTGGTTCTTGCTTCTGGATCTTCATCGATTGTAACGTCCTCGTTATCTGCTATATCAGTTGATAGATTCGGGGTAACGGCTCTTTCTTCTACATTTTCTGGCACTTCTGCAACATTTGAAGCTTGGTCAGGCATTGGATTGCTCAAAATTGCGATCAGTGACTTGGCTAGGCAGAAAGTCGGAATCCCCAAAAATATCTGTATTGACAGGCCACGTTCCTGTTGCAGCAAAACCAGCGCAGATATTCTTTGTCGTAATCGCCACATCAAACGCAGTTTTTGTTATCGACGGAAGATCATAGATAGACATGACTTTCCCAGCATTTGAGTGCATCCAATTATCACAAGCAGTATTAATAGCCTTTTTTAGAGGACCAAAAATAGCACGATCCATTGGTTGCAGTTTGTGAGTACAGTGTGGAGGGAATGTAAGCAAAATTATCCCATTTTCTCTGCAAAACTCAATGTTTTTTAAAGCCATGTGTGATGAGTGGTTGTCCAGAAGTAACAAAGCCTTTTGCTCTTTTGATGGCCTTACATGATTCTTGAAATGTTCGAGAAAATAATGGAAGTCGTCCTCTTGCATCCATCCTGATCCGTTAGCTGTTCCTATCGACCCAGCAGGTCCATCTCGAATGAAATGTTCCTGGAACCTTTTACGGGGAAATATGAACATAGGTGGTATGTAGTTGCCAATGGCGTTCCCAGCTAAAGCCAGCGTCACTAGAGTTCCCCTCTCTGCTGACGTCATGGCACTAACTTGTTTTTCACCGCGTCGCGCAATTACTCTATCAGGTTTCTGGACAGTCGTAATACCGGTTTCGTCGACATTCCAAATATCTTTTGCACCAAGTTGGTGCTTGGCCAGAACACCTGTATAATTGTCGAAAAAAGCAGTCACATTCGTTTTGTTAAAGCTTGTGGCGCGAGCTAAACTTGTAGCTTGAGGCAACCTTAGGGACAAATTTGGATGGCGTTCCATAAACAGCTTGAGCCATACCTCTCCTGCCATTTCTTTTTTTTCCCACGATGCGGGAAATTTCTTATCATACTTTTTAGCTAGCATGTAAGCTAATTTTCTTGTCTCTTTTGTTGTTAGTCCATAATTAGATGCAGCACAAGTCAACAAATATTCGCATAGTGTATTTTCTTCGTCTGCTGTAAAAACCGTCGGACTAGCATACCCAACAGATGGAAGTTTGTCTGTTAGGTTAGCCTGATGTGCCTTTTTCTTTTTAATATATCTTTGTAATGACATATAATTGAGATTGTAAGAGGATGCAGCATTTCGAAGACTTTCACCCCTAAGGTTACTTCTTCAAAGGCTAGTTCATATATTTCGACACTAGACGTGCCCCTATTAGTTTTTCTTACATATTTATTGGGCATTCTGAAACAATAAAATAATAATTCAACGTGCAAAGTCATACCACAAACTATTATTGCTTGACAGAAATCGAAATAGGAGAATTGTGACACGCTAGGAGAATTGTGACAGCATGTCGCAATTCTCCTAGGTGCAAAAAATCGTGCTTCGGTTAGAATAATGACTCTTAACCTCCAAACAAGGAGCGATTTTACAAAAACAATATCCTGCTAGGAAACTTGAAGTGTTAATGCATGTTAGAAAATGTGATATAATGAAACTAACGTAATACGTATCGAATCACAAGATATTAAAATATTTGCTAAAAACTTACTTTTGGTAATTATTTTCAACCAAACTTAGTTTACAGGCAACTACTTCCTGTGGGCTAGCGGTGAGCACTACATTAAATGGCGCGGGAAAAAGCAATGTGTACGTGACTTCGCCAGTTCGCTAACGGGCAGAAGTTCCAAGAAATCGACTTTGTCACAACTCTCCTCTGTCACAACCCACCTCGGTCTCCCCTACGCTCGGACTTTTGCAACGTCTGTGTGGTGTTGGTACGTTTGCATATCTTGGTCTTTACCCCAGGAACGCGTCAAGTATCTTCGGCGCCGTCGTGCGAAATACTGATAGGCGCCTTTACCCTATATGTATTGAGCCAAAATTACCAGCCACCCTCCCACAGTTCAACATTGAAATTTATGACGAACTCTTTAGACTTGTTAGTACTGGTAGGTATTTTTTATTTGAGGCAAACAATAGGTTCACATACAAAAAAAATATTATTAAAATTTTTATTGCACACTGAAACAACAGTAACAAAATAAAAAACAGTATTCCAAATTATTGAATAACAAAAGGTCACAAGGTGCTCGTGTTTTTAAATAGATAAACGTGAAGGAAAACAACGGAAATGTCTTATAGAAATTGGACTGACATAATAAGCGACCACAAACACCCCGGTATCCAAAATTTCACAAACATCAATTTTCAAAAAACTCTTCCGCCATTTTTTTTTTTTTGACATTTTGACTTTGGATTTGTGATCGGCGACCTAAGCACCCCCGTATCTAAAATTTCACATTCATACGTCAATTTTCAAAAAAAATCTTCCGCCATTTTGTTTATTTTTGACATTTCGACTTTGGAATCGTGATCGGCGACCCCCAAAACCCCCGTATCTAAAATTTCACATTCATACGTCAATTTTCAAAAAAATCTTCCGTCGTTTTGTTTTTTTTGACATTTTGACTTTGGAATCGTGATCGGCGACGCCCAAAACCCCTGTATCTAAAATTTCACATTCATACGTCAATTTTCAGAAAAATCTTCCACCATTTTGTTTTTTTTTGACATTTTGACTTTGGAATCGTGATCGGCGACCCCCAAAACCCCCGTATCTAAAATTTCACATTCATAGTTAACTTTCCAAAAAATCTTCCGCCATCTTTTACTTTCTTATACGTAGTATAAGGAAGTATGGTGATGATGAAAATTTTCGACCTCGAGATTTTTGCAGATGTCCACGTTTTGAAGTCCCCTGATACCAAAAAAGTGGTTTTAAAAAAATGTCTGTGTGTGTGTGTGACCACGATAGCGGTCAAACCGCTGTAGATATCAATTCCAAATTTTGTATTTACGTGTATAATCTCCCTCTTGAGATCTGATTAGTTTTTCAGTAAAATCGGTAGACCGGAAGTAGCAGTTTACTACAGCGAAAAAATCGAATTTTGACAATATTTCGTCAAATACCACTTTTTTTGCTAATATGTCGTAAGTTATGCATTCTATATATATTTATCAAGAGTACAAAAGTATTTAGAACTGGATTTGCAATATTTTTTGTATATATGAAATTTTAAAATTCGGACCGGAAGTAGCACTTTTACTCTTATCGAGTAGCACTTTTTTGATAATATCTTGCAAAGTATGCATTCTATAGAGATTTTATTAAGAGAATAGAAGTACTTAGAATAGGATTTGGAATAATTTTTGTATAAAAAAAATTCTTAAAATTCTATAATTTGAAACGCTCATACGTATAAGAAAGTCGTGTGGTGGCCACACCTCATTTTTTTTTACATTTTCATTATGGATTCGTGATCGGTGACCTAAGACACCCCCGTATCTAAAATTTCACATTCATACGTCAATTTTCAAAAATTTCTTCCGCCATTTTGTTTTTTTTTGACATTTTGACTTTGGATTTGTGATCGGTGACTTAAGACACCCCCGTATCTAAAATTTCACATTTATACGTCAGTTTTCAAAAAATCCTTCGGCCATTTTGTTTTTTTTTGACATTTCGACTTTGGATACGTGATCAATGATACCACAAAAACCCCCAAGTGCCGAATTTTACTTTAATCAGAAGAGAGAAATTAATTGTAGCTAGCTCCGTCCACTCTGCATGTATGCGTTATCGTTTAAATAAAATTATTACATAAGGGCACATCGATGTTAAAAGCAATCCTTTTCCCCATTAAGGAAACGGGGCATACGTGTTCTGGAATTAACGTATTTTAATTCAAATCATTATTAAAATATTAATCGACCCCTGTATATAGATAAAAATATTAAATCAAGCGGGACCGTTACGTATTATATCGAGATGCAGAACATTCGCCGGACCGTAATGTATTGGTCGGCAGTGCACATGAGAATCTAATATTTATTTTTCCACCGTCCGGAATGCATTGATATCAGTGCACATTTAAACGGCCATTTTTCTTACCAAATCCTTCTGCAAACGAACTGTAAAGTGCTCGTACCGTTGATTGCGTGCGACTGTCGACCCGAAATAAGCATGCAAAAGGTCCTGAGAGGCCGGTTCCTTAAGACCCCGAGTCTTGTTGGACCCTCGCAACCTTCAAAATTTCGTATTTCAGTCTTAAAAATGAATCTGTGGTGCAAATCAGTTCGCCTGTCAGATTGACGTTTCTCGGGATTTTTATTGATTGTCACGGGAACGGTCTAAACGTAAGCCATTTTTCTGTTATAACATGGAATGCACGCTCCTCTTCAATGGACGATATCTCTGCACATGCTCCACTAAAAAGGAAAATCTCTCCGTCGTTGAGCGGTTTAAAGTCGTCCCTACACCCACGTCAAAGGACAGCCATTAATTTCGCGTATCCAGAGACGAGTACTTCCTAGCGTTTTGTCGAGTTTTGTCTATTTTGATAGTTCCGTAAGTGCTCGGTTAAGAACAACAGAGGTCTGTGCGCTTTTATTATATATAATATGTTGATAATGTACTAAATCTAAGATTTTCTTATTATTTACTTTATACATATAAGACAAACATTTCAAATAATTAAATCTAGTAATTTCTTTACGTTCATATTGACAAATTTTAGTAGTTAAAAAACCTTGTCGCTTTCTCACTTTAGTATCGCGTATTCTAGGTTTCTCAGAGACAGATCGAAGTTTAGTAATTGTATCTGTTTGAAAATGTTTTAATATATTTAAAAAGTTAAATATTGTTGGATGACAAGAATGAAAATTTTCATTAAATTTCGAATGGAAACTTTCGCATACATTCGTTATTCTCTCTATGATGTCTGTCATTTCAGCCCACATTTCTGGAGGAAATCTTGCATCTTCGCCAATATAAAAATCTACCAAGTAATCAGCGTCGTTCGGCATATCTTCCATGAAATCAAATGAGAAGCAATCTCCTACTTCACTTGGATTCAAGAACGGCAATCCAAAAATATATTGTAACCATTTCCCTATTTCACTACTTTCATCTTTATATTCCTTCGTTAAACCAATGCTTTGTAGTTTTCTAAACCAGGCCTGTCCCAAGTGAATCCGGCATCCAATTATTTTTGACTCATTCCATGTTGCAGCCACTGCGTATGTATGTATAGCTTGTTCAAAGTCTGCTGTCACTATTTTAGGCTTCAGTTGTAAATTAATTGCATTACACATTTCACAGAGAAGATCAAATAAAAATTTATACGTGCATTCTTTTTTGTCTGGAAGCAAACAAAATGCTATAGGAATGTAATAGCCATTTCGCTCTATATGAATCGTGAATAATTGCAGAAAATATTTGACACACTAGGAAAACGTGCCATCCAAATATATTTTATTTGTGTTACATAACGCAGACATGTTACTTTCTGTCGAAAATACAACAATTTTTTTCTCTAAATTGTTTACAAACAAAAACTGCTCACCTTCCGTACTATTTATGTTGGTTTCTTCCAAAATGCCTATTGTTTCACTTAGGCTTTTCGGTAATCGTGGTTGGTTTTTGCGCTTATGGTAGTAAATATTATTTCGTATGTAGTTGACATCTCTTGGATTTTGTCTGAACGCCGAATGTAACATTTTTGAAGGATTTTCCGTTAAATCTTCTGCTGCCTTACGTTTAACACTATTCGAAATCACTTGTCGATTATGTTTTTTAATATCCACCGTATGGTTGTGATTCAGTATACTCCTTGAAAGAACGTTCTCTTCGCGTACCGTGAAAATTTTAGCAGTACAGTTCTTGAAGGTACACGTCCAAAACTTCTCACCGCTTTTCAATGTTTTCTTGAAAGAAAATTTTGCGTTTTCGAACACTAACAAAGGTTTTTCTCGTTCACTTAAACACTGTAATACCGACATATTTATTTGATGCTGACAAGACATTCAGTATAATAATAAAGTTTTGTATTTCAATCGTATCACATTTACAGGGCGTTACGAGTGTCACCGAGTTGGGCGGAATTACCTGATTTAATCCAAGAAAGGAAAGGGCAACGGTAATTCCTTGCGTCGAGTTGGGCGAGTACACTAATTACACTTGTTAATAATTTCTTCTCGTATATGTAGGATAAATTTAAAATACGTATACTAATGTAATTTTAAAATTATGGGGAAATATTATCAAATCCCTCTTGGAACTGCTTAATCCACAATTTTGTTAATTCTCGCCCAACTCGAACATCAGTAAGCGGATTAACAAACGTCGACTTTGGTCCGCAGTTCGTTGGTCATTAAAAACACATGACAAGTTTGTAAAATCATTTATGGTTTTCGGTCCGCAGTTCATGCCCGCCCCTACTCCTTAATATTCTTGAATGCCTCCCTGTTCCTGCTAAGGAATTGAATTTGGCATCAATATTTATCCATATTTTTTACTTCTCATTATTCGAAAGATGATCATTAAATTGCATTCTGAAAATTAATTTATGACAATATATCAAATGCATGTAATTTTTTGTTTTTACTTGTACTATTTATACCTATCACATTTTTATATTCTTCCACCAACCAACTATTATTTTTATTTCAGACACTGTAAAATTCTGATCTGATTCGCTTTGCCATTTCTTTTTTGAAATAAAATATCACGTATATTGGTTACTTGGCATTGAATAACCAAAGTAGAAATAGCATCTTGTTTTATTGTCGGTATTTTTCTTTTTCTTGTAGCGTTTTGAAACACATGTTGAACAGGTAAATTTAAAATTTTAATTTGTACAGGTAGAACCATAAAACACAAATTTACATATCTTTTCACTTTAAAAGTACGCATACGTATTTATACACAAAAATTACATAAATACTAGACAAATATAAATTGTACATAAAAACCAAAATATAGACAGTGCATTCGTAAATCAATAAGATGAGAACCCTTGGCAACCAAATATACATATTGGTACTTGCCAAAAAAAAATCCTAAATATGATTATACTCTGTAAAATATTTCTTTGGATTAAAAAGTATATTGAAAAATAGGGTGTGGCCACCACACGACTTTCTTATACGTATGAGCGTTTCAAATTATAGAGTTTTAAATTTTTTTTATATAAAGATTATTTAAAATCCTATTATAAGTACTTCTATTCTCTTAATAAATCTCTATATCAGCGTTACTCAAAGTGTGCTCCGCGGAACCCTGGGGCTCCGCGAAGCTCGACGAGGGGTTCCGCCAAAATAATATTAACATAAAGAATAAAGCACATCAAGTCTTGTCACACACTGAGAAAAAAAATTATACCAACGTTGATTTTATAGAATTTATTATTTTGTCAGTACGTAATAGCAGAAAATGAGGCGGCAAGCAGCATAATAAATATACAATAATGCTACGATCAAAAACTTTAAACAAAGGAGTTTAGTTTGTACGATTAGGTATGTGGTGATTCGATACTCGTCACTATTTTATCACAAGTGGAATGTTGACGCTCTCACCCTCTCACTCTCTCTCTCTGTGTGTGTGAGCTGACTCATCTAGACACGCTGCAAACATTCCACAACGTGTCCCCCCTCCGTCACTCTCGTCCAGAAAAACCTAGAACCGCCTCGAAGGATCTCCAATCCACGCACCGCTCTCGGGCCATGGTATATTTAATTTGTGTTTCTTATTAACGGTTGTAAAATATCTAGTGATGATATTATTCTGTTTTTTATATTGTGAAATTAAACTGTTGATATTAAAAGATATAATGGAGCGGTGGCTGGTGTTTCAACAAGATCTAGTTTAGAAAGTTCGAAGATGGTTTGCTCGGAAAATGCTGCACCAACCTCAAAGAGTTACGATCAAGAAGATGAGATTCAAGGTAATATGGCGATTTGCAGTAAGATATCTAAATCTAAGGACTCACTAAAGGCGAGAAAAAGAAGATATGACGAATCTTACATCAATCTCGGATTTGTTGATTCTAACAGCTCGCCTCTCTGCATATTATGTAGCAAGCTACTTCCAAATAGTTCCATGGTACCTGCTAAGATGCACGGACATTTAGAAACTATACACTCTGATTGCAAAGACAAAAATAAAGAATTTTTTATACGTAAGAAAGAACAATTATTAAGAAGTCAAGAAACTATGACATATGCGACCCAGACTGTGAATGAAAAAGCCACGGAAGCATCCTATTCGGTCAGCTGTCGTATTGCACAAGCGGACGAAGCACACACTATTACTAATAAATTAATAAAACCATGTGTGGTAGACATAACACAGTGTATGATGGATGAAAAATCTGCAAAGCGTCTTTCCACAGTGCCACTTTCGAACGGCACTGTTTCGCGTCGAATTAACGACCTCGCAAGCTACATCAAACAAGAGCTAGTTGGTCGCCTTAAACATAAGAAATTCGTTCTGAAAATGGATGAGTCGACTGATGTTGCTGGACTGGCCATCTTGCTGATAATTGTACGATATCCATATATACATTCAATCGATGAAGACTTGCTGATGTGCGCATCGTTGCCAACTAGCACTACCGGAGAAGAAATTTTTAAGACGATTGACACTTTTTTTGAAACACACATCTCGATTGGAACAATTGTATCGATATTTGTACAGATGGGGCCAAGGCAATGACTGGTAAAACAGCTGGAGTGCCAAAATTTAGTTTTAGCCATTGTATCCTACATAGACAAGCACTTGCCGTAAAGAAGATGCCACCAAATCTAAAAATGGTTCTTGATGAAGCAGTAAAAATAATCAATTACGTCAAATCACGCCCTCTTCATTCCCCATTGTTTTCAATATTGTGTGAAGATTATGGAAGCAGACATAAAACACTACTACTCCACACTGAAGTTAGATGGTTATCTCGGGGTAAGACCTTAAGAAAACTATTCGAACTAAGAACTGAATTACAAGCTTTTATGACTGGTATTTCGTTTAAATTAAAAGAGTGTTTGAGTGACTTGGTTGTCCAGACTAGCTTTTTTAACAGATATATTTGGAAAAATTTATGAATTAAATCTATCTTTACAAGGAAAACAGACTACAGTGTTCAGTTCTAATAAAAAAATAACTGCCTTCAAAAAAAATTTAGAGTTTTGGATTTTTTGTGTTGGCAACAGAGAACTAGAAAGCTTTTCAACACTGAATGAGTTCGTTGGTGAGACAGCACAATTACCAAATGAAATATTTGTAGAAGTACCAATGTCCTAATGATATGCACGCATCTTTTGAGAGGTCTTTTCCGGAAGAGCAGAATACAGAACAGAAAATGAATTCATTGGTTCAGAATCTTTTAGTACCGAATTTGCAGAAGCCAGAAAATATGTCAAACGAAATCTACGAATCCTTTTTAGAAATGACATCAGATTCAAGCATGGAATCGCTGTTCAAAACAATGTCACTTGATAATTTTTGGTGCAGGGTTCGTGATGAATATCCACAACTTGCCACACAAGCTCCGACTGTTCTTCTTCCGTTCCCAACAACATATTTGTGTGAAACAGGATTCTCGACATATGCAGCTACAAAATCGAAATACCGTAATAGACTGGCTGCTGAACCTGACATGCGTATGCAACTCTCTTCTATCAAGCCTGACATTACATACCTCCCATTAAATGGTAACAACTAATATACACTCTATCTTTGTGTTATTTTTTATTTGTAGATACATATTCATATAACGTACCTACGTTTGTATGATTTTTATTATAAAAAAATATAGAATAAAATGTATAAATTATAAAACTGAGTTTTCATATCATATATATTTGCCTACTCCCCTAATATATATATAAACTTAGGGCTCCACAGGAAACTTATGGTTCAAAAAGTGCTCCGTGGTTAAAAAAGTTTGAGAATCGCTGCTCTATATAATGCATACTTTGCGAGATATTCGAAAGAAAGTGCTACTCGCTAAGAGTAAAAGTGTTACTTCCGGTCCGAATTTTGAAATTTCATTTATACAAAAGATATTGAAAATTAAGTTCTAAATACTTTTATATTCGTAGCGTACCTGTCTAAAAAGCATTTTTTGCGAAATATTTACAAAAAACTGATTTTTGATAAGAGTAAAAGATCTACTTCCGGTATCAATTTCGAAAAACTTTCATAAGAAAATTCTTCTCAAATTCAATTTTGAGTACATATGAATTCTTTATAGATTTGTTTAAACTTAGTAGTTGACGAAATATTGGCAAAATTCGATTTTTTTACTGAAGTAAACTACTACTTCCGGTCTGCCGATTTTACTGAAAATATAATCAGATCTCAAGACGGAGATTATACTAGTAAATATAAAATTTGGAATTGGATACCTATAGCGGTTTGACCGCTATCGTGGTCACACACACACACACACACTGACACACACACACACACACCTACCTGTGTAGAGATACTTGTGTGGCCACATGCATATGACCAAATTATAGGGTCTTGGAAGTTACGTTCGTAGGCCGCTTCATATTTCTTAGTTAATTCTGATGCTATATGCGATTTTTATATACACTCCAAATTTCTATAGTTTTTTCGTTAACCCACTTATGAGGTCGGACCCCACATTTTGGTACACACATTACACTCAATGTTTTACACGTTTTCAGCTATTCTAGTGTGGACATTCGTTTTTGTGTACTACAAGATGTTTATTAATTGTACATTATTCGATATACCTATATAGTAAAATATTTTGGAATAGTATGTAGTTATCTGATGGTTTTCAAGGGATTAACATAAATTATACTACCATTTCGTCTGTGAAATAAATTTATTTAAAATTAACATAAGTGGTATTGCTATTCTATATTTTATTATAGTTACATAGGTTTGTAAACATTAAATGACATACGAAATGCAGGCGATGCCTATTATCCAACAGATAAAGGCAAGATATCGTTCAAAACTTAGAAAAAACACTGAAATAAGTTTTACAGTATAAAATAAGATAGTACCGTAACATTTAGATTAATAAAAATATAACAAGTAATAGTTTTGATCGTGTTTATGTTAATGACAGGAAAAATTCATACAGAATGAGAATCTATTTGCAATAATTTTTTTATTCTTGCTTACTGCATCAGGAGATCCATTAGATCTAGAAGAAGATATATAATCTTCATGTCATAATGTTTTGTTATCGATATATACAAAAATTGATCGCTCTTAGAAGAATATAGTGGTCCTTTGTTTGATATATATAAGGATAAAAAATTTTATATGTATATGAAAAATGTATATGCAAGTACATTAAAACTTCGATATAACGTTCCCGCTTATAACGATTTCCCGGCTATAAAGCGCCTTTTCCTCAGTCTCGGTCCCAGCGGATAATTTTCCAATAAAAGTTAATTCATGTAACGCTCCATTTCCTGGTTATGACGCTCCCTTTGTCAGTTTTGTTTTGTAAATATTGGATACGACAAAAAATTAAAAGCACAGAGTGAAATAAAATTTATCAAAAGGGGTTTGATAAATTTAATTTAAATCAAAAAGATTTAGCCGCATCGAAGAACATTAGTGCGTCAACTTTACGTATGATTTAAAAAAACGGCGGGAATTTGTTTTGGTTCAATAAGGAATCAGCCGTAAAGAAATACGGTCTGCAAAATACGAAGAACGAGAAGCTATCCTAAACAAATCGTTCATCCAGGCCAGAAGCTCTAACATCGTAGTAAGTGGCCCAATTTTGCAAGAGAAGGCTCGCCATGTAGCAAACTCTATGGGGATGACCGACTTTAGCTCCTCAACTGGGTGGCTCGATAAATTTAAAATAAAACAAACTGTTTTCCTTTTGACCCAAGAAAAGCGTTATAACGAAGTTTTACTGTAGTATGGTTTTCAAAATCTCATAATACCAATCACTGTGTTACACTAGGCAAAGTATATTTAAGTTTACTTATTATTTCTCCTTTTGAGGGAGGTTATATGGTTATAAACACAGTATTTTATATCCTTCCATGATCTTTTGTTCAACAGTTGATGCTTTTTTTTACAGTTTTCAGTTTCTTCCTTAGAAGGTACTTTTTGCTGTTTAATTGCCTTATCGAAATATTTCAGAACAGCTTGTTTTTCTTCTGAAGACCATCGAGTACGCGCCTTTGCATGATTTTTGTCGTGTTCTAAAATAGAGACAATTTTTAAATTTGTAACAGGAACAGTAGTTTATAATATTAATTAGTAAATTTCTTTATTTGTCATACTTACGCTTGTTACGCTTTTTTTTTCTTGGTATACTATTAGATCTTGAATCAACATCTATTGTTTCCATAACTCCTTCATTTTCTGACTCCTCATGTTCTGTACGATGATTTGGTACATGAACACCTACATCTTCATGTACCAAATCATTGTTTTCGGTTTCGTTTTCGCTTTCACTCATAGCTGGCAAATCTTAAATCACAACATATTAATTTATAGCACCTTAAATAACTTCCAAGTTTACCATTAATCATAATATCATCCAGCGATTTCCCAACAAAATTACTTGCTTTACCTTTGTCAACTGCAAGTAATATTCGACTAACCTTTGTAAGTTCAACTGCGGACTCATGCAGTCTATAAAAATCTCTATGGATTCTTATGTCATGACCCAAATGACGAGCCAACCAATCAGTTTCATTCTCTTTTAAATCAAACATTTGGACTACTGTGGCAATGTATTTCCTCAGTTTTGTACTCGTAATAAATTGAGGTTGCTTTAGATCTGCCGCTACGCTGAACTGCTTGAGACAATCATGTCCTCTCAAATGTCTCATTGACATTCCACCGCAAGCGAAGACGTAATTATTTTTGGTATTAACATTTGCCAGACGTCTTGTCTCTATTAACTTATCTACAGCTGCTTTTAAATCGGCTGTTAAAAGTATAGGTACTTTGAAGTTTTTTTTTGATTTTCCTTGCACTTCAACTATGGTAAGACGATTTGCTAATGTTACTTCCAAAGGTGTTAATGAATTCTTTAATTCAGAGGTACACTGTTCGTTCCAATTTGGGCGGCACGCATACTGATTTAACGTCATTCGTGAAGCTTCACCTGACCGCCTCTTGTTGAATAATATTAATCTTGACAAGGTGGCCGAGGCCAACTTTGCCCAATCTTGCCAAACATTTAACTCAATAGTACTAAGTAAATGTTTTATAACAATATCAAGGTGTTTATTCAATTTAACGATGTCTTCCGTAATTGGAAGCAGATATGGGGCATTCATTTTCCTATCATGCAAACTTCTTAGGGCTGAGGATGATATCTTGTTTGTCCATTCAATATTCATAATATCTATAAAGCCTTGCATTTGTCGATCTGTTTTTAAATCACCCTTACGTAATGCGACGCCCCTTTGTATTAGAGCGCACTTTCTCAAACTGTGACCTAACTTTAATGCGAGAGACGGGATTCCGTACTCGGTAGATTTCTTCTCAGTTGTACTAGATAGACACAATTGTTTAACTGACAATATAAGAGTATCAAAATTTTTGGGCAGCAAAAGGTCGAACAAGTTCTTCATATTATTATTAATTTCCCTCGCCTTGATTATTAGTCGAGATACTTGTCTCATTGTTTGTCTTATATGTTCATGCTGTTGTTCACTAAACCTTTCAAACAGCAGGGCACCTAATTTAATTACTAAATAATCGTTTCTACAAATTTCTGCAACATTATCTGATTTAAATTGTCCCAATATGCATTTCTGAAACTCTTTTGATGTATCTGTCCAAGTGCTTAAGAGAGCGTAGCTTTCACCCTGTACGTCATGTTTTGTGATATTTTTATTATTATCATCGCGACAGTCTTTTTTATTTGGGCATTTATATTTTATGTGATGCCATAGCGTTTTTAACAAAAAGAAGCCTAGACAATGCGGACAAGGTCCGTAATCTTTATTTTGATATACACTGTTATATGACGGTCGTCGACTTAGAATTAAATCGCCTTTCTTAGTAGCTAAGATTGTGCTATTATGGTAATAGTCTCCCGCCCTTAATAAACATAGAAACCCTTCTTTCCTATGAGATGAATGAGTATCCAGAGCCAAAAGTCGAGCTACTTCAGTTTCATTACCATGAACAAGCTCCATATGTCTTGTGATTTTACCTATGAGTTTATTGCAGAAATAGCAAGAATGTCGCTTATCATATACTCGTTTTCCAGTTTTTGATCTCTTTGTATTCTTCACAATAACTTCGTTGTCCATATTCTCATCGTTCTCGGAATTTAGATCGCTGTCAGATGTTACTGAACCTGAGACTAAGATCTGCTCTTGTTTTCCGAAAATCGGTGACAATTGTACAGTATCTTGTTTGCTTTCGCTTTTGTTTGACTCATTTTTTTCAGCTTCATACATGTAGTTAATTTCACTCCCTTCAGAGGAACTACTCGGAGAGGGCCTGTATTCCGACCCAGACGATTCAAATGGGTTTTCATCACTGTCACCGATATTAGTAGGAATAGGGGAAATTCTATATTTTAATTCAGAATTCGAACTTCTGCTCTCTATTCCGTTTCTAGATTTTATTGGCGTCGATTGTTTAGAATCCGGCTTCTTGTTATCAGACGATTCAAATGGGTTTTCATCACTGTCACCGATATTAGTAGGAATAGGGGAAATTCTATATTTTAATTCAGAATTCGAACTTCTGCTCTCTATTCCGTTTCTAGATTTTATTGGCGTCGATTGTTTAGAATCCGGCTTCTTGTTATCAATTCCGCTTATAGTAGAAGCAGGTTTTAGTATACATTGCGAAATTATCTTAATTTTAGAGTTACTGGACGCGCTTAGCTCACTGACACTATTTTCTTTAACAATTCGTATCTGTGTGCAACTCTCCGCAACTGAGATGTTTATATTAGAAGAACTGTATAATATTTCATTTTTCTGTATGTCAGATAAGACAGGAGCACCTGAATTAGATATACTGTGAGTTTCATTAAAGTTTCTCATGTGTATAATATTTACTTCGTTATAAGGTTCACAGTTACTCTCATATTGTTTACTTGCTTGGTGGTTATTTTGGATTTGCTTAGCATCTTCACAAGTTGGAATTTCGGTTAGCCCTAATATTCGTTTCTCCTCTGTGAAACTCAATAAATATCTGAATCTCGACAATCGAATTAGACTTATCTTGCATATAATATTATGAGCGAAAATTTTATCAATTAGTCCATTTCTATATAATTTACCTCTTTCTTCTTTACCTGCTTTTTCCATCCACTTAATTTTATATTTTTTATCAATATGATTTTCAGGAATATTCTGCATACATTCAGCTATCCAAAAATCTGTTCCGACAAACCGAAATATTTACATAAATAGTGAGTTCTATTAAGATCAACAATATTAGTACAGGAAAGGCTTAAAGTAATCGAAGATGTTATACGTTGCGCATACAAAGTACATATGGTTAGAGTTGGTAAATCGGCAAATTATTTACACTTCAACACGTCATTTCTATTGATTTTTCGCTGTCATTCTTCAAAAAAGAGGAATGTAAATTTTAATAGTCTTTTATTAAGAATATAACAGTTATTTAACAGTAATATGCATATTTATTGTCTCTATGGGTATTGAACACATACTTTGAATATTATAATATTTTTCTTAAATTTGTGTTGAGTCCAATATGATATCTGAAGACAGTAAGTTATCTACTTCATTGCACATAATTATTTAATTAATGACATCTTGCTATACTTTACTTTATACGACGTAAGTACAAAAATAAACACATATATGGTTGAGATTTTGAAGATTGCGACAAAAACTTTAAAATTGTTTCGATCTCTTCAATCTTTTTTTTTAATTCAAAACTCTGAAACTCTATTTTCCATTTACTGAATTAATTAGTCATCTGATTTATGTCAAATGTGCATCATCAGAATTAATTTAAGTTTTAAAATAAGTAACTTCTATAAATATATATATATATATATTTTATTTTTTATTTTTGGAATGCGGCTTATTGGTGGTAAGTAGAAATTAAGGAATTAACGTTTCGACAACTTTATTGTCTTCATCAGAATATGCTTTATGAAATTGCAGCGTGTCTAAAATATTGATGATGGTAATTAATACTTAAATACTTTTTCTTTTGAACCATCTTATTGTTCAATCTCCTCATAAGATAGGCCTTTGTCGTTTCTACAACGTATTCAACGTATTCAGACAGGCAGGATAGGCCTTTGTCGTTTCTACAACGTATTCATACGTTGTAGAAATATATATATATATACATATATATATATATGTATATATAAAGCAGGCATTTAATCTACAACCATTTTTTTAAAAGATAATGGCTTACTCAAACATATTCAATAAGAAATCCTTGAATGATTTATAAAGTACGTTAATATACTACTTAACAGGTAAAATTGTGCAACAACTGAAATTTGGCGCCATTTTAATTTAGTGGTGCATGTCGGTTGCGAGAGCGACTCAACTATATGTAGAAAAGAGTTGAGGACGTAACTGCTATAAACTATTTGACTGTCTTAACCATATTAAATATTGATTTTGCATACCCAACATAAGTATCATCTAAGAAATCAGAAAATTAGCAAATATTTGGTTATGTTAAGGTAACTGGCGAAAGAATGTTGATAAAATAACTAAACTATAGAAAACTCACCTTCACTATTGCATACAGCAATAAAGTTACCATTTTCGTACATTATGGTCAGTAAATATGGTCACACAACACAAAACAGCAAAAGAAATCGAAGTGGCAGTTAAGGAAATAAAACAAAACTTTAATTCAATTTTGTTCTAGGTGGCAGCACTATCCATGGCCACACAAAAATACTACTAATTTTGTGCGAAACTCACACACAAGTTTTTACTATGTTTATGTGGACATTTCAAGTAAAGTATTTTTCCGTGGTAGGGAGGCCTCTTAATACAGTTTAAAATATCGTAAAATTTGTGTGGCCATGTGTATGGCCACAGTATTGATGATGGCCACACAGTAATAGTTAGAATTCGATGTGTGACCCCACAAACATTGTGCAACATGCGCACACTGACACACACACACACACACCGATACACCCACACACACTGACACACCCACACACACTGACACACCCACACACAGACATTTTTTAAAAACCACTTTGTCGGTATCAGGGGACTTCAAAATCTGGACATCTGCAAAAATCTCGAGGCCGACAATTTTCATCATCACAATACTTCCTTATACTACGTATAAGAAAGTAAAATGAGATATGCCCATTTTCTTCACCTTTAGATATGTTCTGGATAAACTTATGTGTTAGATATCCCTAAGAAACCGACAAAAATGGAGATTTCTTCACTTCGCTCGCCCAAAATTACAAGGTTCTATGTAACATAATGTTCAAATTGAGAAAATCGGGTTTGAAAATATTTAACCTAAGATTTTCAAAATGTCAACTTTTCTCTTTGATTTATTTATGCCTTTTGAATATATTGGATGTAAATGGAATGTTAACGTACAAAAAAGTGAATATATTTACAAGGGGTTCTCGCAATTGCTGTTAACAAAAACAACATACAACTTTGTTACTGCAAAAAAAACTTTATTTTTTTAGAAACGTGTATCATACAACTTTGGAACCTTGAAAAATATGTTTCTAACTCAACATACTTAACAATAAGACAAACTATATTTTTATTCAAAAGATTTTTCATTAGTAAAAAAAACGAGATAATGTCCCTATTATGGAAGAGAAAATAAACATTCTTATTTTTATCTTTGGTAAAAAAAAACCCTGTAGGAATTTAAATCTTAGGTAACAAAATAAAAAAGAAAGCACATTAAATTTCTTACACGAAACCAAATAATGGCAAATGATTTCTAAACTTAAGAAAAAAAAATAAAAATCGTAATTAAATATAAGAAAATGAATAAATCATTACAATTTTTAGAAAAACGTCGCATTTAAATTGTTCTTATTCTGATTCGTTATTATTTTTCTTCTTTTTAGTCGCATTGTGTGGAAGTATATTGTTGTAATATTGTACGTCAACTTGCGGCATCCATTTAAGCATCGATCGCAAAGCCTCAATCTTATTCTGAGGTAAAGTCATTTCTTTACTATTATTTTTTCTGAGGGTAACAGGTGGTGGTATGACTTCTTCACTAGGCTCGGCAGTGACATGGGTTCTACTATTTCGTCTAGGTCTTAAGTTACATGTCTTAAAGTCGGACTCAAGAAAGGATGTTTTATATTTGATTTCAAAAAAGCATTTGGAAAAGTCTAAACATGTTATCTTGGAAAAAGGCACTTCCTTATAATTCATTTTCATAGAATAGGAATGGAAGTCAAGAAAGTCGTGGGGTGTCATTTGTATTATTTTGTACGGTTTTCGACTATTAACTTTAAGCAAAAGTCTCAAAAGAGAAACTGGCGAAAAATATTCTGACTTGCGCAAACATCGTTCTATGACACTATGAACCGCATCCACTTCTTGGATGCACGAGTGTCCTGGCACAGAAAACTTCATAGTCAATCTTTTAATATGCGGAAACTTTTGTAAAAGATGAGCCATTGCAAAACTCATCAGGCTATTTTTATTCTGGGGCACACAGCTGTCACTCCACAGAATAAGTTCTTCGAATTCAGGATGGTCCTGCAAGACATGGTTTAATATTTTATACACGGCGCTAGCAATATCGTTGCCAGTCCGTCCATGTAAAGATTCCGACCAAACGGCACAATATACATCTTTGGTTACAGATAAATGAGCAGTCATGTTGTAAACGCTAAGCTTACTTTTGTAAAAAAAGTTTTTAATTTCAGCTTTGGGACAAGTTAAGACATTTTCAAGATCGAAGCACAACACTGGAGTATCATTTTCTCTATCCTTCTTTCTTTCGTCTCTCATCGCCTGTTTCTCTTTAATGTGTTTTTCATATTCACTTTGAAGTTCTTCAGAAATAGTTTTTTCCTTTCCCTTTATATCAATCTCAGCACATACGTCACATCGGTCTTTCTGCGGCTTGTTAAAACTTATATTAAATTCCGAACAAAATATATTCCGGTAAATACAGTACTTTACAGCAGCATAACCTTTTTCTTGGACATGGTTTGTGTATAATTCATACATTTTTTTATAGATAAGTCTTTTTCTAGATATTCTTTTTTTGTTTTCTCGCGGCAATAATGCGATTGAACTCGTGGGAACATATTAATATGTTCCCTGACAAGATTAGCATTCTCTTCAGATGTAAATTTTTTTTTATGTTTACCTTGCGTACTGGGTCCAGGCGTGTTCGAAGTTGTTTTATTCTTATGAGCAGTGTAAATTGGCTTTTGACTTATACACAAAGTTCCGCAATAAAACAATTTACACACTTGAATTTTCTCATTTTCCACAGTAAAAAAAAAATTAAAACTATTTTTTCTTCTAGAGTTCGTCATATTCTTCCCCTTTCTTCTTCTTTCTGGATTAATCATTGCGGTTGTATGTAAGATAAACATCTTCTTTTCCTGTGCGTTTAGTTTGTAGTAATTGGAAAATATATCTTTTCTCTGCTCATCACTCACTTTTCGAGCGCACTTGTAAATGCATTTGTCTAAACAATCTTTTTTTGTTTTAATTTCCCTGGCAGGCATTAATTTTTTTCGAACAGAAATGTACTCCATTCCCCTATCAAACCGCTCTTTCCTAACATTAGCTGCCCACTTTTTTGGCTGTCTTTGTCTTATGCGAGACAATTTCTTAGGTGACTGCTCGATGTCCGTTTTTTTTCTTTGGATTTTGCTTCGGGCAGTATTGTTGGTAAAATTTCAGTGTGAAGAACATCAATCTTCCCTACAATTTCGCTGGCCTCCATTTTGCCATTTTCGGATGAATCTCTTTCTGCAATGTCCAACTTCAGTTCATCTTCGGTTTTATCCTTTAATTCATCTTCACTTCCTTCAAGGTCCTCTATTTCAATTTCTTCTATTTGATCTTCATCTTGGTTACTGCAACTTGCGTTTGAAATCACGATATTCTGAAGAACACGAAGTTTATTTTTATTTAAACCGGGGGCCTCTTTACATCTAGCCTGTCCTTTCAAGCAGAGTGCTACAGACTTGTCATCGTCGGTGTCAGAACTACTAGAGGGGTACGATGAGGAACTAGGTATTTCGATCATTTTTCCTCTAATACTGATCCTGCAAAAACAGATTTAATAAAGCTCTCAAAAAACTAAAAACGATTATAATAGCTTTTTAATTCGATTTATATTTATGACTATTTACAGTTTATTACCGATGTACCTAACAAAAGTCTATGTTAAAACATCAAATGCAAATTTTTTATTTAAAATAAGAAATTTTCGTCTGAATCACCTGAATAAAAGCCATTTAGGTACAATAACAATAATTAAGCAAAGATTACTTAGAGGCATGCAACTAGAATAATTTAACGTCGTTTAATATTATGCTCTCCTGTGATTTACACTAAACTTATCTGTTTTTAATGTGTGATGTACCCACAGCGCCTTATATTATTACAACTATTAATAAACCGAAAAGTTATAAAAACTAAATTATATTTTGTAGTTTATAAAAAAAGAGGTTAGATACTTACGTCCGTTTCTTTTTTGATGATTTTGGAATATACTCTTGATCCTTGTCAGAGTCGTATCCATCCCAATAATACTGGGTACAGCTGGCACTATCTTCCATTTTCTGGCACAAATAGTTAGTAATACCACAAATTCTATTAACGCAAAATTACTAGTGCGAGCCTAGTTTAGTTTACAAAAGTACAACATAACCTGCAAGTTTTAGCGAAAATAATCCTATTACAAAGGTGTATGATGTAACATAGAACTTTGTTACACCAGTGTGTGGAAAAACTCAATATAACAAAATTCTATGTATTACATACAACTTTGGTATTCTGATGTATTTATAATGTGGCGAAGTACAAAAGTGTATGTTTTGGCATACAACTTTGTTTTTCCTTTAATTCGACAAACATTTCGTACAAGGTTCTATGAACAATCATACACCTTTGATATGGCCAACATGTGACTACAATAACATACCTCTTCGTAATTTTGCTGTTTGTACTCGTTGTATTAGTGATATTTATACCAAACCCGGTTCTATGTGTGGCTCAGACCACATATAACTTTGTAACAGTAAAGGGCCATTATTTTCATTTTTGTAACATACACCTTTGTAATATTGGGGGAGCGACTTCTAAATAGACTTTATCTAGAAGATAAATTTATCAAGCAGTTACAGTACAGGATGAAAACTATCTTACAGATATTTTGTTGCGCGCGCAGTTTGTTGACGGGTTATTATTAATGGTGGCTGACTTTTATCCCAAGTTTTCATTGTAATTTTAAAAGAATTCGTTGGTGCTATGGATTTGTTAATATTCAATGACGTTTTTTTCTGACGAAGAGGAAGACGAAATCTTCCAGTTGATTGGGAGACCATATACAATAAAGTATCGTCCTAATTATATGGTGGAGATGTATGACACAGATTTATATTCAAGATTTCGGTTAAAAAAAGAAACTGTAACGCTATTACTGGAGCAAATTGAGGAGCAGCTGCAAGTGCAATGGAATCAGTAAGTTTTATACCGACACAATTATGCATATTTACTATAGCAATATATAATTTCAGCAGTAGATGTGTAACACCATTGGATAAATTACTACTGACCCTCAGGTTTTATGCCACAGCTAGTTTTCTACAAGCAGCTGCAGACTTTAGTGGTGTTTCCACCTCATCAGCGTGCCGTATAGTTAGACGGATATCAATGATTATAGCATCACTGCGTCCGCTGTTTATTAAAACTCCTAACACCGTACTTCAAATAAGAGAGAATCAAGAAGGATTTTATAGAATCAATCATTTTCCAAGAGTTATCGGATGTGTAGATTGCACTCATATTAAGATACAATCTCCAGGTAAATCTGTATTTATTTTTTCAAAGTAGCTGAGAGTTATAGCTTTTATTCTTGTTTTACAGGAGGTGATAATGCCGAGTTATTTCGAAATAGAAAAAGGTTTTTCTCTGTTAATACACAAGTGGTTTGTGATCACAATTTAAAAGCTATGGATATTGCGTCTCGTTGGCCCGGGGCCTCTCACGATGCGACAATATTCAATAGTAGTTCAATAAAAAATAAAATGGAACTGAATCAATTTGAAAATGGCATTTTGCTGGGTGACAATGCTACCCATTACAGCATTACTTATTAACACCAGTTTTAAATCCACGTACACAAGCTGAGGAAAGGTATAATTCCTCACATATAAGAACAAGGAATATCATAGAGCGGTTCGTTGGAGTCTGGAAGTGTCGTTTTGCAATTTTATATATATATATATATCTTTATTTGCCATCAAAATGTTACATAGCTTGTCATAGGTAATAAAAATAAGGATAAATACAAAAGTCTACACAAAACATATCAAAGAACTTACACACATGTAGAAGACATGAAGATTTCAATACACGTATTCACGGTACATATGCATACACTACCCTAGCTTCCGTTCGATCACCGACTTACATCATTATATTATCAACATCATCTAAATACTCCTGAACAGAGTAATAGCCTTTGGCTATCAAACATTTCTAAAGAATTCTACGAAAAGAATTCATGGACATATCCCTAATAGTTTGAGGCAACCTATTATAGATTTTCATTTGTATATTATTTCTTTTACTTTTGGTTTGTTTATACTGAGGCTCATTCAACTGATCTATAGATCTTGTATTATAACTATGTACATCTCCGCGAGAGCTGTAACTATTGATATTTTTTTTTATGTAGATTAGTGTTTGGTAAATATATGTACATGGAAATGACATTATTTTTTTTGTGATGAAAACATCCCTACATGAATGATTGTAAGGTAATTTGTAGATTGTTCTGATGGCCCTCTTTTGTAACACAAATATCCTTTTTGCATCAACGGAATTTCCCCATGCTATTATGCAGTAGGACATTACAGAATGGAACATAGAAAAGTATGATAATCTTGCCGCTTCCGCACTAACACAATATGACGACTTACGTATAGCATACATGGTCTTTGATAATTTTATGCATAGTGAATCCACTTGTGCTTTCCAATTCAAACCGTCGTCCAAAAGTAATCCCAGGTATTTTATAGGCTCTTGGTGTGTCTCTTTCCTGTTCCTAAAGTTGATGGTTTTTGTCTTGTTTACGCTTAATGTTAAACGATTTCCACTAACCCATAGTTTGCTTTCATGTTGCAAATTTATACCCTCTACATCGAGAAAATGTTGATCTTTGTTTTTTGTTAGAAAAACAGTGTCATCGGCAAATAATACTGTTTGTGCGTGAATATTACTAGGTAAATCGTTCACGTATATCAGAAAAAATAGCGGTCTCAATATAGAGCCTTGGGGCACACCGTGTTTAACTACCTGCACGTCACTGAGCTTAGAGTGTACCTCGACCTGCTGAACCCTGCCAACCAGATATGATTCCAGCAATTCCAAGGGTTTACCACGGAATCCATAGAACTCCAATTTCTCCAGCAACACACCATGCGACACACAGTCGAAGGCCTTGGAGAGATCACAAAACAGTGCGTTTACAGTCTGTGAGTTCTCAAAAGCATCAGTAACGTAATTTACAATGTGCAGCACTGCATCCAAGGTAGATACCCCTTTGCGAAAACCGTATTGTTCATGCCTTAAAATGTTATTTTTTTCTAGGTAACTTAGAATTCTATTGAATAAGACCCTTTCAATAAGTTTCCCTAACACTGGTGTAATTGCTATTGGTCTATAGCTTTCAACTTTTCCACGATCACCATCCTTATATATTGGAACAACCCTCGAATATTTAAGAGAACCAGGAAAAAGTCCCTGCTCAAAACTACTGTTTACTATATATGCCAAAACATCAGCTATCGAGCAAATCATGTCCTTCAGTAAGTATGTGTTCATTCCAAATATATCTTTGCTGCCCTTTGATTTAATAGTATGAGCAGTACTGATTAGTTCATCACTAGTAACAGGAGCAAGAAAAAATGTTGCATCGCTACTCTTCATTTTTGCTTTTAAGTAATTTCTAGACTTCAAATTGGGAATCTCCAACCCCGAAACTAAACGGTCCGCTACTGTAGCGAAATAATTATTTAATGCGTCTGGTGAAGGACCAAGAAAGTCACACCTACTGGTTTTGCAATTATTTAATTCAATATTTATTATTGACCATGTTTCCTTACACCTATTTTTAGATTTGAGTAACCTATTTGTGTAGTATTCCTGTCGAGCCCGCAGTAGTAATTCATGAAATTCATCCCTGAAAGATTTATAGAAAGTCATGTGCTTACCGTTTATCCTAGCTGCATCATGAGCAAGGTCAAGTAGTTCCTTCTTTTTTTGTAGACATTCAGTGGTTTTTATCAAATATGATGTAGTTGGTCTATAAAATACCTTTTCTATAATTGGAAACTAATAATTGTGTATGTTTGCCAGGGTGTCCACTAAATACCGCATTGTCTCATTCGGATCACTTGATGTGTATATACAATGCCAGTTTTGATTTTGCAATGCCGCTATAAATTTCTTCTTATTAGATGAACTGTATGAATGTATAAGTTTGCAAGATTTTTGATTGATACAGCTATCACTGGAAATGCTTATTTGTTGCGCCTCATGATCAGACAAATGCACCTCCTGTACCCTAGCATCAGTGAATTCTAGGTAGTTACTGACAAATATATTATCTAAACAAGCACCCCTTCCCCCTGATATCTCGTAGGTTCATATATAAGTTGCCTCAAACCAAAGCCATACATTATCTCTAGAAAAGTCTTCCGTTTAGTATCATTTAGTTCTAAAAATTTTATATTAAAGTCGCCTAAAATCACAATTTCATTACTTGAATTTAGTTTGTCAAATTTATTTATCATATCAAAAAGATTATTACAAAACACATCAAAATTTCCAGAAGGCGATCGATAAACCACCACAACAAAAACACCCGAATTAATTAGTTCAATTGCACAAAATTCACAATCCTTCTCCACACAGAACTCCCCGACATATATTTCTTTACAGTATACAGGCTGTCCCAGATAGTGTGCTCACCATTGGGATCTCGTAAACGGTAAGAGATAGAGAGTTGGTTAAATGAGACAAAATGTACGTAACACCTGGGTTTACTTTTTTAAATAAAAAAACTTTTAAAAAAATGAACGATACGTGCGCTATAGGGGAAAAACTAAAAATCGGCAATTTTAATTTCGTCGTTTAACTTATTTCATGTAAAAGATACCGAAATACTATTTTGACATTATGAAGGTACTTTTTTACGCAGAATTCAAATTTGGTATTGCAACCTCTGAAGCTTTTATACGTTTCGAGATTTTTATACAAACTTTCTTATTTTAAATACAAATCGTAGGCGACTTTGACTGTATCAAAAAGAGCATAATTTGCTGATTTCAATGATGTATAACACTTTGGGTTTATTTGTAGAAATAACAAAGTTACAAGAATAATTAGCATATTTTTTTGTTTTATACTTACCTATTCCTGGAAACAAAATACAAAAATGACTGAAAAGTAAATAAAACACTAACTTCACATACCTAACTATTTATTTACTACTAGTAAATAGATAAATTACATTAAATGCTCAAAAAGTCCTCCATTGTTATTGATACATAACTGAGCTCTTCTTAGTGTGGAATTAATCACTTTTTCTAAAATACGTCCATTTATCCGATGAAACTCTCTTAAAACACAATCTTGCAGTTCCTCCACATTATTAAATTGTGTTTTATACACCTTATTTTTTATGTAACCCCAAAGGAAAAAATCCATTGCGGTTAAGTCTGGGGAACGTGCAGGCCATGAAATGGGTCCTCGATTACCAATCCACCGATTACCAAATCTGTTATTTAGGTAATTCGTAATAATGTGAGCATTATGTGCTGGTGCCCCATCCTGTTGGAAATACATATTCGCAGTTAGATTAAGCGGAATATCGTCTAGGAGGGAGATCTTCTATTTCACCTTGAAGTAAGTTCAAATAGCGTTCACTCATTAAATTGTTATTGAAGATAATAGGTCCAACTATTCTTCTGCCGATAATACCGCACCACACATTGAACCCAAAACGTTCTTGATGTCGAGCTTCATGTAGAGCATGGGGATTTTCTGTCCCCCAATAGTGAATATTATTTCTGTTAAATAACCCATTGTTCGTAAATCGAGATTCATCTGACCACAACACATTAAACAGAAATGTAACATTGTTGTTATTCTGATTAATGTACCAATGACAGAAACGAGTCCGCCTCTCTGCGTCTCCTGGTTGGAGTCCTTGGCTAATGTGGACTTTGTAAGGATGATATCGATGCTTTTTTAATATTCTATGGGCTGATGTTCTAGGGATTCCGGTGTTGTTTTCTATTTCTCTTGTGGAAACTTTTGGATTTTCACGCACTTGATTTAATACAATAACTTGGGTTTCCTCATCTAATCTTTTTCTATTTCTTTTCGGTTTACTAAAGGCACCGTATGTTTTTAGATTTACTTCTAATCTTCGAAATAAAGTTTCGTGTGGTTGCCGTCGATCTGGGTACAACTCCAAATAATGATTAGCTGCATTCCTTGAATTTTTGTGAGCCAATATGTAACTTTGAAGCATATCATATTTCTGTTCATTATTAAATTTCTCCATAACGTGAACAACAATAAACAAGTAATAAAACGAACCAAAACAACAAATGCGGTGATTTTTAAATAAACGAACAAAATAGCAGACTAAATAACACAAAAATAAACGGATACGTAACTTGCTTGTAAATAAATTTGACAGATACTACTTATTGTCTTAATAATTCAATGCTGCCTCTGATGTATAGCCTATGCATTCATAAGGATACCAAAAATTGCACAAATATCATTATAACTTTGTTATTTCTACAAATAAACCCAAAGTGTTATACATCATTGAAATCAGCAAATTATGCTCTTTTTGATACAGTCAAAGCCGCCTACGATTTGTATTTAAAATAAGAAAGTTTGTATAAAAATCTCGAAACGTATAAAAGCTTCAGAGGTTGCAATACCAAATTTGAATTCTGCGTAAAAAAGTACCTTCATAATGTCAAAATAGTATTTCGGTATCTTTTACATGAAATAAGTTAAACGACGAAATTAAAATTGCCGATTTTTAGTTTTTCCCCTATAGCGCACGTATCGTTCATTTTTTTAAAAGTTTTTTTACTTAAAAAAATAAACCCAGGTGTCACGTACATTTTGTCTCATTTAACCAACTCTCTATCTCTTACCGTTGACGAGATCCCAATGGTGAGCACACTATCTGGGACAGCCTGTATATCCTGCTTAAGGGCAATACAAACCCCACCATGACTAAATTTGGTTTTACAGAATGAGGTCACAATTTTGTAATTTATTATTGGAAAGTTCTTTATATTATTTGAATTAAGCCAGTGTTCTGATGCACAAAATATATCAACATAGTTTTTTTGCAACATATGCTCGACTTGAGCTACCTTGTTTGAGAAGGATTGCACATTTAAATGCATAATATTTAAGAGACAATGTCCATCCATAAAAAATCCTTGACACCACAGTTCTTATTGTCTTTTTCTATACCCCCGCACACATTAGAAACTGTATCCATATTCTTCGCCGCAATATCGTCGGCAGGCCGCTGCTCCTGCTCCACCACCGATGGATGCTGCATCTCTCTCGATACTCCCACTGTAGTGCATTTCTCATCCTCTACACGGTGTTCGTAACATGTTTCTGGGTTCGTGAACATCATATTTGCGAGAAACTTGCTTACTCGTCTTTTGGATGTCATCTTTAAGTGAATACCATCCTTCGTGTAGTCATCCACTGTTATAATATTATTTATGCATAAGATCTCAACATGATCATATAGCATAGCAGAGTCATAGATTTTATAATTTATATGTTCAATAATATTGTTTGTATTTTTGTTAACACAAGTAAAATGTATTGTGATGATTATCAAATTGGTGTTTTGAGTTGTTTTCGTCAAATCTCGAAAGTTCCCCACAGTTTCCAGTATGCTTGAGCTGTCATAACAGTATTCCATGTCATTGGTTCCTCCCATTACAAGAACGTAGTCAGACTTTCCAAAACTCCCAATGTTTTCATGCAAATTTCCAATGACGTCGTGAAACCTGGCATTGGGCTTTACAATA
The DNA here is from genome assembly GCA_963170755.1 of Amphimallon solstitiale. NCBI lineage: Eukaryota > Metazoa > Arthropoda > Insecta > Coleoptera > Scarabaeidae > Amphimallon > Amphimallon solstitiale. The sequence continues at coordinate 86,808,903 of OY720677.1, read as the reverse complement.
CCCGTTACCAACGCATCAGGGACCCGGTCCCCAACCAATTTACTCAACTGACGACCATGACTGTCACACAACAACAGTATTCTTTGTGTATTTGTGGTACTCAAGTCGGACGTTAATATTTCCCGTCCCAAAGCCTCCATACTCTCACTCTGCTTTGGCACTTCATACTTTTGAGAGTCTTCATGTAAAGAGTCAGTTTGAGAGTACCCGTCTCTCAAAAAATTATCCGTTTGCGTATAGACTGTGTTCAACATTATATTTGATCTATTTGTCAGCGACCGAATGATTTCATTTTGTTTAGCTATAGTTTTGTTGAGGTGTTCTATTTTTGTTTCTATAAAGATAATTTTGTTATTCCTTTCTTCTTTCAACTCTTCCAGTGCTAACACTTTATCCCCTGATTCCGCTAATTTATCACGTAAATCCGTTATAATATCCAGCGGTTCCTTTATATTGGTATCTTGCTGATTAACATCGGCTATGCCGTCATATTTCAAACTAATATAACTATTATTTGTTTTCTCTGAAGCAGAAGTGTTTTTAATATCAGATTTAAGTTCATTTCCTCTTAACAACTTACTTTGTTGTGATCTGGTAGTCGGTCTACTAGACATTTTGTTATACTTATTTTTACCCTGTATATTCCTTACTTAAATCGTGTATATACCTATACGGCTATATATGTTGCACGTATATACGTTTTACTGATCCGTGTGCCTGGTGTAAAAAGAGTGGACGATGTTTTATGAGGTTCGGCAAAAAGAATATTTCCAGGAGATTATTTCATCTTATTCTCATATAACTGATTTATCTTCGTGTCTTTATAATCATAATTTAGCTTGGCCCATGTAGAAATTTCCGGTGAACACACCGATATAACTTTGCATTTAAAAACTTTTCATTTACCACATTTTTCGATTAAAAATTTGATTTAAAATGAAAAATAGACATGGACTACACGACACGCACATGTTATGGCCAAAATAATAGCAGTACGACTTGCTTATACAGAAAATATATGCTATTTTTAAGTTATTGACTTTTTAATGGAAGTGGTACTAATTTTGAGTTGTAATGAAGAGATAAATATGCAGTATCGTAGTTATATTTACATATCGATTAAGGTCGATTGGTAATTAGAATAATATTTGTAAATCATGTGGACAAAATAATAGCAGCGTTATATATTTGAAACAAAAACACCGAGAAATATGATAATATATTTTTTTATTTATTCTAAAATGAATATAGAATTAATATTTAGTGGCGTTGCCGTTGTTTTTCACTACCTCGATGCACCTTCGGGGCATGCTGTCAACCAACTTCTGGCAGCGTTCATGAGGGATGGACAACCAAGTTTCTCGCACGATTTCCCACAATTCGTCTTGAGTTGTAGGGTTGGCCTTAAAGACACCTTCTTTCACGTCAGCCCATAAGTTCTCAATAGGATTGAGGTCTGGAGACTGAGCTGGCCACTCCAGGACCTCAATCCTATTTTCACGGAACCAATCCTTCGCTCGTCGACTGGTATGTTTTGGATCATTGTCCTGCATTAATATCCATTTTAAAGGCAATTCCCACTCGGAATAAGGTAACAATATATTTTCTAGGATATCCACATAGCCATGTTGGTCTAGAATGCCTTGGATCCTATATATTGGCCCGGTTCCATAATAAGAGAAGCACCCCCAAACCATTATTTTGGAACCACCATGTTTTACAGTCTTTATAGTGAATCGTGGTTGCAAAGCTATATTTACTGGTCTTCGAACAAATGATCTGCGGCCTCTCTGACCAAATAATACTATTTTGGTTTCATCTGTCGATAATATGTTATGCCATTTTTCTGGGGTCCAATTCATATGATCCTGTGCGAATTTTAACCGACGTCTAACATGTTGTTTTTTTAACAGTGGCACTTTTCTAGGACTCCTTGCAGGTAAATTGTTTTCTTGTAAGCGTCTGCGTATTGTTCTTGCGCTAATATTTAGTTCTAGATCTTGTTTCAATTTAGTAGCAGAAATGAATGGATTTTTTCTTGTGTAGCGCAAAATCATTTTGTCATCGTGATTCGTTGTTTTCTTCTTGCGACCCCGGGTTTCTGGTTTTTCTTGCCAACGCAGTGCATTCACTATCATTTTAGCCGAACACTTTAAAACGGTTTGAATAAATTTATAAGTTTTACCTTCATTTCTTAGTCTTACTATTAATTTACGCGTTTCTACACTGCAGTGCTTTTTGCGACCCATTATTTTCATTAACAATTAAAAAACTTATACAATATGAGTGGTACTAAATTCAAACTAAATTATTTTATATAAATTGAACCTTTCAATCCACTTAATACGATGTTTGACGGACGACTGCCAACGACTGCTATTATTTTGACCACTTCATAGTATATTATTTACTTCTTTCCAGGTTATAATAAAGGGCTGATATACACAGCACAGTGATATTTATAAGTTGGAACATTTATACTCTTTTTTGTAGTTCTGAATGCTTAGAATGTATTTGTATATTTATTCTTTTGCTAGACTGGTAACATTGAATTTGTTGGATATTGTAATAAATATTTTTAACGTATGTATAGTCTGTAATATTCATGAATAAATTGTTTACTTCATTGTCTTTTTTTTCCATTTTACTATACAATCTTAAAATTATTTTAAAGCTAATAGGTCTCCATTGGCTGGCTGTTCTCATTGCATTTTTTTACATCTATAGTATTACAGTGCTATAGTCTGTTTTTAAACTAGGAGGAGTACATAGAAAACTCTCTTTTACACTGTAAAAGTTACTAGATCAATGACATATATAGTATTTATAACCCTACTTTAAGAAGGTCAAACGTAATTGAATATTTATTAAAAATTAAATACATTAAACAGCAAAAATAACATGAATAAAGAAATGATAAGGTAAAGTAAACTATATTTATTTATTTTTAGATAAATATAAGATGTTCTTGGTAGTTTAAGCCAAGAAATTACATAGAGGAAGCAGAAAAAAATACCGAAAACTATTTAGAAACTTTAATAAGTATTTTAATGAATGTAGGATCTTTGATATCGCAATTAAACGGGAAAAGAATATACAAAGGGTATTGAAATGTAATGAACAATTATATAAGCAACTTATTACACCAGCCCAGCAATTTAATTCTCTTTATTATGAATAATGCAAGTTTTATTTTAAACATATACGTAGAAATTTTATATTATGCAAGTAATAAAAATAGTTTATAAGATTTTTGTAGTTTTATTAGCAAGAATGACATACAGAAAAATATTTTTGAATACATATACACTGAAAGAACATTAGTGATAATATATAAATAAATTGAATTGTTTTTTTTTATTCTTTGATGCTTATTCTAAATCTGAACCATCTGAAAAAGTATCACTGTCACTATCAGCACTAACAGAAATAATAAATGGTTCAATTAGATCATCTACGATTCCATCTAGTGTGCACATTTTTGTTTCTTCTTTAATTATATGTTCAATACAACTTTTCCAATAAACATTTTGAACATTATCAATAGCTTGCAATAAAAGTCCTTTCACTTCTCTCAATTTAAATGTGTTGTTCTTGGATGCCACTTCATTCTTTATTTTTGCCCATATCAATTCTATAGGATTGAGTTCACAATGATAAGGTGGCAACCTTAACACAATTTTATTGTTACGTTTTGCCATTTCATCAATCACATATAAATTATACTGTTCCTTGTTAATTTTTATTAAATTCAGTAGTTCAGCTCGTACCATATCTTCTCTGAATTCAATGTGCTTAGCTTGTAGCCACTCTTGCATATCTTTTTTCTTAGATCCTGTTGTAGGAATTTTTTCCAATTTACGGCTATGATAAGAAGCATTATCCATGATGACAACTGCACCGTTAGGTAGTTTTGGTAACAGATTGGCAAACCATGTTTCAAAAACTGCTGCGTTCATTTCCTCATGATATTCTCCAGTTTTCTTACCTTCAAAAAGTAACAACCCTCCATCGACAAAGCCATGTTCAGATCCAACATGCAAAACAATAAGCCGCTTGCCTTTTCCTGAAGGGTTCTTTAGTCCTGTAGATAGCCCTTCAATGAATGTTTGACGTCGATTTTTTATACTGTTGTCTATCCATATTTTTTGTTTTGTATGACCTTCATTAACCCAAGTTTCATCTAAATAATAAATTTGTCTACCTTCCCTTCTAAATTCCTTAATTTTAGTTAAATATTTTCGTCTCCATGTTACGATATCATCTCGTTCTATCAAAATACTTTTACTGTTTCTATTCATGTATTTGAAGTTAATTTGTTTTATAAACTTGTAAAGTGATGAACGACACATTTGTGGCAAATCTGGATGTTTCTTTATTTCTATCAAAATTTTGTCCAAAGTAGGTAATTCGTTCTTGTAAAAGAAAGCATGCACTATTTGCCGCACAGAGTGTTTGACCACTTCATCATATGCAACAACACTAACAGGTCGTCCACCTCTGTGTTTAGATGCAGTAACTGTGCCAGTTTCATTATATTCCTTTATAGTTCGATATACTGTCGATTTTGCAACGCCTAAAAGCAGAAAATTATACATTATTTATTATTGTTATAAATTATTTCTTAAACTTACCCACGATGTTACTAATTTTAGAAATGATAGCTGTTTTTCTAAGATCCGGTGTGTCAGTTCGTAGCTGTTTATATATATTTAAAGTACACTGCTTTTCAGCAAGCGATAAATGACCTAAATCAAAACGCTTGCGCTTCTTCGGGGGCGAAATTGCTGATGAAGTTGACGTTGATGCAGTATCCATATCAAGAACAACAGGATGGTACATTAAACGCTACGCAAATTCTAAAAAGAACGGATTTATTTATGTTTTAAAGAGCAATAGAACAACGGGAACAGAAAAGTAAAGACGAAACACAACCGTTTGACATCGATACGTCAAACGTCATCTATTCCACATTTCGACTGTATAAACCTATCTGTGAAACAACCAATCACAGATACAGATTTTAGCGCGATTAATTTAAAACGCTCCTCTTAGTTTAAAAATAGACTATAGTAAAGTAAGTAAAATATTGCTTTTGCTTTACCTTCCAATGAATTGTCTAGAGCTTTATATAAGTATCTGTCCACCCTTATATCCAAATTAGCACTTAAAAATATTGAATGGGTATATCTATTGATAAAATCCGATTAGAACCTCTGTAAAATTTGTAGAATAATATTTCAATTTCAACTTTTGGAAATATTTTATTTACAAACATAGCTGTTAAAAAAAAGACTAAAAAATTATTCAAAAAGATATACAGAGAAAAATTGATTCTAACAAAATAAAGAAAAAATCATTCTAAATAAAATTAAGAAAAAACTTATTTAAAATACATTTCTAAAAAATAAAGAAAAAACATTCTAAAAACATAAAGGAAAGATTCTAAAAAAAAAAGAAAAACAGTATTATACAAGAAAGACTATAATTACATGGAATCTACATTCTTAATTATTTTTAATTTTTTCCAATTGTATTTTTTTTATTTCAAATTCTATTTCTTTTATTTCTTTTTCAATTTTTAACGTTTTCAACATTATTTTATTAATCTCTCCCTTCTCCCGCCGTTCTTCTAGGAGCAGCTCTTTCTGTAGCTCGAGCACCTCCAGCTTTTTTTTTATTATTTCTGGAAACTTCATAGGGTTCTTCCGAATACTTGTTGTTCCTTCACCTCTCTTTTTATCATTATTGTAAACAAAAATATATTAATATTTACTTATCATAAACACAAAATATAGAGATGGGTAATTAAAAAAATTTCGTTTAAAATTTGAGATTTACCTTTTACACCATATCGGTTTGTCGGAATTTCGTCTGTATCAATATCTGCTACTGCATTTAATTGCTCACAAGTGTCACCTAGAACAGATTACCTTATAAGACTGCGGTTATAATAATGAAAGTTATCATTGTCAGAAAAAAAATACAGTTTACTTTTTGTATCGCTAGCAATTTTAGAAAGATATTTCAAAACTCTCACCAAAACATTTGTGATGGTCTGGTATCCTTTGCCTACTTTTATATAATTTTTTATTTGAAAGTAGAGACAACTTACCTGTTAGAATGGCTTCAATTCCTGCAAGATGTTCCTCGACAGTTACATATGTCTTTTTCCCTAGTGATGTGCCTTCCTCGGGATCAAAATTGACATCTGGATCTGCAATTGATAAACGGTTATAATAGAGAAGTCTATATATATACATGTATAACTCACCTTCAACTTAATCACAATCAAAACGTGATGGCAAACCCATCATGAACAGCTGTGTAACAGATCAAATTTTCTCTTCATGACAATGTGGCAGCAACGTAGTGGATTCTGGTATACCACCACCAGTTTGCGTGGCCTCCATTTTTATTAGTGCACATTTTTTGCGAAGTTCCTTCTTAATCGTGTCATATTTGCTTCTAATAGTTTTTGCACTTCTGGGATAATTTTCCGAGGTACAATTAAACTTAACTGTTATCTTCTCCCAAGCCTCATTTTTGGATTTCCAAGTAGTCGCGCCGGTTTTTTTATTTTCTACAATATCTTTGTATTCAAATATTATATTTATAAGTGTGTCCACCTCACTCTTGCTGAAATTTGCTCCTCTTTTCTTTAACTCATTAGACATGGTTACTACAATATTGTAAGAATAAAATGATCAATATAGAGAAAGTGTTACAGATTAATGTGCATTTAGAGTTATTTACCCAGTAGAGCATTAAATAACAAAATTATGTATGCATCGAACAGAATAATTATTTTATTTATTATGAGGTAATTGTTACATAAATATTTGCAAGTAAATAATGTCTTATAAATCGAAATAATTTACCAGTTTTTGAGTTTTGTAAGACATCAGGTTTCTTGTTGCAGAGATAAAATAATGTATATGTGGCTTGAATGAGGGTTAAATCGAGAGGGACGCTGATTACTGATGAAATCTCCATAAATGCAATAAGTATATTTCACAGATATTATGTTACCGTATATCTTACTACACAGGCGCAAATAATAATGTTCAATATTCATAAAACTGCATTAAAAACAAATACAACATAACCTTACGTATCGAACGAGTACAAGTGAATGATGGCACTACGGATGCTCTTGAAGTTAAAAATACCGACTATTTGCTAGGTTCCCATTTCTCACTATTTCATTATCTACTACATTTCGATCTTCCAGATAAGTAACAAACGGTTGCAGTGAAGAAATTCAAATGCACGTTATCTGTCAGATATATTTATCTTGAAGATAGCTATGAGTAACTTCATACGTAAGTGAAGAAAATGGGCAATAATAACACAAGTGTAATAATTAGAACATTCACAATAAATGTTGAAAGTGTCGTCCCACTTTTTCTATGCATATGTTAATTCTTCTTTTCATATTTTCGAACACTTTTTGTAGTTCTTCTACCGTGATTTGTTGCATTTCATGTTTAATTGCTTCTTGAAGTTCTTCCAGATTATGGAGCCTGTTCTTAAAAACATTACCTTTTAGTCGCTCAAACAAATAAAAATTAAGCGGTGTAAGATCTGAGGATCTCGGAGGCCATAGGCCTTGACTAATGAGCCTATTGTAAAATTCCTGAAGAAATGTTATTGTTTCTCTAGCTGTATGCGCTGGTGCATTATCTTGTTGGATGTAACCATTACTTAATTCATCATCATGAAGTTGTGTCGTGAAAATTCTTGTAAAATAGTGCGCCTGTATCTTTCTGCTGTAACTGTTTCATGAAAAAATACAGATCCTATTATTCGTCTTTGAGAACTAGCGACTCACACACCTGCTTTCTGATTGTGTAACGGGGTTTCAATAAAATTATCCAGATTATCAGCGGCCCAAATTGGTATGTTTTGTGAATTGATGTGACCTGATAAGTGAAACCACGCTTCATCTGTGTAAAATGTTAAATCAATGAGGTTATTATTGCGTGCCAAATAATCAGGTGGCAATAATTGTTGCACAGCGCTTATTTAGTAATGGTGGAAGTAAAGTTTCTTCTTAACAGCTTTATGGACAGTGGCAAGCGACAGCCTTAAAATTATTACAATTACAATAAATAAACATATATAGTAAATGCTATTGCTTAATACCTCTCTCAGCGGGTCTAGGACAACTAGGCGCAGCCAACTTGGTGAGGCTGATTTGGCGACGAGACAACTCGGCGTCGCTGTGAAATATGTAGACGATTTAATACAGACCGCTTTAAACACTACATAAATCGACTATTCACATTCAAGTCAATTCAAAATGAGCTTAGAAAGCGGATGTATTAAGTAAGTCAATAAATGTAATAATTTCTAAAAATGTAATAAATCATTTCGATTAAGAATATGAATATATGTGATTACATATTCGTTTTCCTTAAAAACTGTACCTTGAAAATGAGTTTATAGGTTAAACAGAAGTATTTTTTACTTTCTTATACGTAGTATAAGGAAGTATTGTGATGATGAAAATTTTCGACCTCTAGATTTTTGCAGATGTCCGTGTTTTGAAGTCCCCTGATACCGAAAAAGTGGTTTTTAAAAAATGTCTGTGTGTCTGTCTTGTCTGTTTGTCTGTCTGTGACCACGGTAGCGGTCAAATCGCTATAGCCATCAATTCCAAATTTTGTATTTACGTGTATAATCCTCTTGAGATATGAGTTTATAGTTTTTCAGTAAAATCGGTAGACCGGAAGTAGCAGTTTACTTCAGTGAAAAAATCGAATGTTGACAATATTTCATCAACTACCTACTAAGGCCCGGTCTTTCCATCTCCTAATAAAGTTGACAATAAAGTTTATTCAGCCAATAAGTTGTAAACGTGTCTTTCCACCTCCCAATAACGTTTACTAGGAGAATTAACACGGAAATTCGGCAGATAAGTTATTAACCACACAAAGCACTTAATATTGCCATTCGGGTCCTGGATAAATAGCGAAGTTGCACGAGTGGAAGATGGAGTTTTGTTAACCTGTCAATAGTGCTGTGCATTAATGTCAGTGACTTTTAACCTACAAGAAAATCATCTGCTTTAGGTTTTTCATTTGAAATTAATTACATGCATATGTATTTTTCATTTATTAATTTCAAATTATATACAGATTTAAGTTTGGTTTATTTTCTATTATGCCAGCATGTAGCAGCACAACATCTACTAAAATTCTAGTTTCCAGTTCTGTAAAGTTCGCAGCTCGTTTTCGTTTACTGGCCCCGCTTTCGTTAGTTGAATCCATTCTATAATATAGAGATACATACATAAGTCATTAAAGTGTTGGTGTACACTATAAAACGTGTAGAAAAAACGCAATAACAGTTTTACTTGTTGCTATTTCCTTTAACACGCCTGGAACACACGCATGCTACGATCCTTTGATTAAGGTATCTTTGTACACTATTTTAAACTATATTTACTTACGTTTTTATTCTCTGCTACGACTTTTTACCGAAAAAGATGCTCAAAAGACACATATACACAGATATACACTCGATTATAAACTGTTTTCAGGTTATGTCGACGAAAAAAACCTCTACTTCTGTTTCCGTAAGGTATGTTCTTTCTCTTGGTTTGCCATTGTATCTGTGAGCAACTGCTGTTGCATACTTAAGTTTTTCATGAACAACTCATGTTGTTGCTCTCGATTTTCTCGATCTTGAATTAACTTCTTTTGCATCTCATGCAATAGTTTTATATACATATATAATTTTAAATACCAAAAGTTTGAAATAAAATATTAAAGTGTTTGTAAACGTTTTATTTGCTTTTAAAGAGTGAACACATTATCATATGAATAGCATGTAAAATAGAAACGTTATAAAGTAAAATGTTAAGTAGTGACGTTTTCTAGTCAAGTTTTCTAATTTATTTTTATTTTGTTTTTGTTTTAAAGCTCTTTTTATGCCATCGTACTTCAATCTTAATACTTTTGTTGTTCTGTTAATACAGCCAGTGACTGCATTAAATTCTAACGCAATATCTGCCCAAGCTTTATCTTTTTCTTTCCACGTAACTGCATCTGTCTGCTTGTTTTCAATAATGTCAATATATCGCAGTGCAATATCCACCAAACAACGTATTTCTAATCCGTAAAATTTACCGCTCGCTCTCTCTTTTTTTTTTCTACAGAAGCCATTTAAAATATTACAACAAACGTACAGGTTATAATAAACAGTAAACACAACTGACACTGAATTTCTAAAATAAAATAATGCCGTGTTTTATCATTTATCACTCTCTTACTTATTGGAGGTATACAGCAGTTTATCTTGTCTATCAAAATCCACTTGAAGTTGTTTCGGGTAAATTTCTATACCAACATAAGAAATATTTTTGGATTGAACGTAATTTGCCTAATAGCTATTAGCAGGTTCGGAAATGTTGAAAAGACGCACTCGGACAAACTGACTAATAAAAGTACCTTATAAAATTATTTGTCAAATAGTTATCGGGCACTTTATTAGTAGGTGGAAAGACCGGCCCTAAGTTTAAACAAATTTATGAAGAATTCATATGTACTCAAAATTAAAATTGAGAATAATTTTATTTAAAAAGTTTTTCGAAATTCCAACCGGAGGTAGGTCTTTTACTCTTATCGAAAATCAGTTTTGTGCGAATATCTCGCAAGTCATGATTTTTAGACAAGTACGTTACGAGTATAAAAGTATTTAAAACATAATTTTCAATATCTTTTGTACACAAAAAAATTCAAAATTCATACCGGAAGTACCACTTTTACTCTTATCGAATAGCGATTTTTTGCAAATATGTCGTAAGCTATGCATTCTATATATATTTATTTGGACTTGCAATATTTTTTGTATATATGAAATTTCAAAATTCGGACCGGAAGTAGCACTTTTACTCTTAGCGAGTAGCACTTCTTTGATAATATCTTGCAAAGTATGCATTCTATAGAGATTTATTAAGAGAATAGAAGTATTTATAATAGGATTTTGAATAATTTTTATATAAAAAAATTCTTAAAATTCTATAATTTGAAACTTTCATACGTGTGTGGTGGCCACACCTCATTTTTTACATTTGAACAGGGACTCCAGGTAACCTTTTCAGAATTTGATCAGCTTTTTTGCTTCCTTGGCAATTCCGTCTACCAGAATTTCTTCCTGTAGATTGTTCGTACTGGTATATCTTCTATTCATGGTAATTTTTCTCAAAAACTGTGGTATGTCAGTGTTATAAATTATTGTCCTATGTCACAGGTATCGTCAGCATAAGTCTAGAGTAACAAATGGAAACAGGATACTCTAGTGATATGAATAACACAATATATTCTCTCCCAAATGTATAGAAAATTATGATAGTATAACAATTAAGGTATTTATGACGTTGATAATAACATTTCTTTTATAATTCTTCTTTAAAATTACAATTTGGCTTGTTAATAAATCTTGCTTTCTATTTTCTAAATCAACAACTGTAGTAGGCCTTTGGGTGGAGTGGTGATGAAGGACAACACTTCAATTTATAGTTTATTTATTTATATTAAATAATGATAACTATTTCAACTTGTAGCGTAGTTCCGTGTGATTTGCGTGTCCAGTCAGAACTACTCCACGGGCGACGGTAACACTCTCGAAGCGTTGCACACTAGTTGCGTCCCGCGGTCAAGCGGACCTGTATAGGTATATACTAGTTGCGTCCGGGTTGACCATTTTCTTATCTTATCTTAAGTACACAGGGTTGTGAACGATACTAGTAGGAAATAAACGTGAATGAATAAAATGTAATAAAATACCTAAGTCGTTTATAAAAAATTATTTACACATACATATAATACATATTTGGTCATTTTCAAATTATATACAGAAATTTTCAGTCTGTGTTTGGCAAACATTTACTTGCAACGGTTTTAACAAATTGATATCTACTAATTAGATTGCTATTTAATTTGTTTGTTTCATTTTCTATAAATTTCTGTTTATCTAGAGTAGCCTTCCTGTACACCTTTTTAGGGAATGATGCACTATTAATTTTTATATATGTATCTATCTGAAAATTTTTAAGTACTTCCACAAACTGATAAATGTTAGGATGTCCACAATAAAAACATGAATTAAATTTTGAATGAAATCCTTCACATGCGTTTGTAGTACGTTGTAAACTGGAACTGCTTTCAGCCCACATATAAGGCGGAAAATGGGAATCTTCAGCTATGTACCATTCAACCAGGTAATCTGTGAATTCCCGAACCGATGTGTGGCTGGGTTGAATGGTTGTAAAATCTTCGGCAAAACAATCACCTAGCATAGAAGGGCTTAATAGTGGCAGTCCGAACAAATTTTTTAAGTATTGGCCAGTTTCTAATTGTGACATATATTCTTTGCTTAAACCTAAAGCCTGAATTTTGCGCCACCTGAAGAAAAATAATAAAAATTAAACTCATTATAAAATTAAATCTTGAGTTAACTTACCATGATTGTCCTAAATGAAAGCGACATCCTCTGGTATTTGATGTTGGCCAAATAATTCTAGCTGCAGAATGTATGGCTTTTTCAAAATCCGCATATATAGTTTGTGGAGAAAAATTACTTTCTTATACGTAGTATAAGGAAGTATTGTGATGATGAAAATTTTCGACCTCGAGATTTTTGCAGATGTCCACGTTTTGAGGTCCCCTGATACCAAAAAAGTGGTTTTTAAAAAATGTCTGTGTGTGTCTGTGTGTCTGTGTGTGACCACGATAGCGGTCAAACCGCTGTAGATATCAATTCCAAATTTTGTATTTACGAATATAATCTCCCTCTTGAGAACTGATTAGATTTTGAGCAAAATCGGCAGACCGGAAGTAGTAGTTTACTTCAGTGAAAAAATCGAATTTTGCAAATATTTTGTCAATTACTAAGTTTAAACAAATTTATAAAGAATTCAAATGTACTCAAAATTAAATTTGAGAAAAATTGTTTTAATAAAGTTTTTCGAAATTCCTACCGGAAGTAGGTCTTTTACTCTAATCGAAAATCAGTTTTTTGCGAATATCTCGCAAGTCATGCTTTCTAGGCAGGTACATTACGAGTATAAAAGTATTTAGAACATACTTTTAAATATCTTTTGTATAAAAGAAATTTCAAAATTCAGACCGGAAGTACCACTTTTACTCTTATCGAATAGCGATTTTTTGCAAATATGTCGTAAATTATGCATTCTATATATATTTATGAAGAGTACAAAAGTATTTAGAGTTGGATTTCGAATATTTTTTGTATAAATGAAATTTCAAAATTCGGACCGGAAGTAACACTTTCATACGTATAAGAAAGTCGTGTGGTGGCCACACCTCATTTTTTAAATTTAATTTTATGCATTCTTCCACAATCCCCAGAAATGCTTCAGTTAATGATGATACGCTTTTGTTTGGCAACAAAAAAAAACACCAGAGGAATGTAGTGATCATTTTGTAAACCGTGCACTGTAAACATTTGCATAAAATATGTTGTGCAACAACGAAATGTTCCATCAACGTAAATTGCTTTCAGCTGACCTAAAAATGTCAAATTTGTTATACAAGAAAACAGTATAATATTTTTTTCTTTGTTGTTCAATATTAAAAATATTTAATTTTTATTAGTAACAATATTAATGGAATCAAATGCATCATGTACGTCACAAATATTCGATGGTATTGGCGGTAAGATGTCCTTTCGGCAATTGTATATATTTTTTCGGATCAAATTTACATCTGTAGTGGTAAGGCTGTCAACATGTTGACTTTGTAATTGTTGATGTAAGAGTTTCGACGGTTTTTCGCAAATATCTTCTACTGCTTTCCGTTTGAGAAAATTACTCAACTTTTGCCTATTTAATTTTTGAACACTGTCACTTTGGTGATTATGTTCTAAAACGGCGTCCACAGTTATTTTATTAATTAACAACGCTTTTCCCTTTTCACTTAACATTTCCGACACATTTAAAACAACTGACTCCGGGTCCATTTTAACAATACGGTTTACTTTTCAAAGGTACATCAAATACTAAAATGTTTTGAACTTTCAAATTCATGGGTAGGTTTGTAGTAATGTGTATTTAGCCTGCAATTACTATATACCGTTACAATGTCATGTAATCTTAGGACGTAATTAGCATACAGAGATATTAAGTACCATATTTCTGGGAAGGCCATTGGGACGCAATTCGTATACAACCCTCACAGCGACCCGGATTAAAATTTGACCGCGGGACGCAACTCATATGCAACCTCTCGGAGTTTGGCTTTGAAGACCCGGCGGGTGCTGTCCAAGGGCGCGGCTAGGTAAACTCTTGACCAGTACTGGAAGACCAAGGCAGGATGCTGTCTAGAGGGAGTCGAAGAGCTTGACTGCTGTTATATCCACCGGGGTGGCGTGCGCATACCTCTGTCCAGAGTGAATGGTCCTATAGGTAGGGGTTGCCTGGAAGGGTGTTGCCGGTGGCGACACTGGAGAGCGTATGGCGGAGCGCTCGGAACTAAGGGTCGCGCTACAATCCCCCCTAGACTCCAAGCCATTATGGTGCAGGAGTCGATGAAGAAGCGCGGGTGATGGTGGCTTTCTTGGGTCGTCCTCGGCGGCGCAAGAGTCGGATGGGGTCTTGATCCGGTCCGTGGTAGGCGGTGAGATGCGAAGTATGGTAGGTTCCCAAGGGCACTAGTGGATTGCTTTGGGACGCGACCTCGTATGAAGAGGGTCCCCGGGCCTGGAGAATCACATAGGGTCCATCTCTTATGGGGGCCAGTTTGGCGGTGACTTGGTGGCTTTGCTTATGGGATGGCTGGTAACGAGCACTAGGTCTCCGGGTGCGTATGTGGGAGCCGGGCATCGGGCTTGGTCGGTGTATGTTTTGCGGCGGTCTTGCTCCTTTTCGTGTATATCCTTGGCCATATAGAAATCAGTGGTCATCTGCTGTAAGTGTGGAGTGATAGCAGAGACGAAGTTGTCACCCTGGAGCACTTGACGGACGTCGTGCAGTACCTCATCTAGGGTTCGTAGCTCGCGACCGAAAGTTAGGTAGGCGGCGCTACAGCCAATGCTTTGACAGACGGCCGTGTTCATGGCGAATCGTATCGCTGGAAGTTCAGGTCGCCAGAAGTCGTGTCTGTTTTGAACTTGGGCGGCTAGCATGAACTTTAAATCTCGGTCCGACCCTCTACTGGGTTGGCGGCAGGATGATACACAGGGGTTAGGTGTTGATCCAACTGGAGCACATGCATGACTTGCTGCATGAGGAAGCTGGTGAATTGGGCACCATTGTCACTAATTACCCGTCTTGGGAGTCCGTAGCGGAAGAAGATTTCGTCGATTAATGTGCGAGCGCATTCCTCGGCAGTGGCAGACTTTAAGGCGAAGAGTTCGACCCAGCGGGATGCGGTGTCTTCAATGATAAATATCCAGCGGTAGCCTTCCGAATCCGTGGGCAGGGGCCCAAATAGATCTATGGAGATAACCTCGAACCTTTGTTGCATGGTTGGGGTTTGTAGCAGACCAGCGGGCTTTAGGTTACTAGTTTTATATTTTTGGCATGTAGGACACTTCTTCAGGTAGGAGGTGATGGAGTGTCGCATTCCGGGCCAATAGTAGAATCGGGCGATCCTGTGGTAGGTCCTTTCAACTCCATTGTGTCCAGCCGTGGGAGAATCATGGTGTTCCCTTATCACTTGTTCTTGTTCTTGCTTAGGGACGACAAGCTGAGCCAGTTCAGTGTCGTCGTCGGCAGTGTACCGATATAGAATTCCTTGGGACATTATGTATCCGCAGGCAGTCCAGCGAGAAACATCATCTGGATTACCAACCGTGAAGGTATTGATAATTTTCTCCACTTCGGGGTCCTCGAGTTGATTCTTGCTTATGGACTCGGAGGTCCTGGTGGGTAGGTCGATGGAAGTCAGATTTACATCCTCATTGGTTATAGGTGGCCGGGAGAGGGTGTCGGCCAGAAGGTTTGCCTTTCCAGGCGTATATTCAATATGTAGGTTGTACGGTTGCAACTGTAATGACCAGCGTGCAAGTCGGCCACTCGGGGTACAGAGGCTCATGAGCCATCGGAGCGGCTCGTGGTCCGTGATAATTACTACGGAGGTTTCCTCGATGTACCCTCGAAATCGGTCGACGCTCCATATAACAGCGAGCGCCTCGCGCTCCGTCGTTGAATAGCTTCTTTCGGAGGCTGAGAGGAGGCGGCTTGCGTATTCGATCGGAAGTTCAGCAGGGACTTCCCCTTGGAGCAGGGCTGCACCCAAGGCGTATGCACTGGCATCAGTTCTGAGTATGAAGGGTTTGGAGTGATCTGCTTGTCGGAGGATCGGGGTGCTGGTCAGAGCTGTTTTCAGATCCTGGAAGCTATTCTTTTGGGCGGCTTCCAATTTCCAGGGAACTGCCTTCCGCCCCTCGGCAGACAGTTGGTGTCCCAGATATCGTATGCGGGAGCACGCGAATCGGCATTTGGCCCGATTGAGTCGCAACTTGTAGGTGCTAAGTTGAGTAAAAACAGCCTCTAAGTCGGTCAGGAATTGTTGGTATGTATTGGAGACTAGTATCAAATCATCGAGGTAAGCGAAGAGGGTAGCATTAAGACCTGTTTTGAAGTAATAGCCAGCCTTCAAGTCCATGGTGGCTATAAACCGGGGTTGGCCTAATGAACTCAGAATGTCATCTATTCGGGGTAATGGATATGTATCTGCTTGGGAGTGGGCGTTCAGGCGCCTGTAGTCGATGCAAATGCGTGTTTGGCCGTTAGGTTTAGGAACCAGAACTACGGGAGCTGCCCAGGCACTGTGGCATTCTTCGATGATGCCTTCTTTTAAGAGATTCTGTACTTCTGTTTCGTGGATTTTCCGTCGTCCGGGTGTGGTCTGATATCAGGCTCGGACTGGGACCATTTGGGGCCCTCAGCTAAAACCTGTAAAGGGGCCCTCTACCGGGGGGGCTGGAATGGAATAATAGCAAAAGGGGGCCCTCCCCCGGAAAATTTTTTAAAATTTGGTGCTTGAAAACAATGAAAACGCGTTTTTCCGCTATTTTGGCACTTATAAAGAAGAAATTCAGCTAGGTTTTTACACGAATATTATGATTTTCGACTTTTGTTGACTTTATTATTTATTAAAATAAGAAATTCACAGTATTTTTAGGATACCACAACACTACAAAACACATGCTGTAGAACTGCCAATAATTACAACGGAGCTCAAAATAAAGTGCAGTATTTTATTCACACCAAAGCATTAATGAATTATGTCAAAATTATTTGTGTAATAAAAATAATGACAAACGAATTTTAGGGATTAGAAAAATAATACTAAAATTTTTTAAAAAATCCTGTGTATTTAACAGTTTACAATGTTGTTATAGTAGAATAGAAGGGGCGTAACTTAAGATGATTCGACATTTTACTCCCCTAGCCCTAAAGTAACAGCTTCTTTGTAAGCAACTCACTTGTTAAAGCTACTTCATCTATTATTTTATTTTTGTCCAAATCATGAAATAAATCCCTCTCAACATTAATAAAAAGCAGACTAGACATAAGGTCTTGGCTTAAAGACGACCGAAGTCGATTTTTGACTATTTTAAGTTTAGAAAAAACTCGTTCACATGTGACTTGGGTACAAGGTATGGTAAGAACAAATTTATATGCAATATACAGGTTGGTAAACAATCCAGATTGAGTAAGTTCAAACAGAACAGAAAAAGCACATGTCAAACACTGGAAACATTGTCTATTTTCAGAGCAGTAAATGTCAGTATTTCTTTCCGCTGCCGTTGGGTCCAAATCGTCTTCTTCCTCACTGCATCTGTCTCCGTAGTTCTCAGTGGACTCTGCCACTATGAAGTTGCTGTATTGTTGTGCAAACTGTCGCAGCTCTATCAACAGCCGACTTCTTTCAATTTTACACAGTTTAGAAACACTGTGCAGGGCTTCTGTGGGAAATGTTTCGAGTTTCAAGATAGAGTCAAACTTTTTGGGGTCCAACCAAGAGCAATCCTGTAAAACGTCTTTGTTTGCGCAAAATCTTTCTTCAATACTCATCCTCGCACAGTCTAAAATATCAAAATATACAATTTTGTAATGTTGAACTGTTAAAATAGAGTCAGCTTCATCTTTTGATTTTTCACCGGGCATCAATTTTTTCCTTGACGTTCTTTTTCTCTTAAAGTCCAACTCTAACTCGACATCAATGTCATTTTCGTCTAGCTTAAGATTAACTGCACTTGCATAGGTTTTTGTTTTTGCGTACAATACTTCAAAATGCGCGTCATTCCTTTTGTCCTTAACTTGCTGGAGCAGTGTTTGTACTAAGTTCCAAGCTAAAGCATAATCAATGGTTTTACTTTGCAAGTACTTAGAAACAGGGGAAGTGACCAAAAACAAATCTAGTAAAACAAACGACATAAACAAGTTTTCAAATTTGGACCATTGACTTATCAGGTTTCTTGCTGTGAATCGAGATTTGCTGTCAAAACTTCCATCAGAGATTTCTTTAAAAACAGAAATAAAATTAAAGAATTTAGATGAATTTACACTGTCTTCACTGTTTAAGAATTCTTCATCAACAATTGATGAAAGAGCCTTATGTTTGCTCCACCACCTCGTTGCTCCTATTTTTTGCAATCTGTACAACTTGTCATGAGCAGTATGTTTTCTTTTTGTTTCCTTTTCCCAGACGGCCATTCTCTTGTGCGATAAGCTTAGAAATACCGCAGATTCTTCCACTAATCCAAACAAGTTCTCAGCTTGTAGTAACTTCACTGTTGAGTCAGCTACAACTAGGTTCAGTACGTGTGCCATACAATGAGTATAAATAACGTCTTCGTTTTCTTTTTTTAAATGGGCTTGTAACCCATTGTAACAGCCTTTCATGTTGTTGGCTCCATCAAACGAACAAGCAATAATATTTGACGTTGCAATGCCATACTCAGAGTCAGATAATTTTAATTTTATAAGCTCGTACAACGCAAGTCCACTTGAGTCATTAACAACTGCAATCTCTAAAAGTCTTTCATACACTTTTCCTTGAACGACATAGCGGACGCATATTGCCAATTGGTCCATGGGTGCTGTCCACCATTACGCTGTAGATGATGCTATCCTGGAGGTCTTTCAAAATAATGTTTCGACCCATCGAGTAAATTATCTTGATTAACTTGTTAATGAAAGTCTTTGATAAAAAAGTCAACATTGATCCTCGTCCAATGGGCTTTTTAGATTGCTTTCCTGTGGCTTCTCTTTTGTCCTTTATTTTTATTCTGTGCTTTTTGCTGTCTTCGATACATTTTTTTACATGGCTTTGCAAAATTACATCATAATTAGCCACCAACATGACCAGTTCAAGGAAATTACCATGATTTTGTAAAGCATCGAGAGCGTAGGCTGCTTCTGCTTTGTCACCTCTGTAGGCAATGCCTTGCCTTCCTATAAACAAAAGTATGTCTATCAAACGTTGGATAACCAATCTTCTAGTTTGAATTTCACTTTCTTGCTGTTTAGTTTGGTTGGTATTCAGGAGAGTTGAAATATCATAGCCCTTTTGACTTTGAAAAGCTGCTTTCGCAGCAAGTTCATGATGGGTAGACTTTTCGCGTATTTCTAGTGATTTATACACATTTTTTGAAGAAACATCATAACCAGTAATAAAGGTAGAGTCTCTGTGTCCTTTATCTCCAAAAGCCATACAGCACGAACAGTACACTTTATTCAGCAGAATTGAATATGATAACCATTTTCGGTGTATTTTTTCACCACTTGGCAAATGTCGGTAATAAAGTTTAGAAGGCTCAAATGGCAATTTTGTACCTTTTCCTTCTACAACTTGAATAGGATGTCTTTCCATGAAAGCTTTTTTAATCGTGATTGGGTCACTTTCGTTTGGACAAATGAAACGCCCAAGTTGTTGCTTAGCTGCATCACAGGTCTCCTGATTTTCTTCTGAATCAGAATTGGAGCTTGATTCGCCGAAAAGAGACGATGGATGATGGTCTATATGTGGCTGATTGCAAGCAGGCGCCACACCCCTCTCAACTGTACAAGAAGAAGTTGATGCAGTTGCAGACTGATTTGAAGATTGAATGACAGATAATATAATTACGAACAATGTTTTAATGTAATAAAACCATGCAATAAAACCTAAAAAAATTATTATGGTTATAAAAAACATAATGTAGAAAATCACTGTTTTCACTAGGGAATCCCCTTAACTATACTATACTGTAACTACTAGTTACAGTATAGTATAGTTAAGGGGATTAATTCTAGTTACTAACTAGAATTAATTATGATTTCCAAAATCATAACTAATTGTAGTTACAATATAATTAAGTTAAAACATTGCTCGTAATAATTATATTTTGAACAATGGTGAATAAACCGACAAACTACTATCCACATTATTCCACATTTTGCATAAAGTACCTCCTTATGACGTAGGCCTTAACACATTTCTATTGTGAATTTATCCCCAATGTGAGAAAGTTTTTTATACAGTTTATTTTGTTTAAATTATAATAATTAATTAGCCATATTAGTAAAAACCTTTAAAGTAAAAAATGCAAAACTAATATTGTTAAGCTCCTTAGTACGTGACGTAAAAATGTAGAATAAATAGAACAAAAATTTCAAAAAATTACAACCCATAACAAAAATAATAATCTAAAATTTCGATTACCTTACCTACAGTCGTGTCATCGTTTCTCTCTGAGGTAGAGCTTGATGGTTTTAACCACGTAGACATCGAACTGGCATACTGGAAAGCTTCTTGTTTCTTTTTCTTCTTTTCCTCTCTTTTTTGAAAACCACTCTTGTAAGTTCTCTTCATTGTTTTTGTTCCGTTCGTAATATTAATTAATCAAATAATGTGCCGGAACTCAACTCTCAACGACTCAACAATTAACTAAACAACACTGCGCTGTAAATTTAGCAAACTGTATCGCTTAAAATCGACTTGTAGTGACTTGAAAACAATGGTGTGGGGTGGATGTTATTATGTGTAGGAGAGGGGGAAGGGGAAGGACGACGCTTGCGCGGCCCTACTGAGTGATCAGCTGATCTGATAGTGCAGTTGTCTGCTGGACACACGTCACCGCGCAGACGATGCATTACACCACAACAACGCAACTCAACTCACAACACAGTAGCTCGTATAAAGCTTTCGTCGTATAAACGGCGAAATATAAACAGTTGTTGGACGTGTTCTACTTTTGGAAAATGTAAACAAAACATTACCAAGAACACAAAATAACTTCTAACAAGACAAACACTTTTTTTGTACGTTATGTGGGGGCCCCGAAGGGGCCCTCCGCGATCGCGGACCTGCGGACCTGGCCAGTCCGGGCCTGTCTGATATGGTGGCAAGGAGATGGGCCGTACCGTACCAGTGTTGATTCTGTGTTCAGCAAAGGGCGTTAGTGGACGCGTGGGGCGGAAAACGTGGCTAAACTGGAGCATAGATGCATAAATGAAATGTATTTGTGCCGCCTAACAGTTCAAAAAGCTTGATATCGAGCTTACCAGTATATTTCTAACAGATCTAAACACGTTTCTATTGGAAACCACAACGTTTGATCACTATAGACACCTCTATGATGGTCACCTTATTTAATATATCTATGTTATAAAATAAAAAGGAACAACATATTTTTAAGAAAAACAATTTATTAAAAATAACAACCACATTTTGTATGCGAATTATAGCTAATATGTAGCATATCAATCATAGGGAAAAACATTAAACGAATTACAACGATAAACAAACAATTGAAGCGTTAAATGGATAAAGGGGTTAAGTACATAATTGGAACTTTTGAGAAAAATGGAGTTAAAGTTTTAGTTGTGGTGTTTTAGCTAGTAATCTTGCTATTTATTGAAAACTACTTACTTTGATAGATTCTGGGATGCTTTTTCAATTGGCTTGAATTTATTTTTAAAAAAAGTTTGTTTGTACTGAAATAACAAACTTTAAATGTACATACCTCTTTTATCCGAAACCAGAATTTTGTTTACATCAATTTGAAGTGATGAATGAAAGGTGCAATGTGTAAGAAGTTCATGTTATTTTTATTTATCACACAAAATATAGTAGATATAATACAAGTGAACAAGATTATAAACGAACATAACGAAAAGAACATTATTCGAAAAATCAACTCACCCCCCTCGCCACTAGGGCGAGGGGGGTGAGAGGCCCCACATTAGTTGGGTTGGGGGCCGCGAGGGGGGGGCACATCAGTTGGGTTGGCGACCGCGAGGGGGCGCCACATCAGTTGGGTTGGCAGAGGGCGCCACTAGGGCGAGGGGGGGTGAGGGGGATCTGGGTGAGAGGGGGAGGAGTGGTCTAGAATCGGCGTAAGTACCCTACTACTTTTGCGTCGCTTTTTTGGTATTTCATCAACACTCGCCCTATCGTCCTCACTCTCAATAAAATGTTCACTTTGTTTATTAGACATTCTTGTTTAAACAGCGTTATTAAGCGCAATAATATTAACAAACATGCTACAGAGCATACAACGTTTTATTGTCCGTACTATTTTGGGATTCCAATGGATTTTCTGTTTGGCTTATTTCCGTGCTTCGGGCCACTAGTTGGGCGTCAATTGTAGTAGGCCTTTGGGTGGAGTGGTGATGGAAAACAACACTTCAATTTATAGTTTATTTATTTATATTAAATAACAGTAATGATAACTATTTCAACTTGTAGCGGAGTTCCGTGTGATTTGCGTCTCCGGTCAGAACGCTACTTCACGGGCGACGGTAACACTCTCGGAGTTTGGCTTGGAAGACCCGGCGGGTGCTGTCCAAGGGCGCGGCTAGGTGAACTCTTGACCAGTACTGGAAGACCCAGGCAGGATGCTGCCCGGAGGGAGTCGAAGAGCTTGACTGCTGTTGTGGGCCGGTAGGCCCCTTTTTATATCCACCGGGGTGGCGTGCGCATAACTCTGTCCAGGGGGAGGGTGGTTCTATGAGTAGGGGTTGCCTGGAAGGGTGTTGTCGGTGGCAACACTGGAGAGCGTATGGCGGAGCGCTCGGAATTGAGGGTCGCGCTACACAACCAAGTTATTTGTTTTTTCGTATCCAGGATATTTTCCCTTAGTTTCCATATACGTATTTGATTTTTCTAGTTAATGTTATTTGTATATAGTAATTTAAGTTGCCTATCTTACATCTTGTAAGTTATGATTAATTGTGACTTTTTAAGAATCTTCCACTAAGATTGATATTACAGTAATGTATTATTTTAGTTATTATCTAAAAATTTCTACATTTCATTACTATTCTAATAAAAAATTCTTCTATTATATACACTAATGACATTTTATTTTTATAAAATATAAATTAATTTTCATGAGAAGTTAATTTTGATTTTATACTTGTACATATTGAAAATTTATATCATTATAATATATATAGGGTCGTACATTCCCTTAAGAATTGTGTCCGCTCATAGTTTGTTTTGTTTTGTTTGAGTTCTAGCAACTCATTTCTTGTGGTGAGTTACTCCATGTTCTTCTGTTCTTATCCTATTCTAAGCTGTTGTTCAACTTTGCCTCCTCAACTGTCCTCTTCTACGCCTCTCGGTCCTGGACCCTGCTCCTCCAATCCCGTATTTTCAATTTCTTAATGTCCTCCATCACCTGATCCTCCCTTCTGTTTCTCGGTCTCCCTCTTCCTCTACGTGTGTTTGGTCTCCATATCGTAATTTTCTTCACTACTCTGTTATTTTCCTTCCTACTTATGTGTCCTAACCAGCGTAATCTTTGTACTTTTATGAGCTTTACAATACCTTTTAAAATGTTTTCTATTTCAAAGTTCATTAACTTTCTGTAATATTATTAATTTTCCTATCAAATCATCTCAGATTCTCCTGTTCCATGATCGTCAGGTTTATGGTCTCTGCCCCATAAATTACTACTGGTCGAATTGCCGCTCTGAATACCCTCATTTCTGTGTTTATGCTTATCACTTTACTTTTCAGTATTTCTTTGTATTTATAATAAGCTCTATGTCCACCCTGAAGTCTATGATCTATCTCTATACTTCTATCATTTCCACTGTTTATCATTACTCCCAAATACGTAAAGTTTTCAACTATTTCAAACTTATAATTTCCAATTTTTACTTCCTTGCTTTTAGTATCTTTATTTACTCTACTAATTTCCATGTATTTACTTTTTTCTTTATTTAATATTAGGCCTCTTCTTTTGCCGCCTGATCGATTCTTTGAATTGCATCTTTCAAACTTCTCCTGTCCTTAGCTAGTATGGCTAGATCGTCTGCATACGCAAGTACTTGTATCGTCTTATTGATTATTGTTCCCTGGAAATTGCATTCCTTGACCACTGCATCCAATGCTAAAATAAACAAGGTTGTTGATAGTCCGTCACCCTGTCTACTGCTAGGCTGATTTCGAAGTCTTTAGTTATTCCTTCGCCCACCATCACAGCTGCTTTTAAGTTTTTATCGTCATTTCTGTCAATCTTACTAGTGTAATGTTATGTTTGTTATTACTTGGATTAAATATTAGCAATGTTAGCACATAGGTGTGATTTTACAGGTACTTAGTGGTATCTATGTTTCATATGTTTAGGTAATAATTCTTATATTTTGGTCACAGTTATTATATGTGATTTTTTAGGATGATATTAACTATTTCTGTAGTATGTAACTTCGTTTATTTGTTATATGCATATGTATTGGTAGTACCAATAGATTGTTATGGTTTGACCCTTGTATATTTCATTAGGATCAACCACACACTATTATAATATGCATAACTTTTAAATCAGAGTTTAGATATTGGTTTTAATAATCCCAGAAAAATATGACCTTTAAAATTTGAATAGATATTGGCGCCAGGTAACGTATTACCAACTTGAATATAGTCTTTATTCAATTTAATATGAATACATCGGAGAAAAAACCCTGTTAAGTGCGACGCTTGAAAGTTTACAAAAAGGTTAATTTTTTTATAGGATATCTAGATAGGTTTTATCACCGGCTCGATTATACATATTTAACGCAGTGGAGAGCATGAATTATCTACAGGAATAAAAGTCGGTTCAATTAGAAAGGTGATTAATTAATTCTCATTTACTTAATATCTTAATTTGTATCGATGATTTATTTTGAAGTAATCAACAGATCTACCTGGTAATTACCAACAACTTTCTTTACTCTACAGGCAGGATTCAAGCAGAATAATTATAAACTGGGCAAATATTTGAAGTATATATATTGACTCGTCTAATTTCCTACTATCAATTCTTATACAAATAAAACAATACCTCAGGAACAAATGGATATTCAAGGTTTATTAATGGTATAGGTAAATGCCAAATTGAATTATTAATAGCTTAATTATATAATACTATTTCTATTTGTTAGATAGTAACCTCAATAATACATACGAGTAAGTGAACGATCAGAAATAAGCTTTCGTTACTTGGTGGATAGGAAAATATTAATTACATTGAACGTAATTCTGTTAGGAATTTACATACATAAATGAAATATAAACTGAGTTAATTGCAACTGTGTAAAATTAACCTACACCCTTTAAGTGTATAAATAACAATGCATGTGCAATTGATTACGGATTAACTTAATTTATTAAGTACGATATTTGATACAATTATTTTTCTATTTGTATTTTCTTCAAGCAAATTACATTTTACACTCTAATGTGTTTTTGACCTTTTTAGTCGAATGATTATTAAGTGTCTGCATTTATAAAAATAGAAATTCTGTTTACAAGAATACACTGACTTTTTATTAAACAAAGAAATAGAATGTATATTTAATTAATTGGTTTCATTACTAGAAATAATACCTTATAATATATGGCAGCTGCAGATATCAATAGCATCTAATTTTGAATTACATCATTGCAACGAGTGGACTTGTAGCTTCTAGATGACAGGAAATTAGGGATCACATCCAAATAACGGGAACACAGATAGGAATTTCTTAAAAGGGATTTCTTTCTCAGTTTTTAATTAGGTGTTTTTATTTAAGTAGAATCAAATATGCTAACCTGCTTCCTTTTTAACCTCTAGATCATAATGTTTTTGGTTATCCAGTCAGATGATCGATGATATCTCAGGAATCTTCTATTTTTGTCGATTAGCATCGATAAACATTATTAACACACAGAATTGCTTCTCACCAACAGAGATCGCTGTTTGTACTTCTTCACGAAGTGAATTATAAAAATAGTTCTGGCTAATATAATGTACGTGTTTTTTTATTGTTGTCATAAATAATCTCGACCTCCAATTTATTTTTAAATAATTACTTATTTCATAATATTTAGCATCAGAATTCCTTTTTGATTATTTTTAAAAATAATAATTTGATTCTAATTCAAATTCACTAAATTTGCATTTAAGTTTGCTTTGAATCTTAAATTTGTCAATAATGTATATTTCAGTATAAGAGCGTCGGTTGAATGCTGACGTATTTATATTGCATAATATATATACCCTATGAAATTATCATAATGGTTTTATGAAAATTAAGTTCAGTATTTTAAGCTTACTTTTGACCGTTTTATAAACAATATTTTATAAAATTATATTTTACAATGAGTTTTACAGAAATCCTATTCTTATTAGGCTTGTTTAAATCATTTAGTTTCTTTAATGGCTTTTAATTAAGTTAAACTATTTGTTTTTACTTTGTTAGAGTCACTTCAGATACTTTATACAAAATTAGTATTAGATTCTGTGTTTTTCCTTACGTTCAATGGAACAATATAATGAATAATAAAATATTTCTTATTTGTCTGATCTGATTGTTTATTAAATAATTTCTAGACTTAGTATGTATGTAATGTTAAAATTTAGGATAATTTTAACTACTACAAATGTCAAGGCGTTAATGTCAAATACCTATACACTTTTACTAATACACTTAAACTATCCTTGTGATATTTAATAGTATAGTAATATATATATAAAGTTCAGTCAACGCCATTAGCAGTGACATAATAAAAAGAACTAGCAATAGTAAAACATATTCATGATTATTACTATTTATTTAAGATGTCAAAGTAAACATATTTAATACACATACGTGGAATCTATATGGTTGGAAATTTATTATATATATTGCATATTTTAATTTGTAATAAGAAAGCCTAGATATGATTTTGGACAATCGCATTGGCAACGAAAACAGATTATTATTGATTTTGAGGATAGAAAAATGTCAAGAGAAAAATTTAGAAACGTGAAGTAAATTAAATAAATTAAAGCGTTAAAAACTAAATATTACATTAAAGAATGTACTTAGAAAGGAGCATTAATTGCGCTCACAACTTAGAAAGGGACAACGATGTATTCAGTTTCATAAAAGACAAATCACAGTAATTTGAAAAGGTTAGAAGAGTGAGAATTTGGAATATACAACGCTTTAAATTATTATCCAGTGAGGAGAGTACCATTGAATTGGAAGTTTCATGAAGGGAAGTCCAACCTCAACAGTTGAAACAGGAAGAAAGGAGAGCAATTTCATATACATAATACACAAAATTCACACTATAAGGTTAGTTAATTAAATTATATAATAAATTGGGGGAAAACTTATTGTCAATG
Organism: Amphimallon solstitiale; assembly: GCA_963170755.1. NCBI lineage: Eukaryota > Metazoa > Arthropoda > Insecta > Coleoptera > Scarabaeidae > Amphimallon > Amphimallon solstitiale. The sequence continues at coordinate 86,781,297 of OY720677.1, read as the reverse complement.
TAAATTATTTAGATGTAAAATAATCATGACTAGCAATTTAAATTTCATAGTATATTAAATAAAACTTTAGATATATTGATGTAGTTTGAGTTGCCTATTTTAAATTATTAAGGATAAGTTGTATTCAAGATTCGGATTTTCTTTGATTATGACAGAGATAGTTAAATTTGCAAATATTAATAAACTGGTTGTAATCGTGAAAGTACTTTGTTTATTGAGTAAAAAGGGAATTTTATAGTTACATGGTGTAATAGAAATTATTACTATTGGAGTTGGAGTTTTTCTTCCATGTATTTGTACCAAAAATCTGTAAAGAAGAGATTTTTATATTAGCAATGTAATTTGAAGTGTATTTTGGCATTGTGAAAAACTTGTTCAAGTGACATTAATGATGAGGAAAGGATAAAGATTGTTAAAATACGAAAACGAATCGTTAAAAAATTGATTAAAAATTACCCGCCTAAAATTGTATTTCGGAATTGTCAGTTAATTGTCAATGTGACAGATAATTGTTACTAAAATGAAGTAAAGTTTAAAATGTTAAATAACGCATGAAAACTTTACTAAATTCGTGGAATATTTTATTATGATAGAAATATTGAATTATGTAAGGTATTTAAAAATTTATTACATATCTATAATTTATATTGAACTTGATTTTAATGTGTGATTAATTTATTGGTTTAAAAAGAATTGGGTATTATCACTAAGGTAATTTTAAATAAATAAGAGATAGAATTTTCGATTTTTGCGAGAGCTAGTCGCAATTTTCGGAATAAAGAATAACTTAGCCAAAAGTGCATAAATAGAAGTAATTTGGAGTTAATGTAATAGAATATATGATATTCCAACTTACCAGAATATAAGCAGTGTATTAAAAGTAATAAATTTAAATAATAGTTTAGAAAACGTGATACAAAAGGATAGATTCATTGAAGAAATTTAGTAAGATATATAATTCATTTACAAGGAGTAAAGAAAATAGTACTTACCAAAATAACTAAATGATACGAAGATATTAAATTTCCATACTCTAATTTGAAGAAGCACTAGAAGAATACAACTTGTCAGACCACCAGGAGCACTTGACGTATACATCCTTTCGGAGCACCAGGAGCACTTGACGTATACATCCTTTCGGACCACCAGGAGCACTTGACGTATACATCCTTTCGGAGCACCAGGAGCACTTGACATATACATTCCTTCGGACCACCAGGAGCACTAGATGTATACATCCTTTTGGAGACACCTAAATTTGAAGGCCTAGTACGAGTTCATCGGGAAATATCCAGGCTAATTCCAGTTCATCTGTTGATAAGTGACATTCAAGAACATCAATAGAACTTTCTACCGATTCCAGTGTATCTACAAAGAAACAGTATTATCATCAATAAGAAGAATATAAAAGTAGGGAAAGAATGGGAGTTCTAGATCGCACTCTGCACCCGAGGCCACGGGCCTGAAACCGCGAAGATTTACCCCCTCCACTTTATAGTTCCGAACGCGGCCACCGTGGTTTAGTAGTAGAGGCGCTGGTGGCGGCGTCTTTATTACCAACATCAGGATTCATAGTAAATAAATTTAATATTAAATTTAAAAAATCATTACAGGTATCGTTATAAGATGTAATATCAGTTGAAAGAACAAAACTACTACAACGATATTTATTATACTTATGTGTTAAATTTTTAGGATGTAATATCTTATATTGTAAAAAGTCATTATTATCAGCGTCTATGATTGCTGTTTGATCTAAAGTGTATTCCATAATAAATTGAGTATAGCGTAAATAAGTTGAATCAAAATCAGATCCCATAGCAATGTAACTAGCCATATCTGTAAGAAAAAGAGTAATTATATTAATCAAATCGTGAAGCCCGTTTCCTTTTCTTTGGTTCGGATTTATATTTGTCGTAATCGGCCTGTGCTCTTTCAACTGCTTCTGCTAAAGTAAATAATTTTACATCATTCTTAACTCGTACAATTAATGAATGTTCAAGAATTTCAGACATATTGTCTGTTACATCAATATTTTTTGTAAAAGTTAATACACGTCCATATCTATTACCAATTACACTAAGAATTTTAGGATATCCAATATTAAAAGGTAATTTCCAAGCAACTATATAAGCAATACCATTTAATTTATCTTTAATATCTAAATAATTTTCTAAATCTATTTTATGTGTGAAAACTTCACCCGATTCATATGTTTCTTCCATAATTTCTACTAAATCATTACTTAATGTTTTATCATTTAACAAGAATATAAATACTTTAGTTATGTGTTTATTAAAATTCATTCTCACCTTTACAATACCGTAACGTTCTAAAGGTTTTTGTATTTTCAAATTTCCTGCTTCGCCTTGAACGGTGCCGCGCTGATTATGAGCGTTTCCACTAGGAGTTTGCAATTGTTGATCTTTTGTTTGATCTACTTCTCCCTGACCAGTTGGATTAGCTTGTGTATTTGTAGTTGTATCAGATGCAATAGAACTTGCTACGTTCGATACACCTGCATTAACGGCTTCGCTTGCTACTTTTTTTTGATTGAGTGCCTCCGGTATCTTCGGGTTTCCGTTTATTCGTACTGGACATAGACCCACTTGTGCTAGGAATTGGATTTTGAATAGATTGTAAATCGGTTGACTCTGCTTCGCCGCTTGGAGAAGTTTCTTGTTCTGTCTCGGTTGTCTTGGCTTTCTTCGGCGGAGATGGAATTTCGGTCTCGGCATTAGCTGACAAAAATAAATCGTCTTCATCATAATCGAAATCAGCACTATGTTGTAATTTAATAGACCATGCTAAATTTTCATTTTCAATTTTACCATACATTTCATTAGGTATTATACTAGCCCAATTAAGTTTATTACCATACCAGGTAAAGTCATTATTAGGTGAAAATTTATCATACACCCAAGAACGAAAACTATAATCTGCTATAAATAATTTAATTGCTGATTTTTTATATTCATCAATAGTAATATCATATTTTTTCAAAGTTTTACTTAATCTAGCATAATAAGAAGATTTATTAACTTACGAGTACACACACACACACTGCAACAGACACCGCTATAATGCTTTTGCATGTAACTTTGAGTCGGACGAAAGCGGTTAACTGACTCAACTGACTGAATATTAAAAACGTGGCGGTCGATCGCTAAGAATTGTGAAATATATGTATATTGTTATACAGCATGGTACATTGTTACGTCATAGATGCTCTCTTATTTAAAGAAAAACTAAATAGTTTTACAATGTATTCGTAGTATATATAAGTGCTATCACTGCATTAATATTTCTTGTAATCGCTGTAACGGCGTTGTATAAAATTCTCTATTGCTAATATTACTAAAAAAGAAAATGGCAGTAAAATTAAATCCAGACGAAAAATATGAAGAATTTTTGAAAGAATCTGGAATTGTCTTACCAATTAAAATTAAAGAGTGGATATTTTCTGTAAAATTGGTAGAAGACTTAGATTACGTCTTTTTGAGTGCGTTGGCTTTCCAAAATCAAAAATTTTTCGATATTGACGACCTAGTCAATCTATTAATCCATTGTAATCCACATATGGATCAAGCTAAGATGAGAACAATTTATAGTCAATTCGAGTGGCTTAATGAACCAGATTCAGACTTGCGATTTCTGATTTGTGTGTATGATGTAGAAACTCAGAGTGTCTTAAGTTTAAATAAGACTAAACCAACAGAGCTAGTATTTTGGTATCCACAAGAGGTAATTGATGATGGTGGGGGTTGTGTTATATATGGATATCAGAAATATTAATATATAGTAGTACATCAGTTCGAAACAGTCAACAATGTGTAGTAGATGTAAACGGAAACTACTAAGATTAAAGAGTGAGTTATTACACCAACGACTAGTGAAATATAAATCTGAATTAGGAAAGCTTAGCCGTGATATAGACCTCTACAAAATTATAGTGGATATTAAAAAAAATAAAACTGAAATGGGAAATCAGCAATACAAGGTTGATCGAGCTATCAGACAAATTAATAAGAATTTTTTTACACTGACGGAATAAATAAATCAACAATTCGTAAATTGCCAATAACAGTCCTGCAAACCATGGTCACAGCCGAATCTCTTAAACAGCACTGGCATTTGATACCCATAGAGAAAAGAGATGTTCTCGTAGAATACTTACCATGTTATCTACACTATAATCAGCCCTGGCAGACGGAACATATAGATGGCCCATCACCCGCTCGAAGAAACTGTTGTTTTTGTATTAATAAATAAAAAAAATATTTGTTTACACAAAATATAAGAATAAAAAGTATATGTAATAGTTCAACATTTGATAATATCTAACACAAACTGCCAAATTTTTAGTTGTGCCTATATCTGTTGATTCATCTATAAGGATACTAAATTTTGTGTTTTTAAGTTCATTAAGGAGGGAATCAAACTCATTTTTAGCAATAACATTTTTAACAATACCAGTGGCTTTTGTTCTGGAGGCACTCATTTCTTTTGCAATATGTGAATCAGGAAAACATTTAAGTAGTAAAGGTACTAAATGGTCTAACGTAACAAAAGAAATATTGTGTTCTGCTAAGAATCCACAAATTAAGAGTTCTGCTCTTTTAACTTTTGTTTCTAATACATTTTCCTTAAATGAAGTATTAATCTTAGGTTGCGTTTTCATTTGTTTAGCTGTATTAATGTGTTTCTTTCCCAGCGAGTGTCTGTGTATTACACCATAATCAGCAGTTAACTCCACATGGCAGGAGTTACACATTGCCATAAAATTACTACCTTGTAACGTGTAATATATACAAAAACTTAATAAAACTTTTTACAAAACCATAAATACATACCTTGTACAGGCTTTAACCAAGGAAACTGTTCTTCTCAAGCTCGTCTGTATTTTTGTGTTACTTTTTTTCTTTTTTTGCTCAATTGATTAGATGGCCCTGGCACTGGATTTAAAGAATCATCATTTGTATTACTATTATATTCAGAATCGGATTGTTCAGCGTCAGACATTGTACGGTTTTTAAATTCGACCGAAGAAAAATGCAATACAGAATAAATCGTTATGATTTCTTTTACATGCGTACACTACATATACATATAAATGACTAGGGGAAAACCCAGGCTTAGTAGTATACAGTGACAGTGACATTAGCAACGTTCCATGAAGTTCGGGTCTGTTCGGTAATAACGGTGGATGTTCACATTTAAATAAAAAAAAAACGAACACAAAAAGAGATAAATGATCAATGATGAAATTATCGTATAATTATCGGATATCGTATACTTCAAAATTATAATCGTACTGAAACACAAAATTGTGGAAAATTATCGTATAATACGATAATTATCGTATCAATGGCAACACTGGTGGTTACGTGCGGATGATATCACGAGGTCACTTGACCAATCAGAGCCTACTAGCCGGTTAGGTGCGGATGACGTCACAGAATCAAAGTGAGGGTGAGGAGAACCCCCTCTTGGTGTAGAATCAAAGTGTAGGCGAGGGGTACCCCCCTTGGCGGGGACAAAAGTACTTTTAGACCCCTGTGTTAAATATATGGGAAATTGGTCCAGAATGCCCATAGCTATACTACTTATAAAATTTCAAGGAATAATTATTTGGAAAAGGTCGTATAAATCTTTTTAGTACGTTAAAAATTAGTGGAAGACAATGAAGAAATAAATTTGATATATTAATTTAATCTGATTTAATATCAAGTAACTATAAAATTTTATTATTTTATTATTCAAAGTCATATAAATACCTATATAGAAGCAATTTATCTCATAACATAAAACCAGTATTTTTTATAAAGCAAATTAACAATATCTGTCACTTATTATACTTACAATTTGAAATTGTTGTTATTATAAGAAACTCATCCTTAATAGCCATAAATATAAATTTGGACAAGTTTCATGAGAAATATGTAATGATTTATGACATATAATCTGAATCGTCACTTGAATGTGTATATGTGTTTTAAAGGAAACTAATATATTGATAGATTTTATTTAGTGATTCTTTCCATCATTGTCGAGGTTATGTATATGTTTGAAAGGTCGCATTCCTAAAAGAAAAAAAAAGAGAATATAATAAACTTGGTAATAGATTGATTAGACTGTGATATACTTAATTAATGAGAAATTTATGATGTATTATAGTTGTCCTGTTCATTCCATGAAATCTTAGAAGTTTTAAAATTATTATACGTAAAGTTAAAAGAAAACAGATTGATTTAGTTAGAACTATAATACAGTTGAACTCATAACACCAACTTTTAAAATATAAAAATACTAATGTAAGCATATGACTCGAAGATAACTACTGAAGTATCCAGGACCGGATTAAGAGCATTAAGTAGGTATTAAATATAAAGGAGCAATTTATAATTAAAAGAAAATACTGATGTCAATGTAATAAAGGTAACAGATAATTTAAATATTGAGTCTCATGCTCGATTTGTTCAAAAATATATACAATAGGTATTTTAATAGTAATTGACTGAGTTAGTACGAGGCATCTTAAAATAATTATAAAAGCACTAAACTATAAAATTCTTTCCCTGAGATTAAATTATTTTACACATTATTTTTACATTACAACATTTCATTATTGAATTGCTAAGTGTGGTGTTACTTACAATTACTTGTATATCCACATTAGCAAAATATATATATATATATATAATGTCGGAAAGGAGTGTTGGGGAATCCGGCAATAAAAAGACTTATTTTTATAGGAAGTCTAACGTTTTATTTATTATCAATATTTCGCACATAAGGCCTTCCTCAGGATAAACTAATTAAGATAAGATAGTGAAACAAAGCACAGTTAGTAAAAAAGTTATTGAGATAGATATTTTAAAAAACACTCACAACTGTGACTTCTTGGTGGGAAAAATATCGTGAATACACAGTAAACAAACTGCGAACATTTGACAACATAAAGAGGATATAGACATTTGTTGGATTCCCCAACACTCCTTTCCGACATTAATACATAACGGCAAAGACTACTACAAATCACACACACACACACACACACACACACACACATATATATATACAGGTGAGTTTTTTTGAATGTTTAGCATTGGGATCTCAGAAACTACTGGAGATAGAAAAACGCTTAAATGGGGAAAGATGCGCAGTTTTACGAGTTTCATTTAAAACTGCTTTTGTTTCTCCGATAACTTTCATGGCTTATTAGATATTCAAAGAAAACTAAATTTTACGATTTTCTTTAAACATGCTTAGCATCGTTAATAGTAATTTTAGAGAAAAAGTGTTCAGACAAAAGTTTTAGATAATTTTACGCCAAATAAAACTATGTAGCTAATATTTTTCTTTTGTTCACCATTATCGAGTTATGACTCAAACTTGTGTTTTTTTAAATGGAAACCATAGTTGGTTTTGACATCATTAAAAAGCTTATTTTTTGCTGATTACAATGATATAAGGTTTGATATGGTTATTTTAAAAAATAAAGAGGATATAGACATTTTTATGGTTTTTATGAAAAACAATTGAATTACAAACTGATAAAATACAAACCAAACCAAAACTTATTTTGAAATCTTATGTAGTAATAAAATGAAAACTATAAGAACTTTTATTTAGGGCACACAACATTATTAATGTTCAAAGATACCTCCATTATTATTAGGTAATACACAAATTGCATCTCTTCACAACAGAATTTGTAACATTGCGTACTTTACGCCTATCGATGTTATTAAAAGCAACTAAGACAGCTTCTCTTAAATCGTCGATTGTTTCATATGTTCTTTTGTATAATGTGTCCTTTAGTACACCCCACAAGAAAAAATCCAAAACTGATAAATCAGGGGATCTAGCCGGCCATTCAATGGGTGCATTTCGTCCTATCCATTGATTAGGAAAGATCAAATTTTAATAATTTTTAATATTCAGTTGATTGTGCGGAGGCGCTCCGTCATGTTGAAACCATTGCAGCATTGCTCGGGTTCTTAAATTTAAATTATCTAACATTTCCTCTAAATTTTGTTGTAAAAAATTAAGATGACGAGTGCCAGTTAGTGATCCATCAAAAATAAAAGGAGGAAGAACAGTTTTTTTTTTTACGCTAATTTTTATTCTTTGAACTACGGTCCTGTTCTTTGTTTACGGCTTCGCTTGACCGTGCGCCTACAGCTGCTCTCACCTCCATACCTTTACACTGCGAAAAGAGATCGCACCCAGTCAACTCGTCGTAGTCTAATCTCTTATCATTGATTTTATACGTATGTCAGGTAAAATGTTTATGTATAAAAGAAAATACAATTTCTTACCGTTGTATAAATAAAAAGAACAAAAACACACAGGCAATATTCCGCGTACTGTTTACGGTTTCGGTTTAATTGTTGGTTTCCACTTGTTTTTCAAGTACAACACTATCACAGGAAGAATCACCACTAATTACTGTTGATGATGTAGTTTTTACAATTTGCATATTTATCTAACTACACTATAACTCAAACACCAACAATGTGACTTCACGTGCATACATTTAGGAGACTCGACCTACAACTGTAAATCAATCAAACACTGGAGAAGAATATCCTAATCCTAATTGAATATACTACACAACAATAATAAAAAACGATTTTAGGCCACAAACACGTTTAAAAGATTTGTAAAATATTAAAAAGTAAAACCGATACGCGAGTAATTCAAGAGAAGGCGCAAGTCACTATGTATTACTAAGAACATAAACATTATTGAAGTAAGTCTTAATTTCTAAATATCTTTCAACATTAGATCAAAAACATTTTCTTCTTTTCTTTGTAAGTATAATCTTTTAAACGCGTTACTTGTTTACCAAACAACTCATATTGATCTTCAGTCTTTTCCTTTGCCAAGTTATTAACAACATTTTTCATTATTGCCCCAATATCCTGGAGACTTTCTGTTACTAACTTGTTTGTCTGCTGCTTTCGTTTTGAAGAAATTTAAAGTAGTGGTTGACCTAGAGGTGCTTGCAACTGGCGATAGCAGTGGACTTTTACTCTTCCCCACGGGCACTTCAGTGTATTGTATCTCAGATTCAAAGTGATCCAAAATATGCTCTGTAGTACTACTGCTATCATCTTGGCCCTCCAATGTTTCTGACAATTCCTGCGTTTTCTCGGAGGTTTGCAAAAGTTTGCCAGCAAGACTTGGTCCTTTAAACAATTCAAGCAGGTGAGTCTAAATAAGAACAAATCGTGTAGCATACTTACTTTCTTTTAGTGATGTAGTTGTCAACCCATTTAAGGGCACTGTAATGTTCCCACTATAAATCCTGGCTTTCAGCTTCGGTGCCACTCGGTAGCTTTTTCCCACATCTAATACATTTCTCTCCCAGAAATTTCCAGCGGGCCATTACGTCTCCTCTTCTATGAAATTCGGCCAAGTACATTTTCAACTAAGCAATCGTATTACAAGTTTTTAACGTACTTGAACATTTTACAAGTTTGGCGATTTCAACCCACTTGTTGTTTTTTTATGGCGCTGTAATGGAACCCCTAATAGCACCACGTGTTTGGGCACCATAATGTAATGGAACAACTAAATAAATTATTAATAACGATGATGGTGATGGCTCCACTTTGTTACGTCATAATGTAATACAGAACCCTTCATTCTTTAAGAACTTTTAATATAAAATAAAATAAAGTAATTGAATTATTTACCTGATTAGCTCAGTCATTATCTCAGGTCGATCCATGTAAAAGAGATGATAATAATTAGGGCGCGAACATGACCGAGTTAAACTACGACGAAGTTACAACGGAGCAAAGAAATAATGTAAACAATACACGCTTACTGAATAGCATTATTCAACATTATTCATATGCTGAACTGCAACATCTGTTATTGACTGACATGTTGACGGGAAAACAACACAAAAAAAGTCCACTTAAGTCGTAAATATCCTATTTTCATCGGCGGAGATATAGGAGCGTCAGAGGTTTTTAAAATTTATTATATTTAACTTATATTTCGCATGATAAATAGAGTTATATATGTGTATACCTAATCATACTTACGTTAGTTTCGTTTTTTCGTTGTTTTGACTGTTAATTACGTACTTCGTAATTTATGTAATAGTTCCTGTTTAATCCCGTTTCATTGAATCGATTTCTCCCAATTATCTAGACGTAAGTGTGCAATGGATTTCGTCTAGTTTCAATAACATACGCATACATTTTTAGTTATCATTTATTTAGATCTAGAACATTGTTTATGTTACTATGATATGGAAGAACGTCGAGAAATACATCGTGAAACAATGGCGAGTTGAATTGAGGGTCATACTGATTGTATGTCCATTGTCAGTGATTCGGATATTTATTGCAAAGTCTGTAAAATATCGTTACAGAATGCCCAAAAAATCGCACGTACAACGTCACTTAGCATCGCTAAAACATTCACGGAAATTGGACCCGTTCAAAGTTGACAATTTTAACGAAGAACTCTGTGAAGCTTTAATAGCGGCTAATATCCCATTAAAGAAACTTGGCAATCCCACTTTTAAAACATTTCTTCAAAAATATACTGGTCGAAATGTTCCTGATGAATCCATCTTACGCAAATATTATGTTTCTAAGTGCTTCACGAAAACAGTAGAATGCATTAGAAGACATCTTTCAAATCAGTACCTAATGGATAAGTGCCGACGAAACTGTCGAAACATTAGGACGCTGTGTGGTGAATGTTGTAGCTGGTGTACTACATCCAACTATTCCATATAACGTATATGTAATAGCATCTAAAGTTATAGATACAGTTGATGGGGAAACACTTGCTAAAACCATTGACGAGAAACAACATACTTCATTCGGATGACAGGTACAGGGAAAAAATACTTTTATTTGTTAGTGAGAGTGCCGCATATATGTTAAATACAGACAGACTATTAAAGGAAACATATCCTTATATGCTGCATATTACTTGTATAGTACATGCTCTTCACAGAAACTGTGAATATATCAGAGACAACTATCCGGAAGTTGATAGACTTGTATCCGCGTTTAAAAAAAGTTTTTAGAAAAGCACCATCGAGAGTGGCCCTTTACAGGGAAAAACTTCCATCTTTGTCACTGCCACCCTCGCCAGTAATAACTAGATGGGGGCCATGGCTGGAAGCTACTAGTTTTTATGCAGAGAATTTCGATACATGTTTAAATGACGACGTTCGAAGTAGTTCTGAGTGCAAGGAACTAACAAATCCCAAATTTAAAAAATCAGTTGTTATTCCTTCAGGAACACTTTGGAAATTTGCCTAAATTAATCACATATTTTGAAAATCGAAACTCAAATTAAAGAATGGATTAACCACATTTGAAGTGGCTATGAATAATTCCAAGTGATTTCGGATGTGGTCTTCGGCAAAAGTTAGATGCAGTTTTTAATAGAAATCCAGATTTAATAACATTGCGGCAGTTGTGTATGCTAAATACGCTGAAATAAAAGAATATTTCCAGTACACACATATAACCAGTTGCGATGTGGAAAGGACGTTTTCTATCTACAAGGATGTACTTAATTCAAAGAGAAGTCTTACAGAAGAGAAAATGAACAAATAATAAGGTATTTTGTATTTTATAGGTCACCAGCCACTTGTTATCCAATTATATAAATAAAATTAAAACCTCTTTAAAAATACAACATTTCAATAGTGCGCCCATGGGTGATGAGTCATGACTCGCTCGTGTCCGCGCCCTAATAATAATCGATAGTTCTTAGGGCATTATTTGGTACAATGCAATAAAACGCTATGGTATAAATTTAAGTAATATTTATATTAGAAATCACTAGTTTTTCCATATTTTTAATACAAACACCGGAGGAGACATTTTATTTACATAAAACTAATTTTAATAAAAAAAAAACAAATTAATAAAATAACATCAATGCATTCTAAATACTGCAAAATTCAATATGATTCATTTATACCATCAATTCTACGAAATGATATAACTACATACATAGGTTTTAATAAACAACTTAAGCTTAACATTTATCACATATATGTATATATGATACTACGCATATAATTACAATATCGGCAAACAGTTTAAAAGATGCCGCAAAGTTATATTTAAAACAATTTATCAAACATATTTATCTTTCTCAGATCAATATATTATTTTATTTATTTCGTCTATACATTAAGACAAATTATTATATTTAGTTCTTTAGTTAATATTCACATAACGACAGTTTCTAAATACCTTACTAAGAATTGAAGATCTTATTATTGTCGGTGTGTTCAATTGGAGTCTTCCCTTCTTAGTGTTGATGTAGTGACACTTAGACAAGGTGCATAAAATGTTGCTGAATCTTATCAAATTTTTGTCTAGTCCAGTTGTTGTTGATACTGTAGAGGAGCACTCAAAGAATTGTCGGGCCGTGTTGCCGTCATTTCTCTCTCCTTATTTCGGTTGATCGACAACTAGTCCCAATTTAGTATAAAAAATTGCATCAATTTCTTTTTTCCGAATATTAAGTTGTTCTTGGGCTTTTTTCCCTCTTGCCTGCCATTGCTTTGTATCTGTCTTGTATGATAGGTGGAGCAGATACTCGAAGCATCTTATATACGCATGTAGTACGGGAAAATTTTTTGTAAAATACTTATAAAATTATTCATTTCCTATGGCGATGCTTTATAGGCATTACATCTTTGTGATGACGCACTATCAGTTAAAACATTGCATGTTTTGCCGTCCATCATTGTCGAAACAAGATTGTGTTGTATATGCACTTCTCGCCCCGACAAAGGCATCTTCGTTGGCTTTAGTTCTGCTATTTCTGCCTCTGTTATTTCAAACATGCTTTGAAAGACCTCATTGTTTTCTTTCTTCAACTGAAACTGCAAGGGTCGGCAGTGTTTACCAGAAAAACATTTTTGCATAAAATCCTCTTTCTCCACTACTATAAACAAACATTTAAGCGGTGCCATAGTGCGCAATATAATGTTTGAATCTCCATATTGTATGTGATTGCAGAAGTTCTGTATAAATGCTGTGTCCACCACTGCTATCAAATCCCCATTTGAATATGACTTCAGTTTCATTCACATCTTGAGGATCATGCTCTTCTAATACCTCCAGCTGTACACCAACTAGTCGTTGCATTGTTAAATGTAATAAATTTTGTAAATATTACACATTTTCAGTTTAATTAGAAGAAAGGATTTGAAATAAAGAGATTTTGTTAGAAGAGAATAAAAATTATATATTTATCAGAGCTACTAGGATGCACAAAATAATAAACCCAAAAAGTAAATAAACACTGAAAATACCGTAAAAACAAATGAAAATTCATAGAAAAATTGGAAAAAAAGTGGTTTCTATTGAACATTATAAGGCTGAACAGAAATTTGAAAAACAAGCTCTCCCCTCTTCGTCCAAAGTTATGCTTCCTTCCCACCTTCATTAATTTCTATAATGTGGCCCATAAAATAAGTTACGTTTCATTTAGATGCAAATTTTACTAAAGCCCATTTACCAACGTGAGTTTTACTCGATTCATAAAAAGAATAATCGTTTCCTTCTTTTTCTTCTTCTTCTACCTCATCGTTATGTTCCTGCAAGAATCGGCAGTGTTTACTAGAAGGAGTTAAATTTTTTCATAAAATCCTCTTCTCTCCACTACTATAAACAAACATTTTAAGCGTTGCTATCGTGCACAATACAATTTTTGAATCCCCATATTGTATGTGATTGCAGAAGTTCTATTTATAAATGCTGTGTCCACCACTGCTATCAAATCCTCATTTGAATATGACTTCAGTTTCATTCACGGATGCCGGGAAATTGCCCGAAAACAATTGACCGAAAGAAAATTGCCCGAACACAAATGACCGAAAGGAAAGTTGCCCTAATGGCAAATTGCCCGAAAAGATAATTTCCCGAAGAACAATTGACTGAAGCGGAAAATTGCCCGAAAAACAAAATTATTTACATATAATCGGTTTATAAAAAAGAATATAGGAATGACAAATTTAAAATTTTATTGTGCATTACTTTATAAGTGTATTGCGGTGACATTTAACTGCAAAATTGCCCGAAAAAGGAATTATTTCCAATCTAACAATGACTTTCCTTCACACTTTTCTAGGCTTAGAACTGGCAGCGTTTAAAAAGCGCTCAAAGAGTTTAAGGCGCTAAAAGTCTTAACGCTTAAGAATTTAAGAGCTTCTTAAAGACTGGCGTGTTTAAAAGGTGGGAAATATTCCTTTGTCAAGTTTAAAACAGAAAAATATCCGTTTATCAGGTTTGTATGTTATGTACACATAAATTAATTTTAATACGTTAAGTTGTGAGCCATGCCACGCATAAATTCGTAAACCCTTTCAGGATCGTAATCTTCGACAAGTCGGTGAATGCGTTCAGCACAATCCCGATATTTTTTACGAGATGGAGGTCCTTCCATACCACCTACAAATTGATCCATCTGCAGTTCATGAAGACTTTGTTCCCTCTGTATGGCCTCGATAAATTTCCATATATTTGGATGGTCAGCTGCAATCTGTTGTTCGAAGGCTCGGTGCCATCCTTCAATAGAGTTATTGGTTTTTGGCAGACCTTCTTGAACACCATTGTAGCAATTCCACATTTCGTGCGCAAATAGAGGCGAGCGGCGACCCTGACGTCTTTGTGGACGGCCAATCCAGGTATCTTCAAAGTAATCAATAATTGTTTGGACTTCTGGAGGCAATACATTTTCGTCACAAAGAGCTTCAAATGTTTCAACAATATTTGCTGGAGGCACAAATGCTATTGCAGGTAGTAGCCGTAGTTTCAAAGCAAAATCTGCATCAGTTTCATACTGTCTCTTGAAACCATCAGACTGGATTTTTCGAAAAATACATTGTGTAAAATGAAAAAAGCATCCACGGTCCTTGATTGAGGAAATTCCTTTGATAGGGCGGCCATCATTCCAGGTTCAAAATCGGTCTAATCGACTGCGGAGAAGTATTAGGTAGAAGTTTCTTCAATTGCTGTAGCAACTTGACATATGTTTCTTCGGTTTTGTTTGGTAGCAACGCATAAGCTAATGGAATGGCGATATTGCTTTTCAACCCGTGGAATTTGTAAACTGGTAGAAGAGGTGCGGCACAGTTTTAATCGTTCCATCGGCGTACCAGTGGTTGCTTCGCGCAAAAGCAACAAATTTCTTTGGGTACTAAAAATGAACATCCTATCGTCGTTTGAACCTGAATCGTACATTAAAAATATTTCTCCATTTTTGGTTGTCTTGTATCGTTCAGGGAAAACAATATCTCTTCGGTGAAGAGGCAAAACTGGAGCTGCTTGCTCCCTTCTTCTAATATTTCGGATTGACCTTTTAATACTGCTCACTTTTGGTAGAGTAGCTGCCGTTGCTTGACTCACCCCAACAGATGCACTGGATATGAGGTAATGAGGGACATCTTGTGTCGTCTTAGCATTGTCAGATACAGTGTTCATCAACTGTTTTTTCTCGACTTCTCTTGCATCGGCAATATGGTTATGTATGCCACTTTCTTTTAGAATGTCACTTCCCCGCGTTATTACACGACCGTTGCACTTACTTTTTTTGTAATAATCACATTTCCAATAAATTGTTTCTTCACCCTTGTCTTTTTGATATAAGTAACCGTTAAGTATCAGTTTCCGTTTACACTTTTCACTGTGAACAAATTGTACCGCCATTCTACGTGTTTATACTCTTACGACGTTATGCACAATAACAATTTCAAAGAAATAGAAGGTTTATATAGACAGGGATAATTTTAATAATAAACACACATATATTAACATAATAACGTTAGTAATGCAAATGATAATTAAAGAGGTTTACGACTTGGTCATTAAGCTGGGTACGCATTAAATTTTGCAGTTAAATATCACCGCAATACACTTATAACGTAATGCACAATAAAATTTTAAATTTGTCATTCTTATATTCTTTTTTATAAACCGATTATATGTAGATAATTTTGTTTCTCGGGCAATTTTCAGCTACGGTCAATTGTTCTTCGGGGAATTATCTTTTCGGGCAATTTACCGTTAGGACAACTTTCCTTTCGGTCATTTGTGTTCGGGCAATTTTCTTTCGGTCAATTGTTTTCGGGTAATTGTCCTAGACTCTTCATTCACATCTTGAGCAACATGGTCTTCTAATACCTCCAGCATTACCCCAACTAATGGGTGCGTTGTTAAAACTAATACATTTTGTAAATGAATCTTTGCTCTGGTTTTTGAAATTTCAATATTTAAAGGGTAGCAACGCTTCTTTGATTCGGCAATCTCATTGTACGTTTGATAAATATTTGCTCCTCTTTGTATCTGAATATATTCTTCTTTGCGTAAGCCCAGATCCACAATCATAGCTAAAGCTTCATCGGAAGTGTACTTAATTACATCGGTGATAATAATTCTAATTCACTTTCACAATATTTTTTTTATTAAGTTTTGGAAATCATTCGATGGCTCTTGGGTAAAGAATTTGCCAATAATATAATGTACTAATCTGTGGGTAGATTTAACGGATGATAATTTAAAAAAAAATCACTTAGCACTAAAAGTAGTTCCTTTCTAATAATAGTCTTTGAAGCTGCTCCTGGTTCATCACGACTACCTGTGAAAACTGTTCTGTGTCCCATGACAGTTGCACTTAAGAAGACGCGGTGAATGCTGTACTACTTTTGAGTCTAAGCTAGAGAGAACAAACCAACGTATAAGAGTTTTTAAGATTGGAACAAACCGCTTGCCATTACATTTAATTCCATTAAGACACGATATTTTTATTTTGTATGTGGAATAGTACATTTATCAAATCGCTTGCTTAGTAATAATAAACTTTTTGAATAATTTTTTTTTGCTTACTTTAGTAAACATATATTATGTTGTATTATTGCATAAACATATTGTATGTAACATTTTTCTAAAATAATTGAATTTTAATGTGTATAAAAAATCTTTTACAAATTGGTAGTCTGTGGGCACATTGTCACAAATGTTTCATCTGCACTGCAATATATAATAAAATCTGTTGATGCCAAATTTAATATTGCCATGCCTAACTGTATTTGTCCATAGTACAGATGTTTTTTTTTCAGCTGGTTGTAAAATATGTTACAGTGGCCAACAATGAATGTTGGCCACTGTAACATATTTTACAGTTTTCATAGCCTCTTGAATTGTATTTGTGATTCCTAAAAAAATATACCATTGATCAAAGATTAATAGAGCAAATCATAATTACCTACAACAATACGCTTTATTTCCAATAGTTTTGTAGGAATGTTATTTTTACTTGCAATCCCATCAGGCGAGTAAGCAAGCCAAGAATTTTTTTTTGACATATAATCAGCCCAGTTTCAATAACGTCGACTTTTTTGCAATTTATATGCGTCTTTTGCAGCACTTTCGCATTTTAGTAGGTGTTGGTTTAAATTTTTTTGGCCAAACATATATTCTTGATTTTTTTATACCAATTAATTTTTGTTGAATTAATTTTTCCATATGTATAGATTCCATAGCACCTCGAACCTGTTATACGGAATTTTCTTTTTTTGTGCCACAGGACTTTTTCATATTTTGTCCGCACACATAACTGTAATGGATCAACACGGAAGAGGTGCTTTGAATATGTGTCCTGCAACAATCATGCAATGTTTCTAAATTTAACCCCTATAGATAATCCATCCATAAGATTTCCTGGAGGAAGAGATTTGGCGCGATACATGTTATAAATTTTTAAAATATATTATATTACATTTATGAATACCTTGTACAATATAAAAGCATGGCAGATATATGTTAGCATTTCCCCCCTGCACCTGAATTACATGAACAAATGAAATCTTTAATTAACAGCGCTTTCCCTAATTTAATACGACCTGTTATTTCATGTGGTTCAGAGTTTATATCAGTAGTTTGCAGGCACAATGCAAAAGCTGCACATAATATTACATGCCAAACATTCATTAGTACGTACAAGTAGGGTTATAATTCAAAAATTTTTCTTTGGAATAATAAATATAATTACACCATTTTTTCTCCAACGTTTCGACAATTATTATTGCCTCTTTTAAGATTTATTGAAACCAAATACAACACAGAAATAAAAGTAATTTTTATATTAACCATTACATCGTTATTTAATAAGTAGGGTTATATATCTATAAAATAAAAATTCGAATACGAACATCTGAAAACTGCTTTACTGCGAATAAGCACAATAGAGGTCTTTACGACAGTTCTTCACACCGAAAAACTAACTAATATCAATTAAAAACGAGTAAATAACGAAAACACCAGAAATTATTACGGAACGCAATGGGTTAGCATCGGTTAAAAGACACAACTAATCCCCATTGTGACTCATCTGGCATGTTGATTGCCTAAACGTAAGGTGACACTTAAATTCCCAATAGGTTCGTTGTTGTCCACTGCTTGGCAGCACAGTGGTTTGTAGATTATCCAGATATTCTTCAGCATCCATCTTTATTTCATTTTAATTAGTTCCTTGGGTTCAGTGGCAAACATCCAGCCCCACAGACATAATGTTATTCGGCCACTTCTTGTTTTGAGAATGTTTCTGTTTTGATATCCTGTATTGGGCAACCTGTGTACAGGTTTACAAAATCTAATATCACACGAAAAAACCTTTTCATCTACAAAAATTACATTTTCAAACACGGTCAGCTGTCACTCCTGTACTGCCGAATGGCAGACCGGGGTATCGAAAGACAGTCATGGTCTAGAGCGGGTATTTTCTGACCTTGGACCGTAAAGATGGATTTAAGGCCGAGTCTCACCTAAGCGGCATCGAGCGAAGCAATGCGTAGCGGCATTTCATATAGGATATTCCCACCTAAGCGGCATTTGGCAGCGGCAGAAACGAAACAGTAGAATTTCGTTTGCGTTTGAGTGTATACGTGGGTATATGACAATGAGTTCGGATATGTTCGATGATTCAACATCCTCATCATCGGACGATATCCTGTTTGTCGCTGCAGTATGCCACGAACATGAACAGAAAAAGAGAAAAAAGAAGCGACAATATTGGGTTCACGATATATTTCGAGCAAGGCTAGATGAACGCGAATTCCACACACTATTTAGGCGACTTCAGCTGGATGAATGTAAATTTTACAAATATTATAGAATGTCTTCAGGAAAGTTCAATCAATTACATGATATTTTACGCATTCCACTTTGGATTTGCATTGATGGTTGTCTTTGAACTGTGACTGGTATAGCAGTGGCATCTGATTGTGCATTGGTACGTTATGCATGTGTTGTATGTTTGATTGTTGTTGAGTGAGGTTGACGAGGTTTCTAAAAGCGCTAATTCGTCGAAATTTACCAGTTCAAAGACCTTACTTTTGACTTTAGCCTGTCATAATGGGGGAAATGTGGCGGTGGTTTTTGCCATGCTGGTAAAAAATTCTAAAAGTGCGCTGTTTTTTCCATCTGTTGATTGTGTCGCACAGGTCAACGCTTGTTCTTCTAAACGGGAACGTTTCTTGTCTTGTACATATTTTTTTAATATGTCTGGCAAGGATTCCGTTTTCTTGGCTTCAGTTTTCGTGGCTACAGTATTTATTTTCTTTGCAAGCGTGTCACTTTTTGTACTTGCAGTACGAGATACTGGCCTTGATATGTTCGCGACGCTTGAAGAACAAGATTGTGGAGTATTAGGCAGCGACAAGGACGGACTTGTTGGGATTTCATAAGATTCATCTTCTAAAGTTTGCTCCTCTGTTCCTTCTAACTGGCTTGGAGTATTAATTTTCTCATTCGTTACGTCATCACAAACGTTTGTCTGCGTCCTACAATAAATGCAGGGTGGTGCAAATTTTTTTGTTTAAACAAAAAAAAGTTATAATACTCACTCCCTTCGTTTAACATGCGTCAAAAGAAAGCTCATCGCTTCCCAATATTTCCATTTGTTTGTACTTGTTGCAGCTTGTCCGCTTTTGGTTTGTCTGCCTTTTGCAACTTTCTGGAAAGCATCTCTAAGTGATTTCCATTTCTTCTTACAAGTCTGGCCTTCAAAAATAAACAAAAAAAAATATCTCAGAAGTCCTAGCAATTAAAAAATAAAATAGTTTTAAAATTCAATTACAAGTAATTAAGCGATCTCCCTGAAACAAATACATAACATTATCATTTAGTTCTTTTTGTTCGAAGTTTTTGGCTACAGGGGCAGACTACCAGACGCTGTCATTTAACTTCAGAATGGGACACTCCACCATACAAAATATTGTAACTCATACTACTAACGCACTCTGGGAGACTAAGAAAAGAGGTCATGCCACAACCGACGACAGAACTACTTCAGAGCTGTGCAAAAAAATTTGAAGAACTCTGGAATTATCCTAATTGCGTAGCTGCGATTGATGGGAAGCATATTACCATGCAGGCACCTCCGGGATATGGATCACTATATTTTAATTATAAAAAAAAAAAAATTTTCCATAGTGCTATTAGCAATGGTTGATGCCGAATACAGGTTTGTTGCTGTGGATGTTGGTGCCTATGGAAAGAACAGCGATGGTGGAATATTTAATGAATCAAATATGGGAAAATGTTTAAAAAAGAAAATTTTTGGATTACCTGAGAATCGCCCCATTACAAAAAATGGTGAGCCCTTACCATACGTAATAGTGGGAGATGAAGCATTCCCTTGCAAAACTTATCTAATGCGACCTTATTCAGGGAGCGGACTACCACAAGATAAAATGGTTTTTAATTATCAGCTTTCAAGGGCTCGCAGAGTATCCGAAAATGCTTTTGGTATTCTCTGTCAAAAGTTTAGAGTTTTTTAAATAAACTACAAATTCATCCAAAAAATGCAGACAAACTTGTTTTAGCTGCTTTGTGTCCTCATAACTTTCTTAGGAACGATAATATTTTATTAAGTGTATTAGATGAAGAAATAAACGAAAATGAAGTACCGATTTTAGCATCTTTACCTCATATTGGTGGAAATTTTTTTACCGATGCAAATGCAGTAAGGGGCAGGTTTAAAGAATATTTTATGTCTTCAGCCGGAGCACTTTCTTGGCAAGAGGACACAGTTAATGCCGGAATATTAACAGCAAATTGGATTTTGTCAAAATAAACTACCAACTTGTAGTACATTTATAGAATATAATTATTCAAACTGTTCACTCATAATTTTTTTTTGTGCCAATTTCAAGAACGACCTATACAGAAGCAATAATTATAGGTTTTTACACATAAGAGTAAACAAAAAAAACTTACAGGAATCTTTAAATAATTTCAATTTAAAAATACATACCTTTAATTATCTCTTGAGAAGTAAGGGCCGGTTTTACAATCATGGAATAAGGACGGAATAACTCTATTCGTAGTATAAATTTGTTCGTGCCGTTTTACAAGTATAGAATAAGGAACGTATAGAATATGTAAGTTCCGGAATAAGGCAGGTATAAATTATTTAGCGTTGAGGGACTGAGATAATCTTATACTTAACTTATTCTTCGCTGCGATTGGTCGCATACACAGGGTTGCCAACCTTTATGATTTTAAAATCGCCAAAACTTTTAAAAAATGTAGCCTAAAAATCGCCAACTCTCCATACACTACAGGCTACCAAGATGTAACATTTCAAGCAGTTTTATGCTCGAGTAAAATAAGTTGCTAAGTGGCTAAATTAAGCGTTATGAACAACTATTACAAAAAATAAATTTTAATGAGACTTTGCTTAAATTATGATTTTTTTTTATTATTTTTAATAATTATTTACAATATCAAACATTTCAAACGTTTCTTCCGTCAAGTCATTGGCGTCGGAGTCATTTTTGTTCTTGTGATCATACATCGAAACATTGAATTTTTGAAACATAGTCTTCGATGGTATAAACGATTCACAACATGTGTTAGTAACTTTAAACTGAGTCTTAACAGTTAGTAACGCATCTAGTAAAGGTACATTAATCCTATTCCTTATCTTTGTTTTAATCATATTCATAGATGAAAACACCCTTTCCACAACAGCATTGCTCAAGGGCAATGTCAGTGCTTTTATTGCAAAAGCAGCAATTTCTTGGAAAACATATTGTCCACCGGCATTTTTATATTTTCTAACAACATTCCAAAATGTTTCTGCTGTTTCATTTTCTCCCACATTCCATTCAATTAGAACTAGTTTCTTCCATTGTTTTTCCAATTCATGCTTATGATCTGATTCATTCAAGAGACTGAATGGAAGTTTTTCAAATGGTACAGGAGTACTTTTATTTAAACAACTTTTAGGATGAAAATACTTGATACTTTCATATACATGTAAATTTGCTGGTATCCTTTGAGATATTTCTCTACATAACCTCCATAGAAAGTCTCCACAAGTTTTCTTAACAATTCGTAAATTCTCTTCACCAATTTTACATTTCTCAGCCTCAGATTTATTGGTATTAAGGCCAAATTATTGTCAAGAAGTGACTTAATTTTTTTAAAATTAGTTTCATTCATTTTTTCTAAATCTTCTAAAAATATGGGTTTGATAATCATTTGTAAGAAACTTAACAACATAGTATACAAATCACCATAAATTTTAAAAAGATCAGCATTGTCAAGCTGAAATAGAAGGTTAACTCTGTTAACTTCATTCAAAATATCATGTAACACCATCATAATTACTTTGAGAACATTGGCCCTTTCAAGCCATCTGGTTCCCGACAACTTCACAAAATTGTGGAATTTTACATTTTCATTGGTATTTATTAAATCAAATAGTTCTCTGTAGTCTTTCCTTCGATTAGAACTATCAGAGAACCAGTTATATATCTGTTTGCATATAAAATCAATCTCTGAAGGAAGACACTCGGAAGCATTTTTACAGCATAAATGTAATGAGTGAGCTATGCACTTTACCAGCTGCAAATTAGGTATCTCTTCATGTAAAATGGTGTATACTGAATGATTCACACCACAGAGGTTACTCGCTCCATCAGTGCCTATTCCTATCATTTTCAGTAAATTCAGACCTAAGCTTTGCAAGTATTTCTTTATTTCTCCAGCTAGGTAAATAGCGTCAGCTGTTCGAATTTCTATTAAACCAATAAAAGTAGTGATTATTCTGCCTTCATTTACACTGAAGTACCTAAAAATTGAAGACAGAAATAATTGTGTCCAATTAAGAACAATGAAAGTGTAGGTATACCTTATGCACAAACACAAATATTTAATTGTGCTCACATCTGTCGATTCATCAATTATTAGTGAGTAATATCCATCACCAACGTCAGTCACTATATCTTCTTTTAAACTTTTGGCAACAACATTCTTTATAATCATAGAACATTTGGTACGATGAAGGTGAATATTATTTACAAAATTATCACTTTTATTGATTTTTTTAGTAATAGACGTCAAGTGATCGATGGCGCGAATACCTGAGTGGGTTGCCACATAAACTGCGAACATAATCTCAGCCTGTTTTGTTTCATTTTGTATTGGTATAACATCGACGTTATTAATCCTCAATTGGTTTTTTGGGGGTAAAATTTTCTTAAAATTCTGTTGGTGTTTTTTTCTATTTGCATGACTTTCTAAATCAGTTTTGTGGGCTCTGAGCGATATTTTGCAACATTTACAAAAAGCCCTGTCTGGATCCTCGGGATCTTGACCTAACCAACCTAAAAACTACCCTATGTAAAGTTTTCATAAACTAAAGAAATTGGTGTTACCTTAAGGTGACCAACTTTTTATTTGAGAAAATCGGGACGTGTTTCCGCATTTCATGCTGTTTCACCCTCTCATCCCCGACTCATCTTTAAAATAAAATCATGATTTTTTCATCATGTCTTTATTAAACATTTAAAGTTTCAATACAAAATTAACAATGTTTAAATTCATATTTTTTTTCTGAGTGTATTAAATTCAATAGAGATTCGTTTTCTTTAATTGAGTCATAGAAGTCAGTGCAAGATAATTCAAAATTTAACTTTGTGATAATAACAGACTTTAACGTTTCAACTTTCAGTTGAGTTTTTTCGGAGGTCCAAATATTGTTTATATGACTAAATACTCTTTCTAACTGAGTACATTAGGTGTTTAGTAAATCTGAAGACTCACCTGGTAAGTCTTTCAATTGCAAAACTTTTAACTGTATACCCTCTAAGGGTAGAAAAAACCTAGCTAAATAAAATATTTGACTACCAATTTTGATGTCCAACTTCAATTAAATAAAGTCGGGATAAATCTAAACAATACGTTAAAATCGGGACAAGTCGGGACAGGTTATTAAATCAGGACGATTGTTGAAAAGTCTAAACCTGTCCCGGCTAAATCGGGACGGTTGGTCACCTTATGTTACCTTGAAATGCCGGCAACAATTCCCACTGATTTTTGTAATGTTTTTTATATTTGCTGTGTTTCCCCATCTTGATTTCACCACAACAGAACGAGATTAACGAATTGTACAAATGACAACTGACAGTACAGTACATCCGCGCCAAATGTAAGCCTTCTACAGCTGGGTAGAGGTGGGGCGAATATATTAGTATTCGTTAAGATATCGGTAATACGTATGACATTAGGTATTATAATATTTCCGTATTCACTACCAAGTAGCATGAACCTAATACTAATATACGTATGAATATATCCCTCTAGCATATCTGACATACACGTTCGAGCAATAGAGATAAGTATATTCCAAAGGCCATGTGATAAACAAGGAGTGTAGTATAATATAAAGCGATATAAACGAATACCTCGTAGTAAGTTAGATAGTCGTATCTGTTCATATTTTGCGGGAATATTATTTGTCACTGCACGCATACCTGCTCGGTGAAATTGCCGACGCTTTTTTTATTATAACATGTGCTCTATAAGTATTTATAATATGTATTACATGTTATTACTAAATTAAATACACAATTTGGAATCATTATAATTCTTCATTAAATATAATATAATAATATATAATAATAATCAGCAAATTGTTCTGTAATTAATACTGTTTAAGGTAAAAATGATTGTACTTTCGAATTTCGTACATCAACTAAAAGTAAATTTTGCGTGGAATAGATAAGGGCAACATAAACAAACACTTAAAGTGAGGACAAGTATCTGTGATATTTACCAGTTAATTTTTTTTGAATAAAACCGTATTACTTGCACTAAGATAACGAAAGAAACTATAGGCAAAATAAATTGATTTTTAAAGTATTTGACGTTTTATTTGACCTAATAGTGGAGAAGCACTTCAAAAAATAAGTTTTATAGTTCAAATTAAAATCAAAGCAGTAAAAAACATTTTATGAATGAGTAGCGTTGAAATATATGCGCTCGTATTGGTCTTATTTCAATAATTATAACTTCAATAATACTAACGAAATTTTGTACATACGTGTATAAATATGTTTTTATATTAATTACTGAGCAATTCCTTGTAAACTGACAATAAAATTCTTTATATCTTCAAACATATGCGTATTATACGTATATTTCGTATTCTCCCACATACATATATTAGCATGTTAGCGTGTAACGTATACTGCATACGAGTATTTCGTTTAGAATGTAATACTCGGTAATCCTGATATTACTAATATTCACGTATCGCTTTAGGTATTATAATACCGCTTGATGAATATATTCATATTAGGTGATATCGCCAAATATCGGTATCGACCCACCTCTATCTACAGGTTTACCACCTTGAGCTATGGTGACTATCAAAACCATGTTGGTGTAGTTCAGGCAACACACTTTACACTTTTACAGTTTTTTACAACTTGTAAATAAAAACATAAAATTAATTTTAAAACAAACGAATTTGTCACAAATAGCCTAAAAATCGCCCTAAAAATTGAAAAAATCGCCTAAAAACCACAAAATCGCAAAAGTAAAAATGGCGTAGCAATGGCAGGTAAAAAATAGCCTAATTTGCGATTAATCGCCTAAGTTGGCAACGCTGCGCATACATAGTAGCTGGCCTTGTTATACTGTCATTTTTAAACCTACATTTGCTTATGTATTTTGCGTTTTCCGGTATATTTTATGATTTTTTCGTTCTACTTGCTTTTACAAATTAAAAAAAAAAATTTCGAATTGTAAAATGAACGTAGTTGATGTACGTTTGTTTGAGTCCAGCGACGACGAAGATGCGCAAGAGCGTGTAAGAAGACCAAACCGATTTCGTAATAGGTAATTACGACCGTACGATACATACACACCAACATAATCTAAGGATATTTCTTATTTGCTTAAAAAAAGAATTTAGTGCATCTTTTTACCCATTTTTGTATCGAAAGTTAAATGTAAAATAAGCTATGAATGAAATTAACTTAAATTAATATTTAACATAATTTTAATAATAATTTATTAATTAGAAATTAGAAATTCTACAAAATGGAACTAAACAACAATTCAAAATTAATCTTATATTGAATTAAAAAATTTGAAGATTAAGGAATTAATAAAGAGTGGGACCTCCTCTGGAGTTTAAAACCGCCCTACATCTTCTTGGCATAGACAGAATAAGATTGTCCAAGTCTTCTTGTGGAAGAAAATTCCTCTGTTCTGAAAGAAGTTCTTGCAGTTGCCGTCGATTTTGTATAGCGTCCATATGTGGCAGGCATCTTCTCTGAAGCATATCCTATCCCATGCATGCTCAATGGGATCGAGGTCTGGGGATTGAGCTGGCCATGGCAAAACTTCAATTCTTGCTTCATTGAGCCAATCGGTAACAACTCTTGCCACATGTGGTCGTGCATTGTCATGCATAAGGGTTAAATTTCGGCCCAACGCTTCTGCAAATGGCTGAACAACAGGTTCAAGAATATTCTGGATATATTGCTCAGCATTTAAGAATTGATCTAGGAAAACAAGATCAGTTTTCCTACCCAGCATAATTCCCGCCCATATCATTACAGTACCACCTTTGTAGCTGTGCACTTCTTGGGCATGCTGTAGCCTTGCTGCATTACCAGGCTGACGCCAGACTCTTAATCTGCGAGTATCTGGTCTTAATCCGAATCGCGACTCGTCAGAAAAAAGTATAGTCAACCATTGTTCTCGAGTCCAGTTTAAGTGTTCTTGAGCCCAGTTTACTGGATGTCTTCGATTTCTCCTGGTTAATGGTTGAACCCTCAGGGCGTCGGGAGTGAAGATTGACTTCTCTTAAACGACGCCTGATGGTTTGGCTGTGGACTGTCACGTTATGCACTGCCTGGTGACGCGATTTTAACTCAGTAGCAGTTAGTGAACTCTGTCGGCGAACCTGAAGAATAATGTACCGGTCCCGAATAGCAGTGGTGGCACATCTTCGTCCAAGATGTTGTTCCCTGGGATTACCTGTATCTCTGTAACGTTGTCATAGTCGGCTAATTACGCTCTGTGTTGTACCTAGCCGCTCCGCTACGTCAACTTGTCTTACTCCAACTTCCAGCATTCCAACTGCCCTATTCATTTCGTCAGGATGCAAATGACGACGTCTATTTTGTTCATTCATGTTTGCTTTTAACGCAATTTATGCTTACACTTATCAATGGGTACTAATTTTTGTGTAACAACGCAGAAATGGTGGCAGAAGCAACACACTAAAGTTAAAATTCAAAACATTTTAAGATTTACCATTAACTCTACTTGTTTAATGGATACTTTTGACAGATAGGTGTTTATAGGTTACCTAGCAACCAAACTAAACAACAAAAGACAATATTAACGGAAGTAAAATCAAGCAAATAAAATAAAAATTGATATCCTTAGATTATGTTGATGTTGTGTATTTATTCAATGTCTGAATAATGCTTGTCTTCTTTACAGAATAAATTATTTCGAAGAATTGGACGAAATAGAATTCTTTACCAGATTTCGGTTGATGAAAAACACATGTCAGAATTTATTGGGTGATACTCAATATGCTATAAGATCGACCACAGATAGAAATAACGCTCTAACACCTACAACTAAACTTTTACTGACCCTAAGATTTTATGCAACAAGATCAATGTTAATTGTTGGAGATGATTTTTTGGGTGTCAGTAAAAGTGCTGCTTGTGTAACAGTGCAAATTGTTACAGAAGCTATTGCACGTCTAAGCAATAGATTCATTAATTTTCCTAGAACTGCAGAGGAAAGAGAAAATCAAAAGATAAGATTTTATAATATTGCAGGATTTCCAAGTATATTGGGGGGTGTATTGATTGTACACATGTTCGTATACAATCTCCGGGAGGTGATGATGCAGAGGAATACAGAAACCGAAAAGGGTATTTTTCTTGGAATGTGCAGGTTATTGCGGATGATAAGTTACGCATTCAAGACATTGTAGCAAGGTGGCCAGGCGGATCACATGATCAGACAATATTCGATAATAGCAGGATTAAAGCACGGTTTGAAAATGGTGAATTTGGAAATGCTGTACTTTTGAGAGACAGTGGCTATGCCATCACCAATTATTTAGTGACGCCACTATTAAATCCAAATACTCCTGCTGAGCGCCTGTACAATGAAGCCCACATAAGAAGTCGCAATGTTGTTGAAAGGACATTTGGAGTATGGAAAAGAAGATTTCCTATACTATCTTCTGGTATGAAGGTATCTAAACTGCTAGTTTTGATGCCTTTTATTTAAATTTCATGGTGAATAAAATAATATGCGTAAAACTGTAATGCTAACTTAAAAAAGTGAAATATTACAACAAAAAAGGACACCAGAATTGTACATCAAATTAAAGGTCATTTGAAGTCTATCGATTCTAAGTTAAATTTCCAGAACATGGTCAAAATTGATACAAAGTTGGGTGTTTACATCAGTCAATTTTAAGTCAAATTAATTCACAGCTGTAAAATAAGATTAAAAACTAACAATATCTAAAGACAAAATAAAACATAGGTGATAAATGTACAGTGGGCATCTAAATACAATAATATGCATAAAAATGTGAACTTATAAATTAAATAAAATAAAAAAAAGATAAATATTACAAAAAACAATAAGATTCTTAATATAATTTAAATAAACCTAAGAATTAAACATTATAAAAATTAAAAATTAGTGGAAAATGATTCCATACTACAAACCTAGAAAATATTATACAATGAGCTGAAAATTACAAAGACTTTGGTCATTTGAAATAATGTATTTAACAAAATACTACATGTTTACGTTTTTGTTTTTTTTTTTAATTGCTGCTGGAGGATTTTCCTTTTTAATTCGTGGTTCCCCTTATGTGTTTTTATTTGTAGTTCCAGCAGCTCATTTTTTTTGGATATTAATTTTTGTTGTGCTTCATTGCATTTGCACTTCTGCTGCTGCTGCTTTTTAACTAGAACACAAATAAATTGAAATATGCCATAAATTACTATTTACTTTTAGGGCTACTACTAAGTCCTGCACTTTTATAGGCTGGAATTTTCTGGGTGCTGCTTGTAGTTGAATCTTGATTTATGGTAGCATTTGTAGCATCAGCGATTCCCTCTATAAAATAATACAAATATTATACCATGCATTACAGTAAGAAATTTGTACCTTCTAATGAAAAAACGACACATTCTGATGTGTTGAGTTCTGTACTACTACTCGTACCTACAAATGCACCAATGTAGTGACATATAACAACATATTCATTATTAATAATTACTTGTTTCTGCTATCACATCTTCTTGTGACATCTTCAATTTTTTATGGACAGGGCTCCGCAGCATTTGGTGATTCGACTTTGACCATTATATAAGTAAAAAAATATAATTGTTTGTATGACATATTTGAAAAAATACATTTTCTTCGAACTGAATAATTATTTCCTCATCGTTCTTCACTGATGATTCGGATACATCTATAAATCAAAATATCTGTATCATCTATTTCCTGCCTACCATATTTTTAACATAAATAATACTTACCAATGCGGTCAGAGTCAAAATCATTCTCTGTGCTTGTGGCACTAATCCCTACAATTTCCAGCACCTTTTCTAACAATACATTCAGTTTTAAATATATTGGAGATCCACCACCTGTCTTGTATTGGCTGTTTTTTAATTTTGAATTCTCTTTTCAACAAAGCTATTTTAGGGAATCCCACTTACTGCGTAACATTTTTGATGTCCTACCTGTTAGACATAACGCATTAAACTCTTATGCGAGCACCTCCCAAATAAGATCCTTCTCCTGGTTACTCACAACATCCGTTATTTTACATTCTGTCATAGATATATTTTGTAATTAGTGTACTCCACCCATACATTATTAGCGTAATGCATTACATACCTATCACATTCCTATACTTCCTCACTAGATTTATTAACATTTCTGTGTCCTCGGCAGAAAAGTTATTGCATCTCATCCATTTTCCAGGTTTGCTTCCTTCCATTTCAAAAAAGAGTCGATTGATTTGAAAAAAGTACCGTAACCAAAGTTGGAAAAATGCTCATGTAAAACTTTAAATTGGCGGGAAAATTATTATTGTTTCGCGCAGGCGTGTTTATTTTTTATGTTACCAACATGAACGATTCAGCTCACTTGACCAAGTATAATTATTAAATGTTATACTAGGAATATCTTATCCCCCGACATATACCGTGATTGTAAAACCGGCCCTAAATGCAATAGGAACTTACCACTTTCGTTAATTTTCTTCACAATTTCATACCATATATTCTCCCGTCTATTCTGATTACTGTAATTTCTATTCGCCATGTCGTACAGTTCTTCGTATTCGCAAACAAGTACTATCAATCTTTCAATTTTCCCCCCGTCCATATTTACTTTTGTACTATGTAACCTCTTCAGGTCGCAGCTTGCAGATTTTTTTGAAAATTGACGTATGAATGTAAAATTTTAGATACGGGGGTGTTTGTGGTCGCTTATTACGTCTTCAATTTGGCGATTCTTCGAAACGTGATTGAACAGAGCTTAAATTTAATACTATAACATGCTCGCTTGTTTAAATAATAATCCCAGTACAAAACGAAGCGAACGTTATAAGACTAGTCTTCTGCATGTCTCGACCATGCAACGGAAAGCATAGTCCTGAACACAAGTACCTTGGGTTGCCTATGCACACAGGCACCAATGTCACGAATTTATTAGACGTCCTCTTTTAGTAAAATCATATTTCGCGACTTCGTCCGGTTGGCACTATTTATAAATGTAAATATGGCAGGTGAAGTGTTGTGACTTTTAGACATGCGAATTCAAAACTCTACAGCTAGCAAAGTGGAGATCGTGTAAGTATTTTTGTTTTAATATACTTTAGTGTTTATTGAATTAATTCTACAATTATTGCATTCCTTACTGACGGACCGGTGAAAAGAAAACAGTACAAAACACGTGCGAAAACTTATTTAAAAATAATAGACTTTATTATCTGCCAAAACAATATCCAATATTCATACACATTCATTTATTTACATTTATGTATATACACCAAGTCATTCTATATGTACATAATTAATTATAACACGAATTTGCTTTATTGACATCTTTAAATCATTACAAAAGAAATTTCATTTATCGTAAACTAACCTAAGATCAAATATGTACTCAAATTTATTCCCTGAAATGTCACTAATAGATCCCAATACATTTCTATTATTCTTAATAAATACCAGGTGAGTCTCTGTTAATTTGAATTAAATAAAACTTAAGCAGGTTAATTTAAATTATTCTGTAAATTATCTACATGTCACGGCATGCTCATTCAAAGAATATTTCGGTCTATCATAAAATTAATGTTTATCTTAGTACGTACGGGCTCGGGTAGCGCGGATATCAGGTCAATAGCTTTGCGGTGAAATACAAATACGCGGCGCGCGCTAATTCAAAATATCGGAAATTAACGGTCGTAAAACATCTGAAATAAATAATTACGATTAATTTCGGATTTACGGAGACCACGACATCAAAAAGTCTGATCTTGACGGAGTGTAGGTTTACAAACGGGAATACCCAATCTTCCCACGGCACCTGGCCTGAGTAAGAGAGAAGTATGCGGACGAGATTTAAATGGAATTAGAACGTCTGTACCATGATACAAAGACCTGAATACAGAACGCTCATAAGGAAATAACCTGATCTTTTCCACGCCATCGGAGGCTGAATAAAGATAGGTATAGGAGCTGGGACAAGTCGGAGATGTAAATGAACGAGGCAAACTCGATGAGGGCCTTTTATATGTTAAAACCCCCTACGTAAGTAAGTAAAAAACCGTTCAAAATATAAAATTTGCACACGATACTGATATGAAATACGCGACTTTGAGCATGACGTAGGCATTCGGTATTTTTCCATTTAAAAATAAGCAAATAACAAGAATTATTACAACAATTGATCATACATACAGGTCGACTCATTTCACACTATACAATATTCACCTTTGAACAAAATAACATTAATACAGTTAATTTAATATTTACAAAATAAATTAATTATGAATTCAAAAATGTTACTTTGATACAATTAACGAAGGAACTTCGTTACAATACTTCATTTTTTCTTAACGATAGTAGATTCGCAAACATCAGAATCTTATTGTACACTGTCTCAATGGAAATGTTGCGCTCATTGAGCTCATTGTTTCTTTCAATACTTTAACATGACTTATGTTTAACATTAAATTACCTTTCTCGCTCTTGAGTGTGTACCAGTTTGTCTAAAAAGCAGTTCGAGAAGAATTTTAAATATAGTAATAAAATATACTATTGGCTTAACAAAATATATGTGGGGGTGCTTCAAAAGTTTATAAAGGTGGACATTCTAAAAAGCCATGACAGTGATTGCTTTTTACAGGACAGGCGCTTCAATAGGACCTAAATTTAAAACTTGGGCTTTTTACTTTTATTATTATTTTGTGCTTTTTTCTTAACGAGAGTAGACTTCGAAAAGGTTGACAGGCTTTTACACTTTCACATCAATATAGTATTGTACACTGTCTTAATAAAAATGTTGCCCTTCTTGATCTCATTGTGTATTTGCATACTTTAACACGACTTATGTCTAACATTACATTACCTTTCTCGCTCTTGAGTGTGTACAGATTTGTGTAAAAAACAGTTCGAGAAGCATTTTAAATAAAACATACTATTCGCTTCACAAGATATATGTATATATACAAGAGTGCTTCAAAAGTTAATAAAAACGGACATTCTAAAAAGCCATGACAGTGATTGCATTTTGCAGGAAACTGTGAAGAAACTGTAAGCGGACGCGAAAAAAGCCATTCAATAGGGCTAAAATTTAAAACTTGGGTTTTTTTTTGGATTTTTGAGTAAAATGAATTTTAAGTTCATTTTTATTATTCCTTTGTGTTTCTTCATTAATGATAGTAGAATTCAAAAAGGTTGACATGATTTTTTCACTGTTACATCAAAATAATACTGTAAACTGTCTTAATGGAAATGTTGCGCTCTGAGCTCATTGTTTCTTTGGATACTTTAACATGAATTATGATTATTATTAAATTACCTTTTTCGCTCTTGAGTGTGTACCGGTTTGTGTCAAAAACAGTTCGAGAAGAATTTTAAATAAAATATCCTATTGGCTTAACAAAATATATGTATATACAGGGGTGTTTCAAAAGTTTATAAAAGTGGATATTCTAAAAAGCGTCATTCCAGTGATCGCCTTTTACAGGAAAGGCGCTTTAATAGGGCTTAAATTTAAAACTTGGGCTCTTTACTTTTATTATTATTTCCTGCTCCTTTATTAACGATAGTGGATTTCGAAAAGGTTGACGGGCTTTTACACTTTCACATCAAAATAGTATTGTATACTGCCTTAATGGACAAGTTGGGCTTTTTGATCTCATTATGTCTTTGGATACCTTAACATAACTTATGGTTAAAATTAAATTACCTTTCTCGCTCTTGAGTGTGTACCGGTTTGTGTTAAAAACACTTCGAGAAGAATTTTAGATAAAACGTCCAATTGGCTTAACAAAATATATGTATATACAGGAGTGCTTCTTACTTTTATTATTATTTTGTGCTTTTTTCTTAACGAGAGTAGACTTCGAAAAGATTGACAGGCTTTTACACGTTCACATCAAAATAGTATTATAAACTGTCTTAATGAAAATGTTGCGCTTTTTGAGAACTCATTGTTTCTTTGTATATTTTAACATGACTTATGTTTAATATTAAATTATGTTTCTCACTCTTGAGTGTGTACCCGTTTGTGTAAAAAACAATTCGAGAAAATTTTTAAATAAAATATACTATTGGCTTCACAAAATATATGTATATACCGGGATGCTTTAAAAATTTATAAAACCGGACATTCTAAAAAGCGTCATGCCAGTACTCGCTTTTTACAGGAAAGGCTCTTCAATTTAAAACTTCGGCTTTTTACTTTTACTTTTATTTTGTGCTCCTTTATTAACGATAGTGGATTTCAAAAAGGTCACACTTTACATCAACATAGTATTGTAAACTGTCTTAATAAAAATGTTGCGCTTTTTGATCTCATTGTGTCTTTGGATACTTTAACACGACTTATGTTTAAAATTAAATTACCTTTCTCGCTCTTGAGTGTGTACCGGTTTATGTCAAAAACAGTTCGAGAAGCATTTTAAATAAAATATACTATTGGCTTCACAAGATATTGCTACCGGATCTACGTCGCAATAAGATAACGGCTGATTAAGCTATGAAACGGGGAGTCGCAATAGGGGGTTGTTAAACAGGATAACGCAGGGCCGAGCTAACTCTGTCGCAGACGGCGTGACGGTTCAGGTAAAAGAGAACACCTATAAGTAGAGCGTCGGTCGGCAACGACGCTTGCGACGATTGTCCGGGCACCAGGACACTATGCTATCTACAGATAACCTACCTGCGCCTCCTACGAACTACCACTGGCTGTGTCCCTCCAGCGGGTTACCTACTGAACACCCTGTATATTTGGAGCACCCAATCTTATGTGCGTGCTTGACACAATAAAATTAAGAAATGCAGAGGTAAAAGAAATAAAAGATAAGGTATTCGTAACGTAACAAAATTTAATTAAGTTTGATGTGTTGAACGGATATTGGTTTAAAATAAAATTAAAATTGTGAGATTAGGTATTAAAAAAAAACTTGCGTTGAATGAAAAGTTAAATTTTGACATTAAGTATACTGAAGTTAGGCAGTTGCAAAATTTAGTAAGTATAAAATAAAAAAAACCTTAATAATAAAACATATACTCTGCGCATCAGCAGGAGTTGGTCGGTTGCCGAAACGTTTCTTTCACCTCACATTCAGGTGTACAAATGTTTTCAAAAACATGCCACAACGGCAATGTCAATACATAGGTGTGAGTATATACATAAATTTATAAGCACAAAAAAACAATTGATAAGACAGTAATAGGAACTTAGTCTAATTTGAGAAAAATTCGCTAAATAAAAAAACGTCAGGTTTGCTTACATGAACTAAATTAAATTAATTGAAGGTTACTGATTAGCAAAGTCAAAAGTTAAAGGTAAAATTTTAGGAAAACAAATTTATCATAAAAGAAAATAATTCGATAAAGCCCTGAGCTTCGAGAACCAAAGTTTGCTACTACAAAAATGAATTTATCTGGCTCAGGTAAAAACAATTGATCGTCAAAAGGCAAAAGTTACAATCTTACGGCAATAATTAAACGTGCAAAATAATTATCAAGACTTAAATTTCAAATGCAACACATCCTAAAACAAACATCTATTGAATCGGAAGAGAAACACTGAGTTTATTACTAATTAAATAAAATCTATCCAAAAAGATAATTTGATCTTATAATGAATCTACTAGAATTAAATTTCAATTAAATATTTGCCTCAATATAGGGCTACAGAAATTAAGGTAGTGACAAATCCAAGATTCAGGTCAATCTGATCAATACAAAATTAATAAAATAATAATGGTAATTTAATAAGGATTAAATTGCGACCTCGCAGTTGACTAAGAGGTGCGATAGTTATTAAGCCACTCAAAAAAATTCTTGGTCCAAAACTAGGCAAAATAAGTCTTGCACTCAGACGTAAAGTCGTCGAAAATCGGTCGAAAAATATGAGGTAAAAATCTACAACCTTAGTTGGCAAGATGGTTGCCGGTAGGACGCTGCAGATGGCCAAGATGGCGGCGTCTCCCTTGTTGGAGAAATTCCACTCAACAGGTGGGCTGGATGTTGGATAAAACCCCTGTTGTGGGCGATAACACCAAAATTAAGTCTTCGGAGGGCTCAAATGGCCGTCAAAGAAATCCTAACAGCTTGTGAGGGCTTTTGCGCCCGACAAAAGAATCCTATTAAAATTTAAAAAAACCCAAAGATAAAATCCCGAAAATTAACGCAGAGATATAAACACTTACCCCAATTAATGGAGATCCCACGGTAAACGACTTCAAGTCACCTCAGGGTGCAAAATTTACAACAAAGAAGCCAACACACGTGGCTATACGTGAATTTTTTTGATAACGGTACGACGATATAAATTCACGTTAATATCCCAAAGAAAGGTACGGTAATTTCTGCTTTCTCCAGATTAAGCCGCATACGCGAAAAACTATCCACATGGATAATGTACATAAGTACTAAAGGAAGAAAAGCAATTTGCACACACTGTTCTTTACGTCAGATGTGACCGTCAAGTGTCCGTCGGGAGCGGGAACCTCTTTCATATCCCATGCGCGTTCAATTCCACGCACGTCCCTGTCAAAACATAACGACACGAAATGCCTCCAAACAGACAATCGGGAACATTCAAATAAAATTACAACCACAAGTTTGAGTTTGACCGAAAAAGGGGTTAACACTGTGACTTATAATTATACGCAAACAAGAACATGACTTAGGCGAAACGAGAATAAGCGGAATAACCGACAATTGTACGAAGAAAATTATAGCGCCGACAGCACGAGGGAAAATTTTATGCGAGACGTTGGCATTCCGTGTGCAGACAGATCTGTACAACATAACCGATAAGTTTGAAATAAATAAACAAACAATCTTCCACACGCAGTTTCTATTTCATTATGAGAGAGAACAGAATTTCTACAGGTAATTAACGAAATACCAAAGCTTAAATATCAAAACGCTGCCGAAGACGGTCACGAGAACCGATCATAAACTTATGTTTCAGAAAAATTACCATCCTAACCCCAGGATGAATCACAGAAGATTCCTAATACTTAGAAGAACGATGGAAAGCCACAAATGATCGGCAAACAATTAATAGTATGACCTATTGTCCCGAGCATTTCCCTAATTAATACTTCTTACATTTTTAGAGAGACGACTGCGAAGGAAAAAGGCAAGACAATAAAACTCGGGGCCTGCTCGAGATACTGTGTTTGGCAATACGCAAAACATGAGGAACAGTTACACAATATCTTGACTATCGTTTCGAAGCGTTTACAATCCACAATAAATGCATTAGGCAGGGATCGGTCGTAATATATATAAGAAGATATTTTATATACTTAAGCAAGGCGTAGAAATAATTGCAAATGCGTAAAATACGAAACTACAGGTAGGTTAGATTAAGCTAGAGCTAAGATAATTAAAGTTAGTTATTCAGATAAAGAGGCTTTCACAAAAACAGGGTGTAAATGCCCGATCTTACACAAAATGTATCTGTCATATTCGCGGTACGTGATTTAGAGCGGTGAGGGCTCAATAGTAGGTTTAGTACCCACGGGAGCATACTGCAGGCAGTCTTAGTAACCGGTGAAATAGACAATATACAGGGTACGCTCAAAAAGTCATGAACTTAATACAACATTCCACGTATTTAGACAAAAGGTACACAATCTTTCGCGAACTATAGACAAAGTAAATTTACAACGTAACAAATTCCCCCCTTTCCAGCGAAAAGAAATTGATCGCAGAGCAATTTCTTGCACCGAGAACATAGGCTGACGGGATAAAGATAGTGAAAAGGGTAAGCGAGAGCTCTAAAACGGACGTTGTCTACTACACAAACGCACATATCTACACTCAGTCACAGCAACACCAGATAGCTTGGCCATAACCACCACGTGGCCCTTCGGCATTCGGCCGGTACGGGGAAAGTAACGAAAAATAAAAAGCAAGGGTGTCGAGATTCTGCACAGACGCGCCCCGAGACCTGTCCAACCGACAGCCCAGCACTATTGGTAGCATCACGGGGGAAGAGGGTGTAGACGGGTTAGATATCGGTGTGCCCGGCCGGCGGTGATCCTTACGACGGTCGAAGGCACAGGAATGAGGAGTGGGCACTACCAATAGGCCAAGATGCGGGCAAGGCAACCCCCGAGACGACACTCTGCAGACACGCGACGGTAAAAGAGACCCTTGGGAGAGGCCCTCGGTATCTCAAAACAAACAAAAATAAAAGGTCAACTAAATACGGGTTTATTACTACAGATACGGGATACAAAGCGGAATAGGGAAGAGGTAAATAAAGATAGGGTAAAGCTCAGAATGGCGAAACTGCTCAGAGGTACGGATATGCCGTTACGACAACCAAACATCCGAAGACAACAAAACGAGAGAAGTTCGCCAAACAAAAATAGGTATTAGAGAGCAAAAGTTTAAAGTCTGGACCGGCGTTGTCCCGACTAAAATGCTGAAGGCAACGATAAACCATAAAGGCTGAAGTCATATCCGATTCCTGGAAGTAACATTTTGAACGTAAGAAAACAAAAAGGTCGCCAGGACACGACCTGGGAAGGCTGAGGATTATCACACAAAAGGGACCATCACTCTTCATACCTCCTCAAATAAGAACGTCAAATCCGGTAGTTAAGCAGCACTAGTTAGCTTAAAAGGTAGTCATGTCAGGTAGGGTAAACGAAATATAGTGTGGACTCCCCTAGCAAGGCTGCCACTCCATACATGCAAAGACACGGGAGATCCGAAACATACGGAAGCGATAAAGGCACGGGAAGATAAATGCATAGACGGAGTCTCAGATACAAGCTGTGCAATGGGGCCGGTAATCACACTAACAGAAGTCGATATAAGGAAAATGTTTGCCCTGAAGCGATAGTTTCTTGAAGTATCAAAGCTATTTAGTTAGTAATTGCGGGTTAGGAAACAGATTTTCCAAGATGGAACCGCAACCGCGCGGAAGAGGTCGTACACGTAGCCGCGCGAGGAGACAACCGCAAGCAGGGGGAGGAACAAATGGCAGACCCGGGAGATCCGACAACACGAGAGGGAAGGAAATTGATTGTTCCGGGGTGATCGGGAACAATAGAGGTCCGAGTCCCTTTAGAAGCCTTTTACTTCACGCAGGATCACGGTAGGAGAATTCTTTCAGCCCTCACTACAGGCCGTGAAGGTAACGGTAGGTACAGGTAACGAAAAGGCAAAATCGAGATAAGCGATAATTTTAGGCAGTTAGACCCGTAAGAAGATAGATCTTAATCATCACTCGGTTGAGGTTTCAGCAAATTTGCATGCCACGCCCCGGGCAGCAATTTACCTTCGCAAGTTTTGAGTTCGTAAATGTCAGTGGAGATACGTTTACTAATTTGGAAGGGCCCGACATATTTGTCAGCCAATTTGGCGGTATAGAATTTGGCGGCATCTGAAAGGACGAAATTTTTACGCCAGACCAACTGGTTTACCAAGAATTCATCTCGCCTATGACGAGTATCGTAGCGCGCCTTAGCACGCTCGTATGCTTTCTGCAAGCGGGATTTGATGTCACGATAAAGTTTAGAGAAACCTTCGGAACGTTCTATTAGTTTTTCCGGATCGCGGACCTCGACAAGTGGAGTTCCGTCAGAGATAGGGGCATCGGAAATTCTTTCTCCAGTGAGATTCATCTCACGACCGAAGTTAATGAAATAGGGCGTATGTCCGGTGACTTCGTGTCTAGCAGTGCGCAAGGCGCAAGTGACTTTGGGAAGGTAGACGTCCCATTCGCGATGATTGTCAGAGACATACGAGATCAACATGGTTTTTATAACCCTATTCACACGTTCCACGGGATTCGCTTGAGGATGGTAATTCGCAGTATAGCATGGACGTACTTTATATTCTTTTAACTTAGAACGGTAGTCGTTAGAACGAAACTGCACGCCATTATCGGAAATTACGGAACGAGGTACGCCAAAAATCAGAAACACATCTTCTTCAAGATGTCGGATAATAGACTTGGAGGAAGCTTTACGTAACGGGAAAGTCAGAACAAACTTACTGAAGATATCAGAGACCACTAAAATGTAATTAAAACCGCGCTTGGACCTCGGAAGAGGACCAACAATGTCGACACTGAGGACTTCCCATGGTTTAGTAACTTTAGAATGTCCACCCATACGACCAACAGGAGCTCTTTGGAGAGGTTTCGCCTTATTGCAGTTAGGACAGGCTTTGATATGACGAATCACATCACCTAACATCTTGGGCCAATAGTAGTGTTGCAATATGCGAGCGAGAGTCTTCGCAATGCCCAGATGACCACTTGTGGGCTCGTTATGACATTCTAACAAGACCTCTTGTCGTTGTTCCTTAGGAACATAGATTTTCCATGAATCGGAATCCTCAGAGGGAAAAGCGCTATTAGGCGGTACGTAACGTCGAAGTATCCCACCGATAAGTTGAAATTGAGGGTACTTCTCGGGATGTCTCTTAATTTGTTCTAAGATACGAACGTAACATTTGAGTAAAATGAATGTTAGATTCATTTTTATTATTCTTTTGTGTTTCTTCATTAACGATAGTAGAATTCAAAAAGGTTGACATGCTTTTTCACTGACATCAAAATAGTACTTTAAACTGTCTTAAAGGAAATGTTGCGCTCTGAGCTCATTGTTTCTTTCGATACTCTAACATGACTTATGTTTAACATTAAATTACCTTTCTCGCTCTTGTGTGTACCAGTTTGTGTAAAAAACAGGCCGAGAAGAATTTTAAATAAAATATACTATTGGCTTAACAAAATATATGTATATGCAGGGGTGCTTCAAAAGTTTATATAAGTTGACATTCGAAAAAGCGTTTTTTACAGGAAAGGCGCTTCAATCGGGCTTAAATTTAAAACTTGGGCTTTTTACTTTTATTATTATTTTGTGCTTTTTTCTTAACGAGAGTAGACTTCGAAAAGGTTGACATGCTTTTCCACTATCACATCAAAATAGTATTGTAAACTGTCTCGATGAAAATGTTGTGCTCTTTCAGCTCATTGTTTCTTTAAATACTTTAACATGAACTATTTTTAATATTAAATTAACTTTCTAGCTCTTGAGTGTGTACAGGTTTGTGTAGAAAAACAGTTCGAGAAGCATTTTAAATAAAGCATATTATTGGCTTCACAAGATATATGTATATACAGGGGTGCTTCAAAAGTTAATAAAATCGGACATTCTAAAAGGCCATGACAGTGATTGCTTTTTACAGGAAACTGTAAAGAAACTGTAAGCGGACGCGAAAAAAGCGGTTCAAGCTAAGAGAGATTGACGGACAGCTGTAAGCGGACGCGAAAAGGCGATTCAAGCTCGAAGAGATTGATGGACAGCTATTAAATTACCTTTCTCGCTCTTGAGTGTGTACCGGTTTATGTCAAAAACAGTTCGAGAAGAATTTTCAATAAAATATCCTATTGGCTTAACAAAGTATATGTATCTACAGGGGTGCTTCAAAAGTTTATATAAGTTGACATTCGAAAAAGCGTTTTTTACAGGAAAGGCGCTTCAATCGGGCTTAAATTTAAAACTTGGGCTTTTTACTTTTATTATTATTTTGTGCTTTTTTCTTAACGAGAGTAGACTTCGAAAAGGTTGACATGCTTTTCCACTATCACATCAAAATAGTATTGTAAACTGTCTCGATGAAAATGTTGTGCTCTTTCAGCTCATTGTTTCTTTAAATACTTTAACATGAACTATTTTTAATATTAAATTAACTTTCTAGCTCTTGAGTGTGTACAGGTTTGTGTAGAAAAACAGTTCGAGAAGCATTTTAAATAAAGCATATTATTGGCTTCACAAGATATATGTATATACAGGGGTGCTTCAAAAGTTAATAAAATCGGACATTCTAAAAGGCCATGACAGTGATTGCTTTTTACAGGAAACTGTAAAGAAACTGTAAGCGGACGCGAAAAAAGCGGTTCATGCTAAGAGAGATTGACGGACAGCTGTAAGCGGACGCGAAAAGGCGATTCAAGCTCGAAGAGATTGATGGACAGCTATTAAATTACCTTTCTCGCTCTTGAGTGTGTACCGGTTTATGTCAAAAACAGTTCGAGAAGAATTTTCAATAAAATATCCTATTGGCTTAACAAAGTATATGTATCTACAGGGGTGCTTCAAAAGTTTATAAAAGTGGACATTCTAAAAAGCGTTTTTTTACAGGAAAAGCGCTTTAATAGGGCTTCAATTTAAAATTTGGGCTTTTTACTTTTATTATTATTTCGTGCTCCTTTATTAACGAGAGTAGATTTCGAAAAGGTTGACAGGCTTTTACACTTTCACATCAAAATAGTATTGTAAACTGTCTTAATGAAAATGTTGCGCGTTTTGAGAGTTCATTGTTTCTTTAAATACTTTAACATAAACTAGGTTTAACATTAAATTACCTTTCTCGCTCTTGAGTGTGTACAGGTTTGTGTAAAAAAACAGTTCGAGAAGCATTTTAAATAATATATACTATTGGCTTCACAAGATATATGTATATAGAGGGGTGCTTCAGAAGTT
Source organism: Amphimallon solstitiale (assembly GCA_963170755.1). NCBI lineage: Eukaryota > Metazoa > Arthropoda > Insecta > Coleoptera > Scarabaeidae > Amphimallon > Amphimallon solstitiale. The sequence continues at coordinate 86,738,661 of OY720677.1, read as the reverse complement.
AATAAAATCGGACATTCTAAAAAGCCATGACAGTGATTGCTTTTTACAGGAAACTGTGAAGGAACTGTAAGCGAACGCGAAAAAAGCCATTCAATAGGGCTAAAATATAAAACTTGGGCTTTTTTTTCTGGATCTTTTAGTAAAATCAATGTTAGATTCATTTTTATTATTCTTTTGTGTTTCTTCATTAACGATAGTAGAATTCAAAAAGGTTGATATGCTTTTTCACTGTTACATCAAAATAGTACTTTAAACTGTCTTAATGGAAATGTTGCGCTCTGAGCTCATTGTTTCTTTCGATACTCTAACATGACTTATGTTTAACATTAAATTACCTTTCTCGCTCTTGGTGTGTACCAGTTTGTGTAAAAAACAGTTCGAGAAGAATTTTAAATAAAATATACTATTGGCTTAACAAAATATATGTATATACAGGGGTGCTTCAAAAGTTTATAAAAGTGGACATTCGAAAAAGCGTTTTTTACAGGAAAGGCGCTTCAATCGGGCTTAAATTTAAAACTTGGGCTTTTTACTTTTATTATTATATTGTGCTTTTTTCTTAACGAGAGTAGACTTCGAAAAGGTTGACATGCTTTTCCACTATCACATCAAAATAGTATTGTAAACTGTCTCGATGAAAATGTTGTGCTCTTTGAGCTCGTTGTTTCTTTGGATACATTAACATGACTTATGTTTAATATTAAATTACCTTTCTCGCTCTTGAGTGTGTACAGGTTTGTGTAAAAAAACAGTTCGAGAAGCATTTTAAATAAAGCATATTATTGGCTTCACAAGATATATGTATATACAGGGGTGCTTCAAAAGTTAATAAAATCGGACATTCTAAAAGGCCATGACAGTGATTGCTTTTTACAGGAAACTGTAAAGAAACTGTAAGCGGACGCGAAAAAAGCGGTTCAAGCTAAGAGAGATTGACGGACAGCTGTAAGCGGACGCGAAAAGGCGATTCAAGCTCGAAGAGATTGATGGACAGCTAGTTATTGTAATAAAAACTTAGAACTTATTTATTACTTATCTTACCGACTATATCTATCCGTATCTAAATTACATCTATCTATTTTCTATGGCCCCACCTCGTTCGATACCTACCTTTGCGTCATCAGCATCTTTGCTCTCTGTCTAACTTCCGCGATCGACAAAGTCGCTGATTCTGTTCCGGTATTTGTAACTTTTACGCATCTATGGAAATTTCTGTGGCAATACTTCCATCTGAAGTGTACTTTAATGCGTGAACCACTTACCCGTTTTCTTTCTTTGACTACGGGGTTAGGAATACGTGATAAAGTATCAGCATTAGCGATAATAACTTCCTTTTTATACTGAATTTCATAATCATAAGCGGACAATGTTAATGCCAATCGCGTTATTCGCTATTCGTGCCGGTTATTGTTACTGGAATACTTTTGTCTCTGTTAAATGTATAATTATTTATTATATATATTATATATGTTTACGATTTAACACTATCTCATTACAGTTTTAATATCAAACAATGTCAGTATTATCTTAAACTATCTAATTCAAACACATATGAAACTAGTATTTCAATGAGGCTGAGCTCATCTTGTATTGAAATCCCTGATCCGGTTTGTGGTTTTGGTATGGGTTGTTTGCGATCCTGTGTACGGCTGATCTGCTATCTGATTCTTAAAGATGTTTCGCTTTTTTGTATGCACACATTGATTATAGTCAATGTAATTTTTCGAACATGTATCGGTGTCATCCTCACCAATTATGCCATAAATTGACGTACTCTCTTCTATAAAAGGTGTTCGTCGATGTGCATTTGTTTGTTGTTTTTGTCAAGGTTGGAACTTCTTAAGTATTAATTCTTTTGAAAAAAATCTGATTTTTTGTATTCATCATCGAAATCAGATTTATAACGCATTTCCCTGGAACCTCGTTGAAAATTAACTTCTACACGAGAGTTCCCCACCAAAGCTTTAAGTGAATAGTTGTTTTTTCGTCGTTTAATTTTTTCTTGTCTTATTTTCGAAAAGCTCCTAAATCCACTATAGTATTTACGGTATGATTCCGAAAGAGACTGCAGCAACTGAATGCACCTGCAGGCTACAGACGCAGACAACTGTGCCGTTGCCGTCAGTGGTCGGATCCATGTTGCTTAGGCAACAAGTTTGTTTTGCAGTCGCTTCGGAGTGTTGCTTGAGACTGCATATTAGACATGTTTGACGCTACCGATACAATTTTGTGTTTGTTGGAAGAGGAAGGAGACGTCGATGACTTTTTGTTATTATGTACTAGAAACAAAGGAAAGACAACCAACGATGCCTTTATTTAAAAACAGACTACATGAAGGTTTATTTAGTAGGGTGGGCCGAACCATATAGGGGAAAAATGAAAGGTGAGAACTCACGCAGCCTGGGTGCTACAAAGTTGTCTTTACTGTTATTGATCATTCATGCAAAGTTTCAGCTCCGACAAACGCCATCTTCAGGTGCGTAGACCGATTTGTATTTTTCTCATAGTTTGCTATTGAAATATCAGTGAAAAATGTAGCTCTTCGCTTATTTCACTCAATGAAAATAGAGTTTTAATGACTGAAATAACCCTGAACTCACCACGTGGAGGTGGCTGCATAGCGAGTTCCGCCCTACCTCCCATCAGCCAAAAATTGTATTTTATTGCTCTAAGATCTTTAAAAATTGCTGTTTTGTCTCAACTTTTGGAATTTTTTGTCTGGAGGCAATCCGAGCTCGAATCAAGCCATCTCTTGCTTGTATTCCGCTTACTAAAGTAGAGGCTTCGGTGACTATTCTGATGCATCGTTCAACGGCTTGCGAGTGACAAGGGTATTTCAAAATTTCAATGTCGTCAGGAACTGTCACAATCATCTCTTGCAAGGAATCATGGGGTATTGCTTTTGTAAGGGGTGGTTCAGTTACGCTAACTGACTGCCAGTTTATCAATTCGGTGTAATCTTGAGCCTCAAAATTGAGCTTAGGGACTTTGAATTCTCGGATGTCGCCATTCTGAAGATCCGTTAACCTACATTTGAGAATCCTTCTTAGCCCAAGTTCCCTGATATGCTTTCGATCATCTCTAATCATTGCCAACATTATATTTTCTCAAAAAAATGCGTTCCTTTGTATGACTGGATCAATCACTTCTTTAAGTGCTCTTGGTAGATATCTGGATCTTCTTATCCAAGAGAACAAATGTCTGGAGCCTTCAGTACACGATGATTTGATTTTAATGTCGAATCAAACAGGAGCATACACTTTCAATATAAATTCCGTTAATGTTTTCAAGCCGTCCGAAGGTTGTTCTGTGGCTACATACAGTCTCAAAATGCTATTAGCCGTTGTCAGCCATCTTGCGTGTGACATTTAGCCAGGATCACGTTTGGATAATTTTGAGGATATATTACCTCTTGCAATTGCGGAACACATTTCATACAAATAAACTTGATCGGTACTGGTGTCAGTTAGGTCGAATTCTGGTAGTTCACCTTCAATTTTTTCGAATTTGACAACTTGGAAGGTTCTGACATGTTGAAAGAAGCTTGCCGATAGGTCCTGAGAATCCTTTTGGATCGTTAGTTTTACCATCCATTTCCTCAATCAAATGGCGACGTGGAAGTTCATTGGCGTGCAATAGGCAAATCTGCCATTGCAACGAGTGACCAATTGCTACTTCCAATTGCTTTACAATTCCATTTTTGAAGCCCGTGTTTACAATTGTTCCGTCACAGCCAACAGCAACAATGTCTTCTACAGATCCTAGACTGTCACTTAAGAAATCAAAAATACTTGACTTTATGTTTCTGGCATTTCCTGAGTTAGGAGTTACATGTCCCAGATAAGTAGATCCAGGTTCTGCAATTAGAACAAAATGTTCCTCCAATACTTGTCTCTTATGGTAAGTGCTCCCTTTTTTCACCGTCTGCAGTGTTTTGTCCTTTTTACCGTCGAAGTAGATCCCTGTAACTTTTAAATTGTTTATTGATTCTTTTTTCAGCTCTGTTCTTCGTCTTTTTCGTTCTCTCCTTAATTTACTACGGTTTAATAGTTTTGATGAATCATTCCTACTGACAACACCGAGATCTTGCAGAAAAGCATTTGCTAGAAGAGAAGCAGATCTATCGGAAACTCCAGTCCGATCGCAAGCCTCTGTTAAATTTCTGAAATTTACTCCTCGAGGGTCTGTTCTTGTTGCTTTTGAAGTTGATGGATCATTTATTTGAAAATAAAACTCACTTGTTGACAAGCTTTCAGACAAAAAATCATTTTCTCTCACTGGGGAGGAACTTGTATCTAAAACATTATCTTGTGATGCATGCTCTAATTGCTCTAGACCGCTTTGGTCCTTTAGTTCTTTTTCCGCTTTGGCTTTTCTTTGCATACGTTTTTGTAATACCCTTGTCAATTTAACGTCAACATTTCCAATGAACATTTTCCTTTCTGTTCTTTGATCTTTTCAAAATTCTTGTTCTGTTGTTCTGGGGACTTTATTTTTACATTTGCACGAGTTAAAATCTTTACACTTGCAGACCGAAATATCAAGAAGTTTTTCACTTGATTGTCTAAATTTTTCTAGCTTCTCTAAACATTTTTTACTATGTACAGATGTAACGTTTTTTTTTTAAATTCCTGAACTTTACAACATTATCTCTAATCAACCGAGATATCTCTTGTTCGCTTGAGCCTCAAATCTGTATTGAAAAGCATTTTGTCAAATGCTTTTCAATACAGATATAACTTTTTTAGACACTTCACTTATACTCGGGTCTTTGCCATTGTTCTTGTCTTTTATCAATTGTTTGTGCCACAAATATGCTCTCATTACATCACTATAAGTCGGAAGTATGTTGCTCTTAAGTTCTGTGAGTGCTCCAAATACCTCACATTCAATATTTTTACGTGTGTTCGGCATTTTTCGCACAAGTAAACAATTACACGTTCTCTAAATGCAGTTGCTCAATAGACGATAAGGTGACAGCGTCGATAGTTCGATACAACTAAACTTGTCGGAACAGGAATAGCAGATTTGCGGCGCCGCGCCGGCGGCGTAATCTTGGTACTAGGGCGTGCGCGCGTTTGCGCAGCAGAATTCGTTCAAATATTTTTCGATGGTTTTAGGAGTTTATTTGTATATTATTTTGAGCAGCCTAACTATGTGGAGGAAAGATAAATTGCTCACTTTGAGTTTATGATATTTTTCATAATTTTCCTTATTTTGACCTAAACTAGGTACCTGAAGATATTATCATAGAAAGCCAAAATTTTGTAGCATAAATATTATATCAAAATGACAACTTTTAATTACCCAGGACATATGATATTCGCAAAAAAAAAAAGTTCGACCCACCCTATTATTCAGTGTTGATTAAAAATCATTTGATGGCCAGTGAGGATATATTTAGAAGCTACTGTCGTTTAAATAAAAAACAGTTTAATTTTATACTCAGTTTTATTTATGAAGAAATCAAACCAAAAGTTTTAAGAAATGCTATAAGTGCAGAAGAAAAGCTATTTTTGACATTGAGGTAAGATCACAATTTATCATATTGCAGTTCTTTTTGGCTCTTCACTTTCTTCATTTACCTGAAATGATAATTCAATAGGTTCTGGGGAGGTTGTGGCACTAAGGGCATTCGACATGTAATGGACTGGTCCCTGTGTATAAGATGTGTTAGTGTATTCTGATGGAGATGATGATGCAAGAAAATCAGGGAAAGATATGTTATGCGACAGACCTGAAGAACTTGGCGTTGTAAGTGCATTTATTGCTGTCTTGATCTCATAATCCGATAGGATTATACTTAACTGTTTCTTTGCTTCTGCTTTTTGAAGTGGTGGCATATTTTTTGCCTTTTTTCGTCTCTCTTTTCCACATCTTTAGCAGCTCATCTTCCGTGTTACGTGTTCGGCGCTTTTATTTTGGCCGTGTTTGTTCTCTTGATTCATTATTTAATGTTTCAATTACGCTGTCGTCGCCATTTTGCGTTTCATTATTACTGGACAAAACCTCGTCTGCCGACTCTCCAACAAGAATTTGCTTCTCAGAACTTAATTGATCAACATCTTCCTCATTCTCTGTCAATTCCTGTGGTGACGTTGGTATATTCGAACCTCCAGATCTGTGCTGGGAAACACCGTCCAGGAATAGTAATTTTGGTGTCTCTGATTTTTTAAGTTTTTTGGGGAACCTAAACCAGTACCTAATTTATCTTTCTTCTTAAATCTATTGTAACCATCGCGAATGAATTTCCATTTCTTCTTACACTCTTCACCTGCAAATTGAATGGTAAAATTATTATTTACATAAACAAATTGTTTGTTACAGATTTTTGGCCACAGGGGAAAGCATACCGTATATCAGAGTCCTACATATCCCGAATTGTGAAAGGTGTACTTAGGTTTTTGAGACAGAAATTAATACCAGTTTTAATTACGCCTCTTACTGAAAACGATTTCAAACGTATCGAACATGATTTTTGGCAGAAATACCCAATCGCATTGGAGGAATTGATGGTAAACATGTGCGCATTAGAGCACCGAAAAATACTGGGTCACTATTTTTCAATTACAAACATTACTTTTCTATTGTGTTGTTGGCTATCGTGGATGCAAATTATATATTATAAATAGCAGTTGATGTTGGTGCTTACAGGAAAGAATCTGACAATGGTATATTTAAAAAAATCTGTGATTGGACAGAAAATAGTGAATAAAAGATTTAATATTCCACCACCGAAATGTTTACCAGGTACAGATGTAATAATACCCCATTTTCTGATTGGAGATCAAGCATTTGCATTAGATACATATATGATGAAACCATATCCTTTTGGGCTATTAAGTCAAGTGTTTAGAGTGTTTTATACAACTATTGCTGATGCTCCAAATGTAGTTGATAATCTAATATTAACAACTTGTTGTTGACACAATCTTCTTCGTGACTGTTATCTTGAAGAAAATAATACTACAGTTTTTAATTACAATAATGAAGAAACAGCCCGGACAACATGTATGTATAAGTTAGCTGGCTTTGGAGGATTTTCTAATAACGAAAGATTTCAAATTAGAGACAAACTTAAAGATTTTTTCTGAAGCGAATACGGCGCAGTTTCATGGCAAGTCGCCGCTATTGAATGAGGAACATGATGAATTGAATAACTATATCCACAAATTGTATCGTGATATATTGAATAGACAAAGAACATAACCTAAACAACTACTCACTGTTTTTATTGAGTTCCTCTCCTATTCTTTTCCAAATGGTTTCCTTAAATACATTATTCCGATAATTGGCGTGGCCTGTGTCATAAATTACTTCATGTTTGGAAATAATGTTTATTAATTTATCTTCTTCTGCTTCGGAAAAACTCATTTTTAATTTTTCAAATGATTTAAAAACACTTGTTACTCTGCGGTCAGCGTCACCACTGGTTCATGATCGGTAGAGCGATCTGCGGTAGAAGCGTGGTGTGACCGCAAGCGACAGTGGTGCCGCATTCAGAATGTACTGCGTTTAAAATCATACAAACCATTAAGCCCGATTTATAAACTTGAAGTTGACGTCCTTGCAGTTGTTCGAACTGCGAATGGAAACGTTGACAACTAAATAAGAGTGCACATAACCTACGAATAAATTCCATGTTTTTTTATGCAATTTAAAAGATTTCAAAAATGAAGTCGATAGACTATAATACGAAGTTCGCAGCAGCTGGTATTGTTTTATGTGCATATGCAGCTTTAATATCGAAAATGAATAATCGAAAACAGCGACAATACAAAGTGAGACCCATTAATCGAAACAGAAGAGTAGGAGAAAATAACCAGTATTATCAGAAAATGAAGGGTTGGGATACATCTCAATTCTTTAAGTACACAAGAATGACAATACCTGTTTTTGAGAAGTTATTAAGCATCATCAAACCCTCTATAATACGGCAAGTCAGGTCGGATGGCATATATCAGAGGAAAGACTAGTGATAACATTACAGTAAGGCTTACACACACATTTGATATATAATAATATTTAAAGAATAATTGTATATGTTAAGTTGTTATTGTAAAATATAAGTTTTTCGTTAATGTTTTTCTTTCTTTTAGATGTCTATCACAAGGTACAAGTATGCAAGCACTGGCATGGGCATTTAATGTTGACATGAAACTGTCCACTATATCGTCTATGAAACATGCAAAGTGCTATGGGATACATATTCAGACACCAGCAAAAAGTGGGTCATTATACTACAATTATAAACACAAATTTAGTATAGTTCTATTAGCATGTTGTGACAGTAGATATCGCTTTACAATGGTAGATATAGGGGCATTTGGGTCAGAAAGTGATGGTGATATTTTCCAAAACAGTATTTTTGGTAAAAGACTAGAGGAAGTAGATATGAATTTTCCAGGAGACAGGAACTTACCAGGCACAGATAAGGAAATGCCATATTTCTTAGTAGCTGATGAGACATTTCCTTCAGTCAATTCAGTGGTTGTTCTGGTATCATAAAATTGTATGTCAATACTTTTGTTACTCATTAGTTCCTGAGTAGGTCCTATATTTATATTGAGGTTCATCAAAAACAGTATCTCTTGAAATTATTATTTGATCAGTATTCGGATCCCAAAGTCTATATCCACTACCTGCATATCCTACCATCCTATATTCTTTAGCTCTTGGTTCTAATTTATTTGCTCTTGGTAATATATATGCCCATACTTTACTACCAAAGACTCTTAATTTGTCTAAAGAAATTTTCTTTTCAAATATTTGTGCAGGTATTTTTCCCTTTATGGCTCTACTAGGAGATCTATTTATTTGATAAGCAGCACATCTCAGCTTCTCCCCATAAATAATTTGGCCAGTTTGTATCAATAAACATGCTTCTTACCTTATTTAACAATGTCCTATTCATTCTTACAGCTACTCCTCCTTGTTGTGATGTGTAACTACAAGTCGATTCCTGCCTGATACCATTTTTCTTACAGTAATTTATCAACTCTTGTGATGTAAACTCACTTCCATTGTCGGTTCTCAATCTACACACTTCGTTCCCATTTGCTTTCATTTCCTCTATATACTCGAAAAGATAAATCTTAGCCTCTGATTTTGTCTTTAATAAATATACTTTACAAAAATGTGAAAAATCATCTATAACTGACAAATAATATAGTTCTTCATTTTGAGTTTGTATAATCATTGGACCGCATATATCACTGTGTATAAGTTCACCAATTTTATTCGATCGTGGCTTTGTTACTACTTTAAATGGCTGACGAGTTGCTTTACTTTCCATACAAGAATCACACATTGTGTTTGTATATGGTAAACCCATTAACTTTAAACTATACCTATTCAAGTGGCCTAATCTCATACGCCACAATTCATTATTTAAACTATTTTTTACTTGAGTAGAACTATTACAATTTACACTATTATCTTTACCATACAACTTAAAATTAACAACAAATAAATTTCTTATTCTCTTACATTTTACATCAGTATTTTTCTTTTCTATAGTTGCTGTTCTCTTTTCAAATATGACTTTAAAACCAGCATCATTTATTTTATTAACTGATAGCAAACTGTGAGTTAAATCGTTAACTATTAAAGCATCTATACTAATACTAACATTATTTTCCTTAATATTTAATTTACCTTTTTTTTTGCATTTATAATTTGCCCATTTGCTATTTTTATATTTACAGTTTCGATATCTATAACATTACTCATATAATTTTCCAAAGATTTACATACTAAGTTATCTGTTGCACCTGAATCCAATAAAAAATTTACATATCTATAATCTTTATCGGTTAAATTTAACCTAGCTGTACTTGCAACGAATGATAGGGATTCCTCTTTTTCATTAGTAGGGTAGATTGGACAGTTCTGGCTCCTCCCCCACCACTATTTACTCCCCCCACCACTCAATCCACCACCACTCCCCCACCCAATCCCACCACTCAATCCCACCACCCAACCCCACTCCCCCACCACTAATTTTAGTTCCGAACGCGGCCACCGTGGATTTGCAGATGGCGCTGCGGTCGGCGCGCAAATTTAAATTTAAATTAATATACGGGGTGTCTCAAAATTTTAAAAAATAAATACATATACAGTATGATACTTTGTGACGTATGAATCATACAGGGTGTTTCAAAAATTAGAAAAGTAAGATGGCGAATCCAAGATGGCCGTCAAAATTATAAAAATACATATACAGCATGGTACTCGGTGACGTAGCAGTCAAATATTAATATACAGGGCGTTTCAAAAGTAAGGATTTAGAAAAAGCAAGATGGCGAATTCAAGATGGCCACCACCAGAAAAACATAACTAATATAGCCGAAGCTAGACGTGGCTGGGGTGCCCTAAATTTAATGAATACATGTTTGAAATCGTATATGACGTCAATTGCAATCATGACAACTGTGTGCAACTTATCTTGTTTTCGCGCGATCATTGTAAAAATATGAATTTTAATTAGTCTACTTACCGCAGTAAACAATCGCACGGCACCACACACAATGCAATACTGAAATTATTTTAAACTCGGCCACCTAGGCTTTTGAGATGGCGCTGTGGTCGGCATGCAAATTTAGAACTAAATACATTTTCCTAATTTAAGATACAGCAAGTGTTGAACAAGGATATAAAAGATTAGCTTCTTTAGACAAAATTTATTTTTTTATATACAGATACAATTAAACTTATCAGTATCACATTTATAGAGCAATCAATCACGACTATTTTCACACCAATTACAATTAGCCTAGTTTCATAACTTCATAGTCATAATGAAGAGTTTCAAAAGAAGTATGTAGCACTTCTAACATTAGAAAAGCGTTTAATGAATTTGAATGATCCTCTATTAATTGAACAATATTGCTATATAGATCACCACTTAAATTTATACATGATTTCAACAATGTATTATAAAATATCTGAAACTCACTATCTGCGAAAAATGATAATTTACATTTAATTAGTGGTTGCAACTTATACAAATTATTATATGTATCCTTCTATAACACCATCTGCTGATTTCGACTACTTATTCGTATAACACTAATAGTTTTATATGTCGATGATTCGATTCGGTGGTTAATACTGCAACCTTCAGTTTTGCAAGATTCCTCCCATTCCTCCAATGTGAAGAATATACAGTTTGTCGGGGAACGAAGCTGAATGATGGGGACGTATCCAGCTGCTGGACTAAGGCCGATGTTGAGCCATTTGGAACCACTTTTGTTTAGAAAGTATGATGACTGTCCAATTAGTTGTTTTTCCTTAACGATGTTGCCATCAATCATTTTAAGAGATTCATCAATAAATTCATTATAAGTTTCTGGAAAGAATTAAAAAAATTATAGAATTATTACTTTAGATGTAATTGTTTTAAATCTTACTAGCTTCCATTTTAATGTTTATGAGAAATTAAGCGCACAACTGAACTGATACTTTGACAAACTGAGACTGGTTTACGTTGAAGAGTATTATATCAAATATTAAAGATAGTGGGGATACTTACTCAATTTGAAGCGGCAGAACAGCTCCATCCGAGGCATGCGCAGGGGACCAGCTAAGGAGGTGGTAGATCGATCTTATAGTGTCCCCAGGCCAGAGTGTGGATACCATCCCCATTAATAAAGCGTTTATCATCGTGAGGTGATAAGGCTAGTTTATTTTGTTCGACCGAATAGATATTATGTAATTTCACGCTAAATAAATTCTGTTTCTTTAATAATAAATTTTGTTCGAATAAACAGCCGCGATAATCCGCCAAACTGATTTCATCCCGGACTACATTCTTTTTTACACCTTTCGCTTTTTTAATTTCCCTACCCTCAACCGCTAGGGCATACATTTTCGCGCGCAATCCAACAAACTCACTCATTATATTACCCGCATTTTCATCTTTAAATAAACCTAAAACAGACTTGTTTTGAGGTGGTATGTTGTAGACATTATTGGCCGAAAAGTTCGATGTATCGAATTTTGAAATATTTTTCTTAATGTCGCCGTATATATCATTACTCTCCACTTTTAAAATAAAACTGTCCGTGTCCATATAACATAGACACACCTTTTCTGCATACTCGCGTTTCAAAAAATTATAATAAAAGTCATACATTAAATATTTTGAAAGCTCCAAGACGGAGAAGCCAATATAAATAGGTTTATTATATACAACTTTTAACTTCTCCATCTGGATAGCTACAAAGTTTTCCGAAAATATGCTAATACTCTTAAAATTTAGTTTCGCGATTAAACTACCAGCCTCGCGACTTTTACCATGGTCCTCTCAATGTGTGACCAATTTGACATCTACACGCTTATCAACATTCTCCATGGTTTTACCATATACAGAGTTGTTCATAAGCTTGTAGAAGTCTTTTTCAAAATCATTTTTAGCTTGCTGACGTAGGCTGGTGTTTAGGTCGATATAATTTTGAAGTCAGTTTGACTGATTGCATTTCAAAACGCGATAAATTTTGGTGATTTTCAGGCCGAAATGTAACGCTTGCTTTAATGTTCTATAGTGTATGACATATTTCTCCTTATTTTGCAAATTAGCGATCAACTTTTTATTTTGAAATTTAGATGTGGGAGGTACCATGTTTTCGGAGAGAAAAGGTAAGTCGTTATGCTCATCATGCAAAGTTACAGGATACTCGACATCTACTTCCAAAAAATAACCAATCTGTGAATCATCAGCGACCCCCGAGATATTTAAATTGTCAATTTCATCTTGACTAACCCAACTAAACCCGCCGAATGGTAGATACTGCGACATTGCCCACCCATACAAATTGTTGGCGTCCCAATAAGCTAAATATGAACTAGGAGCACTCGCATCATAATTGGTCATATATTTATTATTTGCTGTAGCGTGCCGCAAAGATACCTGGCACAACCCACCCCTGATACTCCGCTTAACAAAATGATGCATATCGATGTCAGTGAGTAGCTCCAGTTCAATTTTGGTATGCTTCAACATAGCATCCCAAGACAGGCCAGGGCTGGTGTAATATTGTGCCGGATCCAAACTATATGTATCACGACAAAGTTTTCAAAAATATCAGCCAAAAGTAAAACATCGGTTTTTAAATATAAATTCGAATATTCTAATAAATTTTGACATTTAAACGTAGTCCAAACAGTTTGTGCATGTTGATATTCCGCAACCGAAATATCATCATTAGTTAATGAATTGAAAAAATCGCGCTTTGCCGGTAAGGCCGGTTCTTGCAATCGCCCAAAGGTATCTATATATTGGTAAGGGAAAATACCCTTCTTTCTAATTAATTCGAATTCTGAATCTACTGGGAACGCGCGTCTAACATTTAAGAAATCTTGCGAATCTAAATTTTTCGCGAGCTTATCGATAGAAGACGCCATGAACCGAAAACTATCTAAAAACCGTAGATTTATATAAACATTTTGTTTCTCGCCCGATTTATCCGAATAATCAGCGACCAAAACTTTCGCGCTAAAACTAATATACCGTTCTTTATTAATCGGAATTACATCAATATTTAAATTTTGTTGTGCCAAATCTCTTAAAAATAGATGGCTATCGTACCCGCTCAAATTATGAAAAAAGATAGGGACAAATTTCGGAATTTTGAAGTTGAGGTTACAATTAGAATGAGCGGCCCCTCGAAACGCTCCCGTAATGTGGCAGTGGTCTCTCACTCTATCTCCGTTGAGAGATAGTTCACATATGTGGCAAATCACGGCCTCATTATATAATTTTTGTTCGCTATTATTTAAATAATTCATCGGCATGATAGTCTTTAAATAGTTTTCATAGATTAGCTTAACGTCTTCTATCAATTTTTCAACAAACACCGTTGAGCAATCTAAACCGGCATACGTGACAAATTTATTTAAATTTGCATCAAACGAACACACAATTTGATATGCAAAACTATAAGGAATATGAAAATGAAAAGTGTGAACACATGGATGTTAAAACTAACATCAAGCAGTAAATAATTACTGTGACTTACATATATACCTTTATACGTAAAACGTATATGCATATATGCATGTGTTTGAGATACACACATACACATGCATATATGCATGTGTGCATATACGTTTTACGTATAAAGGTATATATGTAAGTCTCTATAAGGAATATGTTTGAATGTTTTATTTGTGTACGAATTAGATGGATCACCGCTGCATGTGTGAATTGGTTGGAGAATACTTTCAAAATCGGCGTAAACAACAAAAGGAACGGACATTTTCTTATCATAACCATCAAATCTTTATATATTTTGATGTAATAAATCACCAAATTTAGTTTTACGCGCATCAGTTGAGGGTAGTACGGTGTAAACATGATTGCAATCATTCTGTTGATGGGTGTTTAATTTTTCAACAGTACTGAATCTCACTAAACACCCATCGCAGATGTGTATGTATCTGACCGTCATGCTTATTTATTTGACGTCCTCCAAGTCAGAAGACTCGGTGACAATGATGTATCGAGTATTAAATGGTTTTAAGTCGATTATTTCCTCATCTGCTATCGCTTTAACATAATGAGCAAATAGCTCCAACTGCACCTTAATGCCCGATACAGCCCTAGCCAGTACATCTTTAATCAGGCGGCACACTTTAATTTTCAAATCTGCCAAAAAGGTTAATATATCATAATTTTTATTACCTAAAATTTTATAACTCGCGACACGGTTTTTGAAGGATGAATTAATTTTGAACACTCCATCCGGCAGCATAAATGTGTTATTATTTAAATGCTGCTGTGAGCGGATATGTCCCCTATATAAATAATTATTAGGAAAACTCAACCCACAACAGCTTACCTGAGACACCTCTCGACTAGTAGATGGAGCAGCATCCGCAAGTCTATTAGAACTAGTGGATGGTGCTACATCTACTTTAACCCTCTTCTTAGATGGTCCACCAACATGCTCACGCGACTCCACACCCTCACCGCAAATACAGCAATGAAAATTGCGGTGGAGGGTGTTTACATGCCGCTTCAAGTTATCACGGCGACTGAAGGTTTTTTCACATATGCTGCAATTCATTTCTGCAAAGAAACAAGTAAAATGAAATAATTAATAATTCAAAACATTTTAGAAAATGTACGATTAACTTGACTGTTTATAATGAAATATTATAAAAACAAATTTAAAACCGAGTAATAATGTGATTAATATTTACAAAATACATTAAAGAAGAAATTTAAAAAATTAATTATTACTTACTGTTCTAATAATAAGAGCTTTAATTAAAAACAATAGCTATGCACACTCAACGAGATTACTGTGAATACTGAAGTTTAGAACAAGGAATATTCTATTTTATTCAAGCATTAGTAAAACAATTGTATGTGTAAACTACTTCCGGTCTACCGATTTTACTAAAAATCTAATGAGATCTCAAGAGAGGTATATCACACGTAAATATAAAATTTGCTTAAAGTTCTTCTCGGATTTAATTTTGAGTACATATGAATTCTTAAATTTATTTAAACTTAGTAGTTGTCGAAATATTGGCAAAATTCGTATTTCAAAATACTGTTGATAATGAAAACAACAACAAATAAATTTAAAAAACCAGGTAATATCTGTTTAATGTGATTAATATTTGTAAATAAATTAAAAAAAATAGAGCTTTAAAAACTACTTACCGATTTAATATATGGACTTCACTAAAAACAATAACGATGCACACTCGAGGAGACCAAGATGTTGAATAAAGTTTAGAATAAAGAACTGGTACTTTAATAGACTATTATTTAGCGCATCGTTAGATGTGTGTCTTTCTCTTACATATTGATATGTTTCATATGACATTTCTTGTTAACCGCATAATACAACTTTCATTTTCTATTACACACAATTGCATGCAGTTGACCTACATTAACATTACACGCTTTAGCTTTCTTTTAGAAACAAACATGCGGGTTCTCGAATTTAAAAAATTAATCGCGTAATTGTGTGTTCTTTGCTTTATTGTCTTAAAACTATTTATTTATGTCTATAGTATTTTATCATTCTCTTCAGAAAAAACATGTTTTATTATAACTTTTATTTGTAAAACAAAATCTAAAATTGGAGTTTCGGACATAATGAATTTTGTTTAAAATTAGTAGGAATATTGGTAAAATTAGATGTTTCACTGAAGTAAAACTACTACCTGACTAACAATTTTACTGAAAATCTAATCAGATATCAAGAGTACATTAGTAAATATAAAATTTGTTATAGTGGTTTATAATATAAAAAATATGTAAGATTTTAATGTTCATAAAAATACTGTTTATAATGAAGAGAAATTTAAAGCCGAGTAATAAATGTGAATATGATTAATATTAAAGGAGAAGAAATTTAAAAAAATAATTATTACTTACTGTTTTAATAATAAGAGCTCTAACTAAAAACAATAACGATCACAGCGTTTTACTAAAAGTTTAGAATAATAACTATTATATTAAAGCACTAGTAAAACGCAATTGTATCCATCTTGTATATTTTACTTAGATGCGTGTGTAATAACAACACAGGCCTGTGAATTGCAATATGCACTTAACTTTCTGTTTCAACTAATGCGGGTAATCCATTAGTATTCTTTACACATTAACTCTAATAGAAACTACATTACACATTATGTATTGATTTTTCCATACCGCCGCGAAATACATACTAATCAATTCTGTTAATAAATTCTTTTTATGCCAAATTATTTATAATGAATAAATATAAATTAATATTATAGTATTTAATATTATTTTCAAAAACAAACGCATGTTTTATTGTGATTCTCTTTAATGTATACGTATACAGCATGATACTCTGTGACGAATTAAATATATAGCACGATTTTGTGATGAAGTATGTGAATATGAATATATACGGTGCTCCAAAAGTGTTGAACAAGGAAATAAAAGATTAATTTATTTAGTTAGAATTTATTTTTATATACAAACAGATACAAGTAAATATGCTAAACTATTCTGAGAAAATCTTGTAGTATTCTAACATTGTGTAATGCACAAACACAATAATCTTTAGTATGAAACAGGCAAGTTGAATTCGTCTTATCTAACTTAATGCTATTTTTATCACATTCTAAATTAATTATTACAGAATTAGGTAAATAATTTGTTAGAAACATTTTTTTCTGATGACCTTTCACATAAATGCGGTCGCTGTAGTGAACAAATCTACTTAAAATATTACTTATTTCGGAGTAGGGTATATATCCATCATTATAACGTAAACCATGATGATTTTCTTTTAACCACACTACCTGACGTAATTCTTCACGTGTTAACTTATTGTAAGAGATATTAGACTTGAAAATGAAATGTCCCATTTTTACACCATCACTAATTGCCATCTCCTTAAGCATAAACCCATTTTTTAATTGAAATCCCTGTAGATCAATAATTATATATGAATGCCGCTGCAATAAATTCGGGTTAGTCTCAATATTCTCATTCCTATGTTGAAATGGATCCTCTATAGATATTCTACATTCACACAATTCATTCACTAACGTTGTATCATCAAAATTATCCATTACGAAATTATTTTCTTCACTGTTCCCGTAAGAGGTTGATATTCCACCAAGTAATCTTGTAAAATGAGGCATTATACTACGGTATCTGGTTTAAATTGTTCTTGACACTCTATCTCCAGCTTGATATCAACGCTTGAGGAAATTAATGATTCATTTTGCTTGGAGCAGTCGATTAAATAAAGAGCATGATCAAAAAACTGGTTATAATCCAGAAGTGGCTGGTTTTGACGACCGTAATAGCTAGATTGGAAATTTGAATATGCGTGATATGCAATAGCATATCATTTGAGCCCCATATTTAAATTCATAGCGGTGTAAGGATAGCTCTCCGAGTTTAAATATAATTTTATATTAGTAATTGCAGAATGGTCAAAGTCTGAGGAATCTGCTTGGGGATTATCCTTCTTCTTAAGTTGAAATCCCACTATAACATAACGAGGTTTCTCCAAGTTTGTGCTGGTTTTGATGGGCCATATATCATTTTTCGTATTGCGCAATGATGGTAGTTCGTGTAATTCCCACTTTCTGAATGGTATATATATCGATTTGTTTTCTCGAAGAGCCTGTAGCAATTTTAGGCGAGTCTTATCGTTTACAGTAATGTGTGGCACATACCATTCAATCTTTTCAATTTGTATGGTTGCCTTCTTCGTACCATCAGCCAAATTGTTTTTATAACAATTATCGTCAGTTTTACTGCGATTCAGTATCAATTCCTGACTGACATTCATTACTATCTGCTTGTAATTATCGAATATTCCAAAACAAAATTTGAGTGGTAGGACGGCGTTGAACTCATTTACGGAGAAGGTGGGCTGTTCATCCTTGAACGGGCACCAACCGGCCATTTCAAGCATCTTAGATTCATTCGGATTGTAAGAAACGTATGCCTTCATTGTAGTAGTGATACCAGGCTTCATACAACGATCAATCTCCACACCATTAATTTCATATCGCATCTGATCGAATAGAAAAGCATATGCATTATTTGTTAGTTTACAGCTACCTGTTCCGATAGTCTGCTCGTTGAATTTGCCCTGTATGTGAATGAAGCTTTCACTTGGTAAAGTGTAAATATCCCGATGTTGAATGGGGATGCGAATTTCATCATTTAGGTTAAAGTTATTTGCGCGTGGATAGTAGACATGGTATTGCTCCTTCACTATGGCATAATCGAATTTTAATCCTTGGAATATTTGCAACTTTTCCATTTTTCTCGATCACCTTCAAACCAATAGATTTTAGAAAAGCAATGTTAGCCGGTGTTAATCGATGTCGCGCGCGTGACTGAATGACTGTGTGTTCGTTAGATCTGCACGTTTTATTGTTTTGATTATTGAATGATAGACCCATTTTCCACCTCACGACAGTCTCTTTAGTTCGAGACGCACAACTATCTGCTCGCCACGGAAATCTACTGGGTCAGAGTCTTGATCTAATAAGGTGAGGGTAATATTACTAATTCTTTTCGTATTAATCGGCAAATAAACAATATTTCGTGGTTGTACGTTCAGGCTGTAGGCCGGTGCCACAGAGGGTGCGAATTCAAATAATGTGTGTGAAAGATGTGTGTCATAGTACGTAGACGTTACGATATTGCACTCGATTCTTATAGTGACAACCTTTATAATCTGTACAGCGAGATCCGATTCATGATTTTGTCCGGCAATCAATTTCCGACTACTGAATCCCAACATTCGCCCAATAGAATCATTTGGCGTAAAATCAATGGTATACTGACTCTGTTCTCACATCTTAGTGTATTGTTGTTGGGCTTTATGGACAGCAATTTGTTTTTGTCGGTCACGTCACCAATTATTTGTTTCTGTAGGTAAGCCTCCAAATCCCCAATTTCATAGGAACCCGTAGGTATATCTAACATGTGATTATCGTAATAAAATTTGTTGTGTCCCTCATATACCTTCGGGATACCTTCGGGATAGTATTATAGGTGTGCAGAACTATCAGACCAATTGCGTATTCGTGTCGACTATCTAATTCAATTGGCGGATAGTAATCTGCAGTAAGCACATTACTAGTGCTGCTGAACGTGAACGTACTCGACATGATACTAATGACATTCTAATCGGCTATATAGAAATTTTAAACACAAATGTCCACAATTTTTGGCATCAAAATTTGGAAATCGCGAATGATTGTAAGTAATTTGACAGTTTTTAAAGTATTCTATCAATTCTAAAGGTGGCGATAAATTGCCAAATGAATCAAAATATTGAACTGTACGCTTCTTCTTACAATATGCAACCCAATGGGTTCCCGGTCCGGATGTCGAATCAAGATTAACGACTGCACACTCACTCTTCCTCGGTTTATTAGGCAAATCGTCTCTCATAAAGACACCGCGAAAGTTAGGTATATTTTTTCCAAACTTCAAAATATCTTTGTCTGTGAGAGCTCTTCGTGGCAGTCTGCGTAATAGTTTTTTGACTGTGGTTTTAAATACAGTCCCAATCCTTTCCTGTACGGTTTCAAATACAGACCCTGACCATGTTTCCCCAATGCAACAGCCTCCATTGCTTTATTATGTCGTTGTGTTTCAGCCAGTAATTTTTGGGATGCCTTTGCTTTATTCACCGCCTGTGTAATTCCAGCGGCTCCTCCAGCAAGAGTGCCCAAAGCGCTTAAACCGGCAAATAGTGGTATTAGAGGTATAAAGCCGCCAGTTTTTGGTATAGGTATAATCCTTGGTGTTCGAATATTTTTTCTACCTCCATTCTTTCTAACAGCAATTTTAGCGGCGATGAGTGATATTTTTGCTTGCTCCGCAAAATCCTTAATTTTTGAATTCTTCAGAGCCGATTTTGCTTGTCAACGCCCCTTCTGAAAGGAACTCTTCTACTCTTAATACCAGCTCCTTTCATTCGCTTTCCACTACTCGTTCTCTTCATTTGTGTATTGATACCCATCCCTAGTTTTCTTTTAACTTTCATACTGTTAGTCACCAACCAGCCAGCCGCTTTCTCACCAAGACTAGCGTCTTTTGACTTAACACGATTCCAAGCTTTTTCTTCAAGAATTTGATCTGCCTCGTGACGATCTTTAATATCCTTATTTTTGGAGTATGCAATGTCGTGCTCTTTACATGCAGAGTCGAGAGGGTTTATTCCAGGATCTCCTCGAGCCAAACGTTCTTTTACTTTCGTCCCAGGGCCGCACCACTGGTAGTGGGGCAAGTGTAGCTCTACAGGAAGATTGTTGATAAGTGTGTTTAGAACACCACCTCCTTCTTTGAATGCTAACATTTGATTGAATGATATTTGATTGGGTGAGCTCCCTAAATACACTTAGTACTGCATCATGGCCAATGAATTACTGTCTGAAAATGTATATCGTAGACATAATTCATTACTGCCTAATACAATTCGATGTATAATATGCGGACCGTCCAATTGTGGAAAAACGAATGCCCTGTTCAGTCTGATTATTGAAGAAAACGGTCTGAAGTTTCATAATATCTACGTGTACTCCAAGTCGCTTTACCAGCCGAAATATCAATTCCTGGAGAAGGTGGTTAATAATGTTAAAGGTATAAAGTATTTCAAGTACACCGAAAACGATAATATTCTAGATCCAAATGAAGCATTAGAAACCTCTATATTTATTTTCGATGATGTTGCTTGTGACAAGCAAGATAAAATTAGATCGTATTTGAGTATGGGGCGACATAAGGCCATCGATTCTTTCTACTTATGTCAAACATATACCCGTATACCTAAACATTTAATTCGAGACAATGCTAATTTTATTATTTTATTTAAACAAGACGATCTAAATCTTAGCCATATATATGACGATCATGTGGGCACCGACATGAATTTCGACCAGTTCAAATCAGTTGTGCAGAGTGTTGGAAAAATAAATATGACTTTCTCACAATTGATAAGGATAGTAACATAAATGAGGGTCGCTATCGAAAAATGTTTGATTGCTTTATATATTTGTAAATGAAGACAAATTTGTCAATCAAGTATTGATATTCAGCCGTGTTAGACGTGATAAAATGGAAGAAGTAACGGAAGCATACGATGATACACCTGTAGGTTGTTGTGACATCTGTTGTTTGTTCTGTGAATGTATTTCAACTTTTCTACTATGTATTTTCTATTAGTCATTAAGGACAAACTGCAGTGATAACATCAAATTACAACTTTGAACATTATAGAGAGCTCTTCAAACCCTGCATCAGCCGTTCAAAGCTCTTCAGAAGCTGTTCAGAGCTGTTCAAAAGTTGTTCAAAGCTGTTCAGAAGCTCTTCAAAGATCTTCAGAAGCTGTTCAAAGGTCTTCAGAAGCTGTTCAAAGCTGTTTGAAAGCTGTTAGAATCACTTCAAAATCTGTTCAACATCATTTAAATATGGCCGCACAGAGCAGTAATGATAAAATTACATCTGAAATAACGAGCTACCAAGTCCATTAGAAGGAAACATTTGGCACTAAAATCAGGTCGTTCTGATTATGATAAGTTAATAACAGAACATTTTAAACCTGTTACCGAACCCATTAGGAAGGTATTGAAAGCTGTCGTTATACCAACAATTAAAAGTGAAACTAAGATGGAACCAAAGGAGGAAAGTATGGATGAGGATGGTGAAATATTAAAGACGCCCCCAATAAAACTTCGACTGGAAAAACCGACAACACCAAAAAGGAGGGTTAGTATAACCCATGATCGTGCAATTCAAGTACCACCCACCGGTATCGACAAAGGTGTACAACGTGATGATAGTGTATTTGAGCTTGACACAACACCAGTGGAAGTGGATCCTGAGAAATCATTTCAGCAGTATCGTACTCATTATAGGGAGATGCTTAGAAGGACACCTGAAATCGTCGATGATTATCTGGAACAGTACGAGTTAATGCCAAGAACTTACTTGGATGGTTTATTGGCTGATACCGCTGGTGAATATGATTTAACAACAGGTGTTCACGTCAATCCTATAACAAATAAATTTAAAATTGGCAACTCCATTTTAACCATCGACGGTAAAGATATTGTAATCGATAATGTGCGATATAGAGGAACTGGTGGTCTCTACGAATTAATATTTAAAGCTCGTCCGGAAGGTTTTACTAAAGAAGATGAGGCTCGATATCGGGCAATCTTAAAACAGACTAATGTACATCGTCGCGGATATGATCCTAACAAACAGGTGCAAGGTAGTAAGAGTTACAAGTATGTAAACATCATTAGACCCCTAACATATGAGCGACATTCATCAACAAGTGCTGTTATTGAGGATGGTGGTCATTTAGGTGAAGAACTCATATTTAGAAATGAACCATACCAGTACGTTTACTGGGTTAATATAAACGAACTGGTGGATCGTTTACGTTTACTGTTAGCTTCCAAGCATTCAGGGAATAATGGTCATGCTAATGAGATAGCCTCAATAATAGAAGAGCTCCAGGAAGCTGGTGTCATTGAATATAATTAGAGGATTTTTAATCGAAGTGTCTCAGTATAAATACATCAATATGGATAGCATTGATAAATTTGGTCGGCATTTAACTAAATCAAAAATAAAAAAAATTGTACCCACAGATAACCTTCATACACTTTTGGAGACTAATACTGAAGGACATTACAATTTTAAAAATAAGCGGCTGTGTGGTGTTCAATCACCAGTAGAAGCTGATGACTGTGCAAATAAGGGTTATGTTGACAAAAAGTGAAGTCATTAAAAAATCTAAATCACCGTATTATAACCAAATTACAGAGTTTATCAAGCTGCAGACTGACGTTGATGATTTAAAACGTTTGAAAACCAACATCACCAGCAAAACTGATGAGCTGGCGGATAGTGTAGATCGACTAAAGACTGTTTGAAACGTTTCAAAATAAAGTAGATAAGCTTAGCAATTTGGACAACAAGTTCAGACTTGAATTGGATGCTGTTGAAGGTAATATAAAACGAAATGATCTATCATACAAAAAATTATTGACAAACTTGGAAACAAAAATCGATATTAAAATTAAGAAGTTAAGGACCGATAATGAGTAAAGTTAAACAAGATGTTGTCAATGAGTTGCATAAACTCGCTCGAAGAAGATTCAAAAGACGTCGTGTAATCATTAAAGGACTCGATGACTTGTGGCAGACCGATTTGATGGAATTTATTCCTTATGCCCGTGAGAATAAAGGTTATAAATACATACTCGTGGTTATAGACTGCTTCTCGAAATTTCTATGGACTCAACCGCTAAAAAGTAAAGCAAGTGTAGAAGTAAGGAGGGCTATGAAGAAAATTCTACAAGGACCTAGACAACCTAAAAATTTGCAATCGGATAATGGACGTGAATTTTATAACGCGCAATTTCAAAAACTTATGAAAGAGTATAAGATAAATCATTATTCATCATATAGTACAATGAAGGCATCTATTGCAGAGCGTGTAATTCGTACGCTCAAGGAAAGGCTGTATAAGAAATTCAGTATGCTTGGTAAATATAGATGGGTCGATATATTACCGACTGTAACTGATACATACAATGCGACTAAACATAGGACGATTAAAATGAGACCTCTTGATGTTAACAAGAAAAATGAAAAGAGATTGTTAAAAAGTGTTTATAATTATGTTAAAATAAGTGGAGCGAGGAAATTTCGAGTGGGTGATTTTGTTAGAATTAGTCGCCATAAGGGTGTTTTTGAAAAAGGATATATATCCAATTGGTCCACAGAACTATTTAAAGTTGTTAAAGCTAATATCACTAGTCTAGCAACGTATGTTCTCGAAGACATGAGCGGGCAGCCCATCTTGGGTAGTTTTTACGAGCAAGAATTGCAAAAAGCGAAACATACAGATGTATACCTGGTTGAAAAAGTGCTGCGCAGAAAAGGCAATAAAGTGTATGTGAAGTGGTTGGGCCTATCAACTTCAAATAACTCCTGGATAAACAAACATGATGTACTGTAAATATTACTGAATTGTATATATATTTCCTTTATTTAATAATAAAACAAATGTTGAACTATTACATATACTTTTTATTCCTATATTTTGTGTAAACAAATTATTTTTTTATTTATTAGTACAAAAACATCAATTTCTTCGAGCTGGTGGTGCGCCATCTCTATGTTCCGTCTGCCAGGGCTGATTATTGTGTAGATAACATGGTAAGTATTCGCTGAGAACGTCTCTTTTCTCTGTGGGTATCAAATGCCAGTGTTGTTTAAGAGATTCGGCTGTGACCATGGTTTGTAGGACTGTTAATGGGATTTTACTAATTGTTGATTTACTTATGCCATCAAGTGTACCAAAATTATTATTAATTTGTCTAATAGCTCGATCAACTTTACCTTGCTGGTTTCCCATGTTAGAGTTTTATTTTTTTAATATCCACAATAATTTTGTAAAGGTCTATATCCCGTCTGAGCTTTCCTAATTCGGATTGATATTTCAGGATTCGTCGATTTAACTCTAATCTTAGTAGTTTCCTTTTACAGCTATTATACATTGTTAATCAATGATAAATGACACACTACTATATATTTTGTCTTAATATACTTGATATGCATATATAACCCTATCCCCTCCATTATCAACAAGCTGATGATCATAATCCAATTCTGGATGGATATACTGTGGATACCAAGATAGTAGTTTCTTCGGTTTTCCCTTATATAAATTCAATACACTGTTACTTTCAATATCGAAAACACAAATCTCACATAAATCCAAATCTGGTTCATTAAGCATCTCGAATTGTTCATAAATTAATCGCCTCGTTTCATCATTCATACGCTGATTACAATGTTGTAACAGATTTACAAAGTTATCTATATCAAAATAATTTTGATTTTGATATACAAATGCTGCCATAAACAGACAATCGTTTCTAATCAATGTTGCGGTAAAAATCCAATCGCGAATTTCAGCTGGCAAATCAACGTCTATTTCACTTAAGAATTCTTCATACTTTTTTATTCGAACTGCCATCACTATAAAAATACCTCGCGAGAGTATAGGATGATATCACAATTATAACTAAAGTTATCCAAGTAATAATACTATTTGTATATCAAAATATGCTAGTAGTACGCATGAATACATGCTCATAGTCTAAATAAGTTAATCTTTTATTTCCCAATACTTTGATATGTTCATAGTCACGTCATCAGAAACCATGCTGTATCTTAAATTAAAAAAAATTATTTAATTCTAAATTTGCGCGCCGACCACAGCGCCATCTCAAAAGCCTAGGTGGCCGCGTTTAAAATAATTTCAGTATTGCATTGTGTGTGGTGCCGTGCGATTGTTTATTGCGGTAAGTAGACTAATTAAAATTCATATTTTTACAATGATCGCGCGAAAACAAGATAAGTTGCACACAGTTGTCATGATTGCAATTGACGTCATATACGATTTCAAACATGTATTCATTAAATTTATGGCACCCCAGCCACGTCTAGCTTCGGCTATATTCGTTATGTTTTTCTGGTGGTGGCTATCTTGAATTCGCCATCTTGCTTTTTCTAAATCCTTACTTTTGAAACGCCCTGTATATTAATATATGACTGCTACGTCACCGAGTATCATGCTGTATATGTATTTTTTTAATTTTGACGGCCATCTTGGATTCGCCATCTTACTTTTCTAATTTTTGAAACACCCTGCATTAATTTTAAAAATTTTGGCGGCCGTCTTGGATTCGCCATCTTACTTTTCTAATTTTTGAAACACCCTGTATGATTCATACGTCACAAAGTATCATACTGTATATGTATTTATTTTTTAAAATTTTGAGACACCCTGTATATTAATTTAAATTTAAATTTGCGCGCCGACCGCAGCGCCATCTGCAAATCCACGGTGGCCGCGTTCGGAACTAAAATTAGTGGTGGGGGAGTGGGGCTGGGTGGTGGGATTGTGTGAGGGAGTGGTGGTGGATTGAGAGGTGGGGGGAGTAAATAGTGGTGGGGGGAGGAGCCAGAACTGTCCAATCTACCCTACATTCATTAATACGTGCTTCTGTTACCTATATTTCTATAATTTCTTCTTCCTCGTCTGCCCATGCGACCTCTTCCTTGATATTTAGCACTTTCTTGATTTGCTGAAATTGGCATTGAACGAACACTCACCATTATTTGATTTATTTAACACCTCCTTGATTTTTTAATTTTAGTTCATAGTCCAACAGTCTACTTTTTACGAATTCCACTGTCAGTGTTGCAGTCGTTGTTTCTAATGCACTTATTACTGTTTGATATTTTTCAGTCATTGTAAGTAATAGATGGCATACCTTATCAGTTTCATCCATTTTAGTTCCTGCACGTTCTAGATCTCTTATCAGTTTATCAAACTTTGTAAAATGGTCCTGCAACTCACTAGCTTCATTGTATTTTAATAACAATAATTGTTTTCTTATGTATAACTTAGAAAGTGTTGTTCTTCTTCCGAATATTCCTCGCAAACTTGTTATCATTTCATATGCTGTCTTTGCATCCTTTATGTATTCAATATGTTTATATGTGACACACTGCACTATTATTGACTTCGCTTTTGCATCTTTCATTGCTATTTCCGTCCTTTCCTTTTCCTGTAAATTGTCAATTTCTTCTTGTATCATTTCTTTTTCTACCGGGCCAACTGTAAAATCCAGTTGGAAAAATTTGTGCCATCTAACTGTGGACATGTGTGGCAAATGGAAGCGTCCATTTGCCGACATTTTCTTATCTTCGTACGATACACTTAATTTTTGTTACTACTTTCTTATACACTTCTACTCACACTATTACCAGCGTTCCGGGGTCCATAACCTTTTAGATATAAATAAGAAGAGAAGTGTACTTATTACTTAGTTTATTATTACATTCTAGGTACGACAACTATTTGGACAGATACTTATATTAGCACATGTCTATGTGTGTGTATTGTCGTCATGCTCTACATTGTTTCTACATCCAGCTAGATGGCAGTACTCACAACAGAGGAAGCGATGCGTGCCCGCAACAATTAATCCCGGTACATCGGCAATACAAAACGACATAAATTATTTCCTTGTTAATTATCCACACTTACTAGTGTACAATATTACTCCAAAACGACAATTTATTAAATTCCAAATTTTGCAAGGAATTGTGGAACCGCAATCAATCTCTGCTTTCTATCACCGCACACGATAAAAATGGAAGTGCTCTTTCGCTCGATCAAAAATCAAGAAGAAAATCGACCAGCGCTTACGCATGGCCACACCCCAAAAAGGCTACCCGGTCGATAACACAGACGCATCTTAATGGTTATACGATAAATAATTGAAGAATGAGGGAAAACATAATACAAAAATAATTAATAGACAAAATTATGGATAATTAACCTAAACAAGACAACACATAAATTCACTGAACCATTAAATCCCTTTGAGCGATCAAGAGTTATCTACTACGCAGTACCAACTAGTCACCGATAGATGTCCTAGCGCGTAGGGTTTAACATTAGAAATAAAAATACTAAATTAAGCCATAATATTTAAAATAAAAGAAACGCTCCATTACACAAGGTAATTAGATAAAGATAATTTCAAATAAAAATTCGACATCCCACGGAATATATTTACATGTAACCCACAAAAGAAAACAAACAACAATTCTAGGACTTATATCGTTACGTCGAGGAATGCAACATGTGTACAGCGTCGCTCGAAGAAATGTACCAAAACTAGAAAGTGCCAAAAGACGGGTCATAATATACAAGAGATAAAATACAAAAATAAGGTGTAACAGCATGTCATCTGCTGTTTGATTGGCTAACCGTTTGACGTCAGCAAACGGCAACGACAAAACATAAAAGTTGGTTATGTACGAACTGACTCCAACGTCAAGCGAACGAAACTTCAATGTCTATCTGTAACGATAACGGAATCTATAAATGACTATAGCTTCCTATGTATGCAATTTTGAACGGGAACTGCAACCGTGTTCGGAATCATACCTTTATTATTGATGTTCTTATTGCATTTTCAAATAATCATGGTCGTAAATATTCTTTATTAATAAGGGCCGGATTTATATGCATTTGTATATTTTTTTGCTGAACGTATTCGGATTAATTTAAAGTTTTCTTAACGTTTCAGATAATTCTAAATAAAATAACATCATTTTTATTGCGCATATTATTGCATATTTATCCATAAATGCATATATCTAAAACTAAATGCATATATTTTGCAATAAATGCATATAATTTGCATAATTGAGTACATTTCGTCCTTTTTTAAATTTCAATAATTTCGCCGACGGCAGTTCGGCTGTTGGGTTCCTGGAAGCGCACATCTGGTCTAGCCGCTGATAGATAAGAAATGCCGCCGTTGAAATTAGAACACGTGTCGACATGTCGACATGACCAATAGAAAATATAATTTATGCACTGGCATGCAACAACAGTAACGACCACAGTTACTTAAAATATTATAGTTTTACTCACAACATCAGTGTCTTTCGTAGAGCCAACAGCTACATTTCTACTTTCCAGTGGTATAACTTTCTATTGTTAGTGCAGTGAAATCTGTTATTCTAAATATGCCTAAAGTAAAGATGTGCAAAAGTCAACAAATCCGTGAATGGATATCAAAATCGGAACATCTTACTACTGACGGGAAAGCCATTTTGTGCCAAATCTGTTGCAAACACGTAAGTTAATTAAATAATTCAATATCTGTTGTAAGATTAGATTAGATAGTAAAGTATTATTTTGATTAATTTTTTTTAAGGTATCAAGCGAAAGAAAATATCTTGTCGACCAGCACCTAAACACAAATTCCCATAAAGAAAATGCAAAAAAGCAGAAGATGCCTTTAAGACAATTATTTTTAGATGAAAGTCAACAACAAGTGCAAGATGATTTTACTTTAGAGATGTGTGATGCATTTTTGGCAGCGAATATACCGTGGACGAAAATAGAAAATCCCAAGTTTAATTCATTTTTGGAAAAATATTGCAAACGGAAAATTCCAAATGAGTCTACGTTACGTAAAAATTATTTAAACAAATGCTATGATTTAGTAAGTTTCATTAATTTGATGCGGTATACCAGTATTAAAATTTTCTTTTCCAGCAAATACGAAAGATCCGGAACGATATTGGTACAAGTGATATTTGGATATCAGTTGACGAAACAACTGATGTACGGGGAAATGCCGTAGCAAATTTGATTGTTGGAACTCTTAAGGCAGGTCAATTTTGCAAACCACATCTTCTTACATCAAAAGTTTTAGAGAGAACTAATTCTAACACCATAGCAAGATTTGTTAATGATTCGTTGCGTAAGTTAACACATTTAATTTCTATTTTTTCCCGTTTTGAATAAGTATACACAACTGCCTAACATAAGCACTTAAATTAAAGATAAGTTAATATTTCAATGTGTTCTAAATTATCATAATTATCAACTCAATTAACTGCGTGCGTTTCGTGGTTGTGACTGTTACTAAGCTTTTAGAAATATTGCGATATTTTTATTTAGGGGTACTATGGCCTACAGCTAGTAATGATTATGAGCGAAAAGTTAAAATTCTTTACACGGATGGAATTGCCTACATGTTAAAAGCTGCTAACAATTTAAAGATGTTTTATCCAGATTTACTGCACGTTACTTGTCTTGCACATGGGTTAAATTTAGTCGCAGAAGTGGTGAGAAATGAATATCCCATTGTAAATAAATTGATATCAAACACGAAAAAGGTATTTTTAAAAGCACCACTTCGAAGAGAAGTGTACGCAGTAAAGTGTCCAAATCTTAAACTACCACCAGAACCAGTTCTAACGCGTTGGGGCACATGGCTAGAGGCAGCAATTTTTTATCAAGAAAATTTCACAGCCATAAAGGATGTACGTATACCTATATGGAAATATAAACATATATATATATATATATATATATATATATATATATATTATGTTTTAGGTTGTTGATGGTTTTAACGGTTCGGATTCGGTCGCAATACAAGAATCACAATCTGCATTTAATAACAACAAGATAGAATGCGAATTAGCGTACATTGCCACTCATTTCAAAATACTGGTCCAGACAATTAAAGCACTCGAAGCATCGGGTGAAACTCTCGTAAAAAATCTTGAAAGGATAACGGTCATTCGAGGATCTTTTAGAAATGCACCAGGTGAGGTTGCTAAAAAAGCCTATACCAAACTTGAAGCTATTTTAACCAAGAATCCGGGCTTTTCCCTTTTGTACGAAATATCCCAAGTATTGAATGGCTCTGCTTCGAATGACTGCACTATAGCAGTAGAAAAGTTACCAGACTACGAATACGCACCAGTAACAAGTTGTGATGTCGAACGATCGTTTTCACATTACAAAAATATTCTGTCTGACAGGAGACAAAACTTTACTCCAGAAAATTTAGAAAAATATCTTGTTTGCCATTTTAATAATAATTAAATCAAAACTGTGTTTATTTTATCAACATTAAAAGCATGTTAGAGCTCATTGCTGTATTCATTTTTTCCTGACATCAGTTTAAGGGAGTGATTTTTTAATGCATATTTTCCATATTCAAATACATATTTTGCATATTTAAAAGCATATTTTATATTCTTAGAAGCATATCTTACATGCATATTTTGTTATTTTTAGTGCATATAAATCCGGCCCTTATTTATTAATAATAATAAGAATTAATAGTCTTTACTTGTCCAACAGCAAAAATGCCAATTACAGGACAACAATTTACAACGCTTGATAGTATTTCCTATAACTATAAAACAAAATACAAAGCAACAATCTAATAGAGAAAGAGAAAACGGAATATACGCATTAATGCGAAATTTATTGCAAAATTAAATCTCTAGCATGGAGACGTTAAGTTATATTTATTAACTAACGCACTTAAATTACAAATTAAAATGGACACTATTACAGACATTTGCAGAGCAAATAAAATACAGGGCAAGAAGCCTAAAAAGAAAAAGAAAAAGTGAGTTGAATCGAGAGATATATAATATTAATTGAGATTTGGCCGATACTTGCTGGACATCCATATTAATTAATATTTGCAACAAATCAAGTATATTAAAACAGCTTATTACAAAGTATATGACATGTTTCGCTATCACTGTAGTTTCTTCGGATACCAAATACTACTAAACTATATTTTCCCGAGAGATATATCTTTTTATTGCTAGAGTGAGGTTTTAAGAAATAATAAATAAATAAATGTGTATTGGCCAACAGTTTAACCCAATAATAAGGCAATTTAATACAATACATAATACATAATACATAATAGTACTTAAATAATAGAACAGTACAATATAATATAATATAATAACGTGAGAACATAATGTAAATGTAGAATTAATAAAAGAATAAAACGCAGGCACACCACGTAAGAAAAATAAGGTTATAGATCGGCAGCTAAACAACTCAAAGTATTATTCTGAATTCACCCGTAACAGCTGCTTAAGGGAACAGTAAAAAAATATCGCATTCTGAGCTAATTTCGTTATACAGTGAACATATAAATGAAATCGGTGAGCGAGATAACATGTTACTTCTGGCCTGGTTGATATAAAATGTTTGTTTGTTTGTTTGTTTGTTTATTTTAGTCAAAAAAACTAGGACACGTCAAAATAAGAAAATACAAACCAGCAGTAACACTGCATATACAATACAATAAATAAATCAATATACAGACAAAAAAATGTAAGTATAAATATAACATGTTAAAATAAGACAGCGATTAGTCAAAGCTATGTAACAGGAATTCGTCCACACTGTAAAACACATTTTCCAGCAGTAGCTTTTTAACCGCTCTTGCAAAATTGTCAGGCGGCAGAGCCTTAACGGCATCCGGCAATTTATTGTACAATTTTGGACCCCAGTAGTCCACCGATTGTTGGGTTTGCTTTATACGACAGTGGGTCACCACCAGGTGATCTCTATTCCTTGTTATGTGGTCATGTATGCTTGAATGTTTTTTAAAACGAATCTTGTTTGTATGGACGAACTTTACGCCACACAAGATATATGCACCCGCAATTGTCATTATTCTTTCTTCCGCGAAAACTCGACGACAAGAGTAACTGTATTGAAGTCCACACAAGGTCCGTACGGCACGCTTTTGCAGCACGAAAACTCTCTGCGCTTCTGGGGCCATGCCCCACACCAATAAACCATATGTCGCCATATTATGGAAATTGGCATAATAAGTCAATTTTGCCGCCCCACGACCAACCAAGTGTTTTATCTTTCTTATGGCAAATATCGCCGCACTTAGTGTCCCCATTAGCTGTGATATGTGACCCTTCCAGGATAGTCCGTCATCCACAACCAACTCCAAAAAAAGAACCGCAGCGCCACTCTTGTTTCCCGAAAAGGAAATCGTTTGGGTTTTGCTTTCGTTTATTTTCAGTTTATTCACATCACACCATATTTTCATTGAAGTCAGTTGGTCCTTTGCTGTTCCCACTGAAGGCACATCCGCGCTCTCTACAACAAAGGAGGTATCATCGGCGTACAGACACACTTTGCAGTCACTCAAGTTTGCTGGTAAATCATTAAGGTAGATAATAAAAAGAACAGGCCCAAGGATCGAACCCTGAGGCACCCCATACTTAAGCCGTGGTTTCGTTGTCCTATTATTCCAGCTAACTGCTTGTCTTCTGTCTTGTAGGTAGGACCTTAATAAATTATACGCCACGCCCCTCACTCCATAATAATATAGCTTGTGCAACAGATTTTCATGTGGAACCGTATCAAAAGTCCTGCTCATATCACACAATACCAAGTCAGTTGCCTTACGGTTGTCCCTGGCAGTCAGTACTGCCTCAACAGACTCAATCAGAGCTGTAAGTGTCGATCTTCCCTTCCTGTACCCATGCTGTGCTTCTGACAGTAAGTTCCATCTCTGGAAAAAGGAGACAAGTCTATTTTTGATAAGTGTTTCGAAAATTTTTGATAAAGCCGGCAACAGAGATATCGGCCTATAATTCTCAACTTTCGTTTGATCTCCCCTCTTGAGCAATGGCGTCACCTTGGCCAGTTTCAGTTCTGAAGGAAATACTCCCTCCTCAAAACACGAATTTACCAAAAGCCACAAAGGCTCAGAGAGCTCGTCCGCAACCTCTCTGAGTAAATCGGCACTTACGCCATATATATCCTTACTCCTCTTGCTCTTTAAGCCACGTATGGTTTTTCTAATCTCTTCCAGATCTACTGCGTGTAGATACCATGAGTTGACTAAATTTTTTTTTATGTTGCCAAGTAAAGCACCAACTTCTATATTCGATTTATCAATTTGCTTGATCCCAGTCTCTCCGATACTGATAAAGTAATCGTTAAGCTCTTCCGATGTAAGTTCCGCACACTGTCTTGAGTCAGGTTTCTGTTTACCGCACTCGCTATTAATTATGTGCCATACCGCCCTCTGCGGGTTCTCAGAGGTGGTAATATAATTTTCGTATTGTTCCCTCTTTGCTCTGCTGATCAATTGCCTATAGTGCAGCTTGCGCTCCCTGTATACTTCCAATAGTTGAATATCCTTTGTCACCTCAAACATCGTATATAGAGCATCAAGACTGTTTTTGTAATTTTTTATTTCTTCAGTTCTGTATTGAAGATTGAAATTTTTATATATTTTTTTTTCTACTACAGGGAAACAGACATTATACACTGCCATAAAATTGTTATGAAACATAGTATACTTATCCTGAGCACTGCCATGACTTAAATAATCAGTCCACGTGATGCAAGACAACATAATAATAATAATAATAATAATAATAATAATAGTTTATTTCCAAAAAAAAAAGAAAACAACATTGTATTAAAATAAATTACAAAATATAAAAATTAAAAGATAAAAGTGAATACGTGAAAAAGAAAAGTTCAAAAACTATAACATAATCTTTGGAAATCACAGGATGTATATCAACTGTGCAGAGTACAGTTGTTCTTCCTATACACCCGGACACATTCGAATTATATTAAAAAGAAAAACATGCCTAAAATAACTTAACCTAAATTCTGTGAAATTTGTACAAATAGCACATATATACATATATGAAATACACACAAAACAAATTAAACATTGAAAAACATAAACACAAGCGTTGTTGCAGGTGATATGAGGGAGCAAGCAGTCTATTTTGACAGCAGCAATGCCCTGTACATGAACGCGAACCGCCCCGCAGACAGGTGTTTCAACTCGTCGGGCACGGCGTTATAAACTTTTGTTATTTGGTATGAATAGGAACGCTCATACAAAGCGGTGCGATGCATAGGCGGCGTTAGAGTACCCCTAAACCTCAGGTTTAGAGTATGAACATCCGTCCGAAAAGATATCTTATTGAACAGGTACTCGGGCCGCTTGTACAAAATAATCTTATGAAAAAGACAAGCCATCCGCAGAGTCAGCCGATCCCTCATAGTCAACCAGCCCACATCAGCGAGCCTATGAGAAACATGATCATACTTCCTTATGCCAAATATTAGCCTGAGGCACGAATTCTGCACCCTCTGGATGCGTGACATGGTATTAACGGTGATGCACGGAGCATACAGTTCGCTGCAGAAAAGAAAATGTGATAATACAAGTGAATCACACAAGCTCCGCTTAGTCTCCACAGTCAGACAGTGTCTGTGCGGAAAAATTAATTTTAAGTTCATGTACGCAACCTTCACACATTTAAGTATGTGTTTCAAATCTCATGCGAGTATCCAATACAACGCCCAAATTCCTCGCCTCAGATCTAATAGGTATGTCTACGCCATTAATATTAAAATTCGCTCTTGTTTGAAGAAAAGAAACACTATCTCTGTTACCAAATAGCAATACTGTTGACTTCGATGGATTCAGCACCAGAGCATGTCGAGACGCCAATCCAGCAATTGCATTTAAGTCACGGTTAATACCACCAACGGCCACTTGATAATTAGCGACCGGAAACGAACGATAAATCTGAATATCGTCCGCATACATATGAATCCCACAGCCTCGAAGCGCCGTATGAAATGAGGACGTATAAATCGCGAATAAGACTGGTCCCAGAATAGAGCCCTGTGGGACTCCCCTAGAAACCAGTCTATAATCAGATGATAGGCCATTTAGTGACACCGATTGTACTCTGTTACTTAAGTAGGAGGAAATCATGTTTGTAGCAGACCGTGACAAACCGATATAAGCAAGAATTGAGAGAAGTAAGTTATGATCGATGGTGTCAAAAGCTCGACTGAAATCTAGCAGTGCTAAAACCGAAGTCTCTCCATTATCCGCAGCGCCCAACAAATCATCAGTAACATTGAGTAATGCCGTAGTGCAGCTGTGTTTCTTTCGAAAACCTGACTGGAACTGGGGCATGATCCGGTACATTTCTAGAAATCCTCTTAATTGGTTGTTCATTATTTTTTCAATAATTTTAGAGACCACAGGCAAAATACTTATCGGACGCAAATCGCCAAAACCCATGGGATTGCTCGATTTCGGTATTGGTTTCACAATAGCCCTTTTCCAAGAGTCAGGGAAGAAGTTTTCCACCAAGCACGAGTTTACTATATGCAGTAAATATGGAAGTATAGAAGGGCAAGA
The DNA here is from genome assembly GCA_963170755.1 of Amphimallon solstitiale. NCBI lineage: Eukaryota > Metazoa > Arthropoda > Insecta > Coleoptera > Scarabaeidae > Amphimallon > Amphimallon solstitiale. The sequence goes on along the minus strand of OY720677.1, from coordinate 86,702,526 downwards.
AAGCTTGATCATATCTATAGTTAGAGAGTCCCAACCCGAAGCACTGCTTTTTATTTCTGAAATTATATTTACCAATTCATATTGTTCAACGGGCTTGAAATGAAATTCTTCATAATCATGACCAAATTTATGCGTTCTGTAGAACGCATCCAACTCCGGATCCACATCACTATTAGGTATGCTATCAATAAAGTGATCATTAATTGCTGCAACATTCTGCAGCATTGGTGGAATGTCCCCTAATTTTTTCTTTTTTTAAATTTAGCTGCTCGAGCGTTTTCCATTTATCTTTAACCGATTGCTTGGTAAATGTAAAGTTAAAATAGGCCTTCTTTTCACGTTGAATGGATTTTGTGGTTAAATTTCTCAAGCTCTTGTAATAATCCCAGTGACTCTGCTGCCCAGTACCTCTATACCTAAGAAGTGCTTTATCCCTGAGATGCATCATAAATCTAACATGTCTTTAAATAGTTTAATCTGATTCTCGTCTATATTTCTAACCATTCTAACGCTGTAATTTTTAAAGTGGTTGTTATCTCTATTTTTAAACCTAACAATTTGAGCTCGATGATCTGACATATGTGTCTCTACTGTACTTGTTTCCATATTATTGTGTGAAGTAACAAAGATGTTATCAATACATGATGCTGACATATCACTAACCCTCGTGGCTTCATACATTACTCGCTTTAGACCAAACATGCTACAAATTTCAATCAGTTCGTCTTTATTTTTGTTATCCTTGTTTAAGTCTATATTAAAGTCTCCTGCAAGAATGATTTTTTCTTTTGGATATTTTTCAGAAATCCTCGTAAGGATTTCAGTCAAAGATTCTTTAAATAGATTCAAATCACCCGAAGGCGGCCTGTAAAGAGATATTACTACTGTCTCCATCGTGCTTATAGAGGTAGCAGATAATTCTAGATGTCCCTCTCTTGCAAACTCACTTACCTCTGGCAGTTCAGCATTCTCCAAATTGTTTCTAGTCAATATGAGAGTTCCTCCACCTCTTGAGTTTCTTCTGCAGGAAAAAGCACATATATTATATTTTTTTATGTTAAAAATTTTTACTAAATCGGAGGTTAACCAATGCTCAGTAAGGCAGACAACGTCCACATTATTATCTGCTACAAAAAATTGTAGTTGATCAATTTTTCTATGAACAGACTGTATATTTAAGTTCATAACTGTTACATCACTTATTTTTCTTTTTTCCTCTGTGTTACATTGAAGAAAAAACGATCCATCTTAATGCCAACTGGCCAAATGTTTGGATTCCTAACTCGAGCTAGATCTTCCGCTTTACATATTAAATGAAATGAAGCATACTCATCAGGCCGTTTAGCACGCATTTTTTCGCATTTTATGTTTTTAATGCCTTGAGTTAGCAAATAATCACACAAATTTTCTTCAGTCGTAGACGGTATGAAACCGTATACCGTTTGACTGAAATAAAAGTAGATATAGGGAAATACAAACACGCACACATGTGCATGCAAACATGAAATGGAGGGGTACGATAGTAGGGGAGTACAGATGAGTTCATATCGGGACACCGGGGTACCCAGGCTTTAGTGCAAAACGTTTAAAGTTAGTATGTAGACGTTTGCTTTAAGGAATTGCTACGCTCTTTACGGCTTTTGTATAATATTTTGGTAACTGATGTATAATGTATTAACATTGAACTGAAACAAAACTCTATAAAATTTGTAACTAAAATAAAATTCTTATAAAAAATTAAATAAAATTCTCACATTTAAAACGAAACAAAATATTAAATGAACTATACAAAATTTAATGTTGAAGATGTTCAAATGTCTGTCCCTCTTGCATCAAGCAGTACCCTAAACGATTATAAAACCCATTTCGTACATTCGATAGCATTTCAGGAGTAATCATTTGTATGGCGTTAAGAATTTGTTCTCTTAAGCCATCCAAATCAATCGCTCTATTTCCTTCAGCGGTATTAATATTTGCGAGATTGCTCAGATACAATGTATGTACGTACGTTCACGCTCTAAAGTTACGGAACGAATGTGTTGTCCCCGCTCTCGATCTCCCCACTATCTCCCCACACCACCGGTCTTATACATAGGTACATGTTTATGTGTGTGTATTTGAAGATGCATATTAACTTTTAACTACGACAATCTGTATATGCAAGTGGCTTGTTTATCAATCGCTTTAATTGTTAGATTATTCTTTGCAGCTCCCTGTATAACTGTCTTATTTCTCTTTTTTCTCCTAGCTACTGTTTCAAATCCTTCATTTTCCGAGTCCATCTGTGTAACAAACAATTGTTGATTTTCCATTGCTCTTATTTGTCTCACTCGTGTCATTGCTATAGTTATTGTTCCATATCTCAATACACCGTGCAGAACCATCGATATTTTCTTGCTCGGGTTGTTTATTTTCAGGTTCATTGCTCTTTGGTTTTTTGTCAACTATACTCGTCTCGACATCAACATGTGGCTTTGGTATCTCTATCCTTCTCGTAGTTCTATCTTTCTTTTCAGAATTTGTGTTTATTTTATCTCTTTTTTGTTTAGGGCCTATTTTAAGTAATTTTATTTCTTCAGCTAGTAATTTGTTTTGTATATTCAAATTAGAAATTTCAGCTTTTAATGGATTAATGATTGCGTTCGTCAACATTTGAATAGCTTCGTTAACTTTTATAACTATATAGGCATCCATATCTCGTACATGGTCGGGATCACTTTTTGTGTCGATTAAAACGTTTGTTCCTGCACTCTTGTCGCATTCTTTAGAACAGTTTTTACAACTCCAGGTTCGAACTTCCCCAGTTTCTCTTAAACTCAAGAACTCTTCGGTGGTCACATGTATCGGAATCACGTGAAGATTGACGAGGTATATGAAAGTTAAGTTTTGAAACAAGCAGACTAGCGTCAATTTGATTATGTAGTAGTTTAGTTTTTGATTAAAATGTAAATGAAAAGAATCAGGGCATAGTTGGTTGGCGTTCCTAACCATATGAGTGAGAGGTGCTTTAGCAAAAACATTTTAGGTAAATAAAGTGCAAGACGACTGGGAATTTTTGAAATATATGTATCTGAGGAGATACATTGTCAAGTTAAGGGTTAAAAATATTACATATTTCCGAGAAGGAAAAAGAAATGCCAACCGCACTAAAGCAATGTAACGCAACAAAAGGAAAAAAAAGGGGGGTTGGTTGGATTACAATATGTAGGTACTTATTGTACTTAATAATTATGCTAGCATAATAATTAATATTTGCAGTCATCATTACAACACGTATTATTTAGTACGTGTTGTAATGATGACTGTAAAACCAATGATAATTATATAATTAACAATTATTCTGGTAGTATTAAATTAATCAGTAACCAAATAAGTTCATGCGGTTTTTTATGGTAAAATATAAATATTTATTAAGAAACAATAGGACAATATTATTCATCAAAGTAATTACCATCACACTCAATGACCTTTTGCCAACGTGACACCAATTTTTTTATGCCGGTATTGTAGAACTCTACGGATTTTGAATCAAAAAATTGACGGACTGCGTCTATTACATTAACTCGAGTTTTAAACTGCCTATGTCTCATACAGTTGTCAAGAGACAAAACAAGATGGTAATCACTTGGCGAAATGTCAGGGGAATATGGAGGGTGTGGCAATATTTCCCAGCCAAGTTCACAAATTTTTTCCCGGGTCACTTTTGCAGTATGCGGTTTGGCGTTATCTTGTAAGAATATCACTTTCTTTCGATTGATTAAAGAAGGCTGTTTTTGGACGAGTGCTGCTTGTACTCGCTGAAGTTGTTCACAATACAAGTTCGCAGTGATGGTTTGGCCCTTTTCCAAAAACACATAATGGACTATTCCATTTGCTGTCTACCAAACACACAATAAAATCTTGTTTGGGTGCAAGGAAGCCTTGGGAGTGTGAGATATTGCATCAGTAGGCGACAACCAATGATACGAACGCTTAGATTTTGAGTATAATATCCATTTTTCGTCGCAGGTTAACAACCGATCAAGAAATGGTTCATTATCGTTGCGTGAAATGTTTGCCGAACAAATGGTAAGACGACTTAATTTGTTATCATTTGACAATTCATGTGGAACCCATTTGCTCAACTTCCACGTCTTTCCTAGCTGATGAAGATGCAAACGAATGGTTTCGTCACTCACATTGAACCTTTCTGCAAGCTCTAGGCACGTTGTACTGGAATTTGCCTCCACAACCTGTTGAAGATCCTCGTTGTCAATGATCTTCGGTCTTCCAGAGCGTGCTTCATCGGTTAAGTTGAAATCTCCCGAAGAAAATTTCTTGAACCACTTCTGTGCTGTTCGATCACTTACGACATCATCTCCGAATGCGGTACATATTTTTCGCGCCGCCAGTGCAGCTTTAGTACCAAGTTTGTACTCATAGAGTAAACAACCTCGAATTAAAGTTTTATTCGTTTCCATTTTCAACTATTCAAATTAATAATTAAATAATTGTCACGAAATGTGTATGTATTAAATGACAGAAGGATTGATACTAAAGTGGATGACAGATAACAGACAAGTGCTATCGATCAACAACTTAAAGAATATTCATGGCACTCTGCTGTATACAAAAACCGCATGAACTTATTTGGTTACCTGATACAATTTGGATACTTATTTGATAATAACACACTTTCCTTAAGAAACAGGCTAATCTAATTACATTACATATTATTGCAGGTATAACAGTTTACAAATTAAAAAAATAACAGAGTTTATACATGTACATATACAGGGTTAGTAAAAAGTCCCGGAACGGTCGAATAACTTTGTTATTTGAAAATTATGATTTCTGAAATTTGGTATGGGGGTATAGTTAATATAAATGCATTTTATGCAATACAGTTAATATTTTTTTCACTTGCGGTTTAATCGGCAATACGTCCAACTTTTTTTTTTTAAATGGAACGCCCAGATTTTTTTAACACTTTTGAATGCAAAATAAAAAACTACGTTCAGGAAGTATTAAGATGTTTATTTTTATTCACAAGAAAACAGTTAAAAAATTAAAAAAGTGTCCTAATACAGAAAAATCAAGATACCTGTCTATTCAGGTTGCGATTGCAATAATTGTTCAAAATGCTCTCCATTTACAATTTGACAAAAATGTAAACGGTCAGTAAAATTTCTTATTGAAATTTGTATTTGTTCTGGAGTGATGCGATTGGCTTCTTGAACTATTCTCTCTTCCAATTGTTCAAGATTATGGGGACGATTTTTGTACACTTGACATTTCAAGTGACCCCAAAAGAAAAAATCTAACGAGAGATCTGGCGAACGTGCTGGCCATTCGATTGCTCCTCTACGTCCGATCCAACGTCCCGGAAAAATTTCATTCAAATAATCGCGGACATTATGGGCAAAATGGGGGGAGCTCCATCTAGTTGAAACCAAAAATGTGCATTAGGGTGATCACCTATGTTTGCATTTGGAAAGAGGGCCGCAAGTGCTGGAACAACCTCATTTCGCAATAAATTTAAGTAGACGTTGCCAGTTAAATTTCCTCTTATAAAAAATGGTCCTATGATGTTGTTTGCAACAAGACCAGCCCAGACATTCACCTTTTGAGGACGCTGTGTATGGACTTCTTCAATCCAATGCGGATTTTCAATTGACCAGTAGCGACAATTATGTCTGTTCACAGTGCCGTTGAGACAAAACGTTGCCTCATCTGAAAAAATGATGTGATCTAAAACATTAGGCTGCTGCTCGATCAATTCCGTCATTGTTTCGCAAAATTGTAGTCTACGATCTGGATCATCTTCAGTTAACTCATGGACGGGATACATTTTATAGGCTTTCATTCTGGCTGATTTAAGAATATTATGAGCAGATTTTTGAGAGATCTCATGAATTTGACCTAATTCTGTTGTGGACACGTGATGATTTTCTTCCACTGTAAGTAACACATTCAAACTAGTTTCTTCATCTGTTGCTGTTAATGGACGTCCCCTTCTAGGTAAATCCTTCACCTGACGAAAGACTTCAAACTTTTGAATTGTTCAGCATACCGTACTTTTACTAATGTGACGATCCGGATAAACAGTATTAAACAAAATACGAACCTCTTCAAAAGAACGTTGACGATCACTGTACCCACGCATCATTAATATCTCAATTCGTTCTGATTAAGTAAGTTTTACTGCCATTTTCAAATGTGTCAATGTCTAAAATAAGTAAATTTATAGCGATGCAAAAGTTAAAAAAACGCTTTTAAAATTGTCAAATGTGACGGCAAAAAGAATGCAAACACTAAACAACAACTTTTTTCAAAGGTACCTTGATTTTTCTGTATTAGGACACTTTTACTTTCTTATACATAGTATAAGGAAGTATTGTGATGATGAAAATTTTCGACCTCGAGATTTTTGCAGATGTCCACGTTTTGAAGTCCCCTGATACCGAAAAAGTGGTTTTTAAAAAATGTCTGTGTGTCTGTGTCTGTGTGTGTGTGTGTGTCTGTGTGTGTGTGTGTGTGTGTGTGACCACGATAGCGGTCAAACCGCTGTAGGTATCAATTCCAAATTTTGTATTTACGTGTATAATCTCCCTCTTGAGATCTGATTAGTTTTTCAGTAAAATCGGTAGACCGGAAGTAGCAGTTTACTTCAGCGAAAAAATCGAATTTTGCCAATATTTCGTCAACTACTAAATTTAAACAAATTTATAAAGAATTCATATATACTTAAAATTAAAATTGAGAATAATTTTATTTAAAACGTTTTGCGAAATTCCTACCGGAAGTAGGTCTTTTACTCTTATCGAAAATCAGTTTTTTGCGAATATTGTCACGGCTCCTTTAGCGTTACGGTCGCAAAGGCCGCTAATCCCGTGACGAGGGGTTGCTCAGGGGCGAGCACTCGCTTATAATTATATAATAAATAGCAAAAGGCACCTACCTTTTCTTCTCCGCCGGACTTGGACTCTCAAGGGGTGAGGAGATTGAGTTGTCTGAATAAAATACTATATCTAACACACTTATTTATTAACACTAAGAAAGACTAGGCAACACAATAATCAGTAACTGCGAAGGATCGCAAGTGATCGTCCTATCGGAAGATCACTTATGAATTTCCTTTCTCTTCGAAATCTCTCTCTTTTATAACCTTGGTAACGCCGAGTCCGTCCTTACCTCGCTGAATCGCACATTCCTGTCCGTTCGATGGGTTCAACGGAAGTTGATCGAACGGACAGACAGGATGCTAAGTAAGTACCGAATCAGGTTACCGCGGCAATACTTCTCGTACTATACAGAGTGTTGATTCGCGACATTTCCCCCTCCTCCGGTTTATATGCCACCGGCATATACACAATTAATAAAACTTTGGGGGTCGCAAATCAACACTTTGTCGTACAACTAAACTTATACTAGATTATAGTTCTACCTTAATTTCTACACTCTTAATTGTCCCTAATTATTCACAGTCACCTTTTTGTTACTGGATTCACTACACTGGTTCCTTCATCAGAACATCTTGGCTGTTCCTAGCACGACTAGTTTAATTTAGCTGTTGGCTGTTAGGAATATCTTCAACTTCGACCTTCTTCTTGAACTGTACTGAATTGTTGCGTTTCTGTTTTCTTTCTTCTTGTGAGATTTCTTATCCTTCGATGCAGCATGAGAATATGGCTTCAGGAGTTGAGCCTTTGCGAAAGAAATGACCTTTCCTCCACCGGTTCCGGTTTTGGACACGCTTCAGGACCATCGGATAATAACTTTTGGCTTCCACTTTTCCTTGTGTTGCAACATGGAGTGCTTCATTGTCCCATATCTTCAGTCATAGGATCATATCATTCATATTACTTATACCAGTACACTTTTGGGACCCTTTCACGCTCTGATTACGTGTGCCATTGCATTTTTGGGCCTCTTGATACTTTTATTACTTATATTAGTGTACTTTTAACACCCTTTCACGCTTTTATTGCGTGTGCCATTGCATTTTTGGGCCTCTTCATACTTTTCACTTATATTAGTGCACTTTTAACACCCTTTCACGCTTTTATTGCGTGTGCCATTGCATTTTTGGGCTTCTTCATACTTCGTACTTATATTAGTGCACTTTTAACACCCTTTCACGCTTTTATTGCGTGTGCCATTGCATTTTTGGGCTTCTTCATACTTCTTACTTATATTAGTGCACTTTTAACACCCTCTCACGCTTTTATTGCGTGTGCCATTGCATTTTTGGGCTTCTTCATACTTCTTACTTATACTAGTGCACATTTAACTGCCAACCGTTCTCACTCCATTTGCTGCCGATTTTATTGTCTTCTTACAGCTGTCGAAGTCGTTTTTATTTCCTTGTTACCATTTATAGTAGCTTAATTGCCTTCACTAGTCGTCCAGGAACGATTTGCCCTTGGTATTGATGAGTGAATCTCGTCCCAAGCGATGGTAGTACATGTAACAATAAAATATCTCGCAGTATAATTTGACTAAATTACATATAATACTAAAAAACATGTTATTTTAACATAAAGTTTCTACATATTCTAATATGACATTTAAAAAGAGAGTTGCAAAATTACCATTACGTATATACATATATATGTTTGTGAAACTATAATCTAATTAAAACTACGAAAACGCTTATTACATATATCTTAAACTAAGAATCTGCATTTTCTTCTGCTGCCTTGAAGAGGCTGCGACCTTGCTGACCTATTGCATTTCATGACATAAGTGAGCTAGGTCAGGCATAATGTTAATGTTTTGTATATAAGACAATGCCCCGTAATACGTGATAAATAACGAATTTCTGCATTTCACATTACATTGACATGCCTCGTACTACAGGAAGCATATCTATACTCATTCTTCTAAGCTATGTTATCAACACATCTTAATAATAATAATGAAATGTCTATATTACACAAATTTTAATCTACTAATATATTTTTCTTTATTGTACATAAATAACATTTCTGTTCGCTTTTTACACAATTTTTTAAGTTTCTGGAATTAGTTAATATTTAAACAGGTTCGCTTTCTTGTGTTTGAGCGGCTCTTAAATTAACTTTACATCTTCTTCCATCAGGCAATATAAAGGTGCCTGTACTAAAACTATTTAAAGACATTTCATTATTTTGTGTTCTTATACATGGATTATTTCTACATTTTCTTTTTACAATAAAAACTGTAACTATTATTATAGTTAGTGTGATTATTCCATACAAAACGTAACTGTCTATTTCTGCTTTTAACTTAAAACGTTCATCATTTTGCATATCCTCAATTTGTTCTAATACATTTTCTAATTGATCGTTAGCCTTTATTGCTTTGGAGTGGTTTATCAAATTTAATTTTAGTGCCGGGATATTATCTAAGATTGGTTTATCCAATTGCACCGTGGAGATATTAACATTTATTGGTGCCAGTTTTGGTATATAACTTTTAAATGTTTTACTCATATATGTATTTCTAGACGAAATAATAAATGATTTTGTAAAAAAATGACAATGATTTTGCAAATGTATTTTACCTGTACCTATAATAGATTTTTTCTCAACATAATTAGAATTATTACATGATATCGTTAAATTTTCTTTAAATGGCGCTACAAATAACCATGTGTTTTCTTCTACAAGTTTCTGGAAGTTTGTTGAATTTATCGTTATTAACTGCCGTTCACAGTTTTTAGGCAATCTGTCTATTGCATTTAATATTGACATTTCACAATCATCTCCTGAAATTGATATGATTTGATTGTTATTTTCATATATAAATTCATGATTGTTTAGATGTATTAATAACTTTAAATCGTCTGATTTTAATGTTATGTGACTATTTTTCCCTTCATTTACTGCAATATACTGGTGTTTTATGTTTAACATTACAAATTTTACTTCATGAACTTGAATTGGTATCGGGGTAAGTTTAAACAATTGAAAGGGAGATGACTGTATTAACGGAATATTTAAGATACAAATTAATTTATTATTTTGAAAATAAAATATTGGCTTGATAATATTTAGCAATATATTGGTAGAGTGTTTTTCTAACTCTATCGGTAATTTCAATCCTTCAGGTACATATGACACTATTTTTGATAATTCCTCTATCACTGCTGTAGGTGTTACTAGTAATGGGTGTAAAATGCCCTTTTTTGCACTTAAGATGATGTCAATAAGAGTATGTGTTTCTTGTTCATATTGACTAATAATTAAAGATAGTAGGGAGATATGATTTTGGATTTCATTTTCAATTATACTAGAATTTTTAATTTTTCCTAAAGCAAGTGTCATTGCGATTGTTATTTTATTTAATTGTGTAGATAGTAATTTTTCATTATGCTCTAACTGACCTACTGTTGCATTCATATTTTCTAACGTTGATTTAACTACGGATGTTTGTTTGTGGAATAAATTTGTTAAAGTGTTTGTTTTCTTATTTAATGTATCTATTGAGGATTCGAAGTGAGATGCATCTTTATCGTTTAATGTACCGAATAACGTTTTTGAAATATCACCTATTATATTAAAATATCCTCTTCTAACTCTATGGTGACTAAGTAAGGAAGGTATTAGATGGGCTTCTAAATTTATTTTATTTAAAACTTCTTGAACTTTGATTAGAAACTGTTCGCATGTTTTATTTAAAGAAGCGTCTTCCTTGCAAATATCTCCTGTAGCTTCGGTGTAATTATGAATTTGATTAAATTTTTTATAATAATTATCAAGGCTAATATATGACACTATTTTCCAGTAATTATTAGAAATATGTATTATACCTACATTTTCATATATAAGACCTGCAGAATATTCTAATGCTTCTATCGTTAACGGGGAGGGTGCTTTTAATTCTTGTGCTAACCCATGAACAAGTATGGACAGTATGGATATTAGAATAATAGCAATCATCTGTAAAATAAAACAATTACTCATTAGACAAGTTTAGTGACCATTGGTCGTAATATGGTGCTAAGCGTGACACATGCACAGTGTCTATTTTTGGTTTTCTCGAATTTATTGACTTAATCACATAATTGAGATCGTTTCTTTTTTCAATAATTGTATAGGGACCGAAATATTTGGGCTGTAGCTTATCACTTTTCCCTATTTGTCGTAAGGGTGTGCGTACCTTAACCTTATCCCCTACATTGTAACTGACGTTTCTATGCTTTTCGTCGTACCTTTCTTTGTCCTTTCTTTGGCTTTGGTGAATATTATTTCTTGCTTTCTCCCTTATTTCTAATAATCGTTCTTTTGATTTAATTGCGTACTCCGTTGTAGGAATGAGGGACAGCTCCGCGTCCGAGGGGAGTACTGCTTCTCTGCCATATACTAGTTCAAAAGGTGAATACTTAGTGCTTTCTTGAACCGCGGTATTGTACGCGAATATGACATGAGGGAGGCATTGATCCCAATCATTCTGTGACGTACTAGTATATTTACTAATCATGTCAGCTATAGTTTTATTTAATCTCTCAGTTAGGCCATTAGTCGACGGCTTATAAGAGGTTGTAAAAGTGCTCGAGGTTCCCATTAATCGTAGTAGTTCCGATACTATCTGAGACTGAAAAACAGCACCTCTATCGCTCAGCATTTTTTTCGGTGATCCATGTCTACAAATGATTTGTTCTAGAAGGAAATTTGCTATTCCTTCCGCCTTTCCATTAGGTAACGCTTTCGCTTCAGCCCAACGAGTTGCATAGTCCGTTGCCACTACAATGAAAGTTTTACCTTTACTTGACTTTCTAAATGGACCCAATAAGTCTATTCCAATCATTTCGAAGGGTGTCTCTACGGATATTGGATGTAACAATCCCGCCGGTTTGACATTAGTTGGACCCTTTCTCACTTGACAGTCGGGACAACCTCGAATGTATCTCCGTATATCCTTAATCATACCTTGCCAGAAATAACGTTTTTTGATTTTATTTAATGTTTTTGAAAAGCCTAAGTGACCGCTTAATGGTTCATTATGATATGAATACAAAATTTCAGGAATAAGTTGTTGGGGAATTACCAGTAACTTTATGTCACTTGTTTTGTCTGAATTTCGCTTATAGAGTATGTTGTTTATAATGTCAAAGTTTTTAGCGTTCCTTCGTACGGCCGGGGTACCGCTGTCTGGATTTCTAATTGTGTGTACAATTTTTTGAATTCTAGAATCCGATTTCTGCATTGCGATTATATCTGCTTCTGTTGCGATAAATGTAGGTACTGTTATCGCTTGTTCTTCATCCTCCTGCGTTGCTATTCTGCAGGGGTATCTAGATAAAGCGTCAGCATCTTTATTTGCCGATCCTTTTTTGTGATGTACCGAATATTTATATTCCATTAACTTCAAGGACCACCTTGCTAATCTACTACTAGGGTTTTTAATTGAGTTTAACCAGCAAAGCGAATGGTGATCGGTTAGAATAACAAAATGATTTAATCCCCACAAATAAGACCTAAAATATTGAACACTCCATACCGCACTTAAACATTCTAATTCTGAAATGGTATATTTTTGTTCTGATTTTGTTAAAGTTCGAGATATATAAGAAATAGGATGAAATTTTTGTGTTATTGCGTCTTTTTGTAATAAAATAGCTCCTATCCCAATACCACTCGCATCAACGTGTAGCTCCGTTTCTGCAGTTGGTGAAAAATGTGCTAAGACTGGCGCACTTATTAATTTAGTTTTTAAAGTAGAGAATGCCATGCTCTGAGATAAACTCCAAATAAATTTCTTTTTGTCACCTAATATGTCATACAGCGGCTTAGCTAGGTTGAATAATTTTGAATGAATCTACGGTAGTAATTACACATCCCTAAAAATCTTTGCACATCTTTCTGTTTAGCTGGTGTAGGAAAATTGGTTATTGCTTCTACTTTATCTTGATTTGGTTGTATACCATTATTGGAAGCTAAAAATCCTAGTATTTTGGCTTCTTTTAGCCCAAAGTTACATTTTGAAGGTTTTAAAGTTAAGCCCGCTTCTCTTAAACGGTGAAAGACTTTCTGTAGTCTACTTAAGTGTTCTTCAAAAGTTTTGCTAATTACTATAACATCGTCTAAATATATAACAACCTCTTTCCATTTTAGTTTCTTAAATACAGTGTCAATCAACCTTTGAAACGTACTAGGAGCCCCGCATAACCCAAAACTAAGGGTGTTAAACTCATACACCCCATCATTAACTATAAAAGCAGACTTATGTTTATCGCTCTCTTTTATTGGACATTGCCAATAACCTGAATTTAAATCTAAAGTACTGAAATATCTATTACCGCTTAACGCACTCAATATATCATCTATTAGAGGTAGAGGGTAAGAAGATTTCCTAGTTACTGAATTTAGTTTTCTGTAATCTACACAAAATCGGAACGTCCCATCAGGTTTTTTAACAAGAACTACAGGCGAACTCCATTCGCTGTCGGATGGTCTTATTACATTTAACTTTAACATCTCTTCTATTTGCTCATTTATTATGTCTCTTTCTTTATGTGACACCCTATATGGTCTTAACCGTATTGGATTAGCATCCCCTGTATCGATTTCATGTTCCGCCATATGTGTTAATCCTAACTTACTATTTGACCATGCCATTAGGTCTTCATTTTCATGTAAGAGATCAAGTAATTTTTGTTTTTGATAATCACTAAGTGTATCATTTATGTTAAATTGATTTGTTTGTATATCAGCAAACAGTTGTGGAAAAGTCTCTCGTATTGTGTTATTTTCTACGTTTTTTACTATACTACTAAGTTCTAAATTTAAATATTTACTGTGTTTAATATAACCTAATACTGTGCCCTTAAATAATTTGACAGGTTCTCTGTTATAAGAAGATATGGTTAAAATACCCGTATGTAGTAATTCAAAGTTATCTGCTAATTCTAACTTATTATTATTAAGCATGCTACCTCTAGGCATAAAAATACTGTACAACTCCTCCTTATCGTCTAAAAAGCTATTACTTAATTCAATTTTATATTTATTTATACTATTTGGCTTAAATATATAATCTTCTACCAATCTTATTTTTATTACCTCATTGGTTTCTACTAAGTCATCGGATGGTAAGATATCCCAATTTGAACTATTACTTACTTGTTCTGTAATATTTGAATCGGCCAGTAATGCCGGATTACTAACGCTCGGAGCATTGATATGTTTATTGTAGTAGCAAATCGTAACTTGAATATGTGGAACGTCAAATATATAAAAAATCATATTCTTAACTATTTTCCAATCTAATTTATCTAAACCGCATCCTAGTTTAGGTAACGCTAGGCGATTTACTTTATGAGCTAACATGTGTTCTCTCATTTTAACTAAAGCACTAAACAGATTTTTTAAAGTAGCTTTATTGTAATATGATCTTTTTGTTATCAAGTAATAAATTAGTTTATTTTGTACGTTAAGAATTGCCAAATTTCCCACCGTTCTGTCTTGTTTTAACAATTTTTTGTGTTCATTTACGTATTTCTCTTTAAATTGTTTTGCTAACCCAGCATTCATTTTCATATCGGCTGACACACAATGAGCAAGAGAGAATGAACTATCAAGGTTGAATATGCTATCGTGCAGAAATGTGATATTACTGGGTTTTTTAACCTGTGCATTATTATGTGACTGTAAGAAATCAGAGAACGTTAAATCTTTTTCACCTATATTAATAATTTTGTTAGTTTTTGGGAATATAATTCTATTATCACTAAAATCTAATATCAGTTTATTGTTTTTAATGAAATTGTACCCCAAAATTAAATCTACGGGCAACTTGTTTACCATGAATGCATCGATATTAAAATTACAGCCTTGTATTTGAATATTAATATTTACTAATCCTAAAGTGTGTACTGCAATGTTTCCTACTGTTATTAGCATAGGCGATGATGCTTGTGTGGTTTTAATGTATTCCCTAAATTTAGTATCAACTAAATTGAAACATGCACCTGTATCAATTACGATATTTAGTGAGGTCTTATTTATATTACCGTTTACTGTAAGTATGCTGTTTTTATTAATGGAGGTCTTCCTATCTTTTTCTATAATAAGGGCAGGACTTAAGACCTCCTGTGATTCTGCCCTTGGTAGTTTAACGTAGAATGATGTGTCGGCCGAAACCCTCGTGTGTTGTAATTATTCGCACCTCTTGGGACATTTGTTTGAGGACCGGAATCTCGGGATTTTTGTTCTTTTAGGAAGCAATTGACGGCTGTGTGACCTCTTTTGCTACAATAAAAACAAATAGGACGACCGTCGGTTGTTCGTGCCTGTCTATTGAAAACCAAGCGGTTATTATCTGTATTATTTGTGAAACCGCGTCTTGAATTTTTAGGGTAATTATTAGATTGATTATTTGTGTTAATATCTTGACGTAGTTCTTGTAGAACCATCTTTTTTATATCCGCCGACATTGATTCTAACGATTTTTTATAGTCTAGAGTGTCTTGTACAGTTTGTTTATCTCCCAGTTCACGACATACCGGCGCTTGACGTTTTTCGAAGCCTTCCCCCCGTTCTGATTCTGAAATGGAGTCTATTAATTCCTCCAAATCTCGCAATGATTTTGCGCGACTTATCGTTATCATATGCCGGTAATACGGAATCAACCCAGCCATTACCCTATGCATGATTTTCTCTTCTGGCATTGTGGGGTCGAATTCGTCGCACAATTCAATTATTTCATAAAAGTAGTCTCTGATATTTTGATTTATTAATTGTTTTTTTGAAGCTAATCTAAATTCTAAATCGTAATTATAACTGGGGCCTATAAATTTAATTTTAAATTCTTCAACTGTTTCGCTCCAGTCCGCACCCGGATTTCTTCTCGCGAATGATCTAAACCAGGACGCTGCACTTCCCTTTAAATAATTAGAGAAATAGCACAATTGAAGGTTGTTATCCCACGCATTAGCATTTGCTGCTATTTTATAATTATTGAGAAATGACACCGGATTGTCGATTTGTGGATCGAAAGTCTGTGGTTCAGTGAACCGTGGAACCAAGGGACTTTTATTGTCCCATATGGAAGAAATAGTGTAATTCTGTGTTGTTCGTTGGTTATTTTCAACAGGGTTTAGATTAAGTGATACCCTCTTTTTAGTTGGGATATGCGCTTTATAATTATTGTCTTGTGGGGGTGGAATAAAAATTTTTCCAGGATTTCTTGAAATAGAAAACATGTTTGATGCATTTGCATCTGTATCAAAGGGAATTTCTATGGGTAAAATTCCCTGGGTCGAATTTGATTTTCCAGTTTCCTCTTGGAGGTTTATGTGGGGCACATTTATTGAATCGTAATAATTAGCTCCTGTGGAAACTCGTGGGTGTTTAAAAATTGTGCTAGTGGTTGTAGTTGATTGCGTAGTTACGTGGGAAACTATCGGCACCTTTGGTATGGCGCCCAAAGAAGGTACTTTTGCCATAGGGCCTAACGAAAAAGGGGTTGAAGTTAATGTAATATTTGGCGATTTATTCAACGAAACAGGGGCGTGCATATTATCAGATAAGATGTTTTCTTCTGACCTACTTCTTCGCGGCGGTGTTCGCGGCATTTTATTAGAGCGACTGAAAGCACTCTCATCTATAGTGAATTCTAAATCGTATTCGTCTTTATTTTTCCCTGATCTTAAGTTGTATCGTATATCTCCTTTATTAAACATTTTATTCAATAAGTACAGCAAATTTTTATTTGAGGTACCATATTTACACACAAAAAAAAATCTTAATTATAAATAAAACTATTATAGATAATATAAAATACTGATAATAATTACTGTATTTTCTTAATTTGTTTAATACAATAGGTATCAACCAATTAAACAATCTTGTTATTTTTACCTGGGAGCTACAATAACATAAATTATAATATTATCTTCAAACACGCCAACATTTGTTACATATAATAGTAACTACTAAAACACGTATAATGTTTGATATTCTAAAAAAACGCATCGGCACTTTATCAACTTAAAAATCGCATTACAAAATCGGTATTTCACGTTTTGAAAATTAATTTCACGTTTTTCTTAAAAAAAAATCGAATGGCTACCTAGACCACAATGTTACATATAGTCTTTAGTCCTAAAATACATTTATTCAGTATTCTAAAAACCGCCTTGGCGCTCTAACAATATATTATTTATTTATTTATTTACTTTTAAATCGAAACCACAATGTCGCATATATTTTTTTGTTTTAAATCGTATCGGCGACCTCCACCACAATGCCACGCTATCAATATATTATTTATTTATTAATTTTTAGATCGAAACGGCGACCTCCACCACAATGTCACGGCTCCTTTAGCGTTACGGTCGCAAAGGCCGCTAATCCCGTGACGAGGGGTTGCTCAGGGGCGAGCACTCGCTTATAATTATATAATAAATAGCAAAAGGCACCTACCTTTTCTTCTCCGCCGGACTTGGACTCTCAAGGGGTGAGGAGATTGAGTTGTCTGAATAAAATACTATATCTAACACACTTATTTATTAACACTAAGAAAGACTAGGCAACACAATAATCAGTAACTGCGAAGGATCGCAAGTGATCGTCCTATCGGAAGATCACTTATGAATTTCCTTTCTCTTCGAAATCTCTCTCTTTTATAACCTTGGTAACGCCGAGTCCGTCCTTACCTCGCTGAATCGCACATTCCTGTCCGTTCGATGGGTTCAACGGAAGTTGATCGAACGGACAGACAGGATGCTAAGTAAGTACCGAATCAGGTTACCGCGGCAATACTTCTCGTACTATACAGAGTGTTGATTCGCGACAATATTTCGCAAATCATGCTATTTAGAAAAGTACGTTACGGGTATAAAAGTATTTAAAACATAATTTTCAATATCTTTTGTATAAAAAAAAATTCAAAATTCAGACCGGAAGTGCCACTTTTACTCTTATCGAATCGCGATTTTTTGCAAATATGTCGTAAGTTATGCATTCTATGTATATTTATCAAGAGTACAAAAGTATTTAAAACTGGATTTGCAATATTTTTTGTATACATGAAATTTCAAAATTCGGACCGGAAGTAGCACTTTTACTCTTAGCGAGGAGCACTTTTTTGATAATATCTTGCAAAGTATGCATTCTATAGAGATTTATTAAGAGAATAGAAGTACTTAGAATAGGATTTTGAATAATTTTTGTAAAAAAAAATCTTAAAATTCTATAATTTGAAACGCTTATACGTATAAGAAAGTCGTGTGGTGGCCACACCTAATTTTTTTACTTTCTTATACGTAGTATAAGGAAGTATTGTGATGATGAAAATTTTCGACCTCGATATTTTTGCAGATGTTCACGTTTTGAGGTCCCCTGATACCAAAAAAGTGGTTTTTAAAAAATGTCTGTGTGTCTGTGTGTGTGTCTGTCTGTGTGTGTGTGACCACGATAGCGGTCAAACCGCTGTAGATATCAATTCCAAATTTTGTATTTACGAATATAATCTCCCTCTTGAGAACTGATTAGATTTTGAGCAAAATCGGCAGACCGGAAGTAGTAGTTTACTTCAGTGAAAAAATCGAATTTTGCAAATATTTTGTCAATTACTAAGTTTAAAAAATTTTATAAAGAATTCAAATGTAATCAAAATTAAATTTGAGAAAAAGTGTTTTAATAAAGTTTTTCGAAATTCCTACCGGAAGTAGGTCTTTTACTCTTATCGAAAATCAGTTTTTTGCGAATATCTCGCAAGTCATGCTTTCTAGGCAGGTACATTACGAGTATAAAAGTATTTAGAACATACTTTTAAATATCTTTTGTATAAAAAAAATTTCAAAATTCAGACCGGAAGTACCACTTTTACTCTTATCGAATAGCGATTTTTTGCAAATATGTCGTAAATTATGCATTCTATATATATTTATGAAGAGTACAAAAGTATTTAGAGTTGGATTTGGAATATTTTTTGTATAAATGAAATTTCAAAATTCGGACCGGAAGTAACACTTTCATACGTATAAGAAAGTCGTGTGGTGGCCACACCTCATTTTTTTAATTTTTTAACTGTTTGTTGTGAATAAAAATAAACATCTTAATACTGCCTGAACGTAGTTTTACTTTCTTATACGTAGTATAAGGAAGTATTGTGATGATGAAAATTTTCGACCTCGAGATTTTTGCAGATGTCCACGTTTTGAGGTCCCCTGATACCAAAAAAGTGGTTTTAAAAAAAATGTCTGTGTGTGTGTGTCTGTCTGTGTGTCTGTCTGTGACCACGATAGCGGTCAAACCGCTGGAGATATCAATTCCAAATTTGGTATTTACGTGTATAATCTCCCTCTTGAGATCTGATTAGTTTTTCAGTAAAATCGGTAGACCGGAAGTAGCAGTTTACTTCAGCATAAAAATCGAATTTTGCCAATATTTCGTCAAATACTAAGTTTATACAAATTTATAAAGAATTCATATGTACTTAAAATTAAAATTGAGAACAATTTTATTTAAAAAGTTTTTCGAAATTCCTACCGGAAGTAGGTCTTTTACTCTTATCGAAAATCGGTTTTTTGCGAATATCTCGCAAGTCATGCTTTTAAGGCAAGTATGTTACGAGTATAAAAGTATTTAAAACATAATTTTCAATATCTTTTATATAAAAAAAATTTCAAAATTGAGACCGGAAGTACCACTTTTACTCTTATCGAATAGCGATTTTTTGCAAATATGTCGTAAGTTATGCATTCTATGTATATTTATGAAGAGTACAAAAGTATTTAGAGTTGGATTTGGAATATTTTTTGTATAAATGAAATTTCAAAATTCGGACCGGAAGTAACACTTTCATACGTATAAGAAAGTCGTGTGGTGGCCACACCTCATTTTTTTATTTTGCATTCAAAAGTGTTAAAAAAATCTGGGCGTTCCATTTAAAAAAAAAAGTTGGACGTATTGCCGATTAAACCGGAAGTGAAAAAAATATTAACTGTATTGCATAAAATGCATTTATATTAACTATATCCCCATACCAAATTTCAGAAATCATAATTTTCAAATAACAAAGTTATTCGACCGTTCCGGGACTTTTTACTAACGCTGTATACATATATATGTATATAACAGTATATGTTATTATTTATATAGTACAGCTAACTTCTAAATTGTATGTATTTCGGTAATACTAGATATATTCCACTTGGCAGAACATGTTTTCCAGTAAGACATTTTGAAAATATATTTGGAAATGGTATAAAATAGGAGTATTATGCTGCTCCACTAAATAAGCTGTATAATGTATATCATACTCCACAATTTTATATATGTCACAATAAAACATAATATTACTAGAATCTTGATGTATCAAACTATGATTAATTTTTACAAATTTAGGAAAATTCAAATCATTAGTATAAAGGAGTACATCAGTTTTATTATAAGTAAATTCATTTTGGTGATACTATTGCAACATATAAAGGACATTGTAATTAATATTTATTTTTTATAAATTTAAGTAAATTCTTGCTACTTAAGAATCGCTAAAACGTTTATGTATATATGCATTAAATATGGAAAGATTTTATCTTGTTTAGTGGACATTTTATAAATACATTTTTGAATGATAGTCCAAATGTGTTGAGTTTGAGGAGGATAACTAGCATTTAATGTGTGAAAAATTTTGAAGCATATGTCTAGTGCAAATAATAACTGATGTATCTATGACTATATAAATGTTATTGATAGTCTCTAAATGTGGTCCCTCGATGACAATATATGACTGTATTGTGAAATTTCTGGCTACGGTTCTTCTATTAGCGTCCTCGATGAGTATTTCTATGTCGACAACAGTCTGTAATAACGTACAATTCTTATACAAGTTACTATCTTAACCTTTGCATGGACAATTATAGACTGCAGACTTTCTTGGATAGAAAACTTCCAATGTCCATTGTTCAGTCTTTTTCTCCCTTTGCAAGGTATTAGATGTGGAAACATATACCTATAATTGTAGTCCAACTTTGGAATCTAAAAAAAACGTATTTTCTTTTGATTGTCATAACAAAATTGGAATTTGTCTAAGAAATTTATTTTAAAAATATTGGTATACATAGGAACTAAAATAAAATAGTGATCTGACCTTAATGCATAATCTTGTCCAATATGCTTTCCCTGATGCCACCAAAATAAAGGATTCTGAAGGACAGCTTTGCTACCTGTTCTAAGCAATATGGGTTCTTCTAGATATTTATCCAATTCGCTAATGACGGATTATTAGGAGATTGGTGTTTTTTAACTTCCGAATCAAAATCTTGTCACAGCATTCGTAGAAGAACATTTTTATCTGTAGTATCTGTATCAGTTTGTGAAGTACTTTAATGATGGTTCTGGTTGGACATTTTCTGTCATGTTCTTGTGTAAATCTGGAATTTTTATATTTGCTGCTTTCTTATATAACTTTTCTACTCGTCTATAAAGCCAAGCCTTTTAAATCTCGGATCCATAATTATTGCCTGAGAAATTAAATCATTTTCATCCAAATCGCCAAATCTCTTCTTTGGTTCGTCAAATAATTTTTTTTTACTAAATTATCTGTGCGGCAATAATTCAGAGCAATTGAAAGAATTTAAATGTTTTGTTGACTGCTTATAATATATAATTAATGACAATACAGCAGCATTATTTTCTGGACTAATAACGGTTGTTATAACGTCACGCATTTGCAATACTTTTAATGCTTCAGTAATAATCAATCCACTCTTCATTTGTTAAAATTTCTACTGCCTTATATTCATCGTCATCTAGCTGACGAAGAATTTATAACCGCCATGTTGAAATTAATGAATTTTTAACGGTTAGTACACGACGCGTCATTTCGTACGTGAAATTCCACACCTCGTTACGACGTCGTTTTCCAATTTTGAAGAAGGGAGATTCATTCTCTCCTGAGTTTCCTTCAATTGAGCATACTCGTGGTTGCTTTTGTTGAAATATTATTTTATTGCTTTAGTTATCTCTAGGACCACCTATATTGCATTTATTCCTGATTGAGAAACCAAATTTAATGAATGCGCAAAACAACCCCAATGGCGCCAACCACCTATGCGTGCAGCTGATATTATGTTTGACGCGTTATCTGTTACTATAGCAGTGACTTTGTTAGTTATATTCCTAGTTATGCATATTACAAAAGCTCTATCAACACGTACTTTACAATTTCGACAGTTTTGTTATAAATAGTTGGAATTAGAACTGAGATATAGTTTTCCTTGTAGGAAGTTTATACGCAGGATTTAACAAATGTAGCAGTTTTTTAAATTCTTTATAATAATAATATACTTTTATTTTAGCAATTGCTATTATTTTTTACATTTTCTGACATAACAACACTTGTTACATGAAACAATTTAACCTATAAAAAAATAGGAAACAAACTTATGGACTAATATACTTACATTACATATATTATACAATGTCAGTATTTGTTTATTAATACATACAATAAATTTAATAAAGGGTCTTTTATTAAGCGCTTCCTATCTTTAAATTTAAATAAAACAAAGTAGGTGTGAGATATCATCGACATTTTTTATTCGTTTGAAAGCCCTATCGATGCCATTATTTATGGAATATAATATCGGACAATGTCCGCCGCGACTTCGCTGAGTGGCGCGCATTCGGGATGTCCAATTTTCCATGACTCTGGCGCATAAATCAGGCTGAATTTGACCGATGGCTTGGGTTATGTTGGCTTGGAGGGCCGCTGTGGTTTGTGGATTATTCGCATAGACCTGCGACTTAAGAAAACCCCACAAGAAACAGTCCAACGGGGTCAAATCGCACGATCTTGGTGGCCAGTTCACATCACCTCCACGTGAGATCCTCCCCTCAAATCGCTCGTGCAGAATTTCCAATGTGGCATGAGCTGTGTGACACGTAGCGCCGTCCTGTTGAAACCACATCTCATTCATGTCCATATCCAATTCAAGCCAAAAGAAGTTGGTAATCATCGCCCTATAGCGTTCGCCGTTGACGGTGATGGCCTGGCCAACACCGCTCTGAAAGAAATATGGACCGATGACGTCGCCAACCCAAAATCCACACCAAACAGTGACTTTTTCGGGATGCATTGGACGCTCTTGAATCTCACGTGGATTGGTATTGTCCCAAATTCGACAATTTTGTTTGTTGACGTACCCATTCATCCAGAAATGCGCCTCATCGCTGAAGATGATTTTTTGATGAAAATTAGGATCAGTTTCCAACTGCTCCAGGGCCCAATCAGCGAACACACGTCGTTGTCTATGGTCATTTACCTTCAGCTCCTGTGTCAGTTGAATTTTATACGGGTGCAGGTGCAAGTCACGACGTAAAATTCGCCAAGTTGTGGTCTGCGAGAGGCCAAGTTCTTGTGAGCGACGCGAAATCGACCGCCTCGGCTCCTGCACGCTTTCACGGACAGCGGCGATGTTTTCGGCAGATCTTGCGTTTCGTGTTCGTACGGATGCTGCTTCCTTGATTACTGAACCAGTAGCTTCAAATTTATCCACCACATTGCGAATAGTCCTCTCGGTAGGACGATTACGACGACCGTAAAATGGCCGAAGTGCGCGGAACGTTGCCCGAATAGAACATCCATTTTGATAAAACAATTTTATCATTTGCACGTGTTGTTGAGCGCTATATCCGTCCATGGTGATTTGGCAAAACAGACTGAATAAATGACAGCCAATCTGACAGATGTAGCTTCAACAATATGGCCACTACCAACTGTCAAAGTTCGGAAGTCCCTATTGGAAGACCCAATTTAAACAATACCAATTGAAACTTACACAATAACAATTATTTAAAAATAACATTCCGAAGATGTCCTCCATTTTGTTCGACACATTCCAGCAATCTTAGGCGAAGGTTATTCATCACATTTTCAAGTGTGGCTCTAGGAATTCGTGTTATTTCTTCGCGAATCCGTTCTTTAAGTTCCCGGAGATTTCGAGGCGGCGGTGATTTAAAAACACGTGATTTCAAGTATCCCCAGAGAAAGTAATCACACAGAGAGAGATCTGGTGATCTTGCTGGCCACGGAATGTCTCCGTTCTTGGAAATTACGCGATTAGGAAATACGCGTCGCAGAACAGCCAGTGAAGCATTGGATGTATGGCAGGTTGCCCCGTCCTGTTGGAAAAACATGTCTTGGTAAGCAGGATTACGAGCTAATTGAGGTTGAAGAAAGTTATCCAACATGTTAATATAGCGCAGAGTATTCACTGTAACTGCTCGTTCATTTTGGTCCTCAAAAAAATATGGTCCTAAAACAGCCCTTGATGAAATTGCACACCATACTGTCACCTTATCACTGTGGAGCGGCTTTTCGTGTATTCTCTGTGGATTTTCTCGTGACCAATACCGAAAATTCTGCTTATTGACGAACCCCGAAAGGTGGAAGTGCGCTTCATCACTCATCCAAATATTGTTTACAAGTTCTGCATTGTCATTCATCATGTCCAATATCCTATTACAAAAAGCAAGACGGGATGCGTGATCACCAATATTCAGAGCGTGCACTACTTGAATTTTATACGGATGGTAGTGGAGATCGTTGTGTAAAATCCTCCTCACACTGCGATCGGAAATACCGAGAGATATTGCGTGCCGTCGAGCTGAACGGGTGGGACTTCCTTGCATAGCCGTTCGCACCCTGTCAACGTTTTCAGGTGTACGGATATTTTTTACGTGGCCAGTTCGTTTCTAAGTATTGAGCCTGTTTCTTCAAAGTTCGCAACCCATGTTTTTATTGCATGGGCAGAAGGTACTGCAACATTACGCGGCGGTATGTTAAAATGATTGCGAAATGCTCGCTTCGCGGACACGTAACTGTCATTATTTTTATAATAAGCTTTGACAGCGTACGCTCGTTGTGCACCGCTCCACGGCTCCATCGTGACTAAATGGTAGGGCATACGTTACAAGATGGCGGTAGTCCGGTTCCCCTACCTCGACCACAACACACTGTTTGCAGTGTTGGAAAATCGCCCGATTCACTGCCGCACCCTGTATATCCGATTTTACATCAATTATTATGTTACCATAGTTCATTTTCCGTTTACTGAGATACTTCCTACTTATCTTTACTTTTTCCTTTATATCACTTTCTAGTATTTTTAAGTCATCTGTTACACCTTTGCCGTATATACGTAAAATTTAACAGCAATTATCAAGGCAGAAGGTGCAGTAAAATGGCGCCGTCGGAAACTAAATTCTATTCATCCGTGCGGTATAGTAAATGAGCCCGTGTATCTAAACTGAACTAACTCTTACTCTGCACAAATAAAACTTCATGAAAGTTTCAGAGAGTTTGGTGCGACGCCTTTAGTATGCCTTACAGTCACTTCCCTCGGTACCGTTGTTAAATATGGAGTAGAGATATACTATACTATAATCGTTGTTGGATGAAAAGAAGGCGCCATCTTCCTGTGGTATTAATCCCCACCCCAAAATGTTACTTGACCCAGAAGCAAAATCAATATGAGTATCCAAGGTTGCAAGATAAGACAAACGACAAAGTCAAAACAATAACAAGTTTATTTTAAAGTACGTTGTTCAAGAAATTTTTTAAATCCACAGAAAAAGGAAACATTATATATATGTAATTAAAACAAAACAGCTTGAAATTGTAATATGCAATTGCCCAATAGTGTACGTTACCGGAAAAAAAAACAATTGAGCGTGTGGGTTGATCACCCTGTATATCACCAAACGTGAAATAAGTAGGAATACAAACAGATAAATTAGAATGATATTAAGGTAGTAAGCTTAAGTGCACTTAGAATTAAATTTAAGAAACGTGAATACAGGTGTGCACTTGAAAGTTTGAATTCAGTAGCATGAATACAGGAAAACACTTGATTACAAATTAGGTAGCAATAATCAAGTAAAATTATACTTTGAACATTAGAATTTGAACAAGACCTCAGAAATTCCTTACAATTGCGCACCTACAGGTTCACACTCTATATATAAATCAATATATGGAAGTACAAAAGTAACACTATTGAACAACTGAAGGTTGAGAAATATAATTTAGATAAAAATAGAACTAGCTGAGGGCACTTAAAAGACAATATTAAATCACAGCAATGAACTAATTGACAATCAACCCTTGCATCCGCAAAAAATATTACAAAATTTTCTAATAGCTTACAGAATTAAAGTTTACAAACGTTCAGTTAAAATTATAAAAATTAGAACAACGTCCTTACACCAAAATACACAGAGAACTTGCAAGAACTTAAATTTGACTAAAGCCTCCGATCATTAGTATCTGTCGGGGCTCAAAATAACAATTAATGGCCAAAATTAGTGAAACAAAATTATGTAATTGATTGTCGTACGCTGGCCAACAATTAATTACTAGTATCTTACAAATTAAACTTCTCAGAAGGAACAAATAACTAAATAAAAACTTATCTTTGTCGAAGCACAATGACCTCCACAATAATGGAAAATTCTGGTAATAAATCTCCCTAGAGACGAATTCGGTGGCGGTAGACACAGTTTGGAGTTCTTCCTGCTCACGAAATAGCTGAAGAAAGATATCTTTTCCTCCAAACTTCAACAAAATTCAAATCGGCACGTGGAAGCCGACAAAATGGCGACGGCAACTATGACACTCACATATCGCTGGTAATTTGTAGAATAATTAATCTGCACGGTTCTGTGTCGTACGAGGAGCTAAATATAAAAGGAAACGGAACGAAAACATTACATACTTAATTAACGTTAAGAAGGAAGAGGACTCACAGATAGGGATGGCAAAAAAAGATCATAATACGATACATCGGATCATCGATATATCGGAAACTAAACATCGATGCTTACGATACATCGAAAACTAAACATCGATGCTTCCGATATATCGAAAAAAACATCGTTGTTTTCTATTAGGATAAGGGTTTTGATTTGAGCGTAAAAAATAAATAAGAAAATAATAACTTTGTTAATAACACTGTATAATAAGACACATCATTAACTAATAATAAGATATATGTGTATATATATATCACATATTCTAAAATATTTTGCGATTTGAAAAGTACCCTAAACTTATAAACTATATTTATTCCAATCATCGTCAGGAAGGCTATTCAGGAAAAGTAATTTTGGTAAGAGTTTACCAGAGAGACGATTTCTTGATTGTGATATTGTAGCTCCAGCTTTGGAAAACAATCTTTCAGAAGGTACAGATGTACATACAATAGAGATATATTTTCTAGCTACACTGTAGAGGTTTGGATAAATAGACTTTATCTCCTCCCATACTTCTAATGGATTATCTTTAAGAGAAGACAAAGGTGCCGATACATACATTTGTACTTCAGTGGTTAAAGCATCTTTATTTAACTTGGTTTGTTTGAATTTCCCTTGTTGTTTCTGAGTAAGAGTTCTGTGAAAATCCCATATATCGATAACTTTGGATTTTGGTGATGCACTAGTCTCAGATTCTGAAGATGAACATTCACAGTCAGTAGCAGTTAATTGTTCTAAAACTAGGTCATTTACTTTACGTAAAGTTTTTGAAGAAGCTATAGGATTATTGAAATGGGCAATTTTGAAACGTGGATCCAAGAAAGTACCCATCGCTAGCAAACTGTTCAGTTCTCGTGTACCAAAACGTTTGTCTATTTCTGCAAGTAATGCTTTCTTTAATGAAATTGCCAATGGAAATTTTACTTCAGCTGATAAAATATTTTTAATTGTGCAATTTATGAGTGGTATAACAATACTGATCGTCACATATTGGTCACCAGATGTCTCAACTGTTAATTTTTCCATAATTTGCAGAAGGCTCACAGCTTCTTTCAATAACTCTACCTCAGCAGCATGTAGCATAGGTGGTGAGTTTGGCCTACTTAACAATATATTATTCACTATTGTAATAAGTTCAATAAAACGTTCACACATATAATACGTGGAATTCCAACGAGTTGCTATGTCTAATATTAACTTTTTCATTTTGCCTTCAGGAATTCCTTGTTTTCCTTGTTCTTTGCGTAAATCATCTGATGCATTAGTGCTTGCTTTAACAAATTTTACAATATTTCGTACTTTAGTTATTAGTTCATTAATTCCTGAGTGTTTTATTACATTTTGTACTGTTAAATTTAATGTATGTGCAAAGCAACTCAAGTGTTTATTCATCCCAAATGAGTTTTCAATTGCATTTAACATTTTAGCATCATTATCGGTGATAATAGCTACTACATTATCTTTTTCTATTTTCCAGGTTTTTAAAGCATTGTTTAATGTATCGCTGATATATGCACCTGTATGTGACTCTGATAGTTCTATAACATCTAGGCAACTTGACAATAAGTGACATCCTTCTAAAAAGTGTACTGTAATACCTAGAAAACTCTTCATTTGCATGGTTTCTGTCCATATATCAGATGTGATTGTTAAACTAATAATTTTAGATAACTTATCTTTATATGCACTTGAAATTACCTCATACTTATCAATAATAATTTTTTTAATAGTATTCCTTGAAGGAATTTTGTACATTGGACTGATTTCTCTCAGTAATTTTTGAAAGCCGATACCTTCCACTGTACTAAATGGCATGTTATCTTTGCATATGAAGTAAATCATTGCGTTAGTTATTCTACTATGCTTGGATCCACCTTCTTCAAATTGAGCCATAGCCTTGAATGAGTCACATATTTTGGGTTGGCAAAATGAAGTCGATCCAGTCTGCTAAAACATAAAATTATAAGCTGCTTTTAATGAAATTAAGTATGTAACCTACTGTTTCGTCAAGTACACCAGCTTGATTTTGAACAATATTTTCATCTTTACTTGTTGATGGCATCAGCATAGACATCAGTTGTACATCCGTACTCTTCTTTTTTGCACAGGGTTCCTATATTATAATAAATACAAAATATTTAGCATTGAATCTTCTTCGATAAATAGAAAACATACCCAGTGTCATGGCGTTTCTGCTCACTTTGTTTCTTATGTATACTTAAATGTCCTTTTAAATTTGAAGTGTTTCCACTAGTTTTTATTATTTTTGTACAATATTTGCATTTTGCAGTATTGGCGTTTATTTTAGAAAAATATTTCCAAACGTCGCTTTTTAGTTTAAATGACATTTTTACACTACTACGCTACAGAAAAACTATTTAGAGAAAACCACATAGAAAACTAAGCACGAAAACCGAACTGATAATTAATAATAAAATAATCTTTTGTCTGCATAAAGAAACAAAGGTTTACTAGTTTACTATTTCACACACATATATATATCGGGGATTTACTTACCTTTATATATAAAAATTTCAATCACATACAGAA
The DNA here is from genome assembly GCA_963170755.1 of Amphimallon solstitiale. Lineage (NCBI taxonomy): Eukaryota > Metazoa > Arthropoda > Insecta > Coleoptera > Scarabaeidae > Amphimallon > Amphimallon solstitiale. The sequence continues at coordinate 86,673,247 of OY720677.1, read as the reverse complement.
AACTGGAGAAACAAATAGTTTAAAGAAAACATCTTTAGCTTTAATAGAGTCAAACCAATGGTTAAGCTATCCGCCACAAGATAACAGCACTAAATAAGAAACATTTAAAAAGAAAATATAGCCTTCGGTACATTTTGCGATACATCGAAATTTAATCGATGTATCGATGCATTATAGGCTGTAGCCATCGATGTTAAAAATCGATGTTTTGGTTTCAATACATCGATATTCTAAAAACATCGATGGATCGTTGCCATCCCTACTCACAGATCTATTTATGATATTTCGTTTTGCATGTCGCGTAGGACCAGAAACTTCCTTCACAATATTTTGTATTTGTAATCTTCCTGCATTGTTCACACCTTTTTCGATAACAGTCCACATGGTAGTTTTGTCTTTGCCGACATGGTTGGTACCTATTTCAAAATTTCGAGGCTGTTGTTGGGCCTGTCGAAAAGATTTTGTACGCCCTCTTTTACTTTTTTTCTCTTTAATTGATATTGCAGACACTTCTTGGTGAAACATTTTAATAAATTAATTTAATTGTCGAGAATAACACACTTAGCTTATAGTTTAGATAAGTAACTCTTTGATAATGGCATAACAGCCGAAACATATTGCAGTGATCTTGAGTTTGGTGGTAAATTATAAATAGGCATAATCAAGATCACTTCGAGATTTAATTTATTAATTAATTATTATTTTATTTATTTCATCATGGTGTATTAGGGTGATCGCAAAAAATCGATGTCGGAATTTTGTTCGTCTGGACCCCACAAAAGGATTCCCCTTTCCAGATATTGAGATAGCCGAAATTTGAGCTCGATTAAAGGACGTTAACCCGTGCCGCTCCAAATTTTTGGCCAAAAAGCTGACATATGGAGCCATAACTCCAGAACGGTAAATAATAAAAACATGCCTAATATCTCAAAAGAAAGCTAATGTTGTTCTTCAAAATTTATATTCTATACATAATTGTTGTTATTTTAAGTCAAACCGAGTTACAACAGCTTTTAGCCCCAAAAACGTGACCTGGTTACAGTAGCAGCCAGTTTGGGAGTATTCTAAGAATTTTACGGGTTTTTACATAATGTGTCTCGCAATTAACATTTTTTTGTTAAAAAGTATTTTGGAACTCAATTTTCAAACATAAAGAGCCTTTTGTTCAAATTTAATCTTTTATTATATAGGGATTACCTGACTAGTTTACCAAAGAAAGACCCGTTTGACAGGTAAAAAGGAGGGTGATTTTAATTTCCATTTTAGGGATGGTGATTTTACTTCAGCGTACAACCGACCTTTTATTTATTCAGTTTAGTTTCTAAAGTGCCTTTGAGCTGGTTAGACCGAACAATTATCTAGTGAAGATATGTTAACGTTTTTTTTCTAATTTTCCAAGTGTGTGTGGTGTTATTGTTTTTATAACTATTATAGTATAATTTTAAAAGACATTTGAAAACATTTTATTGAAATTAGAGTTTGTAATATATTTTGTTTCATTTTTCAAGTTAACTGTTATTTACCTATTGGACCCTGAAATGGCATCCACATCAGGTGTACAAAGCCGGACCAAGGATAAAATATTTCTTGTGGGCTATCCCATTCACCAGATCACCGGTTGTAAAATACCCTCAAATCGTCAAGTATTGTGTGCTTTATTTTATAATTTACGTACTGTGAAAGTAACTGTAAGAGAATCAGCAAAACTTACCATACGAGAAGTGTTCATTTTTTGGGAGAAAGCTCGGTTGAATGCTCCGAAGCTCATCTTGCACCAAAGCAAGATTTAGGTATTTTGCATAGTCTGTTAGACTATAAAGAATGTTACAACGACATTGCAGAAATAGCCCTTACCAAATTTTCGAACCATTTGTGGTATTTGAATGCTAAGTTGGTGGGATTATCGTTTTTTGATCCCACCATTACAGACGATGTAAAGTTGTTAATGGCTAATAAATTTCTCAGTAGCACAGATGAACCATCAGAGCACGCTAGGGTTGTAATTCCAAAAGTTAGGAAAGAAAAATTAAATGAGGTAGTTGATGGAGGATTGGTAAATTTACTTACCAAAGAAACGTTTACATTCTTTGACCGATTTAATATAAAAACAGATTTCCTAAGGCAACATTCAAACACCTGGCTTCAAAATAATGACTTCCAAGAAGGATTGAAAATTGTCAAAACATTAAAAGTAGTTAATGATATGGCTGAGCGTGGTGTTAAATTAATAACCGACTTTCACAAACTTCTGACAAAAGATGAAGACCAAAAGCAATACGTCATGCAAATTGTAAGCAAATGCCGAGCATTATATCCTGACGTTTCAAAAACTACTTTAAGAAAAGCTCTAGAATAGATTAGATAACTATGTAAAATTATCAACTCATGTAAGTACTACATCTGTATCTTTTCTGTATCTGTTTTGTATGCATTATATACCTGATTTTTATATTTTAAAATAAAAAATGTCATTAGACTTATCAGTATTACTTGTTTTTTTATTATATTTCTACTTTAAACTCAAAAATATACCAAAAAAAAAAGCAAAATTTATCACTTAATAACAAAATATACAAAGTATGCTCCTAGTGGTACCAGGTCACGTTTTTTGGGCTAAAGGCTGTTGTAACTCGGTTTGACTTAAAATAACAACAATTATGTATAGAATATAAATTTTGAAGAACAACATTAGCTTTCTTTTGAGATATTAAGCGTGTTTCTATTATTTACCGTTTTGGAGTTATGGCCCCATATGTCAGCTTTTTGGCCAAAAATTTGGATTTTTTCAAACTTTGAGCGACGAGCGGCACGGGTTAACGTCGTTTAATCGAGCTCAAATTTCGGCTATCTCAATATCTGGAAAGGGGAATTGTTTTGTGTGGTCCAGACGAACAAGATTCCGACATTTTTCCCCCCCTCTATGAGATCCGGTCACCCTAATATAGATATTCATTAAGTTAATATTTTGCCAAAATTTAATTTTTATTTACGAATGTTATTATAATTTTTATAAAAACTATAATATTAGAATAAGCATAAAATATTACGTGAATTATAACAAGAAAATGTTTCCCACACTAGACATACTGTGACTGGGAGAGATATCGACAGATTGGCCCGGCGAAAACAATATTCTTCGCTAGATGCATTGGACAAATCATGAATGTGTAAACAAGTTGATATTTACATGTTTGTTTACCTTTTTGAAAGATTAGTAATGCGCTGCTTTCCCGGGTGGTGCAGCACTGCAGCTATGTATTTCTGGAGGTGGTATCGGAATCGTACCGAAGATAACCGTAGGTTTTTGTGAAGAAAAATATGCATATAAGTCGACACACGACCAGAAATCGTTAGATGCTTGGTGAAAATCAGCTCTTTCAAAAGAAAAACAAGAAGTAGGTGGAAACCTCTTCTTCCTCTTAAAATGTTATATTAACTTAGAAGTTTATTCATGAATCGGAATTTGTTGAATCTTAGTCTAGGATAAGGCCTAGCACTAAGATGTATGCTTGATTCTGCTCTTACTTACTGATTGAATAATTTAAATTATTTTATATAAATCTCAAATTGCAAGAGTCACAGCATATATTTATGACGCAAGCCAACGTGGGGCCATGTTACATTCACATTTCGAATATATTTACAATTTATTAGCAATTTCACATTTCCATATTATTTATATGGCACTCAACGTGATGTATGCTTGATTCTTACTTCCTTACTGATTTGAACGATACAATATTTTACATAAACCTCAATTTTGCAAGAGTCACAGCAATATGTTAGAAAATTCTAATAAAACTTTGTGAAGTATAGCCAATTGTGTTGTTCTCGACAATTAAATTAAGCCCTCTTTTATGTTTATTGTTTGTAGAATCTAAATATTGAATTGGATATGTTTTCTGTAGATAAAAATAAAAAACAACGTAAGTACCTGTATTTGAACTATGTTGTGGTGTCGTACTCGCATTACTACTTGGACTACTTTCTGGAACATTTTCAACATCTGAAGAAGAAATGGGTTGGAGTCTAAAATCTTCGTCTTTATATGACGAGGAAACTTGTTTTTCATCACTCGATCGTTCATCCGACAAATTGTTCAGTATTTCTAATAATTCAGCATCGGTGAGACCACGTCTTCCACTCATATAAGAGAGGTAAATCAAACTGAACAAGTCTGAACATATGACAATCAAACGAACTGCGCCGGCGCTGTGGTATTTGCGAGTGTTGGTCAAAATGACCGCACTTGGTCTTCTTAGGTATAGGTGTTTATAAATAATAAACTATAAAACTGACAGGGCTGGAATTTTAAAAACATGAAAACCAATAAAAAGATTAAAAGCCTTAAATTAGGAACGTGATGCTTTCAGAGGTATCGATTTTAAAGAACTATGAAATGTTGCAACGGTCAATTTGACGTGGGACAATGTTGACATTTTGTCCTGTCACGAGAGCCATAGTCCTTCACATGCTTAGCGAGATTCGCCTTTGCCGCGTATCCTTTACCGCATTGCGGGCAAGTGAAGGAAGGAGATTTTACTACTAGTTGGGCCTGCCTGGGGACAGCACTAGACTTGTCACCTGTGCTAGTAGAGGTTATGGCAGGGCCCGCAGTTGCAGCGATGTTAGCTGCTTTGGAGCTATCCGAGCGTGAAGTTTTAGGGATAGCTCCGAGTGAGGTGCCGGTGGTCTGCACCGCGCTACCGGGAATCGCCTGGTCGATATCCTGGGGTTCCTGAGAGTCCCGGGGAACCCGAACCCGTAGGTCCCCTCGCCGAGGCCAGGCACGAAGCCGACTGCACGTTTACTGCTACCTGTACATAAGGCTTCAGAGGAGACGGGCTGGTAACCCATCCCCTCGCCGGTGCGGAAATCGGACCGTTACCGTTAGTCATCCAGGGAGTCAAGCTCCCTGGAGTCCGGCGCCACCTCGAGGAGGTGGTAACGGGCCTTGAGAGCTGCAAGCAACTCCCCCGATAGAGGATTAACTTCAAAGGAATAATAATATTCAGGTCTGCCCTCTATCTTTGGACTCCGGAGCAGGGTGGAATCGCTCCGAAGTGAAGTAACTACGACTCTCTCACCAAAGTGGCTGCCATTAGATATAATGGCAGTAGAGGGTCTCAGCCGATTCTGGAACCTCTTGACCTTGATCATGCACGCAGCATAGATCAAGGTCAATGAGGAGGTTCCAGAATCGGCTGAGATGGAACGGTCAAGGTCATGTCAAGGTCATGTCACGGTCATGTCACGGTCATGTCAAGGTCATATCAAGGTCATGTCAGGGTCAAGGACACGTCAAGGTCAAGGTCAGACAAGTCAATGTAACTATAAGGTTGTAGGAAGGGTAATATCTGAAGGTGGATATTATATATCTAAGTGGGGTTAGCGACTATATATAATTATATTCTTTCTTTCTCATCATCATTCAGTTATAGTGATAACATTTAGTGAATATGTGTATCACATTTCTAAAACAAAGTAGATTAGATATAGATAAATTAAATTCATTGTCACCAACGATAGAAGAAGAAATTGCAATGTTAATCTTTGATGAATATGATACAGAAGATGATGAAAAAGATAGTGAAGAGGAGGATGAAGAGGGTGAAGAAGAAGAAGAAGAAGAAGAAGAAGAAGAAGAAGAAGAAGAAGAAGAAGAAGAAGAATATGATTTGGATAATGATGATGAGAATGATATCTTCGACATGGAGACAATCATTTTAATGAATGATTTGGATAATTTGGACAGTGTTTATTGTAATTTTGAAGACTTTTAATAACATCAGTTATATGCATTGTCAGGTGTACATATAAGTAAATAGATGTAAAATGTTTAATGTAAATAAGTTCATTAAATTCGTAAGTAGGGGAGTGGGGTGGGGGGCTTGAGATGTAACCTCCGATGGGAGGTTTATAAGAAGATCGTGCTTTCATTCGAATAATAGTTCAAGTCTGTACCTACTGAAGTGTTGTTTCGTTTAAATATATGGTTCGTGGATAGTAACTCAAAATGTTTGAATGTGATTATTGTTGTAAAAAGTTTTCACGAGCCGATAACAGAATTCGTCATATGGCAGGTTCATGTAAAGGAAAGAGAAGAAGAGTTGATGATGGTGATAATAACTTAGATTTAATGAAATGTGAAGTATGTGATATATACGTAGAGAAGAATTGTTATACTGCACATATTCGCAGTGCAATACATCGAAGTAAGACTTTCATAGTAATTGATGATGGAGTAAAGAAAAGTGTCGGAACATTCGGTGACAGAATCGTAAGTTATCAAATATCCGATAACTCGACTACATATATTCATGTTGAAGATTTTGCAAATAATATCAGAGAGAAAGTAGTGGCACTTATGGATAGTATTCTGTATATACATACCTCTATAAAAGCGAATTTTGAACTGTATGGTTTATACTACTTATTAAGCAAAGAAAATGTTGAAATAAAATCTTTTAATACTCGGAATAAAATCATAACGCAAGGAAGTAATTTATACGACTTGTTTACTGATTATATTGATGAGATTATGAATCAAATGAGTGAATTTCAGGAACGCGATTCAGGTAAACTTAGGTATTAATGCTAAATCTTATTATCATATTAATTTTTATTAACATTCTAGGATGGACATTGAGCAACATTTTGTATTTGGAAGTAAATATGAACAAATACAATCCTATGAGAGGTTCAAGTTATATAGATTTACCACCAATAAAGAAAAAGAAGGCCGTAATAAATACTCACAATTCTGACAATGCCTGCTTTGCTTGGGCTGTTACTTCAGCTTTAAGGGAACCAGTAGGTCTTCCTCAAAGAGTTTCTTCATATCCACATTATGATACAGTTGCTGATTTCACCGATTTAACTTTCCCTATAAATTTAAAAGACATTATTAAATTTGAAGACAAAAATAATATATCTATCAATGTGTACGGCATAGAGGAATGTTTCAAAAATAATATTAAATTACATGAGGTAGTGGGTAGGGATGGCGGTTATAGGGAAAACTACCGGTTTTCGGTTATTCCGGTTTTTTTTACCTTCAGTTTAACCTGACGGTATTAACCGCGCAAAATAAACCGGTTATAGATATAACCGGTTTTTAGGTTATTTTGGGATTGAACAAACTAAAAGAAGCCGTTGGTACACAAAAATTTAGTTTATATACGAGATATTTATTACATTTTAACGATTACAAGATTACAAGTAGGTTTAATCTCAGTTTTGAAATAAAATGTTTTATAAGCCAATCCAATATTTATTTGGTATCCGATTCATAAACACTCTTTCCACAATGTGTTGATCAGTTAGTCGGCTTCTCTCATCTGAAACAACATCATTTAATGTCGACACAAGTCTTTCGGAAGCTACTGAACTTCCAACTAATGATAAATATTTTTGGGCAATAAAGGATAAACCTGGCATGCAGGTTTGGCTCTGCTGCCAAAAGGTAAAAGGGTCACTGCTCCTTGACATTAAAGGTTGCTGCAGATAAAGTTTCACTTCAGCTGGGAATGAACTTTCATTTTGTTCAAGTGAAACATTTTTAACTATAGTCTCATCATGGGTCGACCAAAGAGGGTTAGCAACAGTAGTGGTTTTTGGTTCTCCTCTTTCAGGTAAAGGTGGTGAAATCTTTCCAATTTCAGCTAAATACTGCCTTACCTCCTGACTTAAATTGTTGACAGCTTGGGCTGCAATGAGAGGGTTCATATACATTTTCTTAAATCGAGGATCAGAAAGCGACGCGTGGCACAGCAGAGGATTCTGTAATGCTTTTGGAGTTCTTTCCTTCAAACTGCTCAAAAGCTTTTGCGTCAAAGCTTTGGAAGCACTGTGTTTGTTATTGCTTTTTTTTAATGCTGTTTCAATGCAGTTTATTAAGGGGATAACAAGACTTCCAGTAATGTATTCAGTCCCTGATATTTCCTTGGTGGCCTCATCGAAGGGCATTAGCATGTCGACGACTTCTGACACCAACTCGATATCAGCACCAGACAGCATTCGTGGAGCTTTCTTGATGCTTGGATTGGCCAACACTTGTGCAATGACAGGCGAAAGTTTGATAAACCTTTTCAACATGTGGTAGGTCGAATTCCACCTTGTTGGGACAGATTGAATTAATAACATTATATTACCCTCCGCTGTGCCCTCTCGTGCCTGCTCGTCCCTCAGTGTCTCCATGAAAATATTACTGTGTTTTCCAAACGCTACTATAGCTTTTATTTCATTTATCACCGTTTTCAAATGTTTATTATTCTCATCCTCAAGGCCATCTGTGACAATCAGATTCAGTAGATGGGCAAAACAATATATGTTTTTCCCCTCCCCCAACAACTTTCTCACCCCTGCAACCATGTTGGCTCCACCGTCTGTGCAGACACCAACTATTTTGGATTTTGTAATGTCAAACATTTTTAGAAGTTCATCAATTTCCGCAGCTATGTACTCGGCTGTATGACTTTCTCGCAAGCGCCGAACCCCTAACATTATAGTCTCAAGATGATTTTTCCCCCCCTTAGGATCAGGATCTGTCATAACAAATAATGAAACAATAGGTAGAACTTAGATACTCTTACCTACCAATAAAGTGGGCAGTAACAACTAGAAAGCCCTTTGACGTATTAGTAATAGTGCATATGTCTGCAGAGAGGGATAAGTGTAATATATTACTCAATAAAGTTTTGATTACATGGACTGCTGCTGTGAATTTACTGCTAACCATTTGAGTCACCTGGAAACCAACACATTTTGTTTGTGCTACAGAACTTTATGTAAAGTATTCATGTACTATGACATTGTTCCATTTCGCGCACTCTCTATACCACTCTTTACATCTCCCTCCATCACGGCCAACACTTCCATTAAATCTTTATAATACTTCCCATATTCTATTGCTTTGAGATTTTCTAACCGACACGCAATTAAATCTTTCAGATACCACAACTCCGATAACCCAGCTTGTGATATGTATAGACATTCGCCATTCTTCTCCAGTTTTAGTATTTTATTTATTCCATCGAAGCAATCAAATGACATTTTTATATTTCCAATGTCTAGGGTTGGATAACTACTTTTATCCTCCTTGAAATATTTCATTAATATTGTCTCGTACTTTTGGAACCGCTTCCACTCTTCCGCTTTCATAGACAATCTCTGCTTCTTTAGACCAACAATTCTCACCACTGGCTCAAAATATAATTCCACCTCTAAACCTACAGCAACCCACTTAGAATTACTTTTATTTAAAAAATATATGCTTTGCGATAGCAACGGCATATCTATCATAGTATTCTGAATATTTTCTTCATCTGTTGACTTTCCCATAGTTTGACTTGATTCTACTACAGATTCATTACCAAAACTTTGCGCGTGTGGTGTCATAAAGTCGGTTGCCAATTCGTCTATTATTGATTGCGACAATTGTTCCTCGCAGTCTTTATTCTTTTGGAATTTACACTGCCCTGGGGATATATCTGGACTATTATCCAAATAATTTTTAGTGCATCGATCTATTCTGTCGTCTTTATCACTAACTTACTTTGCTGCTTTTAGATATCTGAATAACTTGCTCACCCCTTAACCTCTTTGCGGAATACATCGTACTCACTGTTGTGTGTGACTATTAACTTCACACTGATACTGTCTCCATTATTACCAACTTATATACCACACATTTACAGATTTGACCTTGCTGCTTCGAGATAACTTGCTTCTGAAACCTCCACATCGTCCTCATGACCTTGGCCCCAGAGCTTGATATTACCGCCTTCACCTCTTATTCAGCGAACCAACTCAAATAGTTCATGAGCGTTCTACTTCTCCTTCTTCCATCATACTTATAATATTCATATACATCACATAAATACATTAAGTTATATTTATAGGATTCATAAAACTGCTGTGCGATGTTATCTTTTATTAGAGCCCATTCAAATTCTCTTCTGCATACTGTCTCATCTCTTTTATCATCTATCGCATTGTCTCGACTTTTCGACAATATATCGCCAACATAATTGAAATTATTAAATTCCTGTTGCACTTCCAGCAGCACTTTACTAGACAGTTCTTCATTTTCGTTCATATTTGGGATAAACCTGCTGCTTCGTACAACTTCTGAACACATTTATTATATTCATTGACCTTTTCGGCATCCTTATATACTATTTCACACTTCAATTCTCACTGGCTCTAGTAATTCTCCTCTATTAACCGATACCCTTGAACTTTTGACTTTGAGCTCCACATTTATCTTTAACCTTGACCTTCCCGAGCTAAACCGATTCTAGGACCTCCTCATGACCTTGACCTTGACCGTGACGATCTTGGTCTTGACCTTGGCCTTGGCCCTGACCTTCCCGGGCCAAGCCGATTCTAGAACCTCCTCATGACCTTGACCTTAACCTTGGTCCGGCCGAAGGTCGGACCAAGGTCAAGGTCATGAGGAGGTTCTCGAATCGGCTTGGTCCCTCTACTTACTTTGTAGTGTCAACTGTCACTATGCTGTTAATGATTAATGATTTCAGGCGTTTTCGCCTTTTATGGATACATTTAGAGTGGTGTGAAAAAAAAGATAACGCGTCAGTTTCTGTTTCCTGGTTCGAGAACCTTCTCGAAAAATTCGATTTTGATCTATGGCTTCTATGCGATACGGCGCCTACCAGGCGCACAAAAAATTATGCGAATACAGCGAACATTCTATTCCCATCGTGTCCTAACAAAGGGGTATTTGAGAAAAATGTACGTGACTCTAATATTTACTTTACAGAAAGAATTTTAATTTAACTTATGAACGTGGTTATACAGACGTTATTTTTAAGAAATAACTACGTATTTGAAAATAAGATATAACTGATGATCTCATCAAGGAAATTCAACAAGCTTGGCTGTGGTACGTGTAACATATGTATTTTTAAAATTTTGAACATATTTTGCGTATCAAAAATAATAAATAGTGCACAGTATGAGCCAAAGGGACGATATTATAATTAATTTGGAATTCTTAAGTAATTTAATAATTGTTAGTTTAAGTACACTGATATTTAACATTTTGAAATCAAATTAGTCATTTCTTGTGAAGTGCCAAAAGCACGCAACAACGTTTTACGTATAAATGTATATATGTAAGTCACAGTATTTATAAAATGTGTTCCACAGATAGGATATGTTTAGTTAAAAGAAATATATAGAAACCATTTCATTTCAAATTTAGTAATACTAGAGTGCAGTTGTATATGCACCAGAAAGAACACAAAGAAAGAATGGAAAAAGGTAACAGAACTGCAATTAGACTGACTTTATATGTATTAGTCACATTGTATATCTGTACACTAGCCATACTTTCTAATTGTACGACCTAACGCTCAACGTAGAGCCTACATGCGTAGCATGGATAGCAGACAGCTTATAGCATTCGTGCGGTGTCTGTGTGTATTTTAAAAATACCTTAGGTAAATTTATAAATGTGAAAAAAGTATCTATCATTTGACGTATTTGAGTAGGAAGAAATTAGTTTGATGTTTCAAGTATTTCGAATAAAATAATAGTGTCGTCTTATAGACATTCTTTTGCAATTGCAATTGTTTGTGGTTGAACTAGGATAAGATCTAAACCAAAAGCGTGTTTATTATACAATAAATAACAATATCAAAAGTTCAGTACTCTTATTTATATAAAACATAATATAACCAAATAATTATAAGTATACACTGATGCTGAAATCGATAATGAGTCCATCCGCCTTTATTTTGAATGACTTCTTCCAATCTTGACGGCATAGACTCTGTTAATTTATGGCAATAGTCGTCACTTCTTCCCATTCCTGCACAATTCGTTGCCACAATAGATTTCGGTCTATTCGTTCTCTGGCGTATTCCCGCATTCTGTTTTTTATGTAACCCCATAGGTTTTCTATGAGGTTAAGGTCTGGGCTTCGTGCCAACCAATTTAATAATCTCAAATTATTGTCTGTAAGCCATTTTTGGACAACATTAGCCGTATGAATGGGTGACTTGTCATGTTGGAATGGAAACTTATCATAAAGAGATGTTACCGATGGCAACATATCATTCTCCAAAATATCCTTATATTGTAACGCTGTCAAGTGTCCATTAATATCCCAAATAGTACCAGTTCCTGCGTATGACATCCAACCCCACACTGCTACAGAAAACCATCTACTTCTATTATTCTGATGAACATATTGTTGTGCCAGCCTAGGGTTACGGGGACGGGTAACTAGGCGCGTATGGGTGTTTGGGGAGCTTTGAAACGTCGACTCGTCGCTGAAGATTACCGTTTTCCAAAAATCTATGGGCATATTTTGATATTGTATTGCGAAATTTCTTCTGTCTTGACGATTGTGCTCGGAAAGTTCCGTTTTAATAGCAGCACGATAGCATTTGAGGCCACTAGCCCTCAACCTTTTTCTTACCGTCGTTACTGAACCGGGAAAGGCGGTAGCGGCAATGGCTGCCTTGCAACTTGTGAATGGATGCTCTGCTTAAAATTGCCTTAACATGATATCTTGATTAGCAATGGATATTCTTTGTTTTGAAGTTTTTGGTTCGTTTGCAACTGAATGTGATATTTGCCATTTTCTTTTTAAGCAAAAAATTGTATTGGGATTAACACCAAATTCACGCGCTACAGCACGTAGACTCCATCCGTTTTCTAACATTGTTATTGCGCGCAACCTGTCTTCTGTTGACATCATATTTGGCGGCACGTATTTAACTGTTCCTAATGCGGTATAAAGAACTGAATGTGGTCGGGGTATCTGCTTGTTTTTATATACGTCAGTGTCTAATATGACTCATCATTCGAGAAAGAATATTTTCCACATTTATCTGGATTGCACGTCTATCAATACTTATCAATGGGCCTGTGTTATATTCGCATAAATAAAGATTCTAGAAATACTGAATATGCTTTTTTTGCCTTCCTGTCTGTGTCTACGCAAAGACCACAATAAACAACTGTACTAAACCTTTGATATTGTTATTTATTGTATAATAAACATGCTTTTGGTTTAGATCTTATCCTACTTCAACCACAAAAAAAGTTCACCGCATAAAGTAATGAAATTACCTTTCAAAACACTTTTATAAAACTACAGTATTATTTTATTCGAAATGCTTGAAACATCAAACAAAATTCTTCCTACTCAAATACGTGAAATAATAGATGCTTTTTTCACATTTATAAATTTACCAAAGTTATTTTTAAAATACACACAGACACCGCACATTCGTGTTTACACATTGCGAGGCAGCCGATGAATGCTATAAGCTGTCTACTATCCATGCTACGCATGTAGGCTCTATGTTGAGCGTTAGGTCGTACAATTAGAAAGTGTGGCTAGTGTACATACACTTAGGCTTTAATTGACTGGAAGAGCAGAACGAAAGGAAACGCTGGTGCAATAAATGTACACCAAAATAAAGCTGGTGGAGGTGAATACACTCCATTAGTTTTATCACTAAATGAGGAGAGATTCTTGAGAATAATGGACAGAACAGCTGTGGAGGGAAATGCAAGTGTCCCTGAAATAGGATTACGAAAAACCAGAATCACCAATCAACCATGATGCTGTATCACCTTCATTTTACTGCTACTCCATTCTCCGGAAGATTTCAGAATTTGTCTATATATACGAATCAAGACTGGCCTCAGCATACCGGGAATTTATATTCAAAATTCTTAAGTTGTACTCACATATCTAAAACAACTATTTTCAGTTCATGTTTCCTTATAAAGAGGACAATAATTATCGTACAATTTGAAAATTTTTTGAGTGGTATCCTTTTCGATTTAAATAATTATGTTCTTCTACATTTGGTTTTAGGATTGATACATGCGTATAGTCTATGGCATCTATTACACCAGGGAAATTAGCTCTTTCCATGAAAGTATATTTAATACGTGTCTTTTACACATCTGTTTGAGGGAATACAATCCAATTGTTCGCTAAATGCTCTATAATTAAATTTGTTACTTCGTGCACATCCTTGCACACAGTGTGCCATGGAAAGGTGATAATTTTGGCCAACAACTCGCTGATATGACCCAGTTGTGTAAAAGAATAATGCAGTAAGTATCTATATATAATAAAACAGTAAGTATCCTTATTTTAGGTTCAACTGCTCTTCCATGTAATGAGTGTATCATATGTGGTGCAAGATTCACTATTAAATAATTCACCATATCTTTATTTAAGCGATATAAATTTTGAAATTCATTGTCAGGCAGTAAAAATGGATCGTTATTTTCTTAAGACTAATTTGATAATTTATGATCTCGAATAATCCTACTGACTCTACTAAATTCTTTATATAATTTAATAACTTCGCTTAGCTAACGGCCTACGACTCCAGCTTAACACTTAGGTTTGTATAAGGATATTGAAATTAGACAAAGAACAACATTTAATAACTAAATATATTGAATAAAATATGAAATTAACATTTGGAAACACTAAGACAAAACAATTTTGCAGAACAAGACATACATAAACAAGCTCAAATATAAGACACATTTTACATTACAAGAGAAGTACATTAAGATATTTATAAAGACTTACATATTTCTGGTAGACACTGGACACTTACAGAGCTTATACACTTTTAAAAGGAATGACTGATGCAAGTGCCGTCATTGCGTGCCTGCATAGCTTTTATACCACCGGAGATGCTTCTAATCAGTTTTTATCATCCTCGTATGCGTAATTAGAATTATTAACATTAGATGCCTTATTTGGAAGTATGTGCGCAAGAAGTGTAAGTGTCCACGTCTTTTGTGGCTTAAAGGGTGGTACCCTCCCCGGATGGAAAATTCCATGAACATAATTATGAGAGAACCAGAACAATTTCCGCTTCCTCAAGCCATATCAACTTGGCGTTCTAATCAATGCACTAACAACTGTACTATGTATGTTTTAATAAAGAATTAAAATTACTTGTTAAAATACAGTATTCATAAATGAATTTGAATATCGTAAGAGTTTAATATACGGGGGAGATCAATTAGTATATATTTTTTTTTGTGACATTACCCTTCTAAAAGGTGACGTCCCGGCACTTTGTCTAATGCAAGTATCAAACATCTATATGTATAATTAAAGAGGAAATTGCCTGGTTTTACAAAAAGAAACGAAACTTTTGGCGATAGCTGTATATAAAATTTAGGTTATATCAAAAATTTGATGTTATAATAAAAAAAAATTAATTCGTTACATATTATCGCCTCTTGTGCGGATTTCCGCTGATTACTGAAAATATTGAATTACTTGTTTTTGTTTGGCACTTAATTAGTTTATTGGGGCTTCTTATTTATCATGAACAATGATATTTATAATAAAAATAAATTTGAGAAAATCAAAAACAGTGTTACTTGAAATTAAGATAGTGTTGGTTTTTCCATTAACACGTATCCGTCGTGCTCGGAAGGTTGTCTTCTGGCTGATAAATTTAGCGTTCGTGTAGACTACTGTAGACTCGCAATGAAATTGTACCATGTCGTAAGAATTTTCATTTTCCACGTAAGGATGATGTTGCGGAAGTATTTGACTTCGGTGTATTGGTGTTTGACCTCTATCTGCATGGTTGTGCATTGGTGTTAAGTAACCACTGGATGATTGATCATCTGACTGGCTGTCTGACATTATTGACCGTTGCCTCGGAAGAGAACATGATGCTCGTGATGTGGCTCCATCCTAATGCGATTTAGAGGAACAGGACTCCTATCGTCTGGAACCATACTTTCTGGAACTATTCGTGGCTGCATCATGGTTATAGATGGTCTGCGCCATATAACTACGAATACAAAGACCATAAGTATTATGTTACAACTAATTTCTTTTTAACACACACACACACAATAAACAATAGTTCAACAAAAATAACGCCTTTATTAATAACCACTACATAAATTCACGCCACGCCCTTATGTATAACTGTGATATATGTATCGATCTCGCCTCTTCGATCTATATTCTACGACTGTCCCTTTTTCGCCTCTTTCTCCATCGTCTCGCCACCCTGAGGCCGCATCGATCCTTCTCGCCTACTCCGCTCGCATATGTATATATTGCCGTGGTCTCTTGCATATTAAAAATAAGAATAGTATTAAGAACTAGTTTAAGTGTTAAATAAAATATAAAGATTTAAAAAAAATGTATATTTAAAAATTTCGACATCATGCAATACCAATAACACATGTGTATGATGGGTTGCATATATTTAAATATGAAAAGAATTTAAATAGGATTTTATATTATTACATTACAGGTTAGATAGATAAGTATTAAAATTAAGTACTATATAAGTACAAAATAAAGATAAAAAGGTACTTAAAGCTAATAAAAGGGAGTGAGTCATTTAAACACTATAAAACTGTATGAATGAGTTCACATTCGTCTTACACGAGAAGAAAATATTACGGAATAAATAATTAATTTAAAACGTGCATAATGCAATAAATTTTATAAGAGGGATGTTTATAAATCAAGCTTAAAAATTGAAAACTTATGACTAAATAAAAAAAAGATATAAGTTAAAATATTCTAACACGATATGATCAGCAATAATGTTTTAAATAAACAACAGCTGAATGAATAAAAATGTACATTCATGAATTTGCATGTGTAACACAGAAGTTTCATAGACTGTGAAGACTTGTATGGTTTGGAGACCTACAAAGAAAAATATAGTATAAAATTTGTTTATAGTTTCTTGCAGATAAATGTGTTACTGTAGGAAAAGTCCTAGGTAGAAATGGAACTGACGTGGTTGAACTCACTAATCGTAATATAAGTGATATGGGAAGAAGAATTGTTGTCATCTGCAATGTATTTTCGAGTTTACCAGGTTCAAACATCTCTAAAAGAAAATTGAAGATTATGTTAGCGAATGGGAGAAACAAGTTTATAAACAAATACAAGCAGGGATTGTATTAAGGAAAATATACCTACCGTTGGAGATACCGAATAATTTAGGGAAAAGACTTTTAAATAAGAAAGCGGCTTAATGTGTTGACGTTTAGTGAATGAACTGTCAAAGACAATATGTGCGTGTGTTAGTGTAACAACGACAACTTGCAGAAAATAAAGGGCAGAGATTGCCCGATGATGCATAATGCAAACCTAAACTTTAGTTCGATGGGGGGGGGGGGCGTAACAAGCTTTACATTTTTTTCGGGTATAAATTCAAAGAACAGGAATGAACAAGATTAGATTCTTATTTCGACTTCGAAAGATAAAGACATTTGAAAAAGCTAATAAAGGTTTAAGCGTAGGGTAGAATACACTACGACTAGATATATATTTATTCATTTTGTATTAGTATATTAATTTCATTTTTATTTCAATTTCTTTTATAATAATAATTTTCTTTTGGTAATTTTTTGTAATATAAAATGGAGATGCCTAAGGCAAAATTTGAAGAAATGTTTAATGAAACAAAGTAAGTTTTTCAATTATAAAGAAATATCATTGCTGCAATGCGTTTATAGGAATGCTATGTGAAAATATTTATTCCAGTATAACGTTGAGCACTAAGGATAAAATAGGCATTGTCCTGTAAAATAATAATTCGTTAGTTTTTTTATATATAACACAGAAAGAATTATTAATGGTGTTGGGTATTAAGAGAATACAACGTGCGAGTGTTTATTTTCAGATACCTTTATCAGGCATCATTAATTCTCGCAATTCATTTTTGATTTCAAACTTAAAAATAAAATATGCATTTAGAAAAGGGAAATGTTTCTGTGTGGCGGGTTTTGAGACGCTGGCTGCAATACCTGCGAATGGTTGCCAGTGGTCAATTCAAGCTTATCTCCGAACATTGACCATTGCGAAGTTCTAGAATTATAAGGGCATTACGTGTAAATATAATGTTTCTGGTAAAATAGAATTAGCACAATATTAACAGATTACCGACATTCAATTGAGTTTCTTTGTTTTAAAACAGGATAATATTCTTTTTTGATTAGCATTAGCGATATATTTATTCTGCAAAACATTACAACCGAGAATACGGTATAAATGTTTTCTTTCAATTATGTGTTTTTTATAATTTTTGAAGTGAATATAGTATAGCGATGCTATCTATTATTAATGTTTGAATAAAATATACAAGTATGATTTTATATAGACTTAGAATTTTCTTTAATACGAATTATAACCTTATCTCTAAACAAAAAATAATCAAGAGATTTACCAGGAGAAAAGGAGCTGAATACACTGCTACAATTCACGCGTACTTACGAAGTACGTGCTGTTAAAAAATAAGTTTACATACAAAATCAATTATAAACATATAGTGAAAAATTTATTAAATCTACAACATAAGTAATATAGTGCCCAACGTGTGTCTGTGGTCATTATATTAATAATAAATTATGTTGCTGGTACAGCACACAGCAATATGTATACATGCTCGCCTATGTACACGTGCTTAAATCGCACATGTGGCTAACTCCTTTTCATTCGGCCATCCTGCAAAATTAATATCCTCATTAATCATCATAACAACAAACACATCACCTAACCGCCAATCACCGTACACCTGCTTTCATTCATGGCTGCTACGCCAACATTTTCGCCACATGCCATTTATACTAGTGTGCACACTATCATACTCATCACACACTCTCATTGGTATCGCTAACTCTAGTAAGGGAACCAGCCTTACTAGAAACGTTACCCATCTCGCCGAGATCTCCGCCCTCGCCCAAATCATTTGTTTGGTCCTGAGCACCACTCCTATACCGCCTGAGGGAACCGCCCGCCACGATGGCTGTGAACTTTTTATATCCGCGCATCCCTTTCACGGACCCGATCTTGTACCTGTCATTACCCATCGCCTTACTTACTCGATAGGGGCCATCATACCTATTTGATAGCTTTCGGTTCACCCCTCGTTCAACCGCCGTGCTCGCATTTCTCCATAATACCAGATCTCCGTTCTGATATTCGGTTGCAACCTTCCGCCGTTTGTTTTATTGCGCACGCATCGCCTCACCCGCCCTATCGAGGTTCAACTTTGCCTTACGTCTTCGACTGATTAGTCGCTTCCGCTCGGCTACGAAAGTTCCCTCAGCTCCCGTATTATTTGCCCGCCTTACGCCCTCGGACAGATCCGCCATTACACCCTTATTATGTGTAAACATTAATAGAGCAGGTGAGACGCCAGTGCCTGAATTCGTAGTATTGTTCATTCCCCAAACCATTTCAGGCACCTTTTCGCCCCAGCCTAGCTCTTCGTCGGCAGTTGTCACCAGCGCGTCCAAGATTGTCTTACTTTGACGCTCCACCTGTCCGTTCGCCCTGGGTGTTGCTATTGCATTTAATACGTGCTTGACACCCTTTTCAGCTAAGAACTCTGCAAATGTCTTGCTTGTAAACGCCAACCATCGATCAGACACCAATCGCCTCGGATATTCGTACTCACTGAAAACTTCTCTGAGTTTCAGAACAGATTCTGCCGCACTGACAGTTTTCGTCGCCTTCGCCAATGTAAACTTTGTAAACCCATCTACTATCATAAGTAAATATGAGTTACCACGCCTACTCTTGGAAAATGGTCCCAAATGATCGACATGTATTGTGTCAAACGGGATCGCCGCCTTTTCGATAGGATGTAAATATCCTTCCGCCCGCCTATAATTTCCCTTGCCAAAAGCACACCTCAAACAAGCGCCAACATATTTTTCTACGAAACGCCTCATTTTTGGGAACCAATACTCTCGTCGTATTAGTTCGTGGCACCGCCTTACGCCTTGGTGACCAATGTCATCATGGTACTTACGCATAATCTTGAATCTCGTCATCGCCGGGACATAGAGTCTGTCGCCATCTTTAGTTCGCCTGTATAATCGCCCACCTGTCACCTTATACCCCGCCTTGATGTCTTTGTGCGCCGTGCCCTCTGCCAATTGTGCAATCATCTTTTGGGCCTTATCATCTTGTAATTGGATGGTAAGAAAGCAATCACTCTCCGCCATGTTTACTACGTTAATATTCGCCACTGGATTTCTGCTTAGGGCATCTACATGCTTCATCCTTTCGCCAGGACGGTATTCAACCTCCATGTCATATCCCTGAAGTTCCATCCACCATCTCGCCACACGTGGCACCAGATCTTTCTTCGCCATCGTAGCCCGGACCGCCGTAACCACCTTGAAATGAATCCCCACCAAATAGACGCGAAAACGTCTTATTGTCTCAACGACCGCCAATGTCTCCAGTTCGTAACTATGGTGTACCTGTTCATGAACATTAGTAGCCCTACTAAAATACATTACTGGCCGAAGATCACCTGTCGCCTGTTTCTGTAACAGTATCCCTGCTACACCCCATCGACTGAAATGTGACGTTAAGCCAATGATCTGTCTAACACCATGAACGTTTTCTGGTTCGCCAAAATCCACGACCGCCTGAATTTTACTGTTCCTGGTCTAATACCGCCTGCGCAAATCTCATGTCCCAGGTACTCCAACTTTGTCTGTAAGAAAGAACATTTCGAAAGATTCAACTTAAGACCCGCCTGCTTCACCGACGACAATACTTCGCCTAATAATGTTAAGCCGCCCTCAATCGTCTCCGACGGTATGAGCAAATCGTCCATGTACGCCAACACCTTATCGTACTGTAACCCGCCAAGCATCTTGTTAATTATCTGTTGAAAAACAGCAGGCGCATTCGCCAACCGAAATGGGACCCTTAGATACTCGTATTTTCCATCGTGCGTGATAAACGCCGTCTTTCCTATTGAATCCGGTTTATCCGTTGTCAATTCTATTTTCATCCCTGGAGAACCCGTCTTCCTTCGCCGGCAACACGTCTATCAATGCCCTCCTGTCCGCCTCGTTAACGCCCGTACATTGTATTTGATCAAAATAAATATTTCGTCTTGTGCTTGTTCTATTAAACTGAGCCATGCCTCCAAATCCGCCTCTTGGACACCCGATCAACACACGCCCCTCCTTCAGTCATATCGCCCGTATGCCTCTGTTCGACACCAGTATCTCGTTTGGATCGGTACCAACGATTCCGCCCTCGCATATAACGATACGCGCGCCATTCTCCGTGAATTCCGTTTCGTCAAACAGCACCATCTCATGGTCTCCACAATTTTCCGCCCTCACATACATGGTTACTAATTGACCCGCCGGAATGTCTATGGAAAGCGCCACTCTGATGACACACCGCCTCAATTCGTCATCGTCGTTGCCGTACTCGCCAGTCGCCAAAGTCAGGTTTTTGAACACATCTACCTTTTCATCGCGGTAAAGAGTCGCTCGTCCCCCTCTTTCTTACCACGAGTGTCACGCCTTGTGATGTCCACACGGGCTGACCTAAAAATACATCTGCACTAACGCCACCACGAGTAGGTCTACATCGTCGACCGTGAGAATGAAACTCGCCTCGCCTAACGCCTGAGTGTGGTGTAACCGTCGAAACCCCGAAGTGTTGTATCGTTAGGTTTTACCCGTACGCCTAACCTGTCGACACACTCCTTGGTGACGAGACAACGTTCCGCTCCCGTGTCAAAATTGACTTTAACTTCTTCGCCTCCCACCGTCACCGCCAGTTTCTAGTACTGCCCCGTAGAAATTGAAATTAAACTTTCTCGTTTGGGTGCCGCCTCACGCCTCGCCCCTGGGCACTGGTACGCCATATGTCCCTCTTTCTTGCAGCTCCTGCACTGCTCCACCCTTGGCTTCGGGCAGTTACGGCTAAAATGGCCGCCCAACTCCTGGCAATTATAAACAGACGACACTATCCATGGTGTTATCCTGCGTGCGCCTACGACTCGCCGGTCTCTGGGTCGCCTCCATCTCAGGTCTCCTCCTGGAAGTCGCCTCCATAACTGCCCCCCGCCTTACGCCTAAATCCGCCCTTCTGCCACCTGATTCCGCCTCTGTACTGGCCCCAAGGCCCGCCAAATAATTTTTGTACAAGTCTGACGGAGTTGTACTTTTTGCCGCCCATGCCCCCCCGCCTTCAAATCTGCTGGCAAACCGTTTATTAGTACGGAGACCGCATCTGCGCCAGTGATGCGGCACCGCCCCAATAGCGCCAGTGATGCGGCACCGTCCCAATAGCGCCATCTTTTCGTGGTAATAGTTCGCCATGGTGTCGCCCGCCTTTTTACGTCGCATCGCCAGCTGCATCAAAATAACGTCAAAATCATCACGCCTTGGGAACGTCTTCTTTAATTTTTCTCTCCACTCCGCCCATGTCAATTGGTAGTCCAGATGGTGGGACCATCTCTTCGCCGCCCCCCGTAACTTCATTTGAGCGAAGTGGGTCCTCTAGTACCCGGTCCACGCGTGGAACTCGCCCAACTGATCGATCTTTGCGATCCAGCGATCAATATTGGCATCAGGGCTGTCGGGGTCGAATGGCTCCAACAGCTCGCCGCCCACACGTATCTCGGCTAGACGAAGGTACGAGTAATTCCAAGTCCGTTTGCAGAAGGATTTGGTCAGAAGAATGGCCGATTTAATGTGCACTGATATCAATGCATTCCGGACGGGCGAAAAATATAATCAGATTCTCATGTGCACTGCCGGTCAATATATTACGGTCCGGCGAATGTTCGGCATGTCCACACAATACATAACGGTCTCGCTTGATTTAATATTTTCATCTATTGTCGAGTAATATTTTAATAATGATTTGAATTAAAATACTATAATTTGAGAACGCGAAGAATTTTTTGGAAATTGACGTATGAAACTGAAATTTTAGATACGGGGGTGGGTGTCTTAGGTCGCCGATCACGAATCCATAGTCAAAATGTCAAAAAAAAAACATAATGGCGGAAGAATTTTTTGAAAATTGATGAATGTTTGTGAAATTTTGGATACCGGGGTGTTTGTGGTCGTTTATTATGTCTTCAGTTTGACGATTCTTCGAAACGTGATTGAACAGGGCTTAAATTTAACACTTCATTTTTTCATAACGGTAGCAGATTCGAAAACATCAGAATAGTATTCTACACTGTCTCAATGAAAATGTTGCTCTCATTGAGCTCATTGTTTCTTTCGATACTTTAACATGACTTATGATTCACATTAAATTACCTTTCTCGCTCTTGAGTTGTATTATCAGCGAATGAGTAAAAAGTACAAAATCGTCATCTTAAAGAACACTATCTTTCAGGTTCAAATGCGGCAATTGCTGTATGCACTTTAGGTCTTACAACTAAATTGTCTGTCTGAAATCTTAATTGCTATATGTAACGATGAAAAGAAAACTACACGTTATATTTATTATTATTATATTCATATAAAAAAAGAACACAGCTGTACACGAGTTTGTTTATTTTAAATTGCCGCCACTCGGTGGTTGAAGCTGCCAACCCCACGACACTTACAGTTGCAGTAATAGCATTTATAGTGAAGTTGTCACATTTTAACCTGAAAATCTTATACTTCTTCCTTACTTGTTGGCAATAAAACTTACATTTTTGGATTCTGTGAAATGTAAGCTTCTCCAGCTATGTAAAATCGGTTGACCGGAAGTAGCAGTTTACTTCAGCGAAAAAATCGAATTTTGCCAATATTTCGTCAACTACTAAGTTTAACCAAATTTATAAAGAATTCATATATACTTAAAATTAAAATGGAGAAAAATTTTATTTAAAAAGTTTTTCGAAATTCCTACCCGAAGTGGGTTTCTACTCTTATCGAAAATCAGTTTTTTGCGAATATTTCACAAGTCATGCTTTTTAGAGACGTACGTTATGGGTATAAAAGTATTTAAAACATAATTTTCAATATCTTTCGTATGAAAAAAATTTCAAAATTCAGATCGGAAGTACCACTTTTACTCTTATCGAATAGCGATTTTTTGCAAATATGTCGTAAGTTATGCATTATATATATATTTATCAAGAGTACAAAAGTATTTAGAACTGGATTTGCAATATTTTTGTGTATATGAAATTTAAAAATTCGGATCGGAAGTAGCACTTTTACTCTTAGCGAGGAGCACTTTTTACTTTCTTATACGTAGAATAAGGAAGTATTGTGATGATGAAAATTTTCGACCTCGAGATTTTTGCAGATGTCCACGTTTTGAAGTCTCCTGATACCAAAAAAGTGGTTTTTAAGAAATGTCTATGTGTGTGTGTGTCTGTGTGTCCATCTGTGTGTGACCACGTTAGCGCTCAAACCGCTGTAGGTATCTGCTCCAAATTTTGCATTTAGTAGTATAATCACCCTCTTGAGAACTGATTAGATTTTCAGCAAAATCGGCCGACCGGAAGTAGTAGTTTACTTTAGCGAAAAAATCGACTTTTGCCAATATTTTGTCAACTACTAAGTTTAGACAAATTTATAAAGAATTCATATGTACTTAAAATTGAAATTGCGAACAATTTTATTAAAAAAGTTTTTCGAAATTCCTACCGGAAGTAGGTCTTTTACTCTTATCGAAAATCAGTTTTTTGCAAATATTTTGCAAGTCATGCTTTTTAGACAGGTACGTTACGAGTATAAAAGTATTTAGAACTTAATTTTCAATACCTTTTGTATAAAGAAAAAATCAAAATTCGGACCGGAACTAACACTTTTACTCTTACCGAATAACGATTTTTTGCAAATATGTCGTAAATTATGTAATCTATATATATTTATGAAGAGTACAAAAGTATTTAGAGTTGCATTTGGAATATTTTTTGTATAAATGAAATTTCAAAATTCGGACCGGAAGTAACACTTTCATACGATTAAGAAAGTCGTGTGGTGGCCACACCTCATTTTTTGATAATATTTTGCAAAGTATGCATTCTATAGCGATTTATTAAGACAATGAAAGTACTTAAAATAGGATTTTGAATAAGTTTTGTATTAAAAAAATTCTTAAAATTGTACAGTTTGAAACGCTCATACGTATAAGAAAGTCGTGTGGTGGCCACACCTCATTTTTGTATAAAAGATTCTTAAAATTGTATAGTTTGAAAAAAAAAATAATGAAATATGTTAAATTATATTACTTACCATATAATTTCCTACAATTTTTTCTTTTACACATTTATTCTAAGTCGAACGAAATATCAAACAAAAATTCTGCAAAATAGCCCTTCAGCTTGCACTTTTCTAACAAACGAAACTAATTAAATATAGTTGTTAAAACTGTAATTCTTTTCCCATTATTTGTTCTTTATGTATTTGATAGTTATTTAAGAAGCGAGTTATTGTTCACATTTGTAAGGTGTGTTACATGTGTCTTGGAGTTATTAATTTACGAATGAATGCGATACTCATGCATTCAAGTTAAAGTTCGTTCTAAATGCGTTTGGCTCGTGTAGATTAGCAACCCTGACAGTAATATGTCCGATTTCGTAACTGACTATGCACATCACAATTAAGATAGCGGCAATTTTTGAAAATGTTTAAAAAAAAATTATGAAACACTTCTATTCCATTAGTTATATTAATAATAATTTTTACGATTATCGCTTAATACAGGTTATTAATGACGTTAATGTACTTCAATTTATTTCATATATACTACCATCGACTCTGATATTTATATATTATATCATGAAATTTTTGTAATATTGCCTATTTCGTATACGTATCATATTTCTGTGAGATTTATTGACAATAAAATCCAATTCATAATAATATGTGGAAGTAAAAATTTTTGTTTTTGAATTTCCACTTGAAAATATGAGCTCTAATCTTCGCATTTTTAGATCTTCAGTTACAACAATAAATATTTCTTCGGATGTTTTAATACGACATCTTATAATACGCTAATAAGTTGTATTAGTTTACATTTTTACTTTCTTATACGTAGTATAAGGAAGTATTGTGATGAAAATTTTCGACCTCGAGATTTTTGCAGATGTCCACGTTTTGAGGTCCCCTGATACCAAAAAAGTGGTTTTTAAAAAATGTCTGTGTCTCTGTGTGTGTGACCACGATAGCGGTCAAACCGCTGTAGATATCAATTCCAAATTTTGTATTTACGAATATAATCTCCCTCTTGAGATCTGATTAGATTTTGAGCAGAATCAACAGACCGGAAGTAGTAGTTTATTTCAGTGAAAAAATCGAATTTTGCAAATATTTCGTCAATTACTAAGTTTAAACAAATTTATAAAGAATTCAAATGTAGAGTAGGGTGGGGCAGAAGTACGCACCTAACGTTTAAAAATCTATATTCTCTCAAAAACAAGTAGTGGGTATATTATAAACTATTAAATACCTTCTTTTAACCATACTAAACAGCTTGAGACAAAGGACATTGCAAATGTTTTATCCAAATTTTCCATGTCAAGTAAAGAATGTGTAATTGCAGAATCGTGCTTTTGCCCCACTGGTGGGGAAAAAGTACGCACATGGTGGGGTAAAAGTTCGCAGTAAAACGAAATATGCAAATTCTTTATTAAAAATTACAAAATATGTAGTGGGTAAGAACATTAAACACAATAGTCGCATATGAATTGCCCTTCACCTTCATATGGCGAGCAATCCTCGTGCCACCAATGCTGACATTGATTGCATTGCACCCAGTCGTCGTTTGGTGTTTCTACAAAGTTTTCTTCACAACCGGGGCAAATTACATTTTCTTCTGAATCTTTCAGTGTTTGCGCGACTTCAATTTTTTTCTCAAACGAGGTTTTTTGAACTTGGTTATGGTTTTTCCCTTTGTCAGATTTCCCTTTGTTTGACTTTTGGTTAGTACCAAACACATATCTTTTGGCTTTGTCTTTAGTTTTTTCTTCTTTAGCTTTTGCTATTTCCTCTAATTCATTTTTGACTGGAGTGCTAGTTAAAATTGCAGATTTTTTGCCCCTACCCTTTCTTAATTGGTTATGTTTTCTTTTCGGAAGAGGGATAATTATTTTTGGTGAAACATATTCCAGTACCGCTGATGTGGAAGTTCCCGCTGATGCGGAAGGTCCCGCTGATGTGGAAGGTCCCGCTGATGTGGAAGGTCCCGCTGATGTGGAAGGTACCGCTGATATAGAAGGTCCCGCTGATGTGGAAGGTCCCGCTGATGTAGAAGTTACTGGAGTGCAGGGTCTTGCAGAGTCCTGGTTTCTTGTTGCAATATCTATATTATTTATCGTCTCCGATGACTGATTTAGTATTGCACTGTCATGAAACCTATCTTGATCAGTTACCGAAGAAGCTAAAAAGTCTTCTTCGGTAAATACGGACGGGTTAAATGGCCAAATCCCGCAAGTTTGGAAACTATTCACTGCTTTTCCAACAGATGCAGCTCTCTTGTATGCTTGCGAGAACAACGCAGCCACTTGGTATTGCGTAATGGTTCTGCCTGGGTTTGTAACTAGCCATTGTTCGCAGGCCTGAGAGTAAAAATCTTTTAGCGGTTTGAAAAAGCATCGATCGAGTGGTTGAGTTTTATGGCTGCTGTGTGGCGGTAAAGATAACATATGAATACTGTGTTCTCGAGCAAACAAAACTGCTTCCAAAGACGTATGCGATGTGTGGTTATCCAAGATTAATAATGTTGGATCAGCTGCCGATGACTTTACATGATGTTGGAAATGTTGTATCCACTCGAAAAATAAATCAGTGTTAATGTATCCTGAATCTGACACGAAAAGAATAGAATCTGGAGGTGCACCATCAATAAGTTCTTGCTTTCGTCTTTTCCTAGGAAAAATGATCGCTGGTGGCACGTAAGCTCCAGCCGCTGACATACAACAGACTACTGTTACAGTTTGACCTCTTTCTGCTGAGGAAATTTTTCCGACAAGTTTTTGTCCTCTAATCGAAACAACTTTGGGTGTCTTATTAGGTACACTAGAGAGGCCACTTTCGTCCATGTTATATATTCTAGAACTCAAAAATTGATGTTTTTGCATTAGCGTTTGCAGATTGTTGAAATATAAGTCCACTTGCGGCTTGTTGAAACCCATCGCTCTTGCAACACTAGTTTTTGAAGGCGTTCTTAATGAAAGCTTATGTTTTTTTAAGAAACTGTAGGCCCAGTCTTTCCCAGCCATTTTTTTTTCTTCCGAAAAAGGATTGGGCATATTATTAGCTTTGGCATATTGATATGCCAATTGTCTTAAAGACTTCAGTGTTAAACCGTACAACATTTTCTCTAAGTGTATGGCATGTTCAACTAATTCCAACTCTTGCTCAGCAGAAAAAACCGATTTAAATCGACCTAGCTGATTAACTCCATAGTCTAATTTCAGACGTTTTCGTAACCCACCCTCTGAGAATCCTAAGTCGCTGGCTACACGACGTTGAGACAAACCTGTCTGTAGCAATTCCTTGGCTCTCTCAAGGGTCTCAGGTGTAATGTGATTACGCTCAGATTTGCGTTTGTACGTTCTATAAAATATAATAAACACAAAATTAAAAGACTAACTGAAAAATTCAGTGGGGTAAAAGTACGCGCGTCTTTTTGCCCCACAGTGAATGCGAACTTTTACCCCGATTGGTATTTTAAAATTACTGCCGCATAATTTTTGCCAACAGGGAAACACTGATGTTTACATCCATGACTTTCATGAAATAGAATCATTGCTCTTTCACTACCTATTAACTTTTTGTCATTTATTATGTCTTATGATGAATCCCAGGCAAATATATTCCATCCGAAAACTACTTTAGTTGCACATATAAAGCAACTTACCTCATTATTCAGGTTTTTGCGATGCAAACACCAAACACCAACATGCACGTTATGTTATGTGTTGCTACCGGATCTACGTCGCATTAAGATAACGGATGAATTAGAAAATAAAACGGAGAATCGCAATAGGGGTTGTTAAACAGGATAACGCAGGGCCGAGCTAACTCTGTCGCAGACGGCGTGACGGTTCAGGAAATTAAGAACACCTAAAAGTAGAGCGTCGGTCGGCAACGACGCTAGCGACGTTGTCCGGGCACCAGGACACTATGCTATCTACAGATAACCTACCTGCGCCTCCTACGAACTACCACTGGCTGTGTCCCTCCAGCGGGTTACCTATTGAACACCCTGTATATTCGTAGCACTTAATCTTAAGTACGTGCTTGTCACAAAAATATTTAAGATATGCAGAGGTAAAAGAAATAAAAGATAAGGTATTACGTAATGTAACAAAGTTTAATTTATTCTTAACGTGTGTTGAAAATTTGTTTTTTTTTTAAAAATAGAAGTTGAAGTTAGGTTATACAAAAATAACAAGCGTTGAATGAAAAGTTAATTTAGGTAAAATGAAAGAAACTAGACAGTTGATAATATATAAACCAAGCGTTAGGTAACATGTATGCAATTTGAAAGAAAATAACAAGACTTAATAATTTAACATAATCTCTGCGCTTCAGCAGAAGTTGGTCGGTTGCAGAAACGTTTGCTCACCTCACATTAGGTGTACAAGAGTTTTCAAGGACACGCCACAACGGCAATGTCGATACAAAGGTGTAAATATATAAATTTATAAGCGCAAGAAAATTAATAAATCAGTTTTAAAGACTTAGTCTAAAATGTGAAAAATTCGCTAAATAAAAAAAACGCCAGGTTTGATTACATGAACTGAATTAAATTACTTGAAGGTTGTTTATTGTCAAAGTCAAAAAAAAATTAAAGGTAAAATTTAGAAAAGAAATTTCATAAAAATACATTAAAACCCTGAGCTTCGAGAACCAAAGTTTGTTACTACAGAAATGAATTTATCTAGCTCAGGTAAATTAATTGATCAACGGAAAGGCAAAATTTACAATCTTACAGCAAAAGAAACGTGCAAAATTATTAACAAATTTTAGATTTTTTTTAAATGCAACACTTCATATAACATACAATTATTGTATCCGAAGAGAAAACACTAGGTATATTACCAATTAAATAATATCTACCCATAAGATAAAGTGATAATATAATGAATTTACTAGAATTAGTTTTAACTAAATATTTGCCTCGATACAGGGCTACAGAAATACGGTAGTGACAAATCCAAAATTCTGGTTAATCTGATTATTACATAACAACAAAAAATAACGGTAATTTAATAAGGATTAAATTGTGACCACACAGATTACTAAGTGGTGCGATAGTTATTTAGCCTCTCAAAATTCTTGGTAAAAATTAGGCAAAATAAGTCTTGCACTCAGGCGTAAAGACGTCGAAAATCAGACGAAAATATGAGGTAAAAATTACAACCTTAGCTGGCAAGATGGTTGCCGGAAAGACGCTGCGGAAATCCCAAAATGGCGGCGACTCCCTTGATGGAAAATTTCCAATTCAACAGGTGGGCTGGATGTTATGAAGCGTCTTCTGATGCGTCGAAAGAAACCACCACGCTCTTTGATGTAAATGCGGGGCTATACCACCAGAATTAGGGCGTCAGAGGGCTTTTGTGCCCGACAAAAGAATCCCCAAGGATGAACGATGGAGATCCCACGATAAACGACTACGAGTCACTTCAGGGTGCAAAATCTACGTTTACAAAAAAAAAGCCAGCACATGGCCACACGTGGATTTTTAGAAAACGATACGACGATATAAAACCACGTTAATAACCCAAGATTAAGGTAACGGTAATTACTGCTTTCTCCGAATTAAGCCGCATACGCGAAAAATATCCTCATGGATAATGTACATAAGTACTAAAGGAAGAAAAGCAATTTGCACACACTGTTCTTTACACAAGATGTGACTATCAAGTGCCGTCGAAAGCGGGAACCTCTTTCAAATCTCATGCGCGTCTCATCACACGCATCCCTATCAAAACATAAAGACACGAAAATTCCTCAAAGTAGACAGCGGAAGCATTCAAATAAAATTACAAACACGAGTTTGAGTTTGACCGAAAAGGGGGTTAACACTGTGACTTCCAATTAAACGCAAACATGAACAAGACTTAGGCGAAAAGAAAACCAAGCGAAAAACCCAACAATTGTACGAAGAAAATTATAACGTCGGCAGCACGAGAGGAAATTTCATGCTAGACGTTGGCAATTCCGTGTGTAGCACTCATTTCACGGCACATAGTAACATGTTCGACAGAAATAAACAAACAATCTTCCACACGTAGTTTCTATTTTATTATGCGAAGGAACAGAATCTCTGCAGGTAAATAACGAAATATCAAAACTTAAATATCAAAACGCTGCAAGAAGACGGTAGAGAGACCGATCTTAACCTTATGTTACAGAGAAATTACGACCTTAACCCCTACGATGGTTCTGGGGACGAATTAACAGGAGTTCCTAATACTTAGACTATCGAAGATAGAGCAGCAAGTGATCGGCAAGCAATTATTAGTATGCCCTCCATTCCAAACATTTCCTTAATTAATACTCCTTACTTTTTTTTAGTGAGACGACTGCAAAGGAAAGAGGAAAACAATAACACTCGGGCCTGCTCGAGATACTGTGTTTGGCGACACGCAAAAACATGTGAAACAGATAACACAATAACTTGACTGTCGTCTCGGAGCGTTTACAAGCCCCAAATAAATGCATTATGCAGAGATCGGTCGTACTATATAAGAAGATATTTTATAAACGTAAACAAGGCGTAAAAGTATTTGCAAATGCGGAAAATACAAAACTACAGGTAGGATAGAATAAGCTAGAGCTAAGATAATTAGAGTCAGTTATTCAGATATAAGGGCTTCCACAAAAATAGGGTGTAAATGCCCGATCTTACACAAAATGAATCTGTCAAATTCGCGGTGCGTGATTTAGAGCGGTGAGGGCTCAAGAGTAGGCTTAAAACACACGAAAGTATACGGTAGGCAGACTTAGTAACCGGTGAAATAGACAATATACAGGGTACGCTCAAAAAGTCACGATCTTATACAAAATTCCCACGGATTTAGACAAAGGCACACAATCTTTCGAGAGGTACAAACAAAGTAAATTTTACAACGTAACAAATTCCCCCCTTTCCAGCGAAAAGAAATTGATCGCAGAGCAATTTCTTGCACCGAGAACATAGGCTGACGGGATAAAGACAGTGAAAAGGGTAAGCGAGAGTTCTAAAACGGACGTTGTCCACTAACAAACGCACACATCCACACTCAGACACAGCAACACCAAACAGCTTGGCCATAACCACCACGTGGCCCTTCGGCATTCGGCCGGTACGGGAAAGTAACAAAAAAAAATAAAAAAACAAGGGTGTCGAGATTCTGCACAGACGCGCCCCGAGACCTGTCCAACCGACAGCCCAGCACTATTGGTAGCATCACGGGGGAGAAGGGTATAGACGGGTTAGATTACGGTGTGCCCGGCCGGCGGTGATCCTTACGACGGTCGAAGGCACAGGAATGAGGAGTGGGCACTACCAATAGGCCAAGGTGCGGGAAAGGCAACCCCCGAGACGACACTCTGCAGACACGCGACGTTAAAAGAGACCCTTGGGTAAGGCCCTCGGTATCTCAAAACAAACAAAAAAAAAGGTCAACTAGAAACGGGTTTATCACTACAGATACGGGATACAAAGCGGAATAGGGATGAGGTAGCTAAAGGGAAGGTAAAGCTCGGAATGGTGCAACTGCCCAGTGGTACAGATATGCCGTTACGACAACCAAACATCCGGAGACAACAAAACGAGAGAAGATCGCCAAACAAAATAGATACTAGGGAGCAGAAGTTTAAAGTCTGGACCGGCGTTGTCCCGACTAAAATGCTGAAGGCAACGATAAACCATAAAGGCTGAAGTCATATCCGATTCCTGGTAGTAACATTTTGAACGTAAGAAAGCAAAAAGGTCGCCAGGACACGACCTGGGAAGGCTGAGGATTATCACACAAAAGGGACCATCACTCTTTATACCTCCTCAAATAAGAACGTCAAATCCGGTAGTTAAGCAACATTAGTTAGCTTAAGAGGTAGTCATGTCCGATAAGATAAGGGAAATGTAGTGTGGACTCCCCTAGCAAGGCTGCCACTCCATATATGCAAAGACACGGGAGATCCGAAACATACGGAAGCGATAAAGGTACGGGAAGATAAATGCATAGCCGGAATCACAGATACAAGCTGTGCAATGGGGCCGGTAATCACACTAACGAAAGGTCGTTAAAAGGAAAAATGTTTGTCCTGAAGCGATAGTTTCTTGATCTATCCAAGCTATTTAGTTAGTAATTGCGGGTTATGAGATAACTTTTCCTAGATGGATCAGCAACCGCGCGGAAGAGGTCGCGCACGTAGCCGCGCGAGGGGACAACCGCAAGCAGGGGGAGGACAGTGGCAGACACGGAAGATCCAACACGAGAGGGAACGGGAAAGAAAGGGAACGAGAGTGATTGTTCCGGGGAGGTAAGGAACAATAGGAGCCAGAGTCCCTTTAGAAGCCTTTTACTTCACGCAGGATCACGGTAGGAGAATTCTTTCAGCCCTCGCTACAGGCCGTAAAGGTAACGGTAGGTACAAGTAATGAAAAGACAAAATCGAGATAAGCGATAATTTTAGGCAGTTGGACACGTGCGAAGATAGATCTTAATCATCACTCGGTTGAGGTTTCAGTAAATTTGCATGCCACGCCCCGGGCAGCAATTTACCTTCACAAGTTTTCAGTTCGTAAATGTCGGTAGAGATACGTTTACTAATTTGAAAGGGCCCGACATATTTGTCAGCCAATTTGGCGGTATAGAACTTGGCGGCATCTGAAAGAACGAAATTTTTACGCCAGACCAACTGGTTTACCAAAAATTCATCTCGTCTATGACGAGTATCGTAGCGCGCCTTAGCACGCTCGTATGCTTTCTGCAAGCGGGATTTGATGTCACGATAAAGTTTAGAAAATCCTTCGGAACGTTCTATTAGTTTTTCCGGATCGCGGACCTCGACAAGTGGAGTTCCGTCAGAGATAGGAGCATCGGAAATTCTTACTCCAGTGAGATTCATCTCACAACCGAAGTTAATGAAATAGGGCGTATGTCCGGTGACTTCGTGTCTAGCAGTGCGCAAGGCGCAAGTGACTTTGGGAAGGTAGACGTCCCATTCGCGATGATTGTCAGAGACATACGAGATCAACATGGTTTTGATAACCCTATTCACACGTTCCACGGGATTCGCTTGAGGATGGTAATTCGCGGTATAGCATGGACGTACTTTATATTCTTTTAACACAGAACGGTAATCGTTAGAACGAAACTGCACGCCATTATCGGAAATTACAGAACGAGGTACGCCAAAAATCAGAAACACATCTTCTTCAAGATGTCGGATAATAGTCTTAGAAGAAGCTTTACGTAGCGGGAAAGTCAGAACAAACTTACTGAAGATATCAGAGACCACTAAAATGTAATTAAAACCGCGCTTGGACCTCGGAAGAGGACCAACAATGTCGACACTGAGTACTTCCCATGGTTTAGTAACTTTAGAATGTCCACCCATACGACCAACAGGAGCTCTTTGAAGGGGTTTCGCCCTATTGCAATTAGGACAGGCTTTGATGTGACGAATCACATCTCCTAACATCTTGGGCCAATAGTAGTGCTGCAATATGCGAGCGAGAGTCTTCGCAATGCCCAGATGACCACTTGTGGGCTCGTTATGACATTCTAACAAGACCTCTTGTCGTTGTTCCTTGGGAACATAGATCTTCCATGAATCGGAATCCTCGGAGGGAAAAGTGCTATTAGGCGGTACGTAACGTCGAAGTATCCCACCGATAAGTTGAAATTGAGGGTACTTCTCGGGATGTCTCTTAATTTGTTCTAAGATACGAACGTAACATTTGTCTTGGCTTTTAGGATTGACCTGAACGATATCCAACTTGGGGACAGAACGGGAGAGAGTGTCCGGAACGACATTGAATTTACCTTTACGGTGGATGATAGTGAAGTCATACTGCTGAAGACGTACGGCCCATCGAGCCAATCTACCCGACGGAGAATTAAGGGAGTTCAGCCAGCAGAGAGAGTAATGATCCGTTATCACCGTAAAGTGCGAGCATTCGACATATGGGCGAAGCTTTTCTATAGCCCAGAGAACGGCAAGGCACTCTTTCTCAACCGTAGAGAATTTACGTTCGGCAGGTGTTAAAGAGCGGCTAAGGTAACTGATTACTTTCTCCTGTCCATCTATGTCTTGAGTCAATACGGCTCCAAGACCATAGTCGCTAGCATCAGTTTGAATGATGAATTCGTATTGGAAATCGGGACATGTCAAAATCGGAGAGGAAACCAAGCGTTCACGCAAAGATGTCCAGGCTTCTTCACAAGCTAACGTCCAAACGAAGGGACGATTTTTCCGTAACAAATCAGTAAGCGGAGAGATAACAGTAGAGAAATTAGGGACGAAACGTCGATACCATGAAGCCATACCTACTAAGCGTCTGACTTCAGAAACATTTTTGGGAGTGGCAATTCCGATGATAGCCTTAACTTTGTCAGGGTTGACCATCAACCCACGACGATTAACCACATATCCCAGGTACTTCAATTCGTCACGACAGAACTGACATTTGTCTCTATTAAGCGTTAAGCCAGCGTCACGCAGGCGAGATAAAACTTGCTCTAAGATAGTCAGGTGTTTTTCAAAGGTAGGAGTGACAATTATGATATCCAGATATATGAAAACGTAAGGTTCTAATTCAGGACCCAAAACTCTATCAATAAAACGCTGCCAGGAGGCAGGTGCGTTGTGGAGACCATACGGAAGACGACAAAATTGGAACAAGCCTCGATTCGGCACAGTGAAGGCGGTATACTGACGGGAAGACTCGGCAACAGGAATTTGCCAATACGCACTTTTTATATCGAGAGACGTAAGATATTTAGCGTCTCGTAATTTATCTAAGGTATTCGAAACATAGGGAAGGGGATAAGCGTCTCTCTCAGTAACCTGATTGAGCTTACGATAATCGACACAAAATCGAAATGTCTTATCCTTTTTAGGCACGAGAAGAATGGGTGAAGACCAACCACTCTGAGACCTCTCAACGACACCAAGAGCCAGCATCTCTCTAATTCGGCGTCGACGATCTTTTGTACAGCCGGGGAGATGGGATAATAACGCTGCTTAATAGGGGGGCTACTGGTGATTATAGTGTGCTCAACACCTTTGGCACAACCTAGCTCTTGCTTTTCGGAATCAGAAAAGTTTTTATTGATGATCGCCTCGAGCTGACGTTGGCGCTCATCAGATAACACCTGTGGTTCGGCATCGACAGAAGACACGTTGGGTGCGTCTGAAAATACCCAATCGCCACAGCGCATATTTATGACGATTCCCATTTCGCGCCAGAAGTCTGCGCCCAAAATAAGTTGATGCGGAAGTTCAGGTACCACCAAAACGTCAAAAACCTTAGAACGATTCCTAACATTAATAGGCAGGGCAACTTCTCCTGCTATCCGGCATCGTGATCCATTGGCAACAGTGCAAAAGGACATAGAGGATTTAAGCGGAACAAAGCCCTTTAAAACGGACCAACCTGCTTCACCTAAAATCGTGCGTGATGAACCTGAGTCCAAAAGACCGAGAAACTCTTTACCAAAGATTTGAACTTTAAGATAGGGGCGTTCATCCCCTATGGCTTGTGCGAGAATAAAATCCAACCGAGCTCTAATTTGACGGTAGGCCGCTGTGTATACTGTACGCACGGGACGGCCACTTAGTGCGCACGTCGGGCGTTTCCCGAGCACTGCGGACAAGAAGATACAATGGTCTCTGGACGTCCACAACGATAACAAAAGCGTTTACGAGGTAAAGCACATTGGGAGTAACGATGACCTGTCTGACGACAATTCCAACAGGTGACAGGATTTGCTGAAACGGGTGCCACACGAACATGAGAGCGATTAAAGGCGGGAGTAACGGGTGTCTCACGACTTCGAGAATAACTTGGGACTGGTTCGGCATTGACATAAGCCAAATCCGGTTCGAGTGTTTTAGCACGCAGGGGAGGCGGTACATAAGCTTCAGCAGAGGCCTTGCGGGCTTCGAGAACTTTCCCATATTTAAGGAGTTCCGCGATAGAATTGACTTCAGTTAGACCCAACTGCGTTTGATAGAAAGGCAGAATATTACGTTGCAAAATTCGTAATTGAGTTTTTTCGGGGACTGAATCAGAAAGACGAGAAAAGAGATTTTTCATGACCGATACATATAGTCCGATCGGTTCATTAGGACCTTGAGTCCGTTGCTTAATTTCGTCCATAAGACGGTCGTCATAATCTACGGCTTGAAACTCTTCCCGTAGACCGGCAGCTAACTCTGTCCAATTAGAGTAAAGATGACGATTTGCCCGATACCACACCAAAGCACGATCCTTAAATAAGTCTATAGCGGAATTGAACAACAACTGATCCGAGGAATTACGAGCGATTTTAAGCTCAGCTACACGCTCCAGAAAGGCACTAACTGAGAAGTTCTTCTGCCCTGAAAATGTAATATTCCAAGAGGCAACGGGAACGGGTTTAGGAGAAAAACTAGCGAAAGTCGAGTGAACTGGACCAGTAAAAGCGTTAACCGGAGATCGAATAGGATCCTCCTCTTCACTAAACTCCTCTTCACTCCCTTGAGGACCAGGGTTACCGGCAGTGGGTGACCGTAGCAAACTGAAAGTTGAGGCGCGTTCAAGGGTGCGAGCCTTATCGTGGATGCAATCTTCCAGTTTAGCAACGCGACCCCTTAACGCATGGTATTCTTTCACCTCCTCTGGCGATTGTGGGACGGAGTTCTGAATACGGCTCAATACAAAAGCAAGGGCAGTAGAGATTTTTTTAAATTCGGAAGACTCACGATTCCCTATGAACTGATCGATGAGCCCTTCGATAACCGTAAGCTTATCCTTAATGGCCGCGGCGTCTTCCGCATATGTGAATGGATACGTAAGCTTAGTATCCGACGGATAAGACCTAGCATACCCTAGCAGACGTCGATACATTCGTCGCATTTCATCCAAAGTAGGTGGCACCTCAGCACCCAGAACAGTCAGTAAGTACTCAAGGTCTTCCTTCAAAAGACGATTGATCTCAAATTTAGGAGACATGGCGGAAGTTAATTCAGCAGAAAGTCGAAAAGAAAGAAATATACAAAGAAATGGCGGTACCGGGATCAGCAAGCAAAGACTCGAGTCCTAAGACACACAAATATATTCTGAGAGACAAGGTAGTTCAGAGCCTACGGCAAAATTATAACGTGAGGTTATAACTTTTCCCCAAAATAAAGGAAGAAAAGAAATATAAACAGTCAGAATCAGATTTGGTGGGGGAGTAGACGGAAACACAAAAAAACTGAACGGTAAGGGAAACTTAACGTCCACTTACCCACCTAAAACGAGAAATGGCCTTAAATCAAGAAAATTCAAAATTTATTCCTGAAGATGGTCAGGACCGAAACGTTGATTCACAACAAGTAGCTTCTCCAAAGTATAGCGCCACTGTGCGGTACGACGAAATGTTAGGGGCTGAAATACTTAAAGGTAAGGAAAATATTCCGGAAGATGGAGAAAACTTGTCCGAAACGTTAGGCAACGACACGTTGTCACGTCAAAGCAACCAAAACCAAGGAAAATTAGAAAAGACGAGAAATTTCCCTGAAGATGGTGAAAACTAGGACGAAACGTTCGGTGTCAACTTATGAGTCGATGGATGACACCCAAGAGAAAAAGAAAATTTGAGGGCGGCGAAAACTTGGTCGAAACGTTAAGTGCGAAATGTTGTTCGTTAGGCCCACAACGGAGGCATCAAATTGTTAAGAAGGTAGCGAAAACTTCGTTGGAGCGTTGGGTAACGAAGGAGAAAATTCTGTTCCGGAAGGTGGTGAAAAGATGGCAGAAACGTTGGTGTGTCAATTCGTACGGAAGGGGAAGAAAACTTGTCTGAATGTTAAGGGCTGGAAAAGAAATTTTGAAAATGGCGGAAAATTGGCCGAAACTTGGTTGACACAAAGATAATAATAATAAAAAAATATTGAGGATGGCGGAAGTTGGCCGAAACGTTGGTGCCAAAATTCTTCCTATCACCAAAAGAAAGGTCCAGACGCTAGGGCACCAAATTTCTTCCCTTATTACCGAAAGAAAGGCCCCAGACGTTAGGGCGCCAAATTTTTGCTTGCTGATCCCGGTACCGCCATTTCTTTGTATATTTCTTTCTTTTCGACTTTCTGCTGAATTAACTTCCGCCATGTCTCCTAAATTTGAGATCAATCGTCTTTTGAAGGAAGACCTTGAGTACTTACTGACTGTTCTGGGTGCTGAGGTGCCATCTACTTTGGATGAAATGCGACGAATGTATCGACGTCTGCTAGGGTATGCTAGGTCTTATCCGTCGGATACTAAGCTTACGTATCCATTCACATATGCGGAAGACGCCGCGGCCATTTAGGATAAGCTTACGGTTATCGAAGGGCTCATCGATCAGTTCATAGGGAATCGTGAGTCTTCCGAATTTAAAAAAATCTCTACTGCCCTTGCTTTTGTATTGAGCCGTATTCAGAACTCCGTCCCACAATCGCCAGAGGAGGTGAAAGAATACCATGCGTTAAGGGGTCGCGTTGCTAAACTGGAAGATTGCATCCACGATAAGGCTCGCACCCTTGAACGCGCCTCAACTTTCAGTTTGCTACGGTCACCCACTGCCGGTAACCCTGGTCCTCAAGGGAGTGAAGAGGAGTTTAGTGAAGAGGAGGATCCTATTCGATCTCCGGTTAACGCTTTTACTGGTCCAGTTCACTCGACTTTCGCTAGTTTTTCTCCTAAACCCGTTCCCGTTGCCTCTTGGAATATTACATTTTCAGGGCAGAAGAACTTCTCAGTTAGTGCCTTTCTGGAGCATCCTGCTTCACCTAAAATCGTGCGTGATGAACCTATGAGTCGATGGATGACACCCAAGAGAAAAAGAAAATTTGAGGGCGGCGAAAACTTGGTCGAAACGTTAAGTGCGAAATGTTGTTCGTTAGGCCCACAACGGAGGCATCAAATTGTTAAGAAGGTAGCGAAAACTTCGTTGGAGCGTTGGGTAACGAAGGAGAAAATTCTGTTCCGGAAGGTGGTGAAAAGATGGCAGAAACGTTGGTGTGTCAATTCGTACGGAAGGGGAAGAAAACTTGTCTGAATGTTAAGGGCTGGAAAAGAAATTTTGAAAATGGCGGAAAATTGGCCGAAACTTGGTTGACACAAAGATAATAATAATAAAAAAATATTGAGGATGGCGGAAGTTGGCCGAAACGTTGGTGCCAAAATTCTTCCTATCACCAAAAGAAAGGGCCCCACGTTGGGCGCCAAATTTTTGCTACCGGATCTACGTCGCATTAAGATAACGGATGAATTAGAAAATAAAACGGAGAATCGCAATAGGGGTTGTTAAACAGGATAACGCAGGGCCGAGCTAACTCTGTCGCAGACGGCGTGACGGTTCAGGAAATTAAGAACACCTAAAAGTAGAGCGTCGGTCGGCAACGACGCTAGCGACGTTGTCCGGGCACCAGGACACTATGCTATCTACAGATAACCTACCTGCGCCTCCTACGAACTACCACTGGCTGTGTCCCTCCAGCGGGTTACCTATTGAACACCCTGTATATTCGTAGCACTTAATCTTAAGTACGTGCTTGTCACAAAAATATTTAAGATATGCAGAGGTAAAAGAAATAAAAGATAAGGTATTACGTAATGTAACAAAGTTTAATTTATTCTTAACGTGTGTTGAAAATTTGTTTTTTTTTTTAAAATAGAAGTTGAAGTTAGGTTATACAAAAATAACAAGCGTTGAATGAAAAGTTAATTTAGGTAAAATGAAAGAAACTAGACAGTTGATAATATATAAACCAAGCGTTAGGTAACATGTATGCAATTTGAAAGAAAATAACAAGACTTAATAATTTAACATAATCTCTGCGCTTCAGCAGAAGTTGGTCGGTTGCAGAAACGTTTCCTCACCTCACATTAGGTGTACAAGAGTTTTCAAGGACACGCCACAACGGCAATGTCGATACAAAGGTGTAAATATATAAATTTATAAGCGCAAGAAAATTAATAAATCAGTTTTAAAGACTTAGTCTAAAATGTGAAAAATTCGCTAAATAAAAAAAACGCCAGGTTTGATTACATGAACTGAATTAAATTACTTGAAGGTTGTTTATTGTCAAAGTCAAAAAAAAATTAAAGGTATAATTTAGAAAAGAAATTTCATAAAAATACATTAAAACCCTGAGCTTCGAGAACCAAAGTTTGTTACTACAGAAATGAATTTATCTAGCTCAGGTAAATTAATTGATCAACGGAAAGGCAAAATTTACAATCTTACAGCAAAAGAAACGTGCAAAATTATTAACAAATTTTAGATTTTTTTTAAATGCAACACTTCATATAACATACAATTATTGTATCCGAAGAGAAAACACTAGGTATATTACCAATTAAATAATATCTACCCATAAGATAAAGTGATAATATAATGAATTTACTAGAATTAGTTTTAACTAAATATTTGCCTCGATACAGGGCTACAGAAATACGGTAGTGACAAATCCAAAATTCTGGTTAATCTGATTATTACATAACAACAAAAAATAACGGTAATTTAATAAGGATTAAATTGTGACCACACAGATTACTAAGTGGTGCGATAGTTATTTAGCCTCTCAAAATTCTTGGTAAAAATTAGGCAAAATAAGTCTTGCACTCAGGCGTAAAGACGTCGAAAATCAGACGAAAATATGAGGTAAAAATTACAACCTTAGCTGGCAAGATGGTTGCCGGAAAGACGCTGCGGAAATCCCAAAATGGCGGCGACTCCCTTGATGGAAAATTTCCAATTCAACAGGTGGGCTGGATGTTATGAAGCGTCTTCTGATGCGTCGAAAGAAACCACCACGCTCTTTGATGTAAATGCGGGGCTATACCACCAGAATTAGGGCGTCAGAGGGCTTTTGTGCCCGACAAAAGAATCCCCAAGGATGAACGATGGAGATCCCACGATAAACGACTACGAGTCACTTCAGGGTGCAAAATCTACGTTTACAAAAAAAAAGCCAGCACATGGCCACACGTGGATTTTTAGAAAACGATACGACGATATAAAACCACGTTAATAACCCAAGATTAAGGTAACGGTAATTACTGCTTTCTCCGAATTAAGCCGCATACGCGAAAAATATCCTCATGGATAATGTACATAAGTACTAAAGGAAGAAAAGCAATTTGCACACACTGTTCTTTACACAAGATGTGACTATCAAGTGCCGTCGAAAGCGGGAACCTCTTTCAAATCTCATGCGCGTCTCATCACACGCATCCCTATCAAAACATAAAGACACGAAAATTCCTCAAAGTAGACAGCGGAAGCATTCAAATAAAATTACAAACACGAGTTTGAGTTTGACCGAAAAGGGGGTTAACACTGTGACTTCCAATTAAACGCAAACATGAACAAGACTTAGGCGAAAA
Source organism: Amphimallon solstitiale (assembly GCA_963170755.1). Classification (NCBI taxonomy): domain Eukaryota; kingdom Metazoa; phylum Arthropoda; class Insecta; order Coleoptera; family Scarabaeidae; genus Amphimallon; species Amphimallon solstitiale. The sequence continues at coordinate 86,630,898 of OY720677.1, read as the reverse complement.
GAAAACCAAGCGAAAAACCCAACAATTGTACGAAGAAAATTATAACGTCGGCAGCACGAGAGGAAATTTCATGCTAGACGTTGGCAATTCCGTGTGTAGCACTCATTTCACGGCACATAGTAACATGTTCGACAGAAATAAACAAACAATCTTCCACACGTAGTTTCTATTTTATTATGCGAAGGAACAGAATCTCTGCAGGTAAATAACGAAATATCAAAACTTAAATATCAAAACGCTGCAAGAAGACGGTAGAGAGACCGATCTTAACCTTATGTTACAGAGAAATTACGACCTTAACCCCTACGATGGTTCTGGGGACGAATTAACAGGAGTTCCTAATACTTAGACTATCGAAGATAGAGCAGCAAGTGATCGGCAAGCAATTATTAGTATGCCCTCCATTCCAAACATTTCCTTAATTAATACTCCTTACTTTTTTTTAGTGAGACGACTGCAAAGGAAAGAGGAAAACAATAACACTCGGGCCTGCTCGAGATACTGTGTTTGGCGACACGCAAAAACATGTGAAACAGATAACACAATAACTTGACTGTCGTCTCGGAGCGTTTACAAGCCCCAAATAAATGCATTATGCAGAGATCGGTCGTACTATATAAGAAGATATTTTATAAACTTAAACAAGGCGTAAAAGTATTTGCAAATGCGGAAAATACAAAACTACAGGTAGGATAGAATAAGCTAGAGCTAAGATAATTAGAGTCAGTTATTCAGATATAAGGGCTTCCACAAAAATAGGGTGTAAATGCCCGATCTTACACAAAATGAATCTGTCAAATTCGCGGTGCGTGATTTAGAGCGGTGAGGGCTCAAGAGTAGGCTTAAAACACACGAAAGTATACGGCAGGCAGACTTAGTAACCGGTGAAATAGACAATATACAGGGTATGCTCAAAAAGTCACGATCTTATACAAAATTCCCACGGATTTAGACAAAGGCGCACAATCTTTCGAGAGGTACAAACAAAGTAAATTTTACAACGTAACAGTGTATGATGGACTAATACCTCCGCCTACAGATGTCTCTCTAGGTTTCTCGAGAAACAAAAAATTGCGAATGCGTTCTTTTACCCGCCGCGTGCTTTTGCCCCACCTTACTCTACTCAAAATTAAATTTGAGAAAAATTGTTTTAATAAAGTTTTTCGAAATTCCTACCGGAAGTAGGTCTTTTACTCTTATCGAAAATCAATTTTTTGCGAATATCTCGCAAGTCATGCTTTCTAGGCAGGTACATTACAAGTATAAAAGTATTTAGAACATATTTTTAAATATCTTTTGTATAAAAAAAATTTCAAAATTCAGATCGGAAGTACCACTTTTACTCTTATCGAATAGCGATTTTTTGCAAATATGTCGTAAATTATGCATTCTCTATATATTTATGAAGAGTACAAAGCATTTAGAGTTGGATTTGGAATATTTTTTGTATAAATGAAATTTCAAAATTCGGACCGGAAGTAACACTTTCATACGTATAAGAAAGTCGTGTGGTGGCCACACCTCATTTTTATATTTACTAAATACTATGATGTAAAATATTGAGATCAAACGACTTGGTTTATAGAAATGAGAATATATTATTAATTATAGTAATCTCGCGGTTTTTTTTTCATCGTTTGTAAATTCATGGAATCAATCACAGTGATACAAATAAAATAATATATTTATCACATTATTTTTACATTGAAATTAATTATGTTGTGTATTTTATCTACATATAATAACTACGATAATCTGCAAATATAAAATAACTAATTATAAAATATTAATTATAACATAGGTAAAAGTTTAAATTTTTCATACTTCGTCGTGTTGTGGTGTAAAGCTTCATCCTTGATTTTTAGTTGACTCCCTTTCAAAGCTTCATATTATCTTATGTATTCACCAGGATATGTCTTAAAAGTAAATTGATTATATTTTACAAAATATCTCATAAATATAATATAAAAACTTACATACTTTCTCAACATTGCCTTTTCTTTCCTGCAGCGGTTCTGTCAAAACAAGTCTCACACAGCTAGAAAACATTTTGAAAATAATTATTCAATATGATAGTCATTGTAAGCAAGTGATTTATTACATTTTAGTCGTCTATGTAATCTTGATCTAATGGATTCATCCGGTTAAGCTCTCCTCTTTTTCAAACTTAATGAAGTCACATTATGTTTTTTTGATAACGATTCATCCCCGCGATATTTTGGTCACTAACACCGGCAACATTAATATTTGAATCTTTATCTGCAATAAATTTTTTTAATTTTTATTTTCAAAAATGGTACAACATTATTGCACATTCGGAGTTGCTGCTGCTTCATTGGCACATAACCTTCTTCTCTGAAATGTTCTGAACAAATATATTTATTCTTCGACCATTGCCAATCATTTCCTATATTCAAAGCTATCTATCATTCCTATTACATGGTTGGTACCTTTTGGAAATCTGAAATAATTTTGATATTTAAAGAAATCATGCTATAAAACTTGCGAAAACTTATTCTTTCTACTTCATTCCATTAAATATCGAGGCAACTTTTAATATTGCTACTGCATGGCATGTCTGTACACTTGAGATATGAAAGAAAAAATTCGATTTTTTCGTAAATTAAGAGACGTGAAATAGTAGATTGGAATAAATTAAAATCAAAATAAATTTGAATTCAGCGACAAACATTGGTAAGCCTAGCACTAACGCGAGATTTAATTAAAAAAAATCATTATATATACTATATTTACGCTATTTCGTTTTTTAGCATACTAAAAGTCATCGGTACACTTGAGCACTGCAAAATTAATAAACATTAAACAATGTTTACGTAGTTTAAAGCAAAATTTACGTATTAATTTATGATTGTTTGCATTCAATTTCCACGGCAAAAAAGAATGACATACGAGTTTCAGGTGTAAATTAAGTTCTAAATTTGTTTTTACAAAATTATTTTTTATTACAAATATTAGACTTTTTTAATAAAAAATTTTACTTTCATTTGATTTTTTTTAATATCTGAAAGTAAATTTTTTTAATCCCTTAAAATAAAAATTATTTATTGTAGTTGCCGTCCCTCTTCTATTTTACTGAAATATAAATATTTAAAGTAATATATATACTGCATGACATGGAAACTGCAACACCAAGAAGGGGTGTGGATTTTTCGACCAAACTTGGTAGAACCGTATAACTAGTCAAAGGCAATAATTAATTAAAATTTCAAAGAAAAAAAACAAAAGACTAACACAATTTAACATAATTTTTATTAATAATGTGTTGAACCGCCCCTATTAGTGTCACACTCCCTCACTCTTCGTGGCATTGATTCGACTAGGTGGTCGATATCCTCTTGGGGTATGGTGTCCCAAGCAACCTGTAATTCATGCCGGAGAGCTATTAGTGTCTGCGGGGGATTGGCTAAATTCATAAGTTTTCGTCCCATAATGTCCCACACATGTTCTATTGGCGAGAGGTCGGGGGATTTGGGTGGCCATGGCAAGATATTGACATGAGCCTCTTCCAAGCGATTTATAGAAATTCTCGCTACGTGGGGAGGGGCATTATCCTGCTGGAAAAGTGGGTCTTCGAGCGTTTGAAGATATGGTAGAATATGGGGTTCTACCACCTCATCAATGTAACGCTGGGCGTTCATGGTGGTTTGGATGAACACCAATTGAGACCTACTCCCATATGCTATAGCACCCCATACCATAACACCCACTGCTCGATGCACATGCCTTTCAACGGAAAACTGAATATCACGACGTTCCCCACGTCTTCGTCTGACCCTCATACGGCCATCATGCATCCCTAGACAAAATCGAGATTCATCACTGAATACCACCCTGTGCCACTCCACGTTCCAGTGCAGTCGCAATCTACACCACTCCAAACGTTGCTGTCGGTGTTGAGCCGTAAGTGGTAACACAAGATGTGGACGATAAGATTGTAAGCCGAAACCCCTAATTCGACGATAAACGGTTCGAAGGGTTACAGGACGACCAATATTACCAAACCACACGTCAGCAATTGATCTGGTACTGGAAAACCTGTCTCTTAGTGCCATTAAGCGAACGCGGCGGTCCTGTATCTCATTAGTTCTTCTTCGGCCTCCGGTTCCTCTTTGGCGTCTTTCCTGACCTTCCCTAGTCCATGATTGATAACAGCGCATAATGGTGGATTGGTTCCGGTTAAGGCGATTTGCAATTTCCCTGTATGAAAAACCACCTTCTCGCAAACCAACAATTCGACCTCTGTCGAATTCGCTTAATTGGCGATAATTTCCACGTGGCCGCACTCTAGGCATAATAAAACTCTTTAAACACGATAAACAAAGGTATAATAAGACAAAACCGTTGAAATTAATTTCAAACAAACAATTAATACACCACACATTAATGTCAGCGAAAACTGAATGAAGTGTCAGATGTGTCATGACCACTTGATCTATCGCAACAAAATTTTAATCAATTATTGCTTTTGACTAGTTATACGTTTCTACCAAGTTTGGTCAAAAAATTCGCACCCATTCTTGGTGTTGCACTTTCCATGTCATGCAGCATATATAAACTAAATATATCAGAAAAAGAAAAATATTGGGTTTAATCCGCTGTAGAGCAACCGTAAACACGTGTTTCTGACTACAGCGGATTATACCCAATATTTTTCTTTTTCTGATATTTTATGTATCCGCAATAATTTCTTATTCTTTCATAAACTAAATATATATGCGGAAAGAATACATTTTTTGACGTGTTTTCTTCCTCCACACGGTGCGGGGAACACCGTTCCTGTCTCTTTCTGTCGTTTTCTATTAATAACAAAAAATAACAAATCAAGTTACAAATATTATAAAATCAAATATATACATACGTAATAGTTTCTTCTGTTTGGCTGAAACAAATAAATGTTTATAAATATAGTTAATGTCAAAAATTTAATAAAAATAAAAAAAAAAAATAATTGTAGGTCTATACTTTTATATATTGAAATTATATTAAGGATAAATCTACGTATGTTAATAATATAATCAATACCGGAAAATAATCAAATAATAATGTGAACAGTAATCAAATATAGATACAAATTAAAAAATTAAATAAGACATCATAGGTATACTTACTTCTTGAGTTCCCCCCGGTTGCATTTGATTTTTGTTCTAAAACAAAATAGAGAAACAACAAATTAGTAGATTCAATTCACATATGTGTGTGTATAATTTACCTTTCTTGAAACATGATGAAATAAAGTTGAATAAAAATACACATATGTTAGTTACAGTATTTTCAAAATTGATAAGCAGTTTTAGAAAGCAACAATTTATTAATAAATAGTACTCACTAGATCATATCCCTCCCGGATCTATCATTGTAATCTACCCGAATTTGGTTTTCTTTTGGCACTGTTAATAAGCACATCACCTTTACCGTTAATTACAATTTCACCACACACGAAAACATTTGAGGTTAAGTGAACCGTCAAATGTAAAATTATTTAAGATCACTGTTCCGAATAAGGCTAAGCGCACACGCATCGATTTCGATCGTACGGCAAAATATCGTACGTTATTTTATCGTGTGTCTTATGTGCGTACACACATCGATTTTTTGTCGTATACGGAAAAATATCGTACATTAGGTCATCATTTGTGTTATTTGCACAAAATGATTTTCTCTGCTTAGTAGTGCAGGCATTTGCTAAAGCTTGCGAAAATGAAACCGAAACGTGTCGTTGCCATGTGGTTGTTGTACCGTCGTATTATACAGCGCAGGCGTAACCGAAAGTATTGGGTTCACCCAATTAACGAAAAAAGAGAACAAGTAGGAACATTTTACAGGCTTGTGCAAGAACTTCCAAAGGACGAGAACAAGTTCTTCAATTATTTTCGTATATCGATATCATCCTTCAATGAATTGCATGAACGACTTAAGAGTGAAATCCAACATACGAATACAAAAATGAGAAACAGTATTCCATCAGAAGAAAGACTAGCTGTAACATTAAGGTGAGTAAAACAAAAAAAAAATTGTGCATGTACCCTTAATTGTTTATATTAGCTTTAATTACATTGCAATAAGTAGAAAAAAAGACGTTATTATATTCAAATTCTAGTGGTAAAATCGATCGTGTTCTCTGAAGACCCAGATGGAGCTGGGGAAGGATCGTCCGCTGGGAAGATATCTGGAGACGTAGCTGCTGACGACTGGCTAAAGTCGTGATAATATTGCGCAGCTGATTGCGTACGCTGGGTCACAGATGGCTCTCTTCTAAAGGTGTCATTTTTTTGGTTGTTTGGATTGGGAATAGGATTATTTTGCGAAACAAATGACCGATGTTGTTGGGAGAATGTGAGGTGTAATAAGTGGAAGTTGAGTTAAAATAGCTGGAGCACGAAGGCTGTGGATTGGGAAATTAAGGTGGCTGAGGAGCAGAATACTGTTGAGGATGGTAGGGAAATGTAGGTAGTTGAGATGTTCTTTTCTTCTCGTTGATCATTGAAATTACTCGAAGAACGCCCATTTGGAATTCTAAAACTTCGCTGTCGTCAAATTTCTTTAAATGAGGTATGACGCCTTGAAAGAATGACATATGGGAATTTGGCTTTTCTGGCTCCAATGCCTTCAACATTCTTATTTCTATTTCATTTGTATTGCGGCGCTTTCTGTTGCCAACTCTCTCGCTCATTTTCTCTTTATCTGTTATTTGGTGAAGTACGCTTTCGTCAACGTCTGAAGCAGGTTTATTATTATCAGCTAGCCCATCTTCACCCATCAAGCTGTCTACAGTTTCTTTTGACTCATAAACTTTGTTAAGAAATTGCATTTGGTCATTGTATACATATTTCTTAAAGTTTGATGCGGCTGAACCACTTTTCTGGAATTCCTGTTGCTTTTTTTTTATCTCGAAAATGCATCTCGTAAGTTTGTCCATCTTTTTATGACTGCTTTCCCTGAAACAATAACAGTAACAATAATCTAAAATCTACTAAATATTCTTATGTGGTTTTTAACATCTATCTAGTTCGTAATGAAACACAATACTAGAGTAACAGTATTTCAACAGTTATTTATTTTCAGGTATCTAGCAACCGGGTGCTCGTTCAAAGAGCTACATTATTCATTCCGAATTGGCAGCACTACTGCAAGAAATATAGTTCAAGAAGTATGCGGAGCCATCTGGTCGGTCTTAAGAGAGGAATGCATACCTCCACTTTCAAAGGAAAGATTTGAATCTATTGCTTATGATTTTGCCTAAGCACCGTCGATGGGAAGCACATTCGCATAATAAGTCCAGCGAATAGTGGATCCATGTACTTCAATTACAAAAATTATCATTCGGTGGTGTTGATGGCAGTTACAGACTCAAAATACCGCTTTGTGTATGTTAACATTGGGAGCTTTGGCAAAGATTGCGATTCTTCCATTTTTAAACGAACCGCTCTTCCGAACTCATTAACAACAAATACACTACAACTACCAGATGAGAAATGTCTCCCGGGCACAGATAGTCCAAAAGTTCGATACTTCTTTGTGGGAGATGAAGCATTCGGGCTACATACACATTTGTTGCGGCCATATGGAGGAGCACACTTAACGCAAGAGAAGAGAATATTTAACTACCGGTTGGGCAGAGCTAGACGTTATGTGGAGTGTGCCTGTGGGATTCCGAGCAATTTGGCGAATATTTCATCGGTCTATTGACGTACATCCTGATTTTGCTGTTGACATTATTAAAGCTTGTGTTGTTCTTCACAACTTTGTTCGTGACCGGGACGGGTTTTTGGCTGAAGATACTACAACAATAACCGGAGTAGAATATTTACGAGAAGAAACCACAGTACGAGGTGGTCTTCAAGCAAACAAAATCAGAAACTTGTTAAGTAAATATTTTGTAACAAGCGTTGGTGCCGTTCCCTGTCAGATGACTAAAATATGAAAAATAAAGTAGCCTATCAACACTCACAAAGTAGGAATATTTTAACATTATTCAGACAAACTAGAGTGAAATAATTATAGACGGCTGTACTGGTATAGAAGGTATAACACTTAAAATGATTAAAGTGTTGATTTTTTACCCTAACCAACAATCAAAATAAAAGTATTATTTCAATTTTATTTATGGCTAAAAATTTTCATTTCAATAATAATTAATTATAAACGGAAATGTGTATTTGAAAAATATGAATACAATACAAAATACACTGCTCCAATAAATTAACGCACCATGCTATATTTTTGAAAAAAATTCTACAATGAGTAAATATATATTGTAACAATACCTTTAATTAATAAAGATACAATTACACTCAGATAAATTTAATAATATTTATTTTTACTATGTATTTGAAACCTGTAATTATTCTCGTCAATATATAAAATTGAAATCTTCTATGTAATATTTATATCTATTTTCAAATTCTCTCAGGTAATTTTTTATTTATGCCCTCACTAACTCAGTTCTTATTTAAAATATTTAAATTAATTATTTTATATGTTGCTAACTTCACTTGATTCATCAAAGCCAAACAGTTACCTATATGTAATCTCTTCAATACCTGTATATATCGTAGGATATTTACGTTTTATATTTCTTAACTTTATAAATTAAATTTTACAAAACAGTAATTCTCAAGTGAATTATGATGTGTATTTCAACTCTATCTTCAAATAATACGTACTGCGAACTCAATCTCAAGGTATATATTAGCATACTATTCAAATAATAAAAATAATCACTGACAGTTGTTTTTCTATTTATAGGTTAAGGTTCTAAGCATCATATCTGTTTCATCAATTTAATTCAAAAACCTTCTTTACATACCAAATAAAAACAAATGTATCAAAACTAATTTGTTTAATAAATCAGGCAAATTATAAATTAAATGGTAGTTCTCAACACAAACCCCAAATAAAACATACAAGGAAGTACCAAGCTTGTTTAAGAAAAACTCTTATGAAAATTTATATATGCACGAAAATACACCTTTCGTGGATCGAAATATACGCAAGTAAGTATATTAATTCTACTATTTTAAAAATACTGTATAGTTCTTGTTTGTAAATCAAATTCCCACACAATTTGTTTAGTTTCAGTTTTAGTTTACCAATCAGATTCTTTGATTGCTAAAAGTATTCAAATGATGACACAAATTAATGTTATGAAAGGAGAATACAAAATATCTTTTCTTGATTATCAACACTGTTATAATGTACGATTATATACTAGTTTTCTAAATTTTGATATACTTTTTCAATTCGAAACTGTTAAATTCATATTATTCCAAATAAGTATACGACCTGTCACAAATACTGAACTAGTATTCTTTCTTGTACTCCAAACAATTTTCTTTTTAGCTTGTAGATGACATTTACTGGAATCAAAGATGTAGATCCTTTCCTTTTCTTAATTGTCTTCAAATCTGCTATCAACTGGAATCTCGAACCGTCGAACGCTTGCGTGTTGTTCCTGTGTTCGCTGCTATGTTGAAGTTCTCGAATCCTTCAAGTCCTGGACTGAAATACTAGTACAACTTCTGGAACTCCACCAACTCTCCTGTGTAATAATTCTCTCGCCGTATATGGATAAATCTTCTTTGATATTTACCAATGCAGTAAGTTTATTTTTAAATTGTAATTATGTATTTATTCGCTTTCTTCTCAAGTTTAAATATTCTTCAATTATTTCTTTATTCGTAACCAAAATCCTTTCTTCTTATATTTTTTTTTTAATTATATTTGTATGATGATAAATGGTACAATTCTTGAAAATGTTGAAATCACCTAACAAATATCTGCTTTCTTTTCCACTATATCTTAATCACTTCTTTTACACTTTTATACAATGATGAATCTCTTTATTATGTGTTTTTTCGGAGAAAAACTTCGTTTTCCCGAAAACACATCTACTGCTTTCTAAAATTATTTTAGAATCCCTTTATTTATCCCTCATATCCCTGGCAATAATTCCTTAATTTTTATAATATCCAATCATATTTGTCCACACATTGTGATAATCCAAAACATGTTTTATTTGTAATTGAATATTTAAAATACCTTTTTGTAATTCCAAAAATTTATCAATTTAATTCTTTACTTTATTTTTTACAACCTTTAACACACTTCAGCAAACCAAATACTCAATACTATAACGATATTATTTTAAATGTCAAAATCTGACACTTCTTACATTTGAATTTAAGCGCGTAACTATACATCATTTTTTAACCTTTATGATTCAAAATCCATACTAATAATCTCTATTTTTCAAAAGTGTTAATTAAACAAGCTTTTACAAATAATATTACATATAAAAATACATCAAGTAACATTTAAAATTCTACTTTCAGAAATGGGTAAAATTAATGCAACAAAGAAACCTGATAGGCAACCAACCACTCGATGCAAGACAACTTCAACCTACCCTGATATGCAACCAACTTTGCACGATTCACAAAAAAACCATAGGAAAATATCCATTTAATATTCTCACAATTATTTTAAGTATAATTCAAATATTCCCACATCTATTTATTTAATTATAGTTTGGTCTATAAAAAAAAAAATACCAACTTTCATTTTTTTAATACTCACTTCAAGAACATATACAGTATATTTTATTAACACTAGTACTTCCCACATATCATCACCCATTCATGTTGGTGAACTACCACATATGCCCCTTTTTTAATAAATCTAAATTTCTATAGAATATATAAATTTATATTTATTCAACAATCTGAACTAAAATGATGTAATTCAATTTGTACTACTACTGTAGCATAACAATATATTCTCATATAAACCCATATATATTTCTTAATATTTGGTATATAAGATAATTATTTATCTCTCTGTATCTATTTTAATTTTTAAATCTCAATTATCTACAACAAACCATTTTAACTAAACTTATTTTCATAAATATACTAATTTATACTATAATATTCAAAATTTACATCTTTATCCATTTGTATTCATAAAAATGCCATAAAATGTATCTTTTAACATTTCTATGCTTTCTATATAAGTAACTTTATTCCTTTTCTTATCCTATCTTAAACCTTCTTTGTTATATCCTATACATGATTTTAAACCTTCTAAAAATTCGTATCAATATTTTAATCGAAACTACTTTTAACATTTACTGGTGATTACTTTTAAGTTGTATCTGTTATTTCTTCAGATATTTAATAGCCTCTACAAAATATGCTTTACATATGCTCACTTATTCTTTATTATTTTATTTTATATAAACTGTTCCTAGCTGAACAAAATCCCTATACCTATAATAGACATTTTCGTCTACCTTTTTAAACTTTCCCTTTTTGAAAGTACACAAATTATATTTTCGTTTTTTTTAAGGCGTACGTGACCTATATATTTCTTTTATACATCATCATTCTATATATTTATTATCATTTTGGGTTTTATTTACCCTTTCATACATACTCTCTATAAATTATTCCATATATTTTGTTATGTTTCCCTTTTATTATTTATTATACATAGCAAGCATTCATTATTATCTTTTCTAAACATATTTCATTTTAAAGGCTTCTTCTATTTGTATATCACACTTTTTTTTTATAACTCTTAATGACTTTAATATTTCTTGACCATTAAATGCTTTTATTACTCCAATAAATATCCTTTAAATTTTTTTATAAGGTTCCTTCTTATTCTTCTTTCATATATCTATTTTATACATTTCTTCACATTTTTATACTTGTATGCTTTTTACTAACTGTAAAGTTACTTATATACTCCTCTATTATTTATATTTACAAATTTTATAATGTAAGGAATGAGGAAAAAATTAAATATTACTAACTTCTTTATACTAACTAATATTTTCAACTCTTCTTCATCTAAATAATTCTATCCTGATTCAATTAATTTAGAGCAAGGAAATAAAATACATAAACCTTTGTTAGATCATCTTGGCTAAAATTTCTTACATGATTAACTCAATCATAAAAAAAAAATTAAATGCACATATTTATATTCCGCTTCTTTATGACATACTTTTATAGAAACAAAATACATTAACCATGCCCCTAAATTTTGTTCTATTAATTTTGATGTAGCTCTGGTGGGTGGTAGCGCTATTTACCAACGGTTGTCGCCCTATGAAATTCAACCGCCATGCCCCTAAATTTTGGGCTTTATTATATACAGTGTAGCTCTGGTGGGTGGTAGCGCTATTTACCAACGGTAACTGGCCCTTCAGTACCGCCATGCCCTTAAATTTTTTAACAATTATACTTCATCAATATAATCATGTAACATAGAAATATGATAAGTTCCTTTAAGATATCCCGTTTCTTCATCAATTAAATCATAATTGTTTAATCCTATTTTTCGATGTATTAAATACGGTCCCGAATATGGCCTTATGAGTTTTGCTATAATTTTATTCCTTCTATCCGTCACTCGTAACGCGCGTACAATAACTTTATCGTTCTCATTATAAACCTTATATTTACGTTGTTTTTCTTTTTTCTTCTGCTCCCATTTAATTTTTCGTTTCAATAATTTTTGTTTAATTTGTTCATATCTGCCTCCTATTTCTGCAATTTCATCATCTTGCCAAGGCCTTTGTGGAGGTTGTCCTGTGAAAATAGTTATTGGACAAGCTTCATGTACAGTACTTGGTGTATTATTCATTACAAATTCAATTTGTTTTAAACATCTGGCCCATTTATGATGTCGATCTTCGAGTAATATCCGTAAATATTTAAGAACTTCCTTTATATATCTTTCCGATGGATTAGCTTGTGGATGACGTATAGATATGTGATGAGATTTAATATTTCTTTCATCTAAAAATTCATGATATCTCTGATTCATAAAATATGTTGCATGATCAGATAATACTGTTCTTGGAGTTCCATACTCAGTTATATATTCTTGTAATGCCTGTAATACAGTATCTGTATCACATTTCTGTGTTGGTATTAATCGCACATGTTTCGAAAATATATCACATAACACTAAAATATTTCGATATCTTCTCGTGCTCGGAATCAGATTAGAAATAAAATCAATTGCTACTAATTGTAATCTATCATCAGCAACAATACTTAAACTTATATTCTGGTTTGTATAATTCTTTTCTTTTGCTAAAATACAAGTTTCACACCGTTTAATTTCTCTTTTAATTATCTTCTCGTCATTCCGGCAATAATAAGCTTCTCGGAACATTAGCCAACATTTTCTAGCTCCTATATGTGTATACATTACATGTAAATGTCGTATAATATTAATCGTGTGTTCTTCATTCGTAACATATACCTCCAGATCGCCTATCTTCTTCAAAATTATCCCTTCATTAATTCTCATTCCCTTATATGTACCTATTGTCCGTAATCTATTTTTAATTAACTCCAACTCAGGTGTATCTTGAGCTTCTCTGACTCTTTGTAATGAAAAAATACCTTCTGATCCCAATCTTACTAAGTTTATATGTACATTTGTTGTTTTTGTCTCACCATGTTTTCTACTCAGTATGTCAGCTGCAATCATTTCTTTACCTGGTCTATATATAATTTCCATATCATACTGCTGTATTAATAACGTCCAACGGTAAATCCGGTTATTATTTAATTTCGTAGTCATAATATTCAGTAACGCCTTGTGATCTGTCTCCAATCTGAATTTCTTCCCTATGAGGTAATAGCGTAACTTAGTTAAAGCATAAATGACAGCAAGCATCTCGAGTTCTGATATCCCAAATTTCCTTTCGCACGGTTTTAAAGTTCTTGACGCGAAATATATTGGAACCTCGATACCATCTTTGATCTGTACTAATTCCGCTGCTACGGCTACACTTGATGCATCTGTTCGTACGATGAAATCTAAATTAAAATCCGGATGATACAACTTAAGATTTTCTACAAAATTTGATTTTAATTGTAAGAAACAATCCTCACATTCTTCAGTCCACTTCCACTTCGTTCCTTTCTTCAGTAGATTTAACAACGTACTTGTCTTTTGGCTATAATTAGATACAAATTTCCTATAGTAATTCAACAACCCAAGAAATCCTCTCAACATTTTGAGTTTATTAGGTCTTGGATAATTTTGTATCTCTTCTAATCTTTGAGGATCTAATAAAATATTTTGTTGGTTAATAACGTAACCCAAATAATTGACTTTTTTTTGGCAAAACTGACACTTAGATAAATTTAATTTCATACCATTAACTTGTAATGTATTAATAATAATCTCTATATGATTTATATGAGATTCTATGTCATCCGAAAATATTATGATATCATCTAAATAATGAAGGGCGAATTTCTCATATTGGACTAGTATTTTATGTAGAAATCTAATCAATCCAGCAGGACTACTTTTTATGCCGAATGGGCATACTTTAAAATGGTAAGTAATTCCATTCACGTTAAATCCACAGTACTTCCTAGAATTCTCGTCCAACCTTATTAACCAAAAAGCATTCTTAAGGTCTAATTTGCTATACCATTTTTTATTACCGCATTTTGTAAGTAAAACATCAATGTTTTGTGGTATTTCATGCTCAGGCATTATCCTTAAATTAATTAAGCGAGCGTCAATGCAAAGGCGAATAGAATTGTCCTTCTTCTTAACCAACACAACAGGACTAATAAAATAGGTGTTCGATCTCTCGATAATATCAGCTTCTTCTAATTTTCTAAGTTCCTCATTGACACGATCTTGAAAAAAATACGGAATAGGATAATTTTTACACGATAACGGCGAATCATCATTTATCAATAATCGATGCTCATAATCTTTTGCAAAAACAACTTCATCATTTATTAATTTTATATTCTTAGCTAAAATTTCTATTAGACTTTCTTCAATCCATGGTTCTGGTAATTTTTGTTGTAAAATAAAAGTTTGAATGTCAGCTGTATTTCTTATTACTTTAACTTCTTGTTTATCTTCTATTATTACAGCATTTCCATATTCGTCATTTATATCCGATCTAGGTAATTCAAACATTGCCCCTTCCAAATGTTCTTGTGCATCATCATTCTCTGCACGATCAGCTATAATGACATTATTTACCTCGTACTGTATATCTTCCTTGTATTCAATATAAGCGTTTATTTCTTTTAAATCCACAACCTTATCTAATAAAATTTCCTTCCCTTCGATTTTAATTTTGTTTTCTTCAAAATCTAAATTCATACCCAGCGCTCTCATATTATCTATCCCTAATATGCAATCATAAAACAAATTCCCTAACAGATAAAATTGCATAATAAATTTGTGTCCATTTACCACTACATCTATACATAACCGCTTATTAATACAACCCATTTTTCCCCTATTCGCAGACATAACATTAGTATTTTTGACTTTAATAACATGTTTAGAATATTCAGGTATATTAATTATCATTTCTTCTTTTATGAGTGATATTTCAGCACCAGAATCTAACAAAGTTTTAAAATTAACATCTCTAATACTAATTGTGCAAAAAGGTAAACTTTCAAAATTATTAATTATATTTCCCATATCTAAATTATTCTGAACATTCCCCATTCCCGTTATTTTACTACTACTAATTATATTACAACTAACACTACTATGAACAAAATCATTTATTAATGAGATGTTCCCGGTATAGCATTCTGATACGGATCCAATTTCATTTCCAAAATTGGCGTTTTTTTTTTTTCTTCCAAACCAGCTCCAATTTCATTTCTATCTTGATTAGGAACCTGATTACCAGTAAATCTCCTATCTGTTTTTCTCCAGTCTTGCGTTTGTATATTATTCACCTGTCTCGAGTTATTATTTCCATAATACCTATTATTTTGTTCTTGATAGTCATTGTTATGAGGAACTTGTCTTGCAGATTGATTTATAAAAGGATTATTCCTATTTGTACTCGGTCTTCCATTCCCTCCATTTGGTATACTTCGATTATTATTCCAATTTGTATTACCATTCCCTTGTGTATTATAATTCCTATTATAATTATTATTCTGTTGACTATTAAATTGGTAAGGTGGTCTTGCTCCAAAATTGTTATTATAACTATTACCAGGTTGATTATTCCTTGGATATGCATTCTGTTGGAAAGACGTATTATTACGAACATATTGATTATTCACACCACTATTATTCGACAACCGTTGCTGGTTATTCTGTATATCGTTTCTTCCATTTAATTGACGAGATTCCCTATATTTCACACCGTCTGAATAATCATCTAAGCGTCTAAGAATATTAATCAACCCATTCATATCCGTGACATTTTGACAAATAATTGCATGTGTGTCAACAGGAATAAAATGTTGTAATAAATGTTGAGATATAGTTTTTTCGTCCAAATGAGATATGTATCGACAATAATTAAACATTCTTTGTGCGTAAGCCTCCCTCGAAGATTTACCTGGTTGATATCTCCCTGTTAACAACCTCTGATGTGCTCTGCTTTGCTGCGTCTCACTCCAGAAATTATTTTTAAATAATTCCACAAACTTACTTAAATCATCGCAATTGTCTTCAACCCGTTGAAACCAATCCGCTGCACCACTGTTTAAAGTCGCTCTAATAATATTCATTTGGCTCCTAAAATCCTGTATCTCTTCTATATATCTTAAAATATTTGTCAAATAGGCCATTGGATGAGTGGACATTTTATCCCCACTAAAATGAGTTATATTCTCAATTCTGATACCATTATTTAAAACATTGTAAACCGGAGGACATGTTACATGAGGGATTTTAATATTTTGAGTCTTCAATAAAAGATCTTGTATTTTCGTCTTCTGTTCTTCACATTCTTTTAGAATATCTTCCATACTTAACTTCTGCGCAATATTAGTATCAGTCGATAATTTTATTTCTTTCAAACATCTATCTTCTGTATTTTCTATCCTCTTACAGAAATTCTCTTCTAATTTTTCAGTTTTATCAGAGACTTCTTTATTTACCTGATCAACTTCCTCCCGTATGCGTTTAGCTAACTCCTTATATTTCTCGCTACTATTCTTATCTATTTGTTTAACATTTTCTTGTATTACCTTTACTTTACCTTCTACCTCTTGTACTTTATTTGTAATAATAGTTTTAACTTCCGTATCCTTAATTTGTAACTTTTCGTCTACTTCTTTCCTCATTTTCACTTCCCGGCTATCCATTTCAATAGTAATTTCTTTAACCTTTTCTTCTGTATCTCTCAGTAAAGTTTTCTTTAATTCTTCCAGATTTCTTCTATTTTCTTCTCTAGTATCAATGCTCGCCTTTTCCAACTTATCCAATTTTTCTCCTAATTCTTTTTTATCCTCCTCTCTATTTTTCTTAGCTTCCATTTTATCCTCATCCCTATTTTTCTTAGCTTCCATTTTATCCTCATCCCTATTTTTCTTATTCTCTTCACTAGCCTTGTCAAATTTACCACTTAAATCTTGAAACATCTGTTGTATTAACCTCATATCAATTGATGTGGTCGTTGTCTCTGTTTTCGAGTTCTCTCCTATTATTTCCACCTTATCACCTCTATCCTGTGTTTCTCCTGTCTGTTGCATACCTTCCTGAACTTGTAATATAAGTTCTCCTCCCTCTGGTACATTCACATCCTGACCTACCTCCTCTTCACTATCGCTAGATGATTCAGATCTATTTAATCCAAAATTACTCTTAGATCTGGTATTCATTTTCAATAATTATAGTACACACTTCCTTATACCTTGATATACTTTAAACTGATTTTATTACCTTTGTAAAATGTATACTAATGTTACCGCTATTACTATAATTAATAAAATATTTGAAATATGTTGTTGCGAGTCTTATTTTAATCGCCCCACGTTGGGCACGCCATAAAATGTAACAATACCTTTAATTAATAAAGATACAATTACACTCAGATAAATTTAATAATATTTATTTTTACTATGTATTTGAAACCTGTAATTATTCTCGTCAATATATAAAATTGAAATCTTCTATGTAATATTTATATCTATTTTCAAATTCTCTCAGGTAATTTTTTATTTATGCCCTCACTAACTCAGTTCTTATTTAAAATATTTAAATTAATTATTTTATATGTTGCTAACTTCACTTGATTCATCAAAGCCAAACAGTTACCTATATGTAATCTCTTCAATACCTGTATATATCGTAGGATATTTACGTTTTATATTTCTTAACTTTATAAATTAAATTTTACAAAACAGTAATTCTCAAGTGAATTATGATGTGTATTTCAACTCTATCTTCAAATAATACGTACTGCGAACTCAATCTCAAGGTATATATTAGCATACTATTCAAATAATAAAAATAATCACTGACAGTTGTTTTTCTATTTATAGGTTAAGGTTCTAAGCATCATATCTGTTTCATCAATTTAATTCAAAAACCTTCTTTACATACCAAATAAAAACAAATGTATCAAAACTAATTTGTTTAATAAATCAGGCAAATTATAAATTAAATGGTAGTTCTCAACACAAACCCCAAATAAAACATACAAGGAAGTACCAAGCTTGTTTAAGAAAAACTCTTATGAAAATTTATATATGCACGAAAATACACCTTTCGTGGATCGAAATATACGCAAGTAAGTATATTAATTCTACTATTTTAAAAATACTGTATAGTTCTTGTTTGTAAATCAAATTCCCACACAATTTGTTTAGTTTCAGTTTTAGTTTACCAATCAGATTCTTTGATTGCTAAAAGTATTCAAATGATGACACAAATTAATGTTATGAAAGGAGAATACAAAATATCTTTTCTTGATTATCAACACTGTTATAATGTACGATTATATACTAGTTTTCTAAATTTTGATATACTTTTTCAATTCGAAACTGTTAAATTCATATTATTCCAAATAAGTATACGACCTGTCACAAATACTGAACTAGTATTCTTTCTTGTACTCCAAACAATTTTCTTTTTAGCTTGTAGATGACATTTACTGGAATCAAAGATGTAGATCCTTTCCTTTTCTTAATTGTCTTCAAATCTGCTATCAACTGGAATCTCGAACCGTCGAACGCTTGCGTGTTGTTCCTGTGTTCGCTGCTATGTTGAAGTTCTCGAATCCTTCAAGTCCTGGACTGAAATACTAGTACAACTTCTGGAACTCCACCAACTCTCCTGTGTAATAATTCTCTCGCCGTATATGGATAAATCTTCTTTGATATTTACCAATGCAGTAAGTTTATTTTTAAATTGTAATTATGTATTTATTCGCTTTCTTCTCAAGTTTAAATATTCTTCAATTATTTCTTTATTCGTAACCAAAATCCTTTCTTCTTATATTTTTTTTTAATTATATTTGTATGATGATAAATGGTACAATTCTTGAAAATGTTGAAATCACCTAACAAATATCTGCTTTCTTTTCCACTATATCTTAATCACTTCTTTTACACTTTTATACAATGATGAATCTCTTTATTATGTGTTTTTTCGGAGAAAAACTTCGTTTTCCCGAAAACACATCTACTGCTTTCTAAAATTATTTTAGAATCCCTTTATTTATCCCTCATATCCCTGGCAATAATTCCTTAATTTTTATAATATCCAATCATATTTGTCCACACATTGTGATAATCCAAAACATGTTTTATTTGTAATTGAATATTTAAAATACCTTTTTGTAATTCCAAAAATTTATCAATTTAATTCTTTACTTTATTTTTTTACAACCTTTAACACACTTCAGCAAACCAAATACTCAATACTATAACGATATTATTTTAAATGTCAAAATCTGACACTTCTTACATTTGAATTTAAGCGCGTAACTATACATCATTTTTTAACCTTTATGATTCAAAATCCATACTAATAATCTCTATTTTTCAAAAGTGTTAATTAAACAAGCTTTTACAAATAATATTACATATAAAAATACATCAAGTAACATTTAAAATTCTACTTTCAGAAATGGGTAAAATTAATGCAACAAAGAAACCTGATAGGCAACCAACCACTCGATGCAAGACAACTTCAACCTACCCTGATATGCAACCAACTTTGCACGATTCACAAAAAAACCATAGGAAAATATCCATTTAATATTCTCACAATTATTTTAAGTATAATTCAAATATTCCCACATCTATTTATTTAATTATAGTTTGGTCTATAAAAAAAAAAATACCAACTTTCATTTTTTTAATACTCACTTCAAGAACATATACAGTATATTTTATTAACACTAGTACTTCCCACATATCATCACCCATTCATGTTGGTGAACTACCACAATATATTATTTATTTCTTGTCATTTGATTAGTAGAAAAAAGTGAACACAACATAAAAAATTCTTAAAAAATAAATAAGGAAATTGAAATTTAATTACATAGACTGTAAGTCTTAGTTTTTTTTTTTTTTAAACATTTAGTTACATTTAATATTGAGTATTTCCGCCTCTGTTTCGAATAACAGCCTGACAGCGACGATTCATGCTCAAAATAAGCGACCTTATATCGTTTTGATCCAATCCGTCCCATATTTCCACAAGCCGCCTTCCTACTTCCTCCAGGTTATTGGCTGGGTGTGGAAAGTTTCGCAGCCGTCTAGAAAGCATGTCCCAGATGTGCTCGATAGGGTTAAGATCCGCACTTCTTGCTGGCCATTCGATTGTATTGATTCCGACCTCTTGAAGATAATTTCTGACTATCCGAGCAGTATGCACTCGAGCATTATCATGCATTAGCATGAAATTTGGGCCGACGTAAGGTGCAAATGGCACAACATGATCTTCCAGAATGTCTGTTATGTAGCGATCAGCGTTTAAAGTTATGTTATTTAATACCAAGTCCGTGCGACCTGTCAAAGATATACCCCCCCCCCCCCAAACCATTAGAGATCCGCCACCAAATAACGTGGTATTTGTAATATTGCATTGCGCATAGCGTTCATTTGGACGTCGGTATACACGAATACGTCTGTCGCAGTTGTGCAGACAAAACCTGGATTCGTCTGTAAACAAAATTCGGGTCCAATTGTCCTCCAACCAGTTGACGTGATTTCTGGCAAAATTTAGACGATCTCTACGGTGATGTACAGTCAACATCGGACAACGCGCCGGAATACGACATAATAAATCATCTTCCCGAAGACGTTTGCGAACTGTTTCCGTGCAAATTTCCAAACCATGTACCTCCCGGAGCTGAGCCTGCAGCATTCTACATGTAACAAACCGTTGCCTTAATGCACAAAGTCTTACAAAACGGTCATGTACACGCGTTGTTGCACGATGTCTTCCTTGGCCACGTCTTCGAGAATGATTACCAGTCTCCCTATATCGTCCAATTATCCGTGATATCGTTGTATGCGACACACCATACCTTTCTCCAATTGTGCGGTCACTGTAACCTTCTTCCTGTAAAATCACTGCTTGAGCGCATTCTTCCCTTGTTAAGTTTCGTGTTTCTCGTTGCATAATACCACACCAGTAAAAGAAATAAACGAATAAATTGTTTCACAAAGGGAAACACTTTTAATACAACAGTTAAATCAAAATTTAAATGTCCCAAAATTCCTTACTTCAGTTAAGTGTGCACTTTTAACTTAAGTCCTGAAAATATGACAACAAATGTCAAATAAGTTAAGGTTAGAAATTATGTTGCTTACAAATAATACCAACTATTAAAAATCGGAAATAAAATAATCTATATTTTTTTATTTATAATAAGTGGTGCGTTAATTTATTGGAGCAGTGTACAGGGTGTTTCATCGGTTGGGGTATCGCGAATTAAAGTGCCTAAATATAAAAATGTCGACTTCAAATTTTAACCACTTATAGAACTTTTAAACCGCTACCAGTAGGTTAGGTTGTTTTTGATAATATTATTTTATTTAATGCGTAAATAAAAAAAAACCTTCGTTCAAAAAATCAAAAGTACTCAGATTTTATTGAAATTCAGGTGTTAAAAAGATATGTCTATAAAATCAACTATGCAATTGAAAAAAAAATTAAAACTTAATCAATTATTGAATATTTTACAATAATTTCAAAATTAAAGGCAAGACGTTGAAGAATTTATGGGTTTGTTATTACAGTGTTGTGTGTTGAGTTTATAAGCGATTCAAGGTAAGAAAGTTAATATAAATTAGGAAAAATTAGGTATTACCCAGCTTTTTTTGGCGCTAGCTGTAAATTCCACTAATTCAGATCAACATGACACTGTCACTGTGCGGATGTCAAGTGAATGGGTAATACCAGGTAGTAGAAAGTAAATATTTATAACAAATGTTCAAAATGGTGACCTTCTTGCTGCACACACAGTTCTAACCGACGCGTGAAGGAATTAAGAACTGTAGCGCCTCTGTTTAGCTGGTTAAGGCGTTCAAACGCATTTGTTATTCTTGCCCTCATATCCTCGGCGGTAGTTGGCGGTTGTTGGTACACCATCTCCTTCACAGCACCCCATGTGAAAAAATCCATCGGTGTTAAGTCGGGTGATCTGGCTGGCCATGGAACTGGCCCACCACGTCCGATCCAGCGTGCAGGGAACTGATTATCCATAACCTGACGAGCCCTTAGTGCGTAGTGCGGAGGAGCCCCATCTTGCTGCAGCCACAAGTGTTGGCGAACATTTAACGGCACATTTTCTAATAAATTGTAAAGATCATTTTCCAGAAAATTTGCGTAAAGCTCGCCGTTTAAATGCTGGTCAAAAAAGAAGGGGCCGATTAAATGGTTATCAATGATTCCCCCCCAAACATTGACCGTCCACCTATTCTGAATGCGTTCTTCACGCATCCAATGAGGGTTCACTGGTGCCCAATAGTGTATGTTATGTCTGTTGACATGTCCACTGCTTCTAAAAGAGCATTCGTCAGTAAACAAAACATGTCTAAAAAAGTGCTCATTTTCTTCTAATTGTCTTTGTGCCCGC
This sequence comes from Amphimallon solstitiale, assembly GCA_963170755.1. Taxonomy (NCBI): domain Eukaryota; kingdom Metazoa; phylum Arthropoda; class Insecta; order Coleoptera; family Scarabaeidae; genus Amphimallon; species Amphimallon solstitiale. The sequence continues at coordinate 86,608,019 of OY720677.1, read as the reverse complement.
CCATTCACAAAATGCAACTCGATTTGCAAAATCATCCCCGTGAAGTTCTTGGTGAAGCTCGATATGATATGGGTGGTAAGTGTGTTTGTTGATTATCCGCCACACCGATGTCTTGCTGATTCCAGTCGCAACACTGATTTCTTTAGTGCTTATCTGAGGGTTATTGTCCACCATATTTAAAACAATTGCCTGATTCAGTTCATTGGTGACAGGTGGATTATTCACACTTCGATTTTTTGACGCAAGTGATCCCGTTTGCCTCAAGTTATCCACTAACCTTTTGAAAGTTCGACTTTCTGGGTGGATCCTATCCGGAAAACGTTCCGCATAAATCTGCTCAGCAACCGCGGCATTTTGTAGAGCTTCCCCATAAACAAGTATCATGTCAACTTTTTCGTCGGCAGAGAAAGTGAACGGCATTTTGAAAACAGAAAACACTAGCAAAACACAGCTTAAACAAATGAAGTTGACTCCGTGAAAATAGAATCACAACTAACATCACAAAGTACCTAAATGTAAGTTCAGAATGCCCTTGGAAACGCTTCCCGATTAGTAGAACTACAACAACAACTGAAGGCTTCAGGGTTGAATATTATCCGTCATAAATTTTTATTTATTATCCGTCATAAATTTAAAAGGACTACCTGTTTGCGGACAGCACAATTAGAAAGTTAAGTACCATAAATCTGTCGTAAGAAAAACGACATTATTTAATATTGACTTTATTTGACAAACGGTTTCGTTTATAAAAATTCTGATTGTGAAGTTAATATGGGTGATATTTCCACGTATCACCATTCAAATTTGAACATTTTTTGAGCACTTTTAATTTTTGATAATACGTTTTTTTTTAATTTACGCATTAATTAAAATAATATTATCAAAAACAACCTAACCTGCTGGTAGCGGTTTAAAAGCTCTATAAGTGGTTAAAATTTGAAGTCGATATTTTTATATTTAGGCACTTTAATTCGCGATACCCCAACCGATGAAACACCCTGTATATGAAAACTTACCGAACTCGTTTTTTCCTTATCTTCCATGTCTTCAAAATTTGTATTTATTTCGCAGCAGACGTCCTTCCATGCATTTTTTGTGGAATTTCTATCTTTATAAATTTCTATCGTTTTGTCCCACAACACTGGTTTGCTTTGAATCAAAGTAATGAGGATTTCATTGTCCACATTATCGTCCATTGTGACAGAAAGAAATTATATTTCAAAAATGAATAGACCACACAACTGCTGCCGTACTTAATATCAAGCAACTGATAAAAGGAGATCGACTTGAAGATAACGTACGAATAAAAATCGTGTAGTGTGCGCGCGTTCGTTGGATCATATATGCCACTGTATTCACGGCAACGGCACGGCGTCCGTTTGTCGTAGTGGCAATACACGGCGTCAACACGACGATCGTGCCGTATCGTGTGGAGTTCGAAGCGTGTGCGCGCTCCCATGCTCTTCTTTGTTCCACTAAAGGAATTTGCCGGCACGATATTTTGTCGTACGATAAAAATCGATGCGTGTGCGCTTAGCCTAAAGGTACAAATTATTTTTTATTTTAACAGGGAAACATACAAAATAAAGTTTTATTCTTAACATATATAAATAAAAAAACAATTCTAAGGGGAAAATATCACAAAAACAAAACTAAAATAACTTTAACGCAGATTGCATCACGAACAACATAGGTAATTAAGGACTGTTACATGACTTCTTTATGAAAATAAACTTTTGTTCCGACTACTACCGGTTCATCCAGAATATCTACTATTTGGTAATGGTCGATTTCAGAATAATCTTCAACATCAGGATAGTGGAAATTTGTCTTCGAAAGTCTAATTGATCTCAGAAACCTGCACATGTACGTTTTGGTATCATTGTCTACTTCCATAGCTTCGCCAATATATTTAACAACTTTATTGTTCTTCCCATACACAGGAAACCGAACTAACAAAAAATCACCCATTTTAACAATTTTATTGTCAGGTTTCTCTAAAGTTGATTTAGCTTCTTCAGCTTCTGTAGTGGGCTCAGGTTCGTAAACAGCTTCTTCAGGCACATGATCAGCTATTTCCTCTTCATCTGAAAAGTCTTCAGCGCCTAGAGAAGATGCAGTGTCGTGAAGGGAAACCTGAGCATCACTCGAATTTGAGTCGTCGGAAGACCATGTACCAGAAACACTCTTTCCAGGTTCAACCAACATGCGTTTTCGTTTAGGTTCTGGTTGCTTATTATCACTATAACTCATTTGTTTCAGCTGCTGTGTCAAGGCAGTGGTCAATAGTGATTCATCTAAAACATTATCCTCATTTGGGAGGCGTTTCAGTACTTCATGTTTGTCAAGTGGATATATACCACTGGCACGAAATCCAGACTGTATGTCTTTTGTTTGATTTTCTGTAATGGAGTCTAACGTTTCACGAAGAAGAGCTGGAAACTGAGATTTTGGTACACTTCCTCTATTTGATAATTTCCACTTCAGTAAATGCTTTCGCCATGCCGCTTTTAGTGGGCGAAAAAAACCCACATCTAAGGGCTGGCACAGGTGGGTGCTATTTGGAGGAAGCAGTATAAATTTGATATTATTCTTAGTGCACTCGCGAATAACTCTTTCCGATAAGTGACTAGATAAGTTGTCGCCTATCAGTGCTTTGGGACCTGGTGACAACTTCTTCATATATGGCAACACTAAATACATAAACCAGTCTTCGAAGACTTTACCGTCTATCCAGCCCGATTTTGTGCTATTGTATTGTGCACCTTTTGGGCCCCTTTCTCTCCAAGACTCATACATGTGCTCAGCTCTGTAAATAACATAAGGAGGTAACAGAAGGCCACTAGCCGTACATGCCATCATAATAGATGTACTCATTTTTGATGTATCAATACACCGTTCTGGGTGTTTGCTTCCCCGCCTTACTAAAACTTTAGAACGACCAGGATCGTCACTCAAGTTGCTCTCATCATAATTTATAATGGCCTCCCGAGGAACGCCTTCTAAAGTTTTCCTCAGGTTTTCAAAATACATTTCTATGGTTTCTCTTGAGACTTGTGCTCTACTGCGCTTAATATTTTCACATAGACGATTAGTCAGTTCAGGGTGACGAGTACAAAAGTGCTGAACCCAATCTTTTCCTGGTGTGTTATTTTTTAAAACGTGGTTCAGTTCTACCGCAGCTGTCCAGGTATGTTTTTATGACACATCTAAGATCGCGGGTTGTCAGCGGAAAGCCCCATTCCGCTGCCACAAGCAGACCTTTAACTATTTTAGTTTCTTCTTCCTCCCTAAGTACTGCAGGGCGGCCAAATTTATTCATATGTTGCTGCCTACTCTTTCTAGAAAGAGTTCTCAAGGATATTCCGTATTTCTTTGACGCGCTTCGCAGGGACATTTTCTTAAGTCTTATATCATTTATAGCCCTCGCTAGCTGTTCTTTAGTAAAATCAGCATATTTTCGTGTGCCTATTTTTTTTACGTGGCGTCTCGGCATGTTGACATATACATTTTCCTTACTGTGATAATGGTTTCTTGTCTAACAGGTGTGTCTTCTGAATCTGAGCATGTATTTTTATTTATACGCCTTGGCGTTGACCTTTAAACAAAATAAATAATTTCAAAACGTTATAAAATTAAAACCAGTCAACTTGACAAAAAATTTTTTTTATTAACATATCGCAAATTTTATGCCATTTTTAAATTTAAGTTTTGAAAAGCACATCACTTAAATGTCGTCCTTTGGAGCGGATACACTGATTTAGGCGCTCGCGGTAGCTTTCCATGACTTTCACCGTCATTTCCACAGGAATTTCTTCAATTGCCCGAGCAATTTCCCTTCGTAAAGCAAGAAGGGTCCTTGGTCGATGCTGGAATACCTTCGATTTGAGGTAACCCCAGAGGAAGAAGTCACATGGATTGAGATCCGGTGAGCGCGGCGGCCAGCCAAGATCACCTCTCAGAGAAATGAGGCGCCCGGGAAACATTTCCCTGAGAATGTCCATTGATCGTCGCGATGTGTGGGCGGTTGCACCATCCTGTTGAAACCACACATTTTCCACGCCAATTTCTTCCATTTTGGGTCGAAGAAAATTTTCCAGCATGAAACAATAGCGCTCGCTGTTGACCGTTACGGTTTGCCCATTTTCTTCAAAAAAGTAAGGCCCCCAGACGCCTAGGCGGGAAAGAGCACACCACACAGTCACTTTTGGGCTATGGAGGGGTTCCTGATGGATTTCCCGAGGATTTTCGTCACTCCAATATCGAATATTTTGCCTGTTTACGGCGCCACAAAGGTGAAAATGGGCTTCGTCCGTGAAGAGCACAACATCGTCGTTTGGGAGTTCTCGGAGATCGCGACAAAGGTTCGTACGGGTTTCAAAATCCCTTTCACTTAATTCCTGTGCAACAACCATTTTGTAGGGATGCATTTTGAGGTCCCGGTGCAAAATTCGCCGAATACTGCGGTTGGAAATCGCCAAAGCGAGCGAATGTTTTCGCGCCGAACGACGCGGGGAATGTTCAATCGCGGCTCGCACATTGGCCACGTTTTCAGGTCCTGTTGCTGTCCTGGGACGTCCAGGCGACTTCTTTTTCAATGCTGATCCCGTCTGTCGAAAATTTGACACCCACACTTTAATCGTAGCGTGATGTGGAACAGGATCATGACGCCCGAGTCCGAAATGAATTCGAAACGCACGTTGTGTAGCAATTATCGAACCGCCGTTTTCGATAAACCGCTCAATAACAAACGCGCGATGTTCACCAGACCAAGGCATGTTGACTACTGACAAATGGCATAAAACCGGCCTTCTAACGGTTTTTACCCCACTACTCTACCTGTTCCCTCTCCTGAGAAAAAGGGATTTGAAATCGGATAGGTTTTTCTGCCCCACCCATTATATACTGCAACAACATAATAAACAATTAGTTCCAATTTTGTCACATTTTCGCGATCAACGGAAAACTTGGAACAGGTCCGAAAACTTGGAACGGTGTTCCAAGTTTTCGGACAATAGAAGAAATCGTCCGCTGGCAAGGAAAAAATTCAATATGGCAACACTGTTGTTTCAATGACCGAATGTATCAGCATCGAACACTTCAGTTTAGTTGAGGTTATGTACACATTGTAAAACAAATTTGATACTACAATAAATTGTTGTCACCACAATAGAAGTTTTTGTGCCATATATTTCTGACATTTATTGATACGAATATAAATAATAGAAAAAATGACATTAGGTACTTACCTTCGTACACTACCACTAACTAGACTCTACTGAACACAACTACACCAGACTCAAAGCAGTTTACCCCTTCTTCGGTAAGATATCCCGCCAAATTGGCAAAATGGAAGTTTTGTTCCAAGTTCACGCGCTGTTCCAAGTATCCCCACTCTACGGTATAGCTTTTACAGCTACATATCGAGGATTGTTTTCGCAAAAAGACAGTCTGTGTCTAGGAAATTCCTAAACAGATGCATTGCTTGTACTGTATCAACACCACCTATATGATAAAGGCGCACAACCAGCCGCTGACGTCACTGAAGGAAGGCCTAGCGGACTGTGGTAATGCACGCTGCTGTTCTATCTCGTGCGGTGTTTGTTACACTTATTTTACTATAATAAAAAACAGTATGTGGGATAACAAATTTTATTGTAACGTTGTTGATAAATATTCCTAAAGCTACCAGAGTATCTATAAAAAAATTAGGTGTGGCCACCACACTACTTTCTTATACGTATCAGCGTTTCAATTATAGAATATTAAGAATTTCTTCATACAAAAATTATTCAAAATCCTATTCTAAGTACTTCTATTCTCTCAGTAAATTTCTATAGAATATACACTTTGTAAGATATTGATAAAAAAGTGCTACTCGCTAAGAGCAAAAGTGATACTTCCGGTCCGAATTTTGAAATTTTATTTACACAAAAATATTCCAAATCCAGCTTTAAATACTTTTATATTCTTGATAAATATATATCGAATGCATAATTTACGACGTATTTGCAAAAAATCGCTGTTCAACAAGAGTAAACGTGTTACTTCCGGTCCGAATTTTGAATTTTTTTTTATACAAAAGGTGTTGAAAATTAAGTTCTAAATACTTTTATACTCGTAACGTACCTGTCTAAAAAGCATACCTTGCAAAATTTTTTAAAAACCACTTTCTCGGTATCGGGACTTCAAAACGTTGACATCTGCAAAATCTCGAGGTTTTCATCATCACAATACTTCCTTATACTACGTATAAGAAAGTAAAAATAATAAACACCTATTTAATTTTTATTGCAAGTAGGCTTAGAATTCGGGGTAATTTTTAACTTTTTGACAAGACTGTTAGTGTTGATGGACTTTGATTTATCACTAACTGTTAGAAGCTTTCGGTCTTTTTTTCGTTTAGTAACTTCCCTAGCTTTATTAACAGTTTCTAAAGCGTTATTATTTGTAAATTTGCAATAGTTATTTAGTACAATGTTAACTGTAATAAAAATGATTTTATTACACAAATCGGTACTAGTATGTTGGACACAATCCCAGTCTGGCACGAGATCGGAATGGGAAAGCTTTTTCAAAATGATTCGACAAGCCGTAGATCTGTGACTTTCTAGGTTTAAAAAAGATTCATTTTCCAAGAGCTTTTGCAAAATCACAAAAGCGTAAGTTACAATTAACAACACAGGTTTTTGCGGAAAACGTAAACCACCCCGGTCTCTTGTAAAAATCAATCTTTGCGAAATTTCGCATGCCATTTCTCTGTCCACAGTCAACAACTTTTTGCAGTCGTCACATTTTGTTTTTTTTTTAAAATACTGTAGCAACAATAGCCCGAGATGTAAGTCAGTACTGGGATGTCGGACTCGACTGCATTTAAATCCTGATCAGAAACGTCAATTTGTTCAAACAAGCTATCGCTTAAAACATCGGTTTCATCGGACATTAAATTATTAGCTTCAGTTACATGATCCAGTTTTTTGATAACTATTCTATTGCTGGAACCGGATTTAACAGATAAATCTAAAATGCTGAGTAATCGCAACTTTTTTTCAGACTCAAAAATCTGCCTCAAAGATACATGATACAGAGATCCGGATAGCTGTCTGTAACGGCCAAATCTGTCCTCTAACGAATCTGTTTGAACTTTGCCAGGCAACAAAAAGGTCATATTTAGTTTCGTAATACAATACTCAGTCATTTCTAGCAAAGCATACACAGTTGATTTAAAAGCTTCATGAGTTTCGGTAGTAAGCTTGCCTGCGTTAGGAAGAGATTCCCAAGCCTCCAACCATGAATACAATTTCTCCATGAAAATACGTCTCTCATCATTTTCGTGGTTGGTTAACGGTTTTTGCATTTCGTTTCTCAATCTTAAGCCTTTCAAAGGTGTCTTGACATTAACCACCTCCCACCAACGTTTAATAATATTAATAAACTTTGCAGTACTTTCATAATTTTCAATATTATTAGAAGGGCCTCAAGTAGACTGTTTACAACATCATCATTAAAGATTTGTGTAACTAGCTTAACATTCTGGCGTTCGAATGTCGAAGGCCACAGAGCTTTAAGACTGAGTCCATAACCGAACTTTAGCAACTTTTCAGTTTCAATTTTATATATTTCCCTAATTGCTTCGAAACATGCGTAATGCAGTATTTGATTGTCATCAAAATCTGGAAAACAGAATGTTTTGCGGTAAGTTTTTAAATTTAACCAATTGTTGCGGATGCATTTAAAAATATGGACGGAGTCATTTAAATGAAAAAGATGCTTATTCTTGTCTGAAGGATTTGGGTAGACTATGCTCCGCGTTTTTTTTGTTTGTTTGCTTTTGGATTCTAAATTACTGTTATTGGTGTTTTCAGGTAATTTGGCAAAATTTGATACTGCTTTATTATTAATTTTATTATTATCGGTGACAATTGCGACTACTTGAAAGCCACTACTTTGCAAACCGAGTATCACTATTTCCAAAATTTTAAACAATTTATCCGCATCTATTTTATTGACAGGCAAAATATGAACTACATCCTTGAATGATGATAACAAACTTTGAATCATAAATACATGGGCTGTTGAAGCCAAGTTTTGGCTGTCATATGCCGAACCTACTAAATTGCCGCCTTTATAATACATGTACGGTTTAATGAGAATTTCATAGACCATTAATGTCACGTAACATTCGTGCGCCTGCAAAGACTTTTTTTCTCCTTAATATAACTCAAAAAGTCTGAGCTTTTTGGGTCTACATTAACATTGGAACACATTGTTCTGAGTGTGTTAGGATGTGGCAAAACAATAATACCGAAACTTCTTAACAATTTGTAAGCATGTGGGGAAATAAATAAAATCATTGACGAAATGATCATAATTTCGGAATCAAAGTTATGGTGCTCTTTTGACTGGACGCTTAAGAGAATTTGTTTCTTTAGAAACTCAATTGTTTTGGATTTGTCCTCTTTAATTTTCAGTAAATCCAACAAGTTAAAAATAACATCAACAACTGTATTATTTTCTTCACATTTTAAACAATTTTCAGATATAGCAATAATTTCCTCTAACTGAACTATATTACTAACAACCTTAGGAATACTTTTGATTTTGATGGGCACCCCCTTAACAAAAACATTGACGGCCAATTCATTATTTACAGTGACACATAACATATCGTGTGGTACAGTATTTAAATTACAATAAAAAAAACCCACTTGCATTGGTTTTGAAATAACATGCCACTCATTGCGTAAAGTAATATAATCTACTTTCAATTTCAATTCATTCAAATTCGAAAAAGTGAATTTTTACTTACTAGTATTGTGATGACGAAAATTTTCGACCTCGAGATTTTTGCAGATGTCCACGTTTTGAAGTTCCCTGATACCAAAAAAGTGGTTTTTAAAAAATGTCTGTGTCTGTGTCTCTGTGTGTGTGACCACGATAGCGGTCAAACCGCTACAGATATCAATTCCAAATTTTGTATTTACGAATATAATCTCCCTCTTTGGAACTGATTAGATTTTGAGCAAAATCGGCCGACCGGAAGTAGTAGTTTACTTCAGTGAAAAAATCGAAATTTGCAAATATTTCGTCAATTACTAAGTTTAAACAAATTTATAAAGAATTCATATGTACTTAGAATTAAGTATGAAACAAATTGTCTTAAGAACGTTTTTCGAAATTCCAACCGGAAGTAGGTCTTTTACTCGTATGGAAAATCAGTTTTTTGCGAATATCTCGCAAGTCATGCTTTTTAGACAAGTACGTTACGAGTATAAAAGTATTTAAAACATAATTTTAAATATCTTTTATATAAAAAAAATTTCAAAATTCAGACCAGAAGTACCACTTTTACACTTATCGAATAGCGATTTTTTGCAAATATGTCGTAAATTATGCATTCTATATATATTTATGAAGAGTACAAAAGTATTTAGAGTTGGATATGGAATATTTTTTGTATAAATGAAATTTCAAAATTCGGACCGGAAGTAACACTTTCATACGTATAAGAAAGTCGTGTGGTGGCCACACCTCATTTTTTATTATGTTTTGCAGCTGTGATAGTGCTTTCAACTATTGCATGCTGTAAAGTTTCAGCTTCAATCCGACTTTTTTTTTCCAATGGACTTTCTCTTGTAGATTGTAAGCTGCTCAAATATGTGGGACAGTTTGGCAATAAAGACGGTACTGCTGAAGGTCTCAATCTAGGATTATTAAGTGGAACCATGATAGTTTTGCCTGTTGTCCAATCGACAGCACTAGTGCTCGTTAGAATATCTGATTCTTTAACATGTTTGTGGCAGACCTACAAGGAAACAAAAAAATTAGGTGTGGCCACCACTTTCTTATACATATGTGCTTTTCAAATTATAAAAATGTTGTTCTAAATTAAGTTTTAAATGCTTTTATCTTCTTAAAAAAATAAACCTGTAAGTTTGTTACTTCAGGTCTGAATTTTGAGAATTCTTTTATACAGTAAAAGTGTTATTTCCGGCCCGAATTTTGAAATTTCTTTTATATGAAAATTATTCCAAATCTAGCTCTAAATACTTTTGTTCTCTTGCTAAATCTATATCGAATGCATAATTTACGAGACATTTGCAAAAAATCGCTATATCACAATACTTCCTTATACTACGTACCTATAACAGAGTAAAACTCCGTGTAATTTCACGTAGGCAACTGCTCTGTTATTAAATGAAATTAAGCTAGACATTATTCGAACTTATTCGAGTATTTACATCAAGGAAGTGAAAACCTAACCTAAAACACTTACCACAGAGTGTAGAGAAACTTTTAAGTTTTCTCTATGAATTGCTTTAATCCATTGTTCTCTCAAGCTGTCATCTTTTGGAAATTTGAACACGTGCACTTTTTCCCCGCTGGCATAATTACCAGTACACCGAGGAACACAGCACTTGTTAACCATTTCTTATAAAACTATATGCAGACTTTGTGTACTTTCCGTTATCACTTCTTCTTATTTGATTTTATAATAGTTTACGTTCATAACATGCAAAATTGAGTCTTATAGGGCGATTAAAACAAATCAAGTAACAGTTTTGTTTACATTTGCTTAGACGCACTGCACGTGTGCATTAGGTAATCGGCCATTCAATACACTGACTAGGCCTTCGGGACGTGACGTCATGTGACGTCACAGGCTTGTTGTCTGGCTTTATTATTTAGGTGGTGTTGACTGTATGCATGGTAGCTACTAAATTTATTAAATGTCTTAATATTTTCTTTAGCATATAACAATAACTGCTGTTCTGTACAACCGAGTCCCCTTATAGCACGGATCGCGCGCTTCTGCATCCTAAAGAGCCTATGAAAGTCAGATGATGAACCCCACGGTATAATACCGTATGATATTACCGAGTGCACCCGACCTAAATATAGCGTTAAAAGTATGTCGGGACTAACCTCTTTCCTGAGCCTTCTGAGCATGTGGCACAACGACGATAGTCTATTGTACAAGTTGTTAATATGCTCCCTCCATCTACATTTGTAATCGACTGTAAATCCCAAACACCTAACAGCATGGACTTGATTTATACTCTGGTCTTTATATCTTACTAGAATTGATTTATCTCTATCATGTAAGGTAGTTTTAAACTCCATAAATGTTGTTTTTTTCGAATTTATTATTAAGTCGTTTTTTTGAGTGTAGTTCTTAACCCTTTAGCTACTGGAATATATCCACAAATGGGTCTCTCCAAACGCAAAAAAAAATTAAAATAAAATTTGTACAAATGCTGATACATTCATTTCCTATATGTATGTGATGACTTATGTACATAAAAATGTCAAAATTAGAGGGGGTAAACGGGGTAATTACCTCCCCTTTTAATATAATTACACATATATAAAAAATACGTTTGCTAAGAAAATTAGTTTCTCTAAGATTGCTATCCGGGGGTCCCTTCTTGGTACATATATATTTACTTATTACAATACAAACACTTTTTTTTTATAAACAGCGGGCTGTTGGATGGGAATGAATGTGAAAAGTTATAATTTTGAGTAACATTCGAACTATACGTATATAGCAAATTATAGATAATTCATTAAAAAATAACATAATGATACATATAGGAGACGTATTTTCTGGGTTTAAACTCTACTGAAGAAGACTCACATGCCAGTCAAAACGTTTAGAGAGGAGAAAAGATAATTCGATATTCTAAAAACCAGTTTTATACATTAACACGATTAGAATCATTATTATTTCAAAAATCATACTTCTACTGATGCTAAACTAAAACTTGGTTTTTCAAATAACAAATGAAGTCCAAAAGCAATTAGGAATATGTTGAACTTAATTATATTTCCAATATACAGAAGAAAAAAACGTCTGGCCAAAAACAAATATATCATAAAAACATTCTTTTGAATAACATCCCCATCAGTAAACAAACTAAAACTCATACCTAAATAGACTTATAACAAAATACCAAATTGAAAGGAAATTATGTAAATTTTTTTCATTAATTTTTTTTTCTGGTGTGATAAATTTTGTAACATTCACCTAAACAAAGTCCAACTTTACACTCAGAACACTAAGTTGTAACATACTTCCGTTTTCTGTCACCTCGATCAGTATTTGAACATACATAGCAAATTCTTTGCCCTTTCATTCTACTGCCCATAGTGGACGTCAAACACTATTTCTGTTTCGGAAATGGTTGAAAAAGTCCACCGTATCCTCTTGGATGAGCGTCGAATAAAAGTGCGCGAGATAGCCGACATTTTAGGTATCTGAAATGACAGTGCGTACAGAATTTTAAATGAAGAATTGTTTATGAACAAATATACGGCACTTTGACAGCCACTGTTACTCACATCGGAGCAAAAACTGAATCGTTTGAGTGTTTCTCACGAATTTGGCACATTTCGCCGCAATCAGAAGGACTTCGCACGCCGTTTCATTATTGTCGTTGACACTTGAATCCACCATTATACTCCGGACACCAAAGAACAATCCAAACAGTTGACAAGAATTTTCCGCCACCAAAGAATGCAAACACGGTTTTGTCAACAGAAAGGTTATAGCAACTGTTTTTTGGGTTTTCATGGTGTTATCTAGGTCAACTACTTAGAAAGGGGGAAAACAAATGAATGTGGAGTATTATGCCAATTTTGTGCAACAATTAAACGCCAAAATCAAAGAAAAGCGCCCTCATTTGTCAAAGAAAAAGTGCTTTTCCATCAGGATAACGCACTTGCTCACAAGCCTGCAACTGCAATGGTAAAAATTCATGAATTGGGATATGAATTAGTGCCTCATTTGCCCTATTCCTTAGATTTGGCTCCCAGCGATTATCATCTCTTTCCAAACCTGAAAAAATAGCTCTGGAAGCCACTGTTGCATTTCGCATCAATTCGAAATAGACACCAATCATATCGAATGCCTCTTCATTCGCTAACCGCATTTCAGTAAAAAAAAGTTCCCATACACAAAAAAGTAAACGAAATCAATGAAAAACTGACAATAATGTTCATTATTTTCATAACTCGTCGTTTTAAGACAATGAGAGTTTTTGTTTTATTTTGTCATATCTTACTTTTTTATTTTTGATGGTATATTTTTTGGATTAAAATAAGTATTAAAAATAATCTTGCTTTCTTAAACAGGGTGTTTCAAAATGGTATAACATTTTTCTTGATAATAATATATATACATATATATATATAAAATATATTACAATTCTTTGCCAAATATACAAATCTATTGAAAAATTGATACCAAGAAGATTTTCAATTTTTCAATACATATATATAAATATTATTATTTCGTGTGTTGCATCGTCGACCTGAACATAGGAAATCCCATGTTAATTTTAAACGTGGTGAATAAAAGTTTCCCAGTTTATTTTAGAGAAAAACTTACTGAGTATTTTTTAAAGAACTCATAAAAATGAAGCGAATTGCAAATTTCGAATTGTTTTTGTCAAGTATTTTCTTAGATATGAACAATAATACACTAGTAAAATAAGCCGAAATTGTAATCCAGTCATAATCGGAACAACAATCAAGTCACTTGCAAATTCAAATTAAAAAAAAAGGCAAATTGACATTATGCGATATCTTTTACACTAGAACTCAAATACATACGAAGTTATACCTATTACATTACATATTGGAGTAAAAACATTTAAAAAATGAACAACTAACAAACTAAATTAAATGTTCGAATATCCCACCGTTTTCTGCTTAATAATGCCCCAAGTGATCATAAAATGACCTTCGTACGTTACTCAGCTGATTTTGATTAATTTTCCTACATTCCAGAGATATTGCATTTTTTAACTGATCCAAGTTTTCATATTGTACACTTTTATAAATAGCGTTTTTTAAATGTCCCCATAAAAAGAAGTCGTTCGGTGAAAGATCAGGGAACCTGGGGGGGGGGGCAGCATATTGTTTGATTTGGACCTATCACATTTCCATTAAAGGCATTTTGAAGGAGAACACCTTCTCTTACAATCCTAGCGTTGTGCGCAGGGCATCCGTCTAACTGGAACCAAACTTGCTGATTTTCACGAACAACTTCTTCTAAAGCAGGTTCAATTTGATTTTGTAATAAATTTAGAAATTATTCATCAGAAAGATTTTCTTCTAAAAAAAGAGGTCCAATATTATGATGTCCGAAAATTCCAATAAAAACGTTAACTTTTTGTGGATATTGAGTCCTCGTAGAGAGAAAAAGGTGCTCATTTTGCTGGCTCCAATATCTTAAATTTTGAACATTTGGCTCATTGTTGAGAGTAAACGTGAATTCATCTGTAAAGCAAATGTTGTTTGAAAACTCCCTATCGTTATTTGCTCTCTCCATCATTTCAAAGGCAAAATTTTGCCCTACGCTCTCTATCCCCGACCAACAGTTCTTGATGTCTCGCATATTTAAATGATTTAAAATTATGTTTCTTCAAAATGCGCCAACCTGTAGTATGGTGTAGTCCCACTGTTTCTCCAAGAATTCTCCTGCTTACTTGTTTTTCTTCTTGGACTTGAAGCAAGATATCTAATTCATTTTCGTTTCTTTGTTGATGAACCCTACCATTATTCTCCTTTATACATTTACAATCTTTAATTACTGTGGCCGTTGCTTCAAAACTTTCAATGGCATTTTTAATGGTCGCCTTACTTGGAATCGGCCTATCGGGAAAATGCACGGAAAACATATCTCTTACGCCCTATAGACTATTTCCTCCATAATACCACTTAATCATAATAACTTTTTCTTTTGTGGTAAAATAATTCATATTTCTTAACTTAGCATTGACTTTGAGCAAAATTATCGCGAAACGTCAATTTGACATTTTTATTTATTTGAATTTGCAAGTGAATTGATTGTTGTTTCGATTATGACTGGATTACAATTTCGGCTTATTTTACTAGTGTATTATTGTTCATATCTAAGAAAATACTTGACAAAAACAATTCGAAATTTGCAATTCGCTTCATTTTTATGAGTTCTTTAAAAAATTCTCAATAAGTTTTTCTCTAAAATAAATTGGGAAACTTTCATTCACCACGTTTAAAATTAACATGGGATTTCCTATGTTCAGGTCGACGATGCAACACAGGGTATATAACAACTTCAAATTAATGAATTTCTCTTTGCCGTATTAATATACAAAATAAGAGGATTTCGGGGAGTTAGGCAACAATATAAACTAATTCATGGAAGTCAATTTACATTTTATTCCAATATTTCGCAATACAACGCATCATTGCTTCATCAGGGTAACTGTAGCAACAAGACACACGAAAACAGCATTTTATTACTGTTTTTTATCTTAATATATATATACTCACAGTTTAGACTTCTGTGTGAGAAAAAACTGCAACATCTACTTAACAATATCGTCATACCTGTAACATATCACACTTAAACACTTTAAAATTGTCTCAAATAACAAGATTATAAAATAAAACGTAAGATAGAGGCACAACAATAATGC
The DNA here is from genome assembly GCA_963170755.1 of Amphimallon solstitiale. Classification (NCBI taxonomy): domain Eukaryota; kingdom Metazoa; phylum Arthropoda; class Insecta; order Coleoptera; family Scarabaeidae; genus Amphimallon; species Amphimallon solstitiale. The sequence goes on along the minus strand of OY720677.1, from coordinate 86,592,549 downwards.
ACATGTGTATATGTTTCTTATTTAAAGGTGAAATCGAGACTGATAAAAACATGCACCAATATACACGTATACTACGGCGGCTGCACCATCTACTGGGATACATATTATTCGCATGATGAAAAATAAACCATTATCTATTAAAGGAATATCTCATGAAACACTGCTACCTTCTCGTATTTAAATTATCAGATGGCCAAGGCCCTACACAGATTCGGTACCCAAATTCCAAGAAGGTAGTAAGTCAGACACCACCACGGTAATTAACCTTCTATTTAAATTTAGGAAGACGCTTGTCTATTAAATAATCACCAACTTATAACACTCAAGTCTTACCTCTTACTTCCCAGGGGTCGATGTTAAATATGGGAGTCAGCACCGCCTCCAGCTACAGTCAGAATTAGGGCGAGTTCGAACACAGTACTAAGTCGAAGGTTACGTTGTCAGGGCGCCTATCCCTAAAAATATGCTGAGCCCAACAGATATTCAGACCCCGGACAAGATTCAATATAAGATTCCCCAGGTGATAAGAAAAATAAGACCACCACACAGTCATTCAAACTTAACAACAGGTTTATTAAAATTTAAATACCCAAAACGTTTCAAATATTGAGCACAAAACCGGCTATTACTATCTAATCTTCTGGTTTTCAACAATATATTCAAAAGACACAAAACAATGAAATATGAATCACAAAAGCGCAACTCAGTTGCCAGTAATAAACTTCTGAAGGAATGAATAAAATCTTAAATGGTCACCCAAGGTGATCCACAACTTCAAATTACCAATGTTTTATAATCACAAAATTTAAGAAATTCAACATGGAAAACACATGAAACAACCTTAAAATTAAAATAATTACCTGACAATATTCTTACAAAAGCATACAATTTAAAGGCAACTTGCCGAAAGTCCCTCCAAAGTCGAACAGTTTGATCGTAAATTGCAACACGTCAACACCAAAATAAACCACTCTGTATACCAGAGGCAACCGACAATCTATTCGACAGAAGAGTGCAGACTCTAAGTTATATGGTATCTAATACTATAAATATTAGCGCTAGTTAACTATGCTTTACATAAGAAAACGTGATTAAAATTAAATTCAATAATTTCTTACAAGATTGTACAATGATAAATTTAAATGGTTGACTAATTACACTAAATAACAAGCTATGAATTTACACAATACAGATGTGAGGCTGCAACGCCAATACACATCCAAAATTTGTTCAAGTTCTGAATCCAAAAAAAAAAAAAAGGCTACGTAACGTCTCCAAAAATGGCAAAGTAACCCCCAAACTGGAGTCACTGTTATTAATAAAACTACGTTAATTTAATAAATTCAAATTATAAAGGCTCACATGCCACAAGAAGTTAATTTAAGAAATTACGATGACTTATTTGATTAGTTAGGCCGAAAAGTTGAACTTTACTGTACGAAGTACTCGAAATTGACATAAATTTTACCAAAACTGTTTGGCCAATAATTCCCGCGTTATGGGTAATATCAGGAAAATTACACAGTCACAGTACCTTAAAGGAAAACCACATCCACAGCTACCATACACGATACCTTCTACGGATCACACTCGTTACAAGGAAAACTGCCTCACATATCTTCGGCTAACGACATATTCGGGAAAAATTAGCGTAGGAAGGCTACAGTATTTCATTTATCTGCACCTCAAATATGTCTTCACCGCAGGATACAGCAATTAATTCCCTTGGAACCGTAAAATTACCATAGGCACGTGGTTCTTAGACTTAACCCAACAAAAGTGCTCAAATGAGATCTATGCCATGCACTAACAGAGCAGTTAAACAATTCTTAAGCCACGACAACAATATCCTCAGCAGGATTATAATTATAACGCCAAAACCATATTAAACCTTGAGAAATATTATACTATCCGCTTTTTACTAGCGATTACACACGATATACTTTAACATCCAACATTTCTCAAGATGGTGATTAAAATGATTGCATCTGCTCTGTGATGTTTTAATGCTTCTTCTACGACAGTTAACGTTCAAAGAGAAAGAATCCACTTGTCATCGAGCGATCTTAAGCGTTATCAACACATTGGACTAATAACCACGAGACCTAAACTGATATTTTACACACACGACATAAACGCAGATTCAAATGACAATAGAAAAGTGGAAAATAATTATAATTAATTTGTCACATAACTCTAAGTCCAAAAAGAAACTCCAAAACTAAATTAAAAAAAATAATTAAAAACACCCAATCTATTAAATAAAACATCGTACGCCATCTACCCGCCAACACATGTATACGTTACACACATGAGATAAGGCAGAACGCACGCTGTAGGACTCTTATGAAATTCTTCACTAGGTGGCAGAAGGAGTCCGAAAGATGATCTATTTACCCGAATTAACCAGGATAATTTATTTAATCCGAAATAGTTTACGTATTCAAACGATAAAACTAAAATTCTCAATTCAGAGATAAAATACAACAATATAATTGTAACAACACATGATATAATGAATTGTAGTTGTTGACCCACTAGGTATAAAGGTGCTGTAACCTTATTTAATATTGTCTTTACGAAACGCGAATAACATTTCGCTCCTAATTCCATTCAAATAAATATGAATAAATTACTCGTATGTTTAAATTTTTAACATCCGATTTGAAATTCATCGCATTGTGCAGATTGATGTGTACCATCTCCAAAAATTCTTTAGAGGATTTATTATCAATAATATCTAATATTTTTATCTTTTCAAAAACTGGTGAGTGGTCCTTCTCTATCATATGCTTGGCCAATGCACATCTATTTTTGCCCGTTTTGATATCACTTCTATGCAAAGTTATTCTTGTTTGTAGTAACCAACTTGAAGTCTGGCCAATGTATACCTCCTCACATTTGTTACACGGTATACCTCCTCATTTCTGCGATTGTTGGAAGTGCTATATAAAAGTTTTTGTACTAGAGCTTTAGGATACCCGTTGTTTAAAAAAGGTCTAGACAGAAAGTCTAGATTCTGTTTATGATAATTTTGATGGCTTATGTTTGTTTGAAGTTAGTACTCTATTTTTCATAGCTGCCAAATTATTTATTTTTTGTTGCATCGGGTGATTTGAATAAAAATTCAACATTCTAGTTGAATTTGTGCTTTTTTTTAAACCAATTAATCGTGATTATATTGTCATTTCTTATAATTTTAGTAACTAAAAATGCCACTTCTCCATTAAGTTCTCTTTCTATACTAAATTGAATCTAAGAATGAAATGAATTGAATGCGTAAAACGCGTTGTCTATTTCATCGCTTGGTAACGCTAAAATTAAGTCGTCAACATATTTATGTACAAATTCCAGCTGGAATGAAAGATTTTTAATTATGTTATCAAGACAATGACTTATATATAATATGAGTCATATATATATATATATATATATTTGTATTCGGTCAATATCCATCCCATAGAACATATCGATGGACTGTTGTGTAGCCCATCAAGTTCTTGTAGAGCCCAGATTCGGGCTCAACAACGTATCTATGCGTATCTTGCTTTAAAATATCAAAATAAGTAAGCAGAAATGTTTTCCCTAAAAATCACTTGGGCTTCAAAATGTTGCCTTTATTGAAACATTTTATACGAAATAGTTGCATGCATTACTCAGAAGGGGGCGCGTTATAATATATAATTCAATATACCAGAATTTGTATATTCGTTGCTTAGCCCAGCATATTTCACGGTTCTAGTGTAGCCCGTTTATCGGCAACACCGCTGTTGCTCAATATTTTAAACTGTTTTATATACAAGGATGAAATTAGATACTGTTTAGAATACATTATATTTTAAAAATTAACTTGTTCGTATGTTTAGAAAATAAAATAATAAAATTACTCTCAAGAAGTAGAAAATTTATTGTTTATAAGTTTTTATAACAATTGAAAATAAAAGCTTTAATTATAGTGCAATCTTTATTACTGAAGTCCTCTACATGAATTGCTTTAAAATTCTCGACTTCTTTCTTTTTGGGAGCCTTCTTATCTTTTATATTTGTTGTAAAATATTCCTTCATGATTCTTTTCTGCTTTCCTGTCCATCTATTTCTTCCTTTCGGATTTGTATTTTTTGTTAAAACTTTGGTTTCTAGTTGAGTATCTGAAACAGTTATTTAATTTTTATTTAAATTTTCAATGAACAAAAGTAATTTTTGTTCAGAATATTTTAAGGAAAAGTTTAATTTACTATCAAAACGCCAAATATCTTCGTTAATCAGGGCGAAGTATTAAACAACAGGAATAATAAAATTAAGAAAATATCACATAGACATTTAAAAAAGCAGTGTGTAGAGGTGTTTTAGCCTATGAAGTAGTGAATATGAATTTAATTATTTAAAGAATAAAAAAGTGAAAAGAAAAAAATTTATAGAATGTAACTTGATAAAAATTGTTTTCTTTATGAATTTGTACTATTCTTATTCACTTTTATGAATTTAGCGGGCTTTTAAATATTTTCTGTGTATTTGGAATTATATTCATAGCATTCACCTACGATAAATACATATGTCTAAGTCAGGATTCCAGTTCTATTCTTATAAACAATCTTTTAGTAGTTTATTTTTGTCAGTAGCTTACATTTTTCTATATGTTGATATAAAATGTGTAGTTCAATGCATGATCATGATATTTCTCTATCCATTTTATATTCTGTAATACCTAAAATAGTATAAATTGTTTTTTTCCATTTAACTTGATATTTCCTTACTTTTATGTTTGTTGTTCTTAAATAGTTCGCCCTGACGAAGGGTCTATCATACTCAACAATAATTTAACATTAATAAAGATATGTACATTTTCCAGATCTATAATTTAAGTATTGAATTTTTAATTGAGTTGAGCACACTGTCTCTCATAACATAGAAAAATATTGGATTGGCATACCTGTTTCTGTATTATCATTTTTAATTATTTCATCTTCAGAATCATCAGATACATTATCCGAAATATCAATTTCATCTAAACTCTTGCCCTTATAATCGGTAGCTTTGCCTTTATTTATGGCTAGTAACAATTTTGAGACTTTAGCTGTTTGGTAGACGTCTTGCGGTAATCTAAACATGAGAGAAAGAAGTTTTGTGAAAATTGAATTTTTATCAGCTTATTTTTATGCTGTGCAATTATGTAATAAAATAAAGCACTTTTAATTCGATACTTGTATACATATTAATATTACCATATTAAAATAAAATATGACAGCTTACTAAATCAATAAATGGCACTTGTAGTATGATTCGTGTGTTCTCTTGGTGTGACCCATGAAATTGGCAAATTGTTCTCGTTCGGCGTCTGATACATTCATAACTTGTAGTACTGTTGCTATATGTTTTCTTAATCGTGTTGAAGTAAAGAGTCCTTCATTCTCTCCTCCCGATTTAATTGCCAGTTTTTTAATATATGATAACCACTCAACCATTTACTAGTAGAAGGATTTCCAAAAAGATACACATTAGCATGACTTAAACATTGATGTCTAACGCTTAACATCAGTTCAATAAATGCTTGTACGTTTTTGGGAAATAATATAGCCACAGGTTTGGAACCCTTGCCACCAATAACAATTCTTTTGAAGTTTTTTTCAGTTTCTGAAAGCGAATTAAAAAATTCTTCTTGTTGGGAAGTCGAAATTTTCATTGTATAGGTTTCAACTTTTAGTAACTGAATTTCTCCTACGCGTTTTCGATTAAGTAATAATGTTAGTGCAAAAACACATTCCGTAAGACGTTTATACTCCTCGTTTATATCTTTGCCAACTTTAATGTTCTCCGCTGCTTTCTTAGCACTTTTAAGGACATATTCTTGGAATTTCATAACGTCGCTAGTTAAAGGTAATAATTTCGGCTTTTCCCACTTCTTCTCATTTAAGTCTTTTATCTCTGAATTCCAATTGTTTTCTATTAAGCTTTTTAACCGCTTTACTTCTTTTAATGTTTTTTCTGAGTCGTGGCACCGCAAACATCTACTTTTTTTTATAATTAGTTTAGTCGCGATGTCACACACTTGTTTTAATGTGGTGCCCATATGTAGAGCTAAGCTACTTGCTTTAAATGTTTGCATCTTATGATCATATCCACTAATGACCTTAGTAGCCAATAAGATATTATCAAAAAATTCTGGCTTTAAAATATCGATAATTTTATGAGCTCCCGTAGTTTGTGTTAACACCAAAAGCATTCGTCCAAGTTCTCTCATTTTATTTGATATAGTGTTTCTTATTTGTATGCGTTTATGTTTTCGTAATAAACTTTCGACATAACTACAAATAAGAACGTCGTTCATTGCAATATTAGATATATTGTCGTTTCTCATAATTGTGAAAACCTCCTCCTTTAAACGCAATGACTTATAAAATTCTTTATTCATACCATTGCAGATAGAAAAAATTTAAGATTCAGCTAAATGATTTTCTCTTTCACTAGACATATTATCACACCTTAATCTACATTTTTTCTGTGTCTTCTTAAATATTGCCGTCTAAAATATCCCAAACAATCTTTGCAAACTATGTAAATTTCGTTTACTTGGACATTTGATATCGTTTCTTTTGATTTTAAATAAGCTGGATCTTTTGGTCGTCTCACTGGACGTATTTCTTTTGTTTCGGTACTGTGCAGATAATTGCCTTGTCGTCGAAATGCATCAATCAGAGCTTTTCTTTTTGGATCTCTTAAGGATAATTGAGATAATTCTTTAACTGATCCTTCTTCCTTGTGGTTCCTCTGTAAATGTCGTGGAAAATGCGTAACATCTACCAAACAATAAGGACATGTATTTTTTTTGTCCATGGTCTGGTATTATGAAGATGCTCTATTGAAGATTTAGGTTCCTAAAAAATCATTTAAATGTAATTATTATTATTAATCTATTCATATTAAACAAGTAAAAGTGGGGGATATTATTTTAATATATTTAATTGAACATGATTTTTACTTTCTTATACGTAGTATAAGGAAGTATTGTGATGATGAAAATTTTCGACCTCGAGATTTTTGCAGATGTCCACGTTTTGAGGTCCCCTGATACCAAAAAAGTGGTTTTTAAAAAATGTCTGTGTGTCTGTGTGTGTGTCTGTGTGTCTGTCTGTGTGTGTGTGACCACGATAGCGGTCAAACCGCTGTAGATATCAATTCCAAATTTTGTATTTACGTGTATAATCTGCCTCTTGAGAACTGATTAGATTTTGAGCAAAATCGGCAGACCGGAAGTAGTAGTTTACTTCAGTGAAAAAATCGAAATTTGCAAATATTTCGTCAATTACTAAGTTTAAACAAACTTATAAAGAATTCATATGTACTTAGAATTAAGTTTGAAACAAATTGTCTTAAAAAAGTTTTTCGAAATTCCAACCGGAAGTAGGTCTTTTACTCTTATCGAAAATCAGTTTTTTGCGAATATCTCGCAAGTCATGCTTTTAAGACAAATACGTTACGAATATAAAAGTATTTAAAACATCATTTTCAATATCTTTTATATAAAAAAAATTTCAAAATTCAGACCGGAAGTACCACTTTTACTCTTATCGAATAGCGATTTTTTGCAAATATGTCGTAAGTTATGCATTCTATATATATTTATCAAGAGTACAAAGGTATTTGGAGTTAGACATGGAATATTTTTTGTATAAATGAAATTTCAAAATTCGGACCGGAAGTAACACTTTCATACGTATAAGAAAGTCGTGTGGTGGCCACACCTCATTTTTTTTCTTTCTTATTAAAACATTATTAATAATTTTTTGGAAGTTAAATATTTATCATAAATTATTATAAAGTTTTAATAACGAACTGTGTATACCTACTTCATTTGTTAGTGTTGCCATTTATGAATACGCAATATTGAGAAATGAAGTAAACCATTACACATAGTATTAATGAGTTTATATAGTTTAATAAATAAGTATACAAACAAAAGGCTTAAATACATTATTTTTCATAGAATTCATATTTCTTATAAATAAAATTTGAATACTTTGGAACAGTTTAGAACAAAACTAGAACAACCTGGAACAACTGTCAGAATTTCGATTTTTGAAAAAAGGGGGGCTAACTTCACACTTTTGGATTTCGATTTTTGCAATATCTTTTGATATATAAGAAATACGGTTTTTATGTATAATAAAAAAGTATAGAACAAAACTTGAACAACCGTCAGAATTTTAATTTTCACAAAAAGGGGGCCGAGAGGAAATCGTTTTTTCCTATTACCTCGGCCAATTATGATTTTTTCTTTGCAATACTTAGAAATAATTTAAAACACACCTAGAACAACCTGGAACAACCGTCCGAATTTAGATTTTAGAAAAAAAGGGGGCTAACTTCTCACTTTTGGATTTCGTTTTTTGCATTATCTTTTGATATATAAGAGATACGGTTTTTATGTATTAAAATAATGTTTAGAACAAACCTGAAACAAAACAAACAAAAACGGGGTCTACCTTATTTTTTTTTGTATTTCGTTTTTCCCCATTTTCTCACCTGATTTTCATTTTTTTTCTTTAAATGGTTTGTAACAATTTAGAACAAGCCTAGAGCAACCTAGAACAATCGTCAGAATTATAATTTTCAAAAAAGAGGGGCTGGCAAAAACTTTTTTTTCCGATTATCTCGGTCAATTTCGAATTTTTTTCGAGATTCTTTGGAACATTGTTTAGAACAACCTAGAACAACCTTCAGAATTCCAATTTTCGGAAAAGGGGGCTGGATGAAAAAGTATTTTTTTTCAATTATCTCGCTCAATTTCGACTTTTTTCTTTAAATACTTTGGAACAATTTAGAACAAACCTACAACAACCGTCAGATTTTCGATTTTGGAAAAGGGGGGGGCTAACTTCACGCATCCAGAATAATGTTATGAATATTGGAAAATAGGATATATATTCTCTCTTTTTTACTATATTCATATCCAAATTAGTCAAGATTAATATTTTCTTTTTTTTGTGATTATATTCATTTATTGTAAGCCAGTAAACTGCATGAAATTATTGATATAAAAACTTTCGTTATGCACACCTCACTTATAAGTATTTCACCGTCGTGCAATTATATAGGTAAACGTTTCGATTGTCTCCAAAAAACGCACATGGTATATACATATAAAATTGTTTGAACATTAAGAGATGTAACGCAAAACATCCCAATCGTGGTATAAGATTTATACATTCAGTGGCGGCTCCGGGCGTGAGCAACCACACAGACAAGACCGACTCGCCCATTATCGGCGATGTACTCCCAGATGTCGAGCATATCACCGACAACAAACGAACCAGTCCCGTCCACGCAACTGCACCGCCAAAAGGCGCTCACCAGCCGCCACTGAATACATGTATAATATAGATTTATATTTTCTGTTAACTTGGTCAGTAAAAGCACTAAATTTAAATGCAAACATTTTTTTATTAATTAAAAGTGTGAATTTAACCTCAATGTCTTATCTAGCTAAGTATATAAAACTAATGTACTTCGCCTGTAATACTAACATTTTATTTTAATTATATTATATTATTTAAGTATTTAATTACTTACTTGCTGAGGAAAGAGCTAATGACACTAATTTTCGTCCACGATCGCCCATTTCAGATTTACTCACATTTAGCACTTTATAACGTATATTTGTGAATAATACATAAAAAGATGATAAACACGATTTCAAATAGCCCGATAAATATGACAACAGTGCAGGGCTCAACAAAAACGGCGTAATATCGACTTATATACAAATTAGACGAATGGGCTACACAACTCCATATTCACATGTAAGTGGGCTACACAAAATACCATATTTCTAAATTCAAGATGTGTGACTAATAAGGGTACCCCTCTGTAATTCCCATAAATACATGTCTCTAGTATTTACAAAAGCATTTAATACGCAATAAATGACAAGTTGAAGGATGGGTGGATGATCGTCCCATTAATATAGTGGGCTTCATAACATACCATTTATAAGTATATATATATATATCGTATATATATCGTCGAGCACTATATATATATATATATATATATATATATATATATATATATATATATATGAGAATGCAATTACGGGTTATATTGGTCAATAAAAGGCTATTATGTGCTCTTTTGTTTAATCCTCAATATTTCGTTATAAATCTAATAACAGGATTCAGGAGGAAACTGTAATAAAGACTACTTAACATTTGAAACTAATATAAAAATTCACAACACTTACAGACTAGAGACAGCACATTGGCAAAAAGTACATATAAGAAAATTGTATAATTTAAAATGACATTGACCAAAGTGTCAATATTAATTAATATGTCAGGTATACTTGCTCTTATTGTTACTATTTTATTTAATTACAAATTACAATTACTATTAAAACAACATAACCTAAAACTATAAAGAAAAAATTTCTTCCAAAGCAGAACAATCTGGCAAGGTACCAAGCATACTCGCACCATTTCCTCGTTGTATTGCTAGGGAAATTCTTTGTTTCAGGTATGTTTTCGATCTCATCTCGCCTGTTTCTAGCGCCAATTTAGACCCTATGGTATCAATAAATGATTTTGTTTCGTCGCACCATGGCCCTAAAGTTTCTACTGCTAACGCCTTAAAAATGAAGCCAGAAGATATAAGAGAGCTATATTTATCATGTTTTTTCGTGCAAGCTGTTTTTGCTGCTGAACCGGCCTCTATTGTAGTGTGAGGAAGATAGGTGGTAGCAAGAGTGTCTGCACACGTTACATCCCAAATTAAACGCTTGCCTTTTGACCAGGGCATAAGTGTGGCACCGTCAGGTCTTTTACCATCGTCGCGCGACAAACCAATGGGTTCGAGAGTTGAGTGGAAATTGGCAGATCCCAAAGCTCGTTGAATTATATTATTGAGATCAGAATGTCTTGCGATTCTACCCTTGCTCTTAGGACAACTAAGGCCATGCGTACCTTTTTCGTTTACATATGAACCACAACTGCAGAAATGACTCTGGAAAAGGTCACAGCCCAGTCTGAGGCCAACGCAAGTCTGGAAAATTTGTTTGTCCAAAAAGGAGCCAATATTTTTGGATGGGATTACTTGTAACCACGCTCCAGATTCAGGAGATTGTAATGCCTTAAAACGAGCCAAGTCGGTGTCGGTGTCAAAATGAATTTCTGTTTCGATTATACGTTTTAAATTAATAAGGTCCCAATTCTTCTGCACTTCTTTAGATGCTGATACAACGGCGTTGATAATAGACCAAGTAGAAATAGTTTCGTCCAGAAGATGGATTTGAACCTTGTTGTCCTTGGTAGGGAGAATGGTAGACACAAGATCCAGAGAACCATAGGCTGAACTGAGAAAAGCAGGAAGACACACATCTGAAATTTTCCGGATTCCTAATCCTCCTTGCATAATTGGAAGTGAAGCTTGTAACCACTGAATTTCGTTCAAATTAATATTAAGAAGCGATTCCAGGCTAGACCTGAGACGAGAATCTATTTCGGTTAACAAAGATGGAAATTTCCAAATGGCGCATGTTCTGAGGAAGTATGTAAGTTTTGGGATGAAAAGACAGCTTTTCAATAAAAAATAAGCAACGTGAGGGCTGACTTGGTCTAGTCGTGACATAAGAAGTTCTAGTTTATTTTGTTTTAATTTAAAAGAATGACCATAAGCTTGTTCGAAAATAGGAGTTCCTAATAATTCAAAGATATCAGCTGTAATAATACGAATACCTGGGCATATCATTTCAAATTGATTTTTAACATCTTTGTCCAAATTTTGGGAACAGAAAAAAAGTTCACATTTGGAAGTATTTATCTTGAGACCAATTTCAGCTGCTGAGTCGATGACTTGCAGAAAATCTTTTAAGACAATTTCTGGTTGATCTGCTAAAGTAGCATCGTCCAGATACCAAACGTTTAATTCTGATGATAATTTGTTAACTAATGGTTGAATTGTTGTGCTAAAAGCCATTGGGCCGCAAGGGTCACCTTGCTGTACGCCGACTTCGGATGGAATAGTTTTTTCTCCAAAAAATAATAAGGAAGGGTGACTATAACTTTGATTTAAAAAGGGATATAAAAGAGGAAAATTGTTTTTAATTTCGGATAACATAATATCTCTGTCGATGGAATTGAATGCGTTAGCAAAATCTATTTTCAGTAGGATGTTGTGTTTGTTTTCAGGAAGATTTACATATGTTCGGATTGCGTGGATGGCACTCTCACAACCTCTTTTTGTCCCTACACCAAGTTTATACGGGGAAAAGTAATTTTGGAAGTCATTACTATGATTGAAACAAGCTACTTTTGCTGTAAGTCTTCGGAACACACATCCTATTGCTATGGGTCTGATTCCACCGTCTTTTTTTGAAAGGGCGCAGAGAGATGCTCCATAGAAAATGGGAAGTACATCATTGTTGATTTTTCCCGCAAGAATGAAATTGCAAAGACGGGTTATTGCTGTCAATAAACGCTTACCTGCATCACCAGCAGAAAAGGAAACCATGTCTTTTAAAAACTGAGGTCTCATGCCATCAATTCCCGGAGCCGAACCATGGGCGAAAGAGTTTATACCTTTTAAAACATCAGATTCATTGAGAAGGAGGACGGGATGATCATCTGCAGGTGGGTCCGGGAACGACAGGGGCCTAATAGGACATCGGTGTTTGTTTAGTAATGCTTGAAAAGTTTCCTGGTCGTAGGGCGCTATTCTATCCTCAGAGCTTAAGATTTTGACCGCTCCTTTTATATCAAATCGTTGACTTTTGCTTCGATTCTTCTTCCAAAGGAGATTGAATGTTTCTTTTTGAAAGCTGATGTCGGCAAGTTGAAGGATACTATGTTGCTTTTAATTTTGGATGTCAAATTTTTGATTTTTGACTCATTAACGTTAAATGACATATATGCAAACAGTAACAGATCTTCCCATGCTGGCAATGAATTAGAATTCTAACATGTATTTATGACTGATGTTAACTTGTCTGCAGATGAGAAGCGTGCACCTTTGGGAATCCTCCTCAAAGTATGAATATTTTTATGTAAGAAAACCAATTTATCTTGTAGAGAGGTTGTGTCTGTTCGTATTTGAGAAACTTGATTGTGATGAAATTTTTCAATGTGACGATTTAATCGATTTTGATCTTTAACGAGCCGCGAAGGGGAGGCTGGGCATGGAATTTTTAGATGATGTATTTCTGAAGATATTTCTAATCCAGTTTTAAGTCTCTTGATGAAGCTGCGATTGATCATCATTACAATCGTCTTTACTAAGAGGTCGTGACTCGGGGAATGCACTATTTAGATGACGTTTTTTGGTTGGTGTATGTGATCTGGATGAAGGCTTCACACTGTGGTCCTGTTCGTGATAAGAAAACCCCCGACTACACTTCACAGTTTGGGGTCTCAAATTATGGCCGCTGTCGTGTGGCTTCATTTGATGACACTTCCTAGCAGATGTTTGTGATTTACCTGCGAGTTTCGTATTGGGGCTTCGGTCAAGTTCATCATCGCTGCTGTCGTCAAAATATTTATATTGAGGTCTAAAATATTTCCCAAGATTGGAAGAAACACCAAGAGATCCGTTCGACGTTGACGGGATATTGATATTTATAATCGGTGATTTTAAGATGTTCTTATGGAGTCTCTTCATATGTATCTTTAAGCCAATGTTATTTTTGAATGTTCTGTTGCAAAGTGAACATTTTGTTTCGCCATTTTTTCGAGATAAATTGAAATTTTTAGAAGATGCCGAAATTTGTGACAGTGACATAACTTGACATATCAACCAATTTTCAGATTATACGTTTTGTCAGGTATAAGCAAGAAAGTGTTGATAGATTTAAAAATTAAGATATCTGTGTGCATTATATTTAATTTTAAATTTTAATTAACATAAACAGCTAAAACAACGATAAAATGTAAGAGTAAATAGTACTGAGGTGGTTAGTATCTGATTTAAAATTTATTGTATCATTACAATGTATGTGGACCATCTCCATGAAAAGTCTGCTCTTATAGTTACTTTCACTGGCTAAAATTCCAATATCTTCGAAATCGAAATTATGGTTGGTTTGTTCTGTGTGTAATGATACTGCACATGATCTTTTACCAATACGCACATCACTTTTATGTTGTATAATTCTATTCTTTAACCATTGTGAAGTCTGACCTACGTATTTTTTATTACAATCAGAACAAGGTATAGAATAAATAATATTTGATTTCAAAAGCAAAGGAGTTGGTGTTTTTATTTTGGTAAACAGAGTTTTTAAGGACAGTGCATCATAACGGACAATTCGAGTGTCCGGTACATTTCCAAAACAGCCAACTATTGATGGCGTTAAATGGTTTATGTTAAGAATCTTACTATATCTTGTTATGACTGGAGTAACATCGTCAGAAGCAGGGGGAGCTACGGGGTTACTAAAAACTAGCTTTCGTAGAAGTTGTCTCGGATAGCCATTATTTAGAAAAATATCAAAAAGTAATTCTAGATTTTTGTTCAATAAAGTCGGGTGACTAATGCGTGTAATTCTATTTCTTATTGCTAAAACTGTATTAATTTTATGGTTGATTGTATGATTTGAATAAAAATTAATAAAACGTCCGGATGCTGTGGGCTTCTGATACCAATTCAACAAAACACTACCATCATCACTTCTTATTATTCTTGTGTCTAAAAATGGTATACTGTTGTTTGTCTCTGTTTCAACAGTAAATTGAAGTTGATTATGAAAACTATTGAATATGTCTAGAGTATATTGTATGGCATCAGAAGGCACTGCACAGATAATGTCATCTACATATTTAAAAATGAATGGTAGTTTAAATTTAAGTTTGTGTATAACAGCATCCAATAATGAATCCATGACAATCAGAGCCAATACAGGACTAATAGGACTACCCATTGGAACACCCTGTTCTTGTCTATAAAATTTATCTTGAAACGTAAAAAAGCAATTGTGACAAATGAAACTGAGTGACTCAACAAAACAATCTAAATCTAAATTACAGTGAGGCCGCAAGTCCCATGAATTGATAACCACGTCAATCACAAATTGATAGGGTATATTAGTGAACAGAGATAATACGTCAAAGGAGACTAAAACAAAGTTTTTTGGTAGAACAATTTCGTGTACCAAATCAACAAATGTGAAAGTATCCCTTACGTTGTAGTCTGTCCGCTCTGCAAAAGCATCACTCAAAATATTCGATAAATATTTAGCAAGGTTGTAAGTTGACGAACCAATGCAAGAAACAATGGGCCTTAAGGGGACATTAGGTTTGTGTATTTTTGGTAAGCAGTATAGTTTAGGGCAGACTGAGTTTGTAATAGACAAATGCTTGTAGGTGACATCATCAATAAATTTTTTGCTCTTGAGTTTTTTTATTAGTTTATTATGGTTAAGTTGCAAACTAAACGTAGGATCTCTCACAACAACGGTGTACGTGTCACGATCCTCAAGAAGCTGGTTAGTTTTATTGATATAATCATCACGATGCATAGCCACTGTTACGTTTCCTTTGTCAACATTCAGAATATATAGTTCTGGATTATTTTTAAGAAAAGTTTTTGTTTTATGGAAAATATCAAAATATTTTGATTTATCATTATTACGATGTAAATAGTTCGTAACAGTATTAGTGACTTTAGCTCTGATTATGTTATGTTTATCATTGTCTATTCTGTCAATGATGTTCTCTACATCTGCCAGAAGGCGACACACATTCCGAGTCGTGAGAATCTCCGAAATATTGAATTTAGGGCCTAACGACAAGAAATCTGAAATATCTGAAGGAATATTTATATTTAAAATATTCTTCAGCCATCCGCTATTATCAAAGAATAATTTAGAGTTGATTTTACTATTAATTAATATATTAAGTTTTCTTATTTTTTATGTTATTGAAATGTTTGTTATAGGATAACTGTAATCTGTCAAGAAAATTATTAAATATATAAGGTGGTAAAACTCGAGAAAGTGTTTCTTTTATTGACTCTATGGACTGTGTTAAGGACCTAACATTTTTATGAACCGTTTTAATTTCAAAATTTAAAACTTTCTTGCTTAACCTGTTATTGAGTTTTATAGCTAAAGATGTAGTGGTAAGATCCTGACTGCTGAGAAGGTTCATGATGTTACCAAAATTCTGTTTTATGTGATTTGGGAGTACACCATTTCTTCTGCACTCCAATAAGAAAATTTTTCGATTGTACTTGTTTGCCAACTTGTTGTGAAGGGAATAATATTTCTTTAGTTTCAAAGTTATACCATATCCAAATCTTGTGGTAATATCTTCGTAGAAACCCATCTATGTGTATTTAAAAGGAAATAACGACCACTGAATATTGTATGAGAATGCAATTACGGGTTATATTGAAAATATTGGTACAATAACATAAATAGAGTTATAGACTGTATTAATTATACTAATCATCTCTGCAAGCAGTTTAACATTACTTATATATGTTTTGTATATCAGATTCTTTGATCTTCCTATCAGACAAATTTTCAATACAGACTGTAATAAATTGAGTGTGTACAATGGGGTAAATGATATTGTAGATTCTGCATCAAATGTAGTTATTTGTGTTGAGTTTGGAATTATTTTAAAGAACTCATTAAGGTAGTTTGGATCTAATAGATCTCCTCCCAACATAGCGCATATCTGACCTCCTATGATCTCATATGGATTATCTATAAATTCCCCTGGTATATAATGCACACCTCGTTGAGGGATCAACTTAGTGTTATTTACTAATGTGTTAAATACTACAGGTCTCCCAGACAATTTATACATTAATTTTGATACACTCCCCTCTCCATCTGCAAGACATACACATTGTCCATCTGTGTTTATATTAAAGACATGTATTATTTGCAGGAATTTTAAAAATGCACACGAAAGATTTCCTACAAGTCCAAATTGATGATCCTTATAGGTTGTAGGATTTTCTGAAAGAGTAACATCCTTTTTATATTCAAATGTTAGCTCAACAATTTGTCTGGGATTTCCTGGTACTTCTAATACAAACTCAAGACCTTTAATTGTAAACTCTTTACATCTTAGAGTTGTCAATTGATGCTTTCTTGATTTACTCTTTTTATTACCTTCTGATAATGTCTTTTTAATTTTCTGGGACATGTTCCCTAAGGAAGCTTCCGGAGGTAAAATAGACAATCTCAAGCATGATAAATTGGAAATTGGATATATCAGTCATTTCACGGATTCTCTGATAAGCCATCTTTATAGTATCTAAAGATGGTAAATTTAATCCTTTAGTGTAATCTCTTTTAAATATTTCGAAAATATTTCTAATATCTATTTTTCCTTTAGATAAAAGATATATGTATCTTGTCCACAATAGAATACATCTTGTGATATCACAACCTGGTACTATATGGAATAATATACTTTCTACATCAATATCTGGGAATTTTTTGAAGATCCTCTTATAGATCTAGACACAATATCTATCTCTCTTAATAGACAATTATTTAATAACCTAGATATCCCTGTTGTAGACTCAAACAGAGAAGCTTGTTGAGATTCCCCAGACATCTCAAATAAGTCTGGTAAAATCTCAGGAAATAGGCATATTGCTGATAATTCTCTCCATATAACTGAACCATGGAGGCCCAGAAAGAACGGTAGATCTACCAATGCATCATAGAAATGCAAATACATTAACATAGCCAATTTGTGCATTATAGGTTTGAGCCCTATATTAATTATGTCTTGGATACTTAGATTAGAATTTATTATGGCAGATTTTTCTGTTACTCCAGAAATTGAACTACCTATCCCCTTTAGAATTTTAGAGAAAATCAAAGAAGCAGCAGCACTTGGACTATCTATGTTACGACTTAACTTTATAAATGCACCATCGTAACCAATACCATGTGGTAATTCATCTATGCAAGTGTAGAGTAAAGGATTAGTGGTGGATGTATTAACATCTGGTGGATCACATTCATTTACCAGCTTATCATCATGTAGATACTCCTCACATGATTTACAATTATATACCAATTTCAAATAGTTAACTTTAGAGACTGAGTGTCTTGATCTAATTGTGAGTATATTAAGTAATGCAAGTCCAGTTAATATAACTCCTTGAAAATGAAGATTCACATTTTCACTACCTTTGCTGTATTTACCCATGAGATCTGTACTGATATATATGTGTGATGCCAAGTTTGGTCTACTGTTGTTAAGTGATCTCTTCTTTGTTATATGATCATTTAATCTATGTACCATAGATCCTGACAAGATGTCACATGATGATAATTCCAATAGATCCATAGGAACATTGGTGTGTGACATTGCAAGGTCCTCCATGTATTGATACATTTTGGAGTAGGAGGAAATACACCATTTTGTGATTTGGACAATACGTGGAGCAGCTGATAATGGTCTACTGATTTCAGGTAATTGAAATATTTTTCCTGTTGTTTTCTCCCGAGTAGTAGACCCAATGTACGGTATGAAAGGTCCACGTTTACTTAGTAAATCATGCCCAGAGAATGAGGAGCCAACTTGAAATAAAGTATGGGGTTGACAATTTACAGGATCTAATACATCAGAGGTTATATTTTGTTCAATATAGAACTGGTGCATAGGGAAAGGGACAGTTACCCCCTCTATTTTTTTGTTATTAAGAACCTGATTCCAAGTATAATTTCTTAGCTTATTTGCTAATACTGTTGGGCATTCCAGTTTTGGTAAAGTTATTCCTTTGAAATGTTCTATTTGATTGCTAGACATAATCCAGTCGAAATATGTCTCTTTTTCAAGTGCAAATATCTGTTTAATAAAAGATGTTGCCTTTCTTACATTAGTAATCTGAAATATTGTTCTAGTATTACTAAACTTTGAGATTATCCCTAATCGAGTTCCTGTGGTTGTTAAACGCATGATTTCATGCATGACTCGAGGATAGCAAGGTCTTGATTCCAGAAGATATTTGCATAATTTATCGTCATCTTTTTCACTCTTCTTAGTGAATAAGGGTTTTAAATGCTTATTGGAAGTAATTTCTATTAGAGAGTTGTTTATATGATGTCTGACAATTTGAGAGACCTGTTTTGGTCTTTTTATGTTTAGAGATAGAGGATCAGAGATGAGTAATAAAGGATCTCCATCTCCAACTGGTATCTTTAATTCCATACATATAGTGTAAATGCTTCTACATGTCTTGCATTTATCCATGTTGTTATATAAAAAGGATAAATATAAAGTTAAGGGGTCTGGATGACCTCTGTAGAGATAATTGTAAATGCTCATGATAAGCATATTGAACAAATTGGAATCTCCATGAAGTATGAAGTCAATACCTTGTGTGCTTTTAGGCCAAAAGAGATGGTTCTTGCTTATATTGCTTCCTAGTACAATTGAGTAAAAGGAATCTCGTAATATAGTTAGGATTGTCTCTGTCTGACATATAATGTATGGACATATTATATCATAGCACTTTTGTGATGTAGAAAGTCCCGTTGTTTGCAGTGTGGAGATTTTACTAAGTAGAGTGGGGTAGACCTCATTGACATCAGGTAATACGCGGGATATCCTTTTTAATCCTTGAGGAAGATATGCTCCGTTATATAATATATCTTTACCATAATTTATCATTGTATATATAATAATAATAATAATAATAATAATAATATTTAATAATAATAATATTTATGACTACCAGACCAAGATATTACATTACATCACATTACATTACACTACATATTGCTGTGACCTCCTCTACTTTGGTTAATAACCAATAGTAAAATTAATAAATTGATATACTTTAATAATCTCAGGGTCTAAGTATGAATTTCTTTGTTTTCTATAATGGGTGATGTGTCGCAGCCTTGTACTTATTGCGAGTTCTAACTGTGATAGTGATGTTTACTTTCCTTATGTTCTCCTTTGGGATGGGTATAAATAAGTAAATATTGAATGTTAGCACAACTTATTTTATTTACAACATAAATTTACAAAAAACATTGAGAGTAAATTTTATTATTATACAATACAATACTTTATTTCATTGTTATGTGTTGTCTTTTATCAATAGTACAAGCACCTTGCAAATCCTTTGTTCTTTAAGAAATTGGAAATAATAAAAATCACTGCATTAATTCTTCATATATGCTCATAAATCAAAAGAAATTTACTAAATTCACTTTCTTTGCCTTTTACCGATGTATCCCCATTGGATCATCTCGACCTGAGATTCTCACGTCAAAATCGAGATTTAAACAAGGAGGAACTATTAGATGTTTCCTATAATATTTCAAAATTGTTGTTATTCAAATAAAAACGTTAACGCCTCGTTGAGTCGCCCTAAATCGAGATTCGCACGTCAACCCAAGGCTTACTCAAAGAAGAATCTATTAATTATTTAAATAATATTCCAAATTTGTTGCTATCCGGGAAAATTTATTTATACTCCGTTGAATCGCCTTAAGTTGAGATTCGCACGTCAACCCAAGGCTTACTCAAAGAAGAATTTATTAATTATTTAAATAATATTCCAAATTTGTTGCTATCCGGGAAGATTTATTTATACTCCGTTGAATCGCCTTAAGTTGAGATTCGCACGTCAACCCAAGGCTTACTCAAAGAAGAATTTATTAATTATTCAAATAATATTCTAAAATTTGTTATCCGATAATTTATGTCACACACATGAAGATTCCTTTATTTATTTATTTATAGGGTTGCAAGATGGAGTTTATTTAATAGTGCTTGTACTTACTTTTCTTGATTGTATATCATTTCAAATTCTCCTTGGTAATCCAGGCCCTCCATTCTACTAGAAATTTTATTATGGCTGGCTTTGTAAAGTCGAATAATGTTTCGCGCTTCCACTGTATATCGCGCACTTATCGCCTGTGGAGCGTATCACGTTTTGTTCTTGCGACGTCGGGATCTTAAAGGCGTTTATGCCTTTTAGATTTTTATTTTTATTTATTTCCTGGAGCACTGGTTTGACTTTTCTTTTCTTCTTAAGTCTTGAAGATCTTCGGATGGACTCCCTATTTTTGCCGGTGCATGCCCTTATATACCATTTAACATTTGACAAACGCCTTATTTTGTTTCAAATTATGTTCGTTCAGTTTAAATTTTCATCTGCTGCGCCCTCCGAGTTTGTTATGATAACTATCGATGTCACGTGGTCATGTGACCTTTCTTCCGCCATGTTACCATTGTTGTTATTTACATATTTTATATTTGCCTATTCCCTGGACATTTGATTGATTTTATCTATTGGTAGGTATTCTTTTATTGTATCCACGTTACCTCCAATTTGCGTTGTATTTATATATATATTCATTGCTTTCTTTGTTGTTTTTGATATATATTCTCTTTTCGTTAATTAATTTAATTCTAACATTCCCTTTCTTGTTTTTAGGAATAGGTAGTATGGGGTACACGTTACATATCGTCTTTATTGCCTTAGTTTGGTTTGGATGCTTCTTATCCTTTTCGTGTTTCGGCCCTTCTTCCTCGAGGTCATTGAACCATCTCTTCGTGTTCGGAGAGTTTTCTAGGTCCGTTAATCTTTAATCAAATTTTTGTTGGTGTAAGTTTTTCCTGATCTACATTATATACTGACTAATGTTTTATTTATTTTTAGCTTGGAACCTCCTGAAGTATATATATATAAGGAACTATGTACTAATCGCATACTTAAATGTACATTCAACAATATCTTTTATTCTGTGAATATTAGTGAAAATTTGCATACCCAACATAATGTTTTATTTTTAATAGTGAAACAGAAATGAGTGGAATATATTTATTTATGTATATAGACCTTTGTTCTTGCTGTAGTGTTTGTTATTAGTGCAGTATGTTGAACGCAGGCTTCTATTCACTGCGTTTCACCCCTATGGAACCTAGTATTTCCTTTTAGATTGTTATTCAAGTTGTATCCTTTATGTGCTCTGATTGAGGTTGGTTTTTATTTATTTTTACGTTATTTTATATATATTGTTGAATGCCATTTTTGTTTTAATTGCCAATGTTTTCATTTTTATGGGTATGCAACCCACATTGCATTGGTGTGTATTTTACTGCATAGTTATCAATTTGAGTGCTCACTATTACGCGATAATTTAAATATATATATTTATATTAATTAGTGGATTATTCTGTATTTATTTGTTGAAATATTAAATTATAATTTATATCTAATATGTAAATTTATCTTTATTTAAAATAAATATAGTGGTATTTTATTTTTGTTGATTTTTATTTTGTTTGGTTTCTTTATTTATCTATTTATTTATTTAAGAGCAAAAATACCACAGCATATCCCAAGTTAAGAAAATTGTCGATATGCCATAGTTGACTATGAATGTAATGCGCATATTGCATTTTTCTTTACTTAATGGTATTTTTTAAACTTTTACTTAGCTAAAATTCTTACATCTAGATTTACTATATTTTTATGTGGGAACTATCCCTTTTTGTTTCTTAATATCTATTTATTTTTTTTAACTTAAGTACTATAATCTTGGGAACTATCCCTTTTATTTCCTTAATGTCTATTTACATAACTTAAATAATGTGTTCCTGGGAGCTATCCCTTTTTTCTTTAATACCTTATTTATCTAGCTTAAATAATGTAATCCTGGGAGCTATCCCTCTTTATTTTCTTAATATTTATTTATGTACCTTAAATAATATAATCCTGGGAGCTATCCCTTTTTGTTTTCTTAATATTTATTTATATAACTTAAATAATATAATCCTGGGAGCTATCCCTTTTTGTTTCTTATGGGTTCATATTTTCCATCGTATGAGTTTTTATATTTAAACTTTACTCCCTTCATTTTTGTTTGATACCTTAATTTGAATTTTACACCTTTCATTTTCAATCGGAAAGTGGTACTTAATTTATTTAAAATGAAACATATACAAATATATAATAAATTTGAAATATCTTCTTTGTGTGGGTTCAATATCTTTTGTGTGGCATCAATTAAGCCTACAATTGATATGCATATATAAAATCTTATTATCTGCCACAGATCAGTCGGGGAATTTATTTTGAAGAAATAGTATTTTCTTGTATCTTTATTCAATGTTACCAGCCAAAAAGAATGTTTTAAAACTATTGTAGCAAACCACTGAGCATCTGTGTACTTCATTGATAATGTTCCTTTTAAATCTTCTATATTTTTCTCTTTTACAGCGACAATTGGACTGATAAAGTTCGATTCTGCTTTTTCTATTATGTTATTCTTCAGCATTTCTTTGATTTCTAATTTCACTTGTTCCTTGTATTTATTGGGAATTGGATATGTTTTCACATAGAAGGGTTTCTTTTCATTTACTTCGAGCTTATGCTCGTAATTTCTTGCCAAGCCAGGACTGTCGTCAACTAGTCTCTTGTGCTTATTTAAAAGATTGCTCACATGATTTTTATACTTTTCATTGCAATTTATACTTGTACCATCCCTTTTTGATGTGGAGTCCTTATTCTTTGGATGCTTCACGAGATGCGCACATATATTATCATATGAATTGTTAATCATTTCTTGCGTGAGTTCCTTTCCTATTTCTTCTACATATAAATTATTAATTAAAATTTCCTTTTCTGGTGCTTCTTCGCTCCATGGAATTATCATATTTCTTATGTGAAAAGTCTTGTCCCTCATATCCAGTTTTGTGCTATATTGACTTAAAAAGTCCATTCCCAATATGCAATTGCAATTTAAATTCTGTACTACTACAAATTCTGTTAGTAGGTTTAAATCATTAATTTTAACATTAACGCAGAAAACTTTATCAATGGTTATCAAAGGTTTTTTATTTGCTGTAATTAAGTTAATCTTCTTTATTGGAATATATCGTCCTTGTTTCTCTAAATTTTCATTTATGACGCTGTAGTCGAGTAGCGATAATTGTGATCCACTATCGAGTAATGCTTCTATTTTTTTCTTCCCCAATTTTGATTGATATGTGTGGTAGTTCAGTGGTTATTTTCATTAGATCTTCGTATTTATATATGTTTTGTGTTTTATTTTCTTTTTGATTGGGGTGTCGTAGTTGGCTAAGGTTGGAGTGGGATGGCCATGTCCCATCGGAGGTCCCCTGTTTATCCTCCGCCGTGCTCCTCGTATTTATTGGGAATTTATTTTCCCAAAATCTTGAGGCGAAAATCAATATTGTTCTTGTTATGCCGAAGTATATCCTCGATGTACGTCGTTGGTGTTTTAAATTCCCTATCTCCTTGATTACATGAATGTGTATTTATTGAGTGGTAAAGTGATACTTGATTTTCTTTATTTAATTCCGTTGCTATTCTTATTCTTCCCTTTTTCATCAGTGCAACTTCTTCGGTGCCCCTCAGTGTGTTGACTTCTTTGTATGTCTTTATAAGTTTTCCAATTTGTATAATAAGTGCCTGTCGTTTCCATGAACCTGTGTATTTTCCTGCTCCTATGAGTATTTCAAATCTCTGCCATGAAGTGTATACATGTAATTCTTCGTTATCTTCTTCTTCATATAAAAACGTATCCAAGTGTGTTCTCAAAATTTTTCTATTGGAATCTATGTACTTGGTTCTTCTCCATATATGTATTATTGTGGAGGCTTCTTTGACTTTTGTTACTGTTTGTGCATCATCTTCATGGGTTGGCATATTCCTCGTAATTTTTTCGTTGTTCGTTGCGTTGGTGTTTATTATTTTATTTTCTAATGATTCTCCTTTTTCAAATCGTTCTATCGTTTTTTCCGTTCTGTCATTTGTTCCGTTTATCAGTGATCTGTACGTATTCTCACATTTTCTTGTATTGTCCCTTATTACTTTAGTTAAGCCTGACACAGACTGTGTTATTTTGTTTTCTAAATTAGCATTTAACTGACGCATCTCTGTTCGAAAATCTTGGAATCCCTTGTCAATATTTAAGTTGATCTCCTCTAGATTTTGGTTCAATTTTTTATTCAACTTCTCATTGCTTGATTTGATTTCTTCTATCAAATTTTTATTGTCTTCTTCCATATTATTTAATAGAACTTGAAGCAAATTTTCAATTCTATCTTCCGATGATTTTTCGGTTGTTCTCTTGAGAGATGTACTTCCAACGATCGGTTCTTCCAATTGATCACCTTCCAACTCGTGTTTCTCTGATTCTGAGCTAGAGGTTGAACGATTGCTGCGAGAATTATCTCTGTATCTGGTAAACTGTGGTCTTGTTTCCTTATCTTCAACCTTTTCAGGTTTTTCGCTTTTCTTTTTATTATTTTCATCAGCCATTTTTATTTTTGTTTTTATTCTAACTCTTATTCACCCTGTCCCAATAGGAGAATATTGTGTGCTTATGATGTTATAAGGAAAGTAAATTCACACAGCCTTTTATTGTTGAGTGCCAAATTTGATCTTGGCCAACGATAAGCCCTTTTACGTTGTGCGCCAAATCAGATCTTGGCCAACGATAAGCCTACTACGTATGGGCGCCAAATCAATGCTGTGACCTCCTCTACTTTGGTTAATAACCAATAGTAAAATTAATAAATTGATATACTTTAATAATCTCAGGGTCTAAGTATGAATTTCTTTGTTTTCTATAATGGGTGATGTGTCGCAGCCTTGTACTTATTGTGAGTTCTAACTGTGATAGTGATGTTTACTTTCCTTATGTTCTCCTTTTGGATGGGTATAAATAAGTAAATATTGAATGTTAGCACAACTTATTTTATTTACAACATAAATTTACAAAAAACATTGAGAGTAAATTTTATTATTATACAATACAATACTTTATTTCATTGTTATGTGTTGTCTTTTATTAATAGTACAAGCACCTTGCAAATCCTTTGTTCTTTAAGAAATTGGAAATAATAAAAATCACTGCATTAATTCTTCATATATGCTCATAAATCAAAAGAAATTTACTAAATTCACTTTCTTTGCCTTTTACCGATGTATCCCCATTGGATCATCTCGACCTGAGATTCTCACGTCAAAATCGAGATTTAAACAAGGAGGAACTATTAGATGTTTCCTATAATATTTCAAAATTGTTGTTATTCAAATAAAAACGTTAACGCCTCGTTGAGTCGCCCTAAATCGAGATTCGCACGTCAACCCAAGGCTTACTCAAAGAAGAATCTATTAATTATTTAAATAATATTCCAAATTTGTTGCTATCCGGGAAAATTTATTTATACTCCGTTGAATCGCCTTAAGTTGAGATTCGCACGTCAACCCAAGGCTTACTCAAAGAAGAATTTATTAATTATTTAAATAATATTCCAAATTTGTTGCTATCCGGGAAGATTTATTTATACTCCGTTGAATCGCCTTAAGTTGAGATTCGCACGTCAACCCAAGGCTTACTCAAAGAAGAATTTATTAATTATTCAAATAATATTCTAAAATTTGTTATCCGATAATTTATGTCACACACATGAAGATTCCTTTATTTATTTATTTATAGGGTTGCAAGATGGAGTTTATTTAATAGTGCTTGTACTTACTTTTCTTGATTGTATATCATTTCAAATTCTCCTTGGTAATCCAGGCCCTCCATTCTACTAGAAATTTTATTATGGCTGGCTTTGTAAAGTCGAATAATGTTTCGCGCTTCCACTGTATATCGCGCACTTATCGCCTGTGGAGCGTATCACGTTTTGTTCTTGCGACGTCGGGATCTTAAAGGCGTTTATGCCTTTTAGATTTTTATTTTTATTTATTTCCTGGAGCACTGGTTTGACTTTTCTTTTCTTCTTAAGTCTTGAAGATCTTCGGATGGACTCCCTATTTTTGCCGGTGCATGCCCTTATATACCATTTAACATTTGACAAACGCCTTATTTTGTTTCAAATTATGTTCGTTCAGTTTAAATTTTCATCTGCTGCGCCCTCCGTGTTTGTTATGATAACTATCGATGTCACGTGGTCATGTGACCTTTCTTCCGCCATGTTACCATTGTTGTTATTTACATATTTTATATTTGCCTATTCCCTGGACATTTGATTGATTTTATCTATTGGTAGGTATTCTTTTATTGTATCCACGTTACCTCCAATTTGCGTTGTATTTATATATATATTCATTGCTTTCTTTGTTGTTTTTGATATATATTCTCTTTTCGTTAATTAATTTAATTCTAACATTCCCTTTCTTGTTTTTAGGAATAGGTAGTATGGGGTACACGTTACATATCGTCTTTATTGCCTTAGTTTGGTTTGGATGCTTCTTATCCTTTTCGTGTTTCGGCCCTTCTTCCTCGAGGTCATTGAACCATCTCTTCGTGTTCGGAGAGTTTTCTAGGTCCGTTAATCTTTAATCAAATTTTTGTTGGTGTAAGTTTTTCCTGATCTACATTATATACTGACTAATGTTTTATTTATTTTTAGCTTGGAACCTCCTGAAGTATATATATATATAAGGAACTATGTACTAATCGCATACTTAAATGTACATTCAACAATATCTTTTATTCTGTGAATATTAGTGAAAATTTGCATACCCAACATAATGTTTTATTTTTAATAGTGAAACAGAAATGAGTGGAATATATTTATTTATGTATATAGACCTTTGTTCTTGCTGTAGTGTTTGTTATTAGTGCAGTATGTTGAACGCAGGCTTCTATTCACTGCGTTTCACCCCTATGGAACCTAGTATTTCCTTTTAGATTGTTATTCAAGTTGTATCCTTTATGTGCTCTGATTGAGGTTGGTTTTTATTTATTTTTACGTTATTTTATATATATTGTTGAATGCCATTTTTGTTTTAATTGCCAATGTTTTCATTTTTATGGGTATGCAACCCACATTGCATTGGTGTGTATTTTACTGCATAGTTATCAATTTGAGTGCTCACTATTACGCGATAATTTAAATATATATATTTATATTAATTAGTGGATTATTCTGTATTTATTTGTTGAAATATTAAATTATAATTTATATCTAATATGTAAATTTATCTTTATTTAAAATAAATATAGTGGTATTTTATTTTTGTTGATTTTTATTTTGTTTGGTTTCTTTATTTATCTATTTATTTACTTAAGAGCAAAAATACCACAGCAATATGTACAATATTACAATGCATATATTTTGAGGTAGACGTCAAAGGTGTGAACTGTTTGTGTTGTATATGGAGTGTATGAGAGTGTGTATGAAAGTGTGTATGGGAGAAATGTGTAGCAGACTGTTGTCTAGGTGTTTGTGTATGTCGGTGGCCTGTTTAATATGGCTCGGTTAAAGTTTCTTCGTATGTTCCTCGAACTCCTCGACTGTATAGAATCCATTTTGCAGGAGACATTCTTTGAGATGCTTCTAAAAAACATAGTACGGTTTGTCCATCCAATCCGTTGGTAGACCATTTAGCAACTTTAGGTGTGTATGTTGGTTATCTGTAGTCGCTATCCTATGGCTGGGGATTTGAACCTGGTAGTCTGATCGGAGATTGTATTTTGTCGACATACTCTTTCTTTCTAATTTAGGGAGCTCAATTCTTGCTCTAAGTAGTTGTTTGTAAATGTACGCAGATGGTAAGGTCATTATCCTGTTCTTGATGAATAGTGGTTTACAGTGTGTTTGTTGGCTTACTTGCTCCAGAGCTCGTATGGCCTTCTTCTGCATAACGAAAAACCCACGTGCATGAGCCGATTCACCCCATAATTCAATTCCGTAGGTCATTCGTGAGTGGAACAGCGTATGGTATACTAAAGTCGCTGTTTCTTTATTCGTTATGGTTCTCATTCTTCTGATGGCGTACAGTGCACTTGACAGCCTCGTAGTTAGGTCATTGACGTGGTCCCTCCAGGTCAGTCTAGTATCGATGGTCATCCCCAGAAGTTTTGCACATCCGGCATTTCCTGGTGTTGAGGCGCGTTTCGATGTTATAGGCAGATAGACTGTTTTAGTCTCATTCAACGTTAGCTTGTTTTGGATGAACCATGCCTTGGCCCCTTCTTGCACCTTTTCTACCTCCTGTGCGATTTGTTGTTCATTGCTGCCCCTACATACGAAAGTTGTATCGTCTGCGTACTGTACAGTTTTCGTCGTGATGTTCTTCGAAAGGTCGTTCACATATAGGCAGAAGAGAATGGGCCCCAGAATTGATCCCTGTGGTATCCCATGGTAGATCTCCCGCATGTCACTTAATTCCCCGTTCAGGCTTACAGCTTGCTTCCTATTTGTTAGATAGGACTTGAGAAGTTTCAGTATATTCCCTCTTAGGCCGTATCGTTCCATTTTTTGCAACAGAATATCCCCCTGCATACAGTCGAACGCCTTAGACAAGTCACACATTACCACCGTACAGTTCTCTCCTTCCTCTATAGCGTCTGTTGTTGTTCTCCCAGTTCGGAAGCCGAACTGGTTTTCCGATAATAGGTTGTTTTTTACCAGAAATGATACCAATCGTGAAAGTATGGCAGCTTCCAAAACTTTGCAACAGCAGGCAATACTGCTGTTGGTCTGTAATTTCCTGGGAGCATTGACTGCCCAGACTTAGACTCGCCACTTTCAAGTTGGGTGGTACCACTCCTTCCTGAAAGAAGGCATTTATTATGTCAGCCAAAGGTTCACCCAATGGTTGACAACATCTTTTGAGCATTTTTGTGTTCATACCGTATATATCTAGGGAGTCTTTTGGTTTGAAATTTTTAATTATCTGTTGTACTTCAGCTGTTGTTACTGGTGCAAGAAAGCAAGAATTTTTGTGGGATTCTATGTTACTGATGTCAAAGGTCGAGTTAGTCCGGCATATATCTCGCAGAAGACCATCTGCCACGCCACAAAAGTAATCGTTTAGAGCATATACAGAAGGCGCGTTCGTCGATCTGTTTATGGAGCAAGTTTCTCTATTTATAATTTGCCATGTGATTTTCTGGGTATTTTCGGATGAGTGTATTAATTGTAAGTAATTGTTCCGTTTTTCCTCTCTTGCTTTTTGTAAATAGAACTCCTTATAGTTTTTAAGTATTCCTTTTAGGTCATCACCTCGCAAGAGGTTGTATGCTTCCTGAATGAGCGCCATGGTTTCTTTTATTTGTCTGAGTTCATTCGAAATATAAACAGGTTTAATTTTCGTTGAAGTTCCAGCTAGTTTCTTCCTAAGAGGGAATGCGATATCCACACTTTCAATTAGTTTGTTGAAGAAAAATTCAAATTTTTTGCTTGTGTCTTGTATGTGAAGGGAATCTGTCCATGTCTGCCCTTTGATTATTTCTTCGAAGTTTTGGTAGTTCCTTTGTGAGAGGATTCTGCTTTTTGTGTAGATAGGCTGTGGTTGGTTATTGTTACAGCTAGCGATGAAATTAATTACCTTATGATCCGATATTGGTGTTTCTATAGTATAGGCTTTGTATATTCCTGTGTTTGTGAATACATTGTCTAATGTACTTTTCGATTCTCCCTGAATTCTCGTATGTTCATAGACTGTGCGTGCTAATCCGAAAGATTGTAAGTGTGTTTATTAGATCACGCGAATTCCTACTTTTGATTGACATATCTATGTTGAAATCGCCGCCGACGACTAGTTTTACATTGTTTTTAAGATGGTGTATTACATTTGTGAGCATTTCTTGCATTATTTATAAAAAAAAGTTGAATGTCCTCTTCTGGTGAGCGGTAGATACATATTATAACCATGTTTTCCCTGCTCAAGTAAATTCCGCAAAATTCCGCTATTTTCTCTCTCGAGAAGTTCGATACTAGCTTAATCCTTTGATATTGTATCTCCTTTCTAACGTATATACATACCCCTCCGTGCTTGTACTGTCTTCTAGTAAAATATGCACCTAGAGTGTAATCTCTGATATTATATGTTTGAAGATTGTGTATATTGAACCAGTGCTCTGCAACACACAGGATATTTGTTTTTTCCTCGTGAACCATTAACTCAACAGCTTCGATTTTATTGGTTAAGCACTGAGCATTGATGTATGTAATTTTTAACTTAAAATATTCTGATTGTTTAGTTGAGATAGCATTTATTTTATTCCTACCTTTTTTGAGCTCCACATCGTTCTCTCTGCAATCTATGTTGGGTTGTTGGGAGTATGTAATTTGTGAAAATTTACATCTGCACTATTTGGATCTACCTTGTTGAGTCTATTTTGGAATATAAATTTTCTTATTTTGGTACCTGTTGGCCAATTACTAGGCTCTATGAAGTTTGCATAGTCCCTCTCTGCTATGCCTATTTTGTAGCAGTTTACATTATATTTGGCATCTAGTTTCACACACTCGTAGCTGGACTGTGTAAGAGTGTCTACATGTTCTTTTACATCTTCAATTGTGTTATTTAGACTTTATTCCATCCTCAGACTCTACAATTTTTTTTTACAGATTTTGTATAAATTAGGGACAGTCTTAAAAGAATCAAAAGGAAAGATAACCGAAACAAAAAACCCTTCTACAACTTACAATTGCCACGTTGGACGTTTAACATTTGTCTTGAAGGACACAACCATACATCACAAAATTTATATTGGTGGTCACTTGAATTAAAATCTCATGCATAACTTGCCGTTGTAATTGTTACTTCTTAAAAATATTTATTATAATTAAAAGCTTAGTTGACAACTACTAAAACTTGTTTTTTAAAACAGAGAGACGAGTACAAAAATTTTAAACGGCACAAACAATTTGAGGACAGGTGAGTGCCAAGAGGTCACCTTACAATGTCAAGGGCAGATCGGACGTCACAATTTTATCGCGGACTGTTTAAAATTTGAGCAAATGTTGTTAATAAAATTATTCTGAAATTTGATGTGTATTGTTGATGTATTAATTTGTATGGCTATAAGCTGTTAATTTTTTTTTAATATATACCGTGAGATTCAAAAAGATTGTCTATGCCGCTCAAATAAAAAATGATGTAACGTAGGTATGTGCCGCCTTTTTCCAATGTTGTTTTGATGTATTTCAGTAGCGGCACGGAAAAGTATTAAAGATGTCAAAATTTGATGTTTAATATTTAAATGCATTTGATGGGATAATAATTTTTTCTTACAATTAACAAGAATTGACTAATGAAGCAGATAGAGATGTGATGATAGAGAAATTCAGGAACAACTTTCGCAAATTATCAAGAAAACTAGTCTGTATTAAAAGGAAATACTTCTATTAGATCCTAATTCTGGGGAAATTGTTTTTGAGTACTTAATAATAATAAAACAATCATAAACTATATTTATTTATTAACATAGAATTATAACATGTTTTTTGCACACTTCAATATTTGGTACAAAATAAAACATCAAGTGGTGTTAATGTTATTACTTGGATTTATAGAAATTTATCACATGAAAATTAATTAAAGTAAAAAATAAAAAGAAATTTCCAACTAACAATACACCAACAAACTTTGGAATTAATTTATAAACAATTTGAAGCCTTATAAATTATGTTCAAAATGTCCACCGTTACTGTTAATACATGCATTAATTCTTTTTTTCATGTTTTCAAAAACATTTACTAGGTGTTCGGCAGTTATGCTTTGTACTCCCTCAATAATTGCATTTCTTAGCTCTTCAATGTTGTGTAATCGATTTTTATATCTTATTTTTTAAGTAACCAAACACAAAAAAATCCATCGGGGTAAGGTCAGGAGATCTTGGAAGCCATCTCTGTGCTCCTATAACCCTGTTACCGTATACCTGCTGAAGATATTGACATGTTTGTCGAGCTGTATGGGCTGTGGCATTATCATGTTGAAAATAACCTTGTTCAAGTTCATTTTATTGTAATTCTCCTATAAATAATTGTAATATTTCCTGATATCGTTGAGCTGTTATGGTTTCTTCAAAAAATATTGGACCTATTATTCGGTGCCTTGATAAAGCTAGCCATACTCCAATTTTTATCGGATGTAAAGCTGTTTCATTTAACACATGAGGATTTTCGGCTGACCATATACGAAAATTTTGGGAATTAACATACCCTGTCAAATGAAACCATGCTTCATCTGAAAAGAATGATATATCTAAAATTTCATCATTTCTTATATTATTATTAAACCAATGGCAGTAAGTCAATCGTTTCCCATTATCTAGTGGTAATAATTCCTGTACAACTGAGACTTTGTAAGGATATAAATGTAATTTTTTCTTGACAGCTCGTTGTGCAGAACTATATGATAAGCCAGTTTGTTGTGCCAATTGACGCAAAGGTTTAGTAGGACTTCGTTCTAAATGAGTGCGTACGTTTTCTACAACTTCTTCTGTGAGAACAGTATTACGGCCAGATGATTTTCCTTTACAAATCCGGCCTGTTTCGCGAAAACGTTTTACAATCCTATTAATGTGCCGAGTCAATGAATAGTCAACAAATTCCTCATCTGGAAAAGCTACACGAAACTCGTCTTGACATAAATTAACAGAGTAAATCCATTCTCCTTCGTTATTTCGTTGTCCATTTCGGAAATAAGATTCCAAAATGAATTTCTCTTGATCAATAGTATACGGCATTATAAACTTAACCTAAAATAAATATTGAATTGTATTTTAATTTTAACAAATAAATTCCAGTCACAAGAAATTCCTATAAAGTAGGTACTTACTTTTCAGAGTCTTGTAAAATACTTTTTTGTAAGAAATATTGACTAAGGAAAATAGAAAAAATGAAGTAACACTGTCAATAAAACGGACGTCAATGATAAAAAAGTTAACAGAATACATTTATTTTGAAAATGACTATCTTCACTCATTAAATTAGAATATAGTATTGATATCAAGCTCGCGGAAAGTAGTAAAAGATCATACCGTGAGATTCAAATTGATTGTCCTGATCTTTTACTACTTTCCGCAAGCTTGATATCAATACTATATTCTAATTTAATGAGTCAAGATAGTCATTTTCAAAATAAATGTATTCTGTTAACTTTTTTATCATTGACGTCCGTTTTATTGACAGTGTTACTTCATTTTTTCTATTTTCCTTAGTCAATATTTCTTAAAAAAAAGTATTTTACAAGACTCTGAAAAGTAAGTACCTACTTTATAGGAATTTCTTGTGACTGGAATTTATTTGTTAAAATTAGAATACAATTCAATATTTATTTTAGGTTAAGTTTATAATGCCGTATACTATTGATCAAGAGAAATTCATTTTGGAATCTTATTTCCGAAATGGACAACGAAATAACGAAGGAGAATGGATTTACTCTACAAAGAAGATTTTCAATTTTTCAATACATTTGTATAATTGGCAAAGAATTGTAATATATTTTATATATATATATATATATATATATATAAATCAATAAATGACGATGACCAACGAGTCTGAAACACGTGTCTGCGGTTGCACTACAGCGGATTAACCCGATATTCTTTTTCCTATTTTTATATATAATAATATAGATAATTTTGATTGATTTGGCAACAATCAGCCACCTCCACTGATGTGATCTACTATTGAAATGTGGATTTTTTTTACTGTTTATAAAACAGAATTTGGGGTTTTAGGGTCTTGTTTTATAAATAAAACACAAATTTTTCCTTGTGACGTTTCGGACTTTAATTTAGTCCTTCATCAGACATTTGGAAACAGTGTTTCTTATTATATATATATATATAATATATAAATATATTCAATTCACGAATTTTCATCTATTTTTGTCAATATCTCCTGTTCTAAAAAAACATACAAATTTGTTTTTTTCCGAAATGTTGAGGTTTTAATTATTTATTAGCTCATGAGTAGGGTACTGACACCGATTCTGGGACCTCCTCCCTCTCTCACCCAGCTCCCCCTCACCCCCTCGCCCTAGTGGCGACCTCTGCCAACCCAACTAAAGTGGCGCCCTCTCATAGTCGCCAATCCAACTAATGTGGGGCCCTTTCATGGTCGCCAACCCAACTAATGTGGGGCCCCCTCGCGGCCGCCAACCCAACTAATGTGGGGCACTCTCGCGGCCGCCAACCCAACTAATGTGGCCCCCCTCGCCCTAGTGGGCGCCCTCTGCCAACCCAACTAATGTGGGGCCCCCTCGCCCTAGTGGCGCCCCCTGCCAACCCAACTAATGTGGGCCCCCTCGCCCTAGTGGCGCCCTCTGCCAACCCAACTAATGTGGGGCCCTCTCACAGCCACTACCCAAACTAAAAAATGGCATCTCTCATGATTACCAACCCAACTAATGTGTAGCGTCCTCTGACACTCACTAACCTAACTAAAAAATGGTATCTCTCATGATTACCAACCCAAATAATATGACGCCCTCTGACGGCCACTAACCCAACTAAGGTGACGTCAGGCAAAGTGGCGGACCATCAAGATGGTCTTTGCTTCTAGAGAATTCCTGAATAAATTGCCCAGCTTGCTATCGCGCTTCTCAATGTATTTCCAACAGGTCTAAACATGTTTCCAGCGGAAACCGCAACGGCTGTCTGCTTCTGTGATAGCCCCATACCTGAAATGCATAAAAGCGCCCCCTGATGGATACTACCCCAACTAAATATTAAATATATAAGAATTTTCGGAATAATATCACTCAGTATCAATAGTAAAGCGGTGTTACCCTTTTTCTATAAAGTGATAAAATAGTATAATGGTAGTACAATATGGAGAAATATGAGGACTTTTTTTGTCTGCTACCTATTGCGCCTCTCCACAACCACCACCACACAACATAGTTTCAAACACCACCACCGAGGATTTATATCTGAGGTCGGCATACCATTTCAAAATTATAAAATAAATATACAGTATGGTACTGGATAACGTAGCAACCAAATATGAATATACAGGACATTTCAAAAGTAGGGATTTTTTAGAAAAGTAAGATAGCGAATCCAAGATGGCCGCCAAAAATCTAATAAACTAAGGTGACGTCAGGCGAAATGGTCAACTATCAATATGATTGTTAAAAATATAAACTCAGCTTCTAGAAAATTCCAGAATAAAATACCCAACTTCCTATCTGACCTCTCAACAACAAGCACCACCACAACCACCCAACATAGTTTCAAACACCACAGCACCAGGCCAACTTAGGAAGCTACATCTAGGTCAACCCCCACCACAACATACTTTCAAACCCCACCACCGAGGATTTATATCTGAGATCGGCATACCATTTCAAAATCATAAAATAAATATACAGTATGGTACTGGATAACATAGCAACCAAATATGAATATACAGGACATTTCAAAAGTAGTGATTTTTAGAAAAGTAAGATAGCGAATCCAAGATGGCCGCCAAAAATCTAATAAACTAAGGTGACGTCAGGCGAAATGGTCAACTATCAATATGATTGTTAAAAATATAAACTCAGCTTCTAGAAAATTCCAGAATAAAATACCCAACTTCCTATCGCACCTCTCAACAACAACCACCACCACAACCACCACTCAACATAGTTTCAAACACCACAGCACCAGGCCAACTTAGGAAGCTACATCTAGGTCAACCCCCACCACAACATACTTTCAAATCCCACCACCGAGGATTTATATATGAGATCGGCATACCATTTCAAAATCATAAAATAAATATACAGTATGACATAGCAGCCAAATATGAATATACAGGACGTTTCCAAAGTAGGGATTTTTTAGAAAAGTAGGATAGCGAATCCAAGATAGTCGCCAAAAATCTAATAAACTAAGGTGACGTCAGGCGAAATGGCCGACTATCAATATGATCGATCAATATATAAACTCAGCTTCTAGAAAATACCCAACTCCATATCACGCCTCTCAACAACAACCACCACCACAATCACCCAACATAGTTTCAAACACCACAACACCAGGTCAACTTAGGAAGCTACATCTAGGTCAACCCCCACCACAACATACTTTCAAACGCCACCACCGCGGATTTATATCTCAGATCGGCATACCATTTCAAAATCATAAAATAAATATACAGTATTGGTACTGGATAACATAGCAACCAAATATGAATATACAGGACGTTTCAAAAGTAGGGCTTTTAGAAAAGTAAAATAATGAGCCCAAGATGATCACCAAAATCGAATAAACTAAGGTAACATCCAGCAAAATGGTTGATTGTCAAGATAGTCGATATCAAATCCCTCTCTCCCAAAAAAAACCATCATTTCAAAACCATTGCTAGAATCGATCCACAACCGGTTCATGAAGCGGCTCTAAAACCCCTCTTTTTCAAAAAAAGCCATCATTTCAAATACATCTCTCAAAACCATTCAAACCACTATCGAACCCCTCTTTTTCAAAAAGCCATCATTTCAAAACAATACATTCAAAACCATGCATTCAAACCACTATCAAATCACTCTTTTTTTAACTTTCTTATAATATTAAAAAAGGGTGAGAAAGAAAACATCACAATAGATAAAATATATACTATCTCAAAAATGTTTCTATCTTTTTACTGTTCATGTTTGTACTATCATTAGAAAAAATATGCTTGACGTACAGCTTTTAATATGAAATTTAGAGGTTTTTACACAAAATACATAGTTTATGCCTAATAAAGCTAATTTTGAAACACAATACGCATTTAAAAACAACAATTTTTATACATCATAAAAGAACAAACGAAAAAACATTTACATATGACATACTATACATATGAATTATGGAAGAAAATAATAAATGCTTGTTCTCAATTATTAATATTGAAATTACATAAAAATGTATGAAATAGTATCGCTTAAAACATTTGAAAAATCATGTTTGGTAAGCCCACTATTTGTCAATATTTAAGGCAAAAAATTATTATTAATTTTCCATTTACTACAGATATCCTTGTTTAATGTCAATTTTAAATAACATAAATTCATAAAATGATTTAGTTAACTTTCTTATAATATTAAAAATGAGGTGTGGCCACCACACGACATTCTTATACGTATGAAAGTGTTACTTCCCGTCCGAATTTTGAAATTTCATTTATACAAAAAATATTCCAAATCCAACTCTAAATACTTTTGTACTCTTCATAAATATATATAGAATGCATAATTTACGACATATTTGCAAAAAATCGTTATTCGGTAAGAGTAAAAGTGTTACTTCCGGTCCGAATTTTGAAATTTTTTTTATACAAGAGATATTTAGAAGTACGTTCTAAATACTTTTATACTGGTTATGTACCTGCCTAGAAAGCATGACTTGCGAGATATTCGCAAAAAACTGATTTTCGATAAGAGTAAAAGACCTACTTCCGGTCGGAATTTCGAAAAACTTTATTAATACAATTTTTCTCAAATTTAATTTTAAGTACATTTGAATTCTTTATAAATTCGTTTAAACTTAGTAATTGACGAAATATTTGCAAAATTCGATTTTTTCACTGAAGTAAACTACTACTTCCGGTATGCCGATTTTGCTCAAAATCTAATCAGTTCTCAAGAGGGAGATTATATTCGTAAATATAAAATTTGAAGTTGATACCTATAGCGGTTTTGACCGCTATCGTGGTCACACACACACAGAGAGACACACACACACAGACATTTTTTAAAAACCACTTTTTTGGTATCAGGGGACCTCAAAACGTGGACATCTGCAAAAATCTCGAGGTCGAAAATTTTCATCATCACAATACTTCCTTATACTACGTATAAGAAAGTAAAAATGACATACCTGAAAAACTTACGGTTCAGTAATTAATAAAATACGGTAAGTATAGCTCAAAATAGTTTATTCATTAAAATATGAAATGTAAAATGAAAAAATTAACCAGAACATGTATCAAAAACAAAGAAAACTGAGATTGAACGTACCTATAATAAAACATTATTATAAATTATAACACATTGTACGCCATAAAATCAACAGGAAATGAATAAAATGATGAAGTACGACTTGTTCCCCCTGTCTCTATTGGCACAGGTAACTTTAATATAACATCAGTTAAATCAGCTGTTGCCACATCCGCAATAGTTGGAAATACAAAAGTCCAAGACGTCGATTTTTTCCTTAAATATGAAACTTGATACTCCGTAGGGCTATGTAATATTTGAACATTACATGTCTCTTTTTGGGAAATTGTATTAACAAGAAGTCTCCTTCTTTTATTTCCTCTGGTGTAGGTTTTTTCATATTTTCCACGCTTAGAATAGTGGTCTCTTCATTCTCCAGAAAGTCTGCATCTGAAGAACTATTGATAATGTCATACTCCATGTCTGAAACACTAGTAGTCCCATCAGAATCAGCATAAGTTGTATTTTTAGTTTTATTTATTTTTACAGCCTTTTCATCTGTTAATTGTTCTGAAATGCGCTTTGATGATTGTTTGAGTTTTCTGATATTTTCTCTCTCTATTTTCATTTCTCTTTTCTTTTGTTTAATTTCGTACAACTCTTGTAGTCTATCTTTTTCAGGTGTATCCGTATAAATTCGTGACTTCCCTTTTTCAGCTCCTTTTCTTTTGGTTTGTTTTGGTTTTGCTTTCGGATAAGGTCTAACTACATCAGGTGTAATTATAGTGCCTGGAGGAGTAAGGTGTTTTGAACTAGATGCATCTACGTCACGTGGAGGAGTAAATTGTCTTGAGGTAGACGGAATCAACTCTATTGGAACTGCTTCTTTTATTTGATTTTTTTCTTGGGATAAATTATTTTCAACAGTAGTCAAATTGTTTTCTGTACTTGTGTGATAGATAGCAGAGGGTGCAAAATCCGCTTCACTGAACACCAATGAATTAAAGGGCCAGATTCCAGCCTTTGTAAAACCACTGATTATATTCTTTCCAGTAAACGACTCTAAATATGCTGTTTTCGTAATTTTAGGAATGTCGTAAATAGTTATACCTCTTCCTGGGTTATTTATGTGCCAGTTGTTGAAAGCTACTTTTAATTTACTCTTGAAAGGCCCAAAAACTCCTACGTCAAGAGGTTGTAGTCGATGTGACGTGTGAGGTGGAAAAGTTAAATATACAATGCCATTTGCTCGAGAATATTCAAAAGCTTCGATTGATATGTGTGCTTCGTGGTTGTCACATAGCATTAAAATTGGATTACTTTTACTACACGACGTGTGTTTCTGAACATGCTTCAGGACATCTAAAAAAAGGTCTGTAACAATCCAGCCACTTTTATTGGCTAGTCCCAAGCTACGTTCAGGTCCTTCGCTTAAAAAGTGATTCTTATAATGAACCCTGGGGAATACAAATATTGGAGGAATTGCGTTACCCACTGCAGAAATTATACCACCAAATGTTACGAGTTCACCTCTTTCGGCAGTAGCGATCTGTCCCACCTGTTTCTGACTTTTGGAAGCTAAAACTTTTGGCGTATTGAGAACTGTAGTTATTCCAGATTCGTCATAATTAATAATTCGATCTGCTGTAAATTGATATTTTTCCAAAACCGTTTTAAGATTGCTAAAGAAATCTTCAACTGCCGTTTTGTTAAATCCAGCTGATCGAGCTAAACTTGTATTCTCTGGTTTTCGTAAACTGATATTTATATGTCGTTTACGAAAACCCTGTGTCCAGTCTATACCTGCAAGTTTCGCAGTATCCCAGTTAGAAGGGTATTTACAGTTTAACTTTTTTGCATACTCATATGCTAAACTTTGTAAATGTCGCAGTGTAAGACCATAGTGCATTTTACTGCAAGTAATTATGTATTCGGACAATAATTCTTCTTGTTCTTTGGTGAAAACTTGTTGACTAGAAAATTTTGATGAATAAACGGCTGCATTTAATGGTTTACCAGTTAATTTTCTCTTTTCTATTTGATGTTGTAGAGTAGCAGGTTTAAGGTTATATTTTTTAGCGGCTTTTCTTATTGATAAGATTCCGTTAACGACGTCCTCTACAGCAGAATGTATAGCTAATTCATCTATGTTTACTCTATCAGACTTTTTTTTGTAAGTTCTCACCATATTGACTGAAATTATAAAAAAGATATTTTTATACTGTTTAGGATTTTAGAGGGGGCACATTGATACAGTGTATCAATCTGCCCCAAAATATTTGTATCAATGTGCCCCGTTAGCACCTTGTCAGCCATTTTGCTTTTTTTTCATCAACTATTAGTCAAACGTTATAACTTTTTTATAAAAATAACTTCATCAATGATGTTACTCACCTCTAAAACCAAATGTCTAAACCAATGAAACAATACTTTCTCAATAAATGACGGTACCACAAATATTTACTTATGCTCCTCCCAAACACGTGGTGATTCACATGGGAACAATTCAGAGCTGAAATAACGTCTAATCTTGTAAGCACATGTAAAGCCAGTGATGCCATCTTTTGATACGTAATAGAACATTTAAAAGTAGTTTACAATATGAAAAAGTTCACTGTATCAAGGTGCCCCGTGTATCAATCTGCCCCATCTTCCCCTAGCCACCACACGACTTTCTTATACGTATGAGCGTTTCAAATTATAGAATTTTAAGAATTTTTTTTACAAAAATTATTCAAAATTCTATACTAAGTACTTCTATTCTCTTAATAAATCTCTATAGAATGGATACTTTGCAAGATATTATCAAAAAAGTGCTCCTCGCTAAGAGTAAAAGTGCTACTTCCGGTCCGAATTTTGAAATTTCGTATATACAAAAAATATTGCAAATCTAGTTTTAAATACTTTTGTACTCTTGATAAATTTATACAGAATGCATAACTTACGACATATTTGCAAAAAGTGTAAAAGTGGTACTTTCGGTCTGAATTTTGAAATTTTTTTTATACAAAAGATATTGAAATTTATGTTTTAAATACTTTTATACCCGTAACGTACTTGTCTAAAAAGCATGACTTGCGAAATATTCGCAAAAAACTGATTTTCGATAAGAGTAAAAGACCTACTTTCGGTAGGAATTTCGGAATACTTTTTAGATAAAATTATACTCAATTTTAATTTTAGTAGACAGTAGAGTCGCGATAATGTGAACTAATTCAGACAAGTCCGGTTCATTTTATCGAAGGTGTTCACTTTAACGACAACAAAATATAAATTATATTATACATACTATGTATATTTCTAGTGTTTAAGTATTATATGGATA
Organism: Amphimallon solstitiale; assembly: GCA_963170755.1. Taxonomy (NCBI): domain Eukaryota; kingdom Metazoa; phylum Arthropoda; class Insecta; order Coleoptera; family Scarabaeidae; genus Amphimallon; species Amphimallon solstitiale. The sequence goes on along the minus strand of OY720677.1, from coordinate 86,550,614 downwards.
TAACCTATTAACCATGTAATGCACATGTGTCTAATACATATCATACTTACGACTACTAAACTGTATCGAAGAAAGAAGTTAATTTTGTTTGTTTCGTTTTATATTGTGTACTTCGTAGTATAGCTGCTTCTGGCAATCGTTTAAGCACCAAAATATCGTTAATATTATGAATATTTCTTGCTGCCCAGATCAGACACGTATCAAATGCTTTACAGGCTTCCGAATGTGATGGAATAATAACTGGAGTTTCTGTATCCACGTTGTCCTCCTCACTGCTAATTTATTCAAAATCATTGTCTTCTGTATCTGCTTGTAGATTTTCATTCCAATCCAAAACTTCTGTAGCAGTGTAATTTACCTGAAATGCAGTTTTGGAGATGGACTTTTTTTTACATGAATGCAAAAACATCAAGTGACTTACATTTGGAGCTATCATATGCAGCATTCCAAGTGTCTGTTGAACAACACTGCTTATTTCACGTGGGTGATATCTTTCTCTTAAGGTACTTAATGGAATGTCATCTTCATCCGGCTCATCAAACTCCAAAACAGGTCTTTTAAAGTCAATTTTTTTATGCGGCCCTTGACATCATCTGAATCATTTCTTATTATTGTTGATAAAAGAGAACTTCTATAATGTAACTTGGTAAGTCTGATAACGTTTTGATCCATTGGTTGCAGCAATGGCGTTACATTGGGAGGGAAAAACAGTATTATTAGAGAGAGAGAAGGGGCATTATCAATAAGGAGAATAGCTTTTTCATCTAAATGTTTTTGCTTCAAAAATTTTCTCACCTACAAGTTCATTAATTTGTATTAAAGCAATAAATAAACAGAATGAGGAACATTTTACCTGTGGTACAAAAGATTTGTGAAACCAATTTTTAAAAATTTCGGTGGTCATCCACGCGTTTTGAAGTGGTCATAGTCTACTGGCAATACATAATTTCTGAAACTTCGGGGTTTTTTTGCAGTTCCAATTACGAATGGTTTCATCAACTTATGTCGTCCCGAAGCATCAGTACATGCGGCAAATGTCACTGTTGCTTTTTCAGTTTTTCGACCCGGAGCAATTTTTTCATCTGAAGCCACGAATGTTTTATCAGGCAGCAGTTTCCAAAATAAGCCGGTTTCATCGGCGTTGTATATTTGATCACGTGAAATGCCCAATTCATCCATTTTTTGCTTCAAAATTTTCTTGAAAGGGTCAACTGCGACGACATTTGATGAAAGTTTTTCACCCGAAATTTTCAAGTGTCGAATGCCGTATCTCTTCTTAAAATTCTGCAACCAGCCTTGACTACTAGCAAAAGTTGTATTTTCTTCAAAAGTATCGTGCAGTTGTTTCGCCTTTTCTTTTAGCATTGCACCAGAAATCGGTAAGTTTTTACTTCGTTGTTTCAGAAACCATCTATACAAAGCAGTTTCCATTTTGTGATTTTCTGCTCGTTACATTCTTCTACGTTTACTAATTCCGACATATGTATTTGACAGAGCTTTTTGAATTTTTTGTTGATTTTTTCTAATGCCACATATAGTGGATTTGGCAACTCCATATTCACGTGAAAGCGAACTTACACTTCTACCATCATTAAGTTGTTTTATTATTTCACCTTTCGCACTTAATGTTAAAGTCTTCATTGTTCTTAGTACACTTTACTAACTACACAATAACTCAACAAAATACACGAGTAGAATGCAGGCGTTCAATCACAAACACGTTGTACTAACATAATTAGGGGGTTCCCCGATCGAGTCATCCAAGTGCGCGCACTCGCTACTAAATATAGGAGTACAAATCTACAATATGTAACTGGTTCATCTTATTGAGTTGGTTGTTGTTCACCTCATAGAATACTGTGTATAAAAATTTATTTGTTCACCTTACCGAACTGTTCTTCTTATGGGGTGTTCACCTTATCGCGACTCTACTGTATATGAATTCTTTATAAATTTGTTTAAACTTAGTAGTTGACGAAATATTGGCAAAATTCGATTTCTTCGCTGAAGTAAACTGCTACTTCCGGTCTACCGATTTGACTAAAAAACTAATCAGATCTCAAGAGGGAGATTATACACGTAAATACAAAATTTGGAATTGATATCTACAGCGGTTTGACCGCTATCGTGGTCACAGACACACAGACATTTTTTAAAAACCACTTTTTCGGTATCAGGGGACTTCAAAACGTGGACATCTGCAAAAATCTCGAGGTCGAAAATTTTCATCATCACAATACTTCCTTATACTACGTATAAGAAAGTAAAAAAAAGGGTGAGAAAGAAAACATGGTAAGTCTCACAGCAGATAAATATTAAAACTAAATTAAATATATACTATTTCAAAATGTTTCTGCCTTTTATAGTTGTGTTTTGTTATACACAATCCAAACCATTTTGCATGTTAATATCATTCACCATTCCGACCCGCTTCTGAACTGACTCCATCAGGTTGACTGAAAGAAAAAACACAATCCTATCATAGATCAATGCCTATATTATCAAGAATCTTATCTTATATGGTATATGTTTGAATATCTTTTTCGACCACAATTATAGGAATACAATTATTTTCACATAGCTAATGCGGGTGACAGATTGGGCAAAGTATCGGGGGGATCACCAAACTAATCCTTTCAGAACATCGCTCGCATCTGATTATTTCATATTCTATAAAAAAATATATACTGAATAATATTTTACATTCCTTTTTTCATAAAACTCGCCTATCATGAGTAAATTAAACACAAAATGGCTCAGTACCTTGTGACGATATATTTCCCGCAGAGGTGCAGAATAATAGCACATCGTGCATAATATATCATGACCTCCTTCATGCACTCGCACGAAGCCAGCGGCCATCACGCACATATTAATAGCTATCAATTGATGACGTCCATATCCGTCATCTCGGTACACGTCAACCACAATGTCACCCGAACCACGAGATTCATACCCATTGTCTGTATCAACAGACGGCAAAGTTAATGTTGAATCTGAATTTTGATCATCCATCACCTTAAACAAAAATTAATCAATATTAAATTCTACACCCCCCACCATCTTTAAACATCAACAAAAATTATTTGATATTAAAATACCACTCACAAAAACAAACAAACTAAATAAACACAATTAATAGCCAACAATAAAAGATGCAGGGAAAAAAACGCGACAAAAACAAAGTCAAAAACAAAATCTACTTCTAGGCACACTATCAAAACTAATATAAAATGATCTACTACACATCTATTTATAAAATTCATTTACAACCAGCCCCCACTAATCAACTTAAAAGAAAAAAAATCTCACGGGAAATGGATAAAGAAAACACAGGATTACCTAAAACAATCTTATCCACATTTCAAATAGATTTTTATCACACACATGAAATCTAATGAGCACCACAATTAGCATTAAATTAAAAAACAACCAAGTCTCATAACTTTCAATACCATAAAAAGCAAATTTTCGACATTCATTCCAGGTAAAGAAAAAAAGCCCTAAAACTCGGCATTGGTCAAATAACTGATTGCATCCTGTGGGGTAAGAATTATTTACCTAATCAGTCCTTATGGAAAATGCGATATATACATATTTAGTAGACAAATTAAGAAAAAATGTAGTTTCACCAATTATACGAACCCTACATATCAGTCAGCAAATTAACAGAAGATTGATTTAACCAATTCCAACATTCTAACAAAGAAACACACTTTATGTATCTGGAGATGTTTTCCACATAATTCAAACCCCACTTAGCCTGAGCAGAACACAGCCCTCTCATACCGACACATTTGTATATAGCGACAAAGAAATGAATAAGTCGAACCCACACCTATTATGATGCTCTGCAATGTAAAAAAAAAGCCTTCCCATGTATATATGTATGTACGAGCGGATAGCAAAATTACCAATAAACCTTTCACAGTCAACAAATCTATTACAAAAAGGACCGACCCACCCGCAACTTCCCAGCGGTTGTAAATTAAAACAAATGCGGCGGTTGTAAATTAAATGCTAATTATGTAAAAATGCGTAAAATATTTCGTAAAACAAATTACTATCTATAAGAGTATTTTAGTTAAATATACGGGGATCATTCAAAAATTCGTGTATTAAAATATTATTTCTAGTCTCTTTTTACTTTCTTATACGTAGTATAAGGAAGTATTGTGATGATGAAAATTTTCGACCTCGAGATTTTTGCAGATGTCCACGTTTTGAGGTCCCCTGATACCAAAAAAGTGGTTTTTAAAAAATGTCTGTGTGTCTGTGTGTGTGTCTGTGTGTCTGTGTGTGACCACGATAGCGGTCAAACGGCTTTAGATATCAATTCCAAATTTTGTATTTACGTGTATAATCTCCCTCTTGAGAACTGATTAGATTTTGAGAAAAATCGGCAGACCGGAAGTAGTAGTTTACTTCAGTGAAAAAATCGAATTTTACAAATATTTCGTCAATTACTAAGTTTACACAAATTTATAAAGAATTCAAATGTACTCAGAATTAAATTTGAGACAAATTTTCTTAAAAAAGTTTTTTGAAATTCCTACCGGAAGTAGGTCTTTTACTCTTATCGAAAATCAGTTTTTTGCGAATATCTCGCAAGTCATGCTTTCTAGGCAGGTACATTACGAGTATGAAAGTGTTTAAATGATAATTCTAAATATCTTTTGTATAAAAAAAAATTCAAAATTCGGACCGGAAGTACCACTTTTACTCTTACCGAATAGCGATTTTTTGCAAATATGTCGTAAATTATGTATTCTATATATATTTATTAAGAGTACAAAAGTATTTAGAGGTGGATTTTCAATATTTTTGGTATACATGAAATTTCAAAATTCGGACCGGAAGTAGCACTTTTACTCTTAGCGAGTAGCACTTTTTTTCGAATATCTTGCAAAGTATGCATTCTATAGCGATTTATTAAGAGAATGAAAGTACTTAGAATAGGATTTTGAATGATTTTTGTATAAAAAAATTCTTAAAATTGCATAGTTTGAAACGCTCATACGTATAAGAAAGTCGTGTGGTGGCCACACCTCATTTTTTTCTTTTCAGAGGTGCACGTCATACGAACACAAAACGAGTTACAAGCGGATTCTAGAAAATTATATAAAATAGAAACATCTCAAAGAATTTGCTTATCAATGATTAAACCTAGTGAAGTATGTGTAAATTATTATTTTATTATTATCTAAATTTCTTCATCACGTAATGTGATTTGTATAAATATTGCGCCATTAAGCTTCCCATTAATATATTTTAGGTAAATTTCTATATTATTTTTATGCTTAATTTATTCTTCAACGCCTAAGTTTTACGAGCAATGTTATAAATTTATAGAATTTTGTCCTTGCTTAAGTAGGTACAATTTGTACCGTATTTTGTTATGTGTGTTTTATCATGAAGAGAGCAATAACAATCAAACAAAGACTAAACGCCTAGAATTAAATGCTAATTATATAAAAATGCTTAAAATATTTTTTGATACACTTGAAGATTTAGAATTTTGAATGATGTATTCCTAATAACCAATAATAGGCAGCATATGCAAAGAAAAATAACAACACATGTGGTAAAGATTGAACAGGTAACTTAAGAAATAACAAGCGGAGAACTGAACTACCTCGCGAAAAAAAGGAAACTAATAAAATAACCATCAAATACAGAAGGATAGAAAGTTCTGATACATGAGGAATATGATACACTACAAAAATGAAGAAAGCGAGATTGACATACATAAAAGCAATTAATTTGACAGGAGTAGCTTTTAGAATACTAAATCATGTATGATACACCAAAGATAAGTAATTTTTTATTAAACTGTATTATCATCCCTTCTTCCGATGCTGATGTTTCACCAATTATCCTAAGGGATATCCTCAGGGCTATAGCTGGATCAGCAAGAATTGCAGAACCAGCACCAGCCGTGATTATATCCTTAAGATAATTGGTGGAACAGTTGGGTTGGCGGCCGTGAGGGGGCCCCACATTAGTTGGGTTGGCGACCATGAGAGGGCGCCACTTTAGCTGGGTTGGCAGAGGTCGCCACTAGGGCGAGGGGGGTGAGGGGAGCTGGGGGAGAAGGTCCCAGAATCGGTGTAAGTACCCTACTCTCATGTAAAGAGAAACATATCATTGTATTTAACTTTTGTGAAAAGAAGCCTGAAATTTGCCACCACTTTATTTCACTAGATAGTAAAAAATGTGCAAGACTAAAAGTATTAAAGAATGTGTAAAGAATAAAATTTAAAAATTTTCAATACTCCTCAATTAGTAAAAATATGAAGAAATTCTAAACCTTAACATTGATTCTGACTGTTACGCCCTCTTGCGGACATTTTACTAACTCGAAAATAATTTCCAGCATTTTCTCTTGGGCACTTTTACTTGAAATTTTTTTACCCGGAAGCAATACGACTACTGGGTTCTGAGATATAGCCGGCGGACATTCTTAGTTGCAATTCCATTTTAAATGCACAACTAATAAATATGTTAGAACTATGTGTTGAGTCGCCCATTGAACGACTACTGTCTCATTTTGCAAACGAAACCTAAAAGAATATGTTTCACTCAGATTGTGAAAATGATCAAGCCTATCGTCAATACGTAAAGGTATCCAAACATGTTGAGCTGGTTAAATCGAGAATGAATTTTTAGAAACATTTTTCAGTTTAAGTTGAAATATAAAAGTTTTAATGTTAATTTTCAAATTTCAGATATCTAAAAATTATACTTAAATAAAGCTAGTCTGAAACTGTGCACAGGTATATTTCAACACAATTTACTTTTAAGTCGCGTAAATATGTGTGTTATATCTATAGTACGTGTATTATTGGTTTGTATTTTAAATCTTTCCTTCATTATTAACATAATTAGCATATTCTTGTCTTATATTAATGGAATTATTTATAGCTCTGTTGCCTCCTTGTCTTGTAAGACCATGCAGAAATACATGAGTTTCCTCATTGTCCTTACCATACAAAGGACTTTCTCTTAATAAGAGATTGTGTAAAGTACAACAGGCCAATGTGGTAATTTGCACCTTTTCTGGTTTTAAATTAAAAGGCGCTAAAAATATTCTAGATCTATTAGCTAAGATTCCAAATGCGTTTTCTACCACACTTCGCCCTCGACTTAATCTATAATTAAAATATTGATGCTCTTCCGTCAAATGTAACGGTAAGGGTTTTAGAATACGTGCCGTTAAGGGAAATGCTGCATCGGCCACTACCACATAAGGCATTGGTACATTTCGTCCTGGTAATGGGTGATCTTCCGGGAAATTCAGCTGATTATTTATCATCGCTGCGTATAGGGCGCTCTGCCTAAACACACCGCCATCAGACATTCTTCCATTAGTATCAGTATCGACATCTACATATAAGAAATTATATTTGGCGTCAACCAAAGCCAGCAGCACATGACTGTGTGTATGCTTGTAATTCATGATACAATCACTTTAAAGATATGACACTGGCCGGTTTGATTTTCGTCAAGTTTGCGCATGACGTCGTGTGGTTAGTAACCGGTGCCACATAGGTCAAAATTTAATATTTAAGCGGCCAAAACTTTTTGTTTACTTATATCATTTCTGCGTGATGTTATATGTCTCATATGAGTATTTATTTTGATTTAGTTAAGTTTGTTTGGAAATTTAAGTAAAAAAATCAAATAAAACGCACATAAACATTTATTTAACCCAAAGAAACACACACAAAACAAAACAAGCTATGCAAAATTATTACAATATTACAAACACACAAGCACACATTAATACAATAGAGCTATTTAAAACAAATTCTGTATTTATTTCAATTAAATTAAAATATATAACAAAGTTTAAAACATATGTAACTTATTTTATACATCAAATATATGAGAAATAGTGATGCAGATTTTCGTTACTTTTCGGTACTTGTAACTACTCGTTACTTTTAGGTACACTACTCGTTACTTTGTATTCGTTACTGAGTACTCATTTGCTTCTTAGCTTACTTGAAGCTTGAATCGGTGTCGGCATCCAGGTAGGTACTCGTACCCGATACCCGGTAGGTACATTGCAGAATATCGCTTTGCTTCCAGTATCCCGTCGAAGAATAGGTACCTAAGAGTGAAGAATTTTTAAAATGACAAATTGATGTATGCTGTTGAGAATGATGAATGAAATTAATAATAATGAAAACAGCTTGTTTTAGATTTACACTGTGTTTATTAAAAATATATATGACAATTGTTTCGCTACCTTGTAGCTTCTTCGGATAAATGTTACAGAATGAAGTGTACAACGTAAACTTATTATATTGAAAATATTACTGACTACACTACGGTTTTCCCCGCAATAAACTTTAATTGTATTATAATGTACTTTATGTATCTATTTTAAATATACTCCGTGACAAATGAGTATCTTTACAACTACTTATAAATTATACATATTTAATAAAGGTGAAGAATTTAAATCTAATTTGTCATTCAATAATATATCTAAATTTTTTAGTCTGTTAATTTCTAGTGATTCTAAGAGATTTAGTTTTTTACTTTTATTTGCTATGTGTAATATCTCGAAATTATCATCAAAATCATGGTTGTTTTCAAGCAAATGAGTGGCATACGTTGAGTTCTCCTTTTTATTAGTAAACGCTTTTTGATGATCTTCTATACGTTTTTTAAAAGCTCTTCCAGTTTGACCTATGTATGCTTTATGGCATGTACCACACGATAATTTATAGACACCCGATTTGTTATCTTTTGAAGTTTTATCTTTATTATTTTTAATAAATGTCCCTAAGTTATTGTTTGTTTTGTATGCTACATTTATGTTTTGTTTCTTAAGAAATATAGATAATTTTTTCTGTTCTCTACTAATGAAAGTGAATGAATTGAATTTCTCATTTGGTTTTTCTGTGATATTGAGGTAAGCTTCTTGCAGACATTTTTTATATAACTTATCCGAAATTAATTTATTGATAATATTAGGGTCATAGCCATTATTAAAAGCTATTTGTTTTATAATATTATATTCTTTATTGTAATCTTCTTTTGACATAGGAGTATTAATCAGTCTAAAAGTCATACTATGAAACGCCGCTAGTTTTTGTGGGTATGGGTGATTTGAATTATAATGTATCGTGGTATCCGTATGTGATTCTTTATGATAAATAGAAAAGTTAATTTTATTGTCGCGTTTTTTTAACGTCAAGTCTAAGAAATTGATACTATTATCATTTTCTTTTTCTATTGTAAATGTAATATTAGGGTCTAAAGAATTAATAAAATTGAATAATTTATTTAGTTGTCTATCTGTGCTTGTGTATCCTACTAGGATGTCATCAACATACCGATACCAAAAAAACACATTATTCGTCAGATCTTTATTTTTAAAAATTCTATTTTCTAAGTTGTCCATAAAAATTTCCGCCAAAAGTGGTGATAACGGGTTACCCATAATGAGACCTTGGTTACTTTTGTATAATTTATTATTGAAACTAAAATAATTTTGTTCTAAACAAACTGATAACACATCTAATATTTCGTTCATTATAATCGGGTTTGTATTGTTAATTGTTAATAAGTGTCTAATTAATTCTATGGTTTTATTGGGCGGAATACTCGGAAATAAATTTTTAACATCAAAAGATATTAGTCTAAGGTTATCTGGTAATTTCAAGTCTTTTATATTGTTTACTAATTCATTACTGTTTTTTATACTATATTTTGGTTTAAATTTCGTGAATCTTATAATGTTTTCTATTAGATGTTTTGAAATTTTAACAGCTGGTGCTGTGATATACGAAACAACTGGTCTAATTGGGTATTCTTCTTTATGCAATTTTATTAACGAATACAATTTTGGTGGTTGTGGGTTCATAAGTCTAAATCTCTGCATTTCGTAAACACTATTACAATTAAAAAGGAATTTTGAGTTGTTAATTACATTCGTGATTCGTTTTTGGTAATCAAATGTAGGGTCTTCCACTATGACAGAATATTTTCCTTGTTCTAGAAAATTTTCTGTTTTTGAAATATATTCCTCTTTATTAATGGCTATAATAGTTTTTCCTTTATCTGCTCTAGTAAAAGTAATATTATTGTCTATAGCTATCTGATTTATATTCTTTGCTATGTTTATTTCTTCATTCTTAGGAGAATAGAAATTTAACTTTTTGATTATATTACTAGCTTGGCATTTACTATTTAAATCTTTTAAAGCTAATTCTGATTCTACTGCAAGGTTATCTGGTAATGATGAATGAATTCATGTGAACTGTGTAAAAATTTGATAAAATTAACAAAAATATTTATTCAATAAAAACCAATATAAAAAACAAAACAATAATAATAATATCAAATAAATTTACATTAACAATACTATTAGAATAAATGTTTATTGCAATGTAAAAACATGATTTTTTCAACATTTTTTCCTTTCAGTCTATTGCGCCTCTCTGAAATTAACTGCCCCGCCTTTGAAAAGATTCTTTCGGATGGTACCGATGTCGCTACAATAGTTAAATATTTTTTAGCTAGTTTAGATAATCTAGGATAAACTATTTGTCTAGACTTCCACCATTCGAGAGGATCTCTTTTTCGGTGTAATGGTTCCTCTGACAAGTATGCTCTAAATTCTATGAGAGCCAGTGCAGTAGGACTTTCCACTTTTTTTGAAGTAGTCGTTTTGTCAAACTCATGCCAAACTAAATCTTCGTCAACATTACTAATACTTTCGTCAGGTGTATCAGGGTCGTCATCGTCGTCTAGAGAAGTAGAAGCAGCTGCCTCACTTTGTTGCCATTCATTTATTAAGTGGATCACTTCATCCTGAATTTTTTTTTTACTTTTTGTAAAGCAAGTTGAACTGAATGCTCCTTCTCTAAATCTTGTATCTAAAAATGCACTTTTCACGAGCGTCTCGTTGATTTCAACATTTGCAAATCTTTTTTCAATATCGTCAAGCATTTTGTTAATTAAAGTTTTACCTGACAAGGTATTAGTTGTTTCTTTAAATTTGACTAAAACCAATTTTAATCCTCGCACAATATTCAGAACTTTTGACAGTGTTACAGCTTTTTGTGAACTCATTTCTCTCGTAATCTGTTCGAAGGGTTGCAATATTTTACACACCTCTTTTAAGCAGGTCCAATCATCCTCTGATAGTAACTCGACAGGATTATGTAATAATCCTATAGTAACTGTCAGAGAATCCTGTATTTGAATAATTCTTTGGAACATATAATAAGTCGAATTCCAACGAGTAGCTACGTCATTTTTTAATTTTAATGGGACAGAATTTGGGTTTAGACGACCTTGAGTTTGTATTAATTTTTCAGTAGCCTGTGTGCTTCTATGAAAGTATTCAACAATAGATTTAGCTTTGTTGCGAATTGCATCAATTTCTTTGAGACTACTTTGAACAATTAAATTAATTGTATGCGCAAAACATGGAACGTGAGTCCATGCACACAATTTAATAGAGTTCACTACATCGGCAGCATTATCGGTAGTAACAGCAAAAATGTTATCTTTAATGCCCCATCTATTTGCAACATTTCGTACCTCTTCTGCTAAATTTTGAGAAGTACGGCTAACAGTACAATGAAAACAATCAAGCAAAGAAGAATGAAAAATAAAATCTGAAGTAATAAAATGAGCTGTAACTCCAATGTAACTTTGATTAGAGATAGAAGTCCACGCGTCTGTGGTTAAAGCCACAAATTCGACTGTATTTAACAATAATTTTAATTTCTCTACAACTTGATTATATTTTTGCGGCAGAAGAGAGCTAGTAAAAGTGGGCCTACTAGGAATTTTATATGATGGTTCTAATTCTTTAAGTAGTTCTTTAAAGCCCTCATCTTGTATAATTGAAAAAGGCTGAAGATCTTTCACAATCATATTTAAAATAAGATTATTAATTTTTTGTTGGCGGGGCAAAGTGATAGGGCGCGAAACAAAACCTGTTAAATTTGTCTGCTGCTTTCTTCTCTTAGGAGGAGTTCCTATAGACGAGACTGAAGTCGGCGTAGAAACATCAGTACTAGTCTTACTAGATGTATCTGATACATCCGGTTGTAAGGACGAAGTAGAGGCAGATGTGGACGGAATGCCTGTAGTTCAAATGCATTCATTTAATAAAAGTGAAAAATTAAAAAAAACGCATTAATTATTATACCTTCAGCTGCAGATACATTTTCTCTTGGAGAACGTGAAGGAACAGGAGCACTCGATGTAGAGTCGGCTAATAGAAGCGTGGGATGTTTGGAATAAAGATGTTTCTTTAAATTTGAAGTTGTCCCTCCTTTATATGAATAAGTTGATTTACATAAATTGCATCTTGCTTTTTCATTTGAGACAGCAGTAAAATGAATCCAAATTGGACTTCTTTTTTGAGATACGGATTGCGATTCCGATGAAGACGTAGACATATTGTCCTTAATATAATAAAACATATTTCAAAAATTAAAATGTAAAACTGCAGAATAACTACTAAACCAACATTATAAAATTGTTTTGCTTTTATAAACTAAATTATATTTGTATGGTATCTAATAAATATATTGTTTGTAATACTCACCTCAATTAAAACTGAAATCTCTGGACACAAAATCACGTTTTCTCTTCGACACTAGTTACAAAAAATGCAAGGGATAAATGAGAAAAAAAACGCTTAGGATTTCTTTTATAGGCTTTTATTTTCGGGGAATAACATATTTCCATTCAAGTAATTCAAATAAAAATCGTAAAATATGTAGATGTAAACTGTAATTTACTGTTAAAACAGAAATTTTTCATACTTTCATCTACTGAAGGTAAGATGGCATCACATAATAAATCCAGAGTAGTAAGGTAGACATCTGTAAAATCTTTTGCAATTTTGTTAAATATAATACCTGTTTGAGGTTCGAGTACTCTCTACCCGAAACAGTACAGCGATCCGCGCTCCGCATAACGATAAGAAAATAATGTACCTAAAGTAACTAATCACGAATACTTTTCTATCTCGATATTCGTTACTTCGGATCTCGTCGTGTACCGAGTACTCGAGTAACGAATAGTTACTTTTTCTGCATCACTAATGAGAAATACTACATTGAAAAAACACTATTCCGTAATTGATTCATCTTGCTGCTCGTCATCTGAGTCTGGTTCGTTGTTGTTAGAATTTGCCGTCATTAGCATGTTTATAGTCTCCGGGCAAAATGTTCTTGGGATTGATCTCTTCTTAGGCCTCAGGCTGCTTATAAGTGAATTCGAACTCAGTAGTAATCTGTGGTACACGTCATGATTGCACTGTTCTCTGGAAAACTTCCTGGCAAAGTTTTCGCGATATACACGGAAGTGTTTATTCCGGGCCTCTGCGGCTTCTTCTGATATAAATCGGGATGGGCCCTTCGCGCGTGCTGACGCACCGCAGCGAAAGACCCAAACGACAATAGACAAAACTGGCACTTTGTCCTGCCTCGAGCCACAGTCCTTCACGTGTTTTGCGAGGTTGGCCTTGGCCGCATACTTCTTCACACATGTTGGACAGATATGTGTTGGAGGAATTATATTTGAGAGTGGACCCTGCTGGGGGCAGAAAGTTTCTTATCACCCGTGTCAGAGGTGGTTAGGTCAGGGCCTGCAGAAGCAGCGGTGGTTGCTGCAATGGAGCTATCCTGGCGTGAGGATTTGGGGATAGCCCCCAAAGAAGTGCTGGTGGTCGACACATCGCGTCCGGGACAGGCCTGATCTGAAACTTGGGAGTCGTCTACTGTTCCGAATAGAAAAGGCTTCAAGGAGAGAAGTTACCGTTAGTCGACTAGGAAGCTTTTAGCCGTCCGGCGCCACCACGAGGAGGTGGTAACGGGCCTTCGGAGGTGCGAGTAGCTCCCCCGAGAGAGGGTTTCAGTTCTTCGGACTCCGAGCAGAGTGGAATCGCTCCGGAGTGAAGTAATTATGACTCTAAATAACTGATTGATTGGAGAGTTACTTGTTGAAACTTCATTTTAATAATTAATAAGTAAAAACACAAATTTTAGTTTCAAAAATATTTAATGTAGACACTACATATTGCAGTGCCCTCTTATAAAAATATGAGAACATGCCACACTATATGTTGTGGGTATAGTCATCTGTATATGCTGTGCTCTAAAAATTATCCTTTTTACACCAAAAGCTTATAATTGGTTTTGTATTTAATTTATATTGTAATAGCATGTACCGAATAACTATTGTGGGTTCTGGCAATGTATGTGGTTCCTTCTCCTTCACTGGTAACCTTTCTCTTACTTATGATAGGGACGAGGTAATAGTTTTGTTTAAAGAAAAAAACGGAATGTCTATATAACATGAGCATATACTTTTTATTTAATCATTTGTAAATTCAAATACCTTTTATTTTTATTTTATATACACCTTAATGCTCTATACAAATACATAATTGAAAATATATATCATTTATACCAGATGCCGGTTATAATGTATGTAAATCTTTTTATTATGCATTCATGATGCTAAACAAAAAAAATACTTATCCTGTATTTAAATAAATGAAAACTTATTGTCCATTGATAATTTTATTTATCAATGTAATTGTTTTGATATTGGCTTCAATTAATTGCTTTAGACAACCATTTGCACGCGTTGTTTCTAGCTTTTAATCTTTGCCGTGTAAAACGTTTAATTATGTATTAACATGACTTGAAAAAGATTAATGATGCCTGGACAAAGTATTGAATAAAGTATTCATTCGCACGTAGCATTTCTCCAATTACCCAACACCATTAGTCCTATTTTTGTTGTAATTACAACTTAATGAATTAAAAACCTTACAGGATAATATTTGCGTATCTATACTGTTCAACGTTATATCGAGTAATCATTTGCACGCAAAACCAATATTTGTTTAACAGTTTAGATAACTCTTTTTCAAAGAAAACTTACTTGCTATCTTTAAACATTTCATCAAATCGTTTATTTTGAATGTCCATCTTGAACTCTTCAAAATGAATTTAAATGTATTGATCAAAGAAAATTATTATGAATGAACGTGATAAAAAAATAATAAAATTACTATTCTACTATGTAACAATTAACAAAAATATCAATCGCAATCATATTATTTTGAAAGCGTCTTATTCTCCCGAAGTCGTAATAAGAAGTTCTTCTTGTCGAATCTTGTTTCGAATTTTTATACCGACAAAAAAAAAGTAACGTTGACTAATGCGCCCTCTAGTCCATCTTTTAGGTTGGCATTGGAGTATATCTTCCAGTGAAATCGCTGCCCACATGTTGCCACCGTGATACACACACGCACATATTGTTCTGACAGTTCTTATTCACCAAACGTCAACACATCGAAAATTGTTTTCTTATTTAAAAGTCTTTTTCACTGCATCGTACTGCATTTCCGACGGTAGGTTTATTATTGTTGTTAATACCATCCTTCTTTGTATTTATTAATGAACCTATTGCCTTGTTCATTGTTCAATACATATTTTCTTTTCCATTTATTAATGTTATCCTCACGTTTCTTGTAGCTGGATTGTGACTCGGTAGGATTGGAAATACGCTGGAAAGAACGAATATTTCTCTTTCAACACTGCCTGCATCTGGAAGACACGTTTGTTTCTCCATTCCATCTCTGTTCTCTATCCATGATCTTTCCATCGGTGATATGTCTATCTGCAATAAACTTTACACATGTTTTATATTTTGCTATCTTTTGTAGGTCATGAAACTGTACACGTCTGTTTCCAGTCTCTGAAGCATTGTGTTACAAACAAATCATAAAACACACTTTTTATTTATGTTATCAGCTACCTTCTTATACAAAATGTTATTGCTGATCGGGTTTACGTTTTATATATATTTATATCCCTTTTTTAGTCTCTAGTCATAAGCTAAGGTAATTTCTATCTTTTAATATAAGTTAGTTTTTAAACTCTTTCATAAAGTTTTATTACTTTATGCATGTAAATCATAATAATTTATTCAGCCATATTTATCTTTCTTGCATATCGTATTTGATCTTTTTCATACAATTCTATTGCTTTTACATGAC
This sequence comes from Amphimallon solstitiale, assembly GCA_963170755.1. Lineage (NCBI taxonomy): Eukaryota > Metazoa > Arthropoda > Insecta > Coleoptera > Scarabaeidae > Amphimallon > Amphimallon solstitiale. The sequence continues at coordinate 86,534,560 of OY720677.1, read as the reverse complement.
TAATTCTCTTGACTGTTCCGTCCATTAACATAACCCTTTCTCGATTATTTGCTTTCATTAGCCTTTTTGTCTTAAACAGCGGTCCATTATTTAGAATGTTTAATGCAATCTTTACGCATTGTATAAAATTAGGTTCTTTTTCATGATATGTAAACCATACATCTTGTTTTTTATTTCATACTTATTTAATATTTTTATTCTACATTCACTCACTATTCAATTGAATAATAATGAATTTTAAATTATATGTTTGTATTTGACTATGTGTATGCAACTTTATATACATTCATGTAATTTTTGCAAATATTGTTCTTCACATCCAAATACGATTTTTGTCATTTTTATTTCATTTCAAAACTTAAACTAATTCTTAAAGCTATTCTTATTTTATAAACTTGCGAGATACCATGGCATATTCCCTTGGTTGTTATATTTTGTCGTGAATCGTCAACAATGATTGTTAAGGCATGAACGACACGTATAATAACCATTGTGGAAGCTCGCACAAATAATTATTAATTTTCTACGTCTATATAATCATAGAGCATAGATATGTGATATTTTCCTTTGATGTTTTCACTATCTACTTCTTGTAGCTCGTACGTTACATCACTCAAAATTCTGCTTACTCTGTAAAGTCCCTTATACGGTAGGTCTAATTTTGCACATTTGTTTAAATGTCTCCTCCTCTATGTATTGCACCCAGGCATTGTGTCTTTCGTGCGTTAACATTCTTAAGTGCCTCGTCACTTCTTGTATGTACCTCTCACTAGGATTTGCTTGTGGATGCCTTATGCTAGTGAAAATTACCTCTATGTTCATCTCCCTCAATTCTTGAATGAATCTCATATTGTTGAAGTATGAAGCATTGTCTACCAGTTTCATATCTGTCCATGCTCATTTATGAATTGATTCACACAATTTATTGCTGTCTGAGTGTTGTATTTTCTCGTCGGATATAGTTTTACATATTTTGTTAAAATGTCTACCATTACAAATATGTTGCAATATCCTTGCTCTCCTGGTATTAAATTACCCAGAAAATCAGCAGCTACCAGATCAAGCTTGTTTTCTACTCGTATACTATGTATGCTGTTCTGATTTACTCTATTTTTATACTTTCCTAATAAACATTCTCTACACTTTCTATTCTCTGTGGCAATTAAATTTTTATCTCTTACAGAATAAAATTGCTCTCTGAAAACAAGAAATGTTTTTCTATTTCCAGGATGCCCTAAATTATTATGTATGTTTCTAACGATACTTAATGCTAAATTTCTATCTAAAACTATTAAATTCTTATCACCTAAAGTCTTATATACTATGTTATTTCTTATGTTATATCCTCTGTATTCTCCTTCTCTTCGTATCTTTCTTTTTATTTCAAGAATTTCTTCAGTTTGTTGACATGCTTCAATGCTCTGTCGACTGTATATTTCTGGAGCATGATCCAAGTTATAATTGTTGACTTGGTATGCATTTTGCTGCTTTATCCCTCCTTGAGCTCTACTCAGTGCATCTGCAACAATGTTGTCTGTTCCCTTTCTATGCCTTATTCTAAATGAATATTCCGACAATAGAAGTGACCATCTATATATTCTTGAGTTGTTGAATCTAGTCTTCATAAGGAAAATTAATGACAAATGATCCGTCTCAACCAAGAAGCTATTTCCCAGTAGATAGTATTTTAATTTGGATACTGCATCAACCAAAGACAAAAGTTTCTTCTGAAATCGTATAGTTTAATTCGTATCCCTTCAAAATCCTTGATAAGAAGCAGATTGGCCTTTCCACACAATTTCTTATCTGTAGTAACTCTGCAGCTATTGCATTATTTGATGCATCGCATCTTAAAATAAATTTTTCATTAAAATCAGGCAAATTTACCATCAATGCTTTGCAAAAATTTTCTTTTACTTCTTCAAATGCTTTGAGAGTTTCAGGAGTCCATTTAAATTTTATTCCTTTCTTTATCATTCTGAAGAGCATGTAAGTTTGATCAGATATTCTCGGAATGAAATGTTTATAATAGTTTATCATTCCCAAGAAACCGTGCTACCCCTTGTATATCAAAATTACCAAACGCTTTAAAAGGCCATAGCCATCTCAAAACCCAAAAATACAAGTAGTAGTAAGTATGGCGCCACCACGATATCTAACCTTCTATTTATTAAATCAAATTATCCGATGGCTTAAAATTTTGAGAAACGCTATTCAATTAAACACACCAACTTATAACCCAACTTTGGTCTTACCTCATACTTCCCCAAAGGTTGTTGTAGAATAAGATGTATAGCACCGCCTCTAGCCAGTCGAGAAAATGGGCGTGGTTCAAACTCAAATAATTCGAAGATCTTATAAAAAGGACGCCAGTTTCGCTATTGTATCTATGCCATACACCTAGCCGACGATTATAAACCCGAAACTAGTTTATTCATAACCCTCGGGTAGAATGATAAATAAAACCATCACACTCATTCACAACTCAACATCAGGTATATTAAAAATAAACATATATAGAACAGGAAATAGTAGACGCACGAGACATTAACAGCATCTATTCATTTGGTCAACCCAATTGTCGTTACAACTTTACAAAAATAAATAATAAATATAAGCAACATGACATAATTAAGAAAACAATGTCCCACAAGGGTACTCAAATGTAATTAATTAAAACACTGAAAATTGACTTAAACGTTGTACATGGTCACCAAATGTGTACCAAAAAAACAAATGAATTACGCAAACGCATTATGTAAAAGTTGACAAATTAACACAGGCAGCATTGGCCAAAGAGTTCCTTCCAGTGTCGAGCAGCTTGTACACAGTTCAACAAAATCTTAACCAAGTAAACGTAACACTCTGTATATCAGAGCCTGACAACAAGCTGATCGCACTAGGGCAATAACTCTAAAGGATGTTAATTACTAATACTAGTATAATCACTAATAGCTTCAGTTAACTTTGCCTTACATAGAGTGAACGTGATTTAAAACTCAGATCGTTGAAGATCGTACAAACTTATACATACATAAGGATTAAATTGTTTAATTATAAGATTATCAAACCATAAATTTTATACAATGTTCACTGGATTACTACAATGCAAATAGGCATCCAAAATACACACTAAAATTAATCCACAAAAATAATTCTGCTATATAACAAGCCGAAAATTGATGCTGTAACCCCACATAGGTCACAAGTAAAATTTAATTGAACGTTACAAGAAAAGAGACAAACTTAGTGGCTCGTATGTCACCATAAAAATTAATTAAACGATTAACGTTGACTCTAATGAATAGTTATACAAGAATTTACGGATACACTGTACGATACAAATTCAAAATGTACACAACTTATGCAACTTAGTCGTGTTTATCTGCACTCTTATGATGCAATTACAGACAATGGTAATAAACATAAATTAAATTTGTCACAATACCTGTTCGATGTTGACACACATTCAAATACACAATACTTTTCCTCCAAGGATACGAAACACGTACAAGGGATGTCCGATCAAAAGTCTGTTTGGTTACTCACACTTCCAAAATATCGCAGAACAGCAACAGCAACATATAAGTGTACGAAACTGCCAAAAATATGTGTTTCACCAAAACATTCCAGAGATACAGGTTTCCAATTTCCTACATAACCTCCAAGGTACACGTGCTCACAATTCCCAGCGGGACGGTATTTAATACTTGTCAGGCATCGGTAATTTACAAACTCCTGAACATCTGTTATTAACCGCTACTAATTGTAATCAACCGCTTCTAATAGTTATCAGCCGCTACCAATTGCAACATCTGCCAATAATTGCAACTAAAAGAAAGATAGGAAAGACAAAAGGAAATTACCAACAGTCCAACACGCTAATAAAATACTTACAACAACGGCAACCCTAACCAGCTAAACAAATATCCATTTATAGCTTTTCTTCAAAGCGACAGAACCAAATTTATGCTTGTGAATTCCTTCATTTAATCCATCTTACGACGATGATTCACGATACAACTAAAGGTATTAAATCCACAAGTGCCGATCAGCCACCGTGTTTTGCAATTAACCACGTGTTGATTGTTCACAAGACAAGACAAAAGAGACCAAGAATTCTTCTCACACACACAGCGTGAAGCACATATCCGACCAAATGAGCTAATGCCCACAAACCCCAACAGACAAAGGATAACAACTACGTACATATAATTAGCGTCAAAGCAGTAACTTAGAAGTGGAAAATTACACCAATATTTTTAAACGACAAACCATGAATTGTAAAACCCAAAACAATTAAAATAAATGCTTCCCGAAGACTAATTAATCAAGCCGTCTGAAAATCACGAGGCCCACGCCATCTTCCATCAGTCGGTAGTGATACACACATGAACAACACCACGACAGGGAAACGAGATGGCGATAGGGTCGACAAACATTAACATTAAAAACACAGATCACCAAAAATAATCTAGTAATCCAGTTCTTATTGTCCGAAACAAAACTAACAATTTCCCAATATTTAAAATAAAATAATACCGAACGAAAATCCTACAGGGTAAACGTAAAATTCACAATACTGAAAATAATAAAAAAAAACAAGGTGTAACAACCGCTGAGCATTTTTATGTTCTTTGGTCTGGGATACTTTCTTATTGCTTCCAATTTTTCTTTTTCTATAGTAATTGTTTTACCATCTATTATATACCCTAGATAGTTTATTTTATTTTTATAAAATTCACATTTTTCAATGTTAACTTTTAAATCGTTTTCTGCTAACGTATTTAAAACCTTTTCTACCGATTCTTTGTGACTCTCTAAATCTTTATTAAATATTAGTATGTCATCCACATAGTGAGAAACATACTCCTCATGTGGATCTAAAATTTGTTGCATGGCTCTGACCAAAGCTGCTGTCGCTGTTGATAGGCCAAACGGAACGACTCTATACGAAAAGACTAATGAATTGAACATAAAGGAACAATACTTCCTTGAGTCCTTGTGTAATGGTACCAGCCAAAAAGAACTGTTCAAATCTATTTTTGTGAACTACCTTGCATCAGTACACCTTGTTAAGGTCTCTATACTCTGCGGAGCTTCAAAATTAGGGGAGGTCCTTGAGTTAAGGCCCCTTGCATCAAGACATAAGCGTAACTTTGTTTCTTTCTGATTACCTGTGTTTTTCTTTACTACCACTACTATTGGATTTATAAATGTTGATTCTGTTCTTTCTATAATTTTATTCTTTAACATTTCTTTAATTTCTAATTTGACTTGTTCTCTGTATTTATTGGGGACAGGATAATTTTTAACTTTAAAAGGTTGTGTTTCATCTACTTTGAGCCTGTGTTCATAGCCTTTTGCTAAACCAGGTTTATTATCAAATATCCCTTTATATTTACTGACAAGATTGCTCACATGGCTTATGTATTGTTTATCGCAATTTAAATTCGTACCATCCCTATATTGCGTGAAGTCCTCACTTTGACGATGCTTCACAGGATGTGCACTTTTATTGTCTAATAAACTACTATCCATTTTATTTGTGAGATTTTGTTCAGTATTATTTGTATATAAATTATTGATTAATATCTCATCTTCCTGTGTTTCTTTACTCCAGGAGATTATTGAATTTTTAATATGAAATGTTTTGTTTTCCATATTTATTTTTGTACCGTATTGACTTAAAAAGTCTATCCCCAAAATACAGTTGCTGTTCAAATTAGGCACTATTATGAATTCTGTTAATAATTTTAAACTACCTATTCTAACATTTATACAAAAAACTTTATCTATAGTAATGATATGTTTCTTATTTGCATTTATTAAATTTACCTTTCTTATAGGCATATAATATCCAAATTTTTCTATGTCTGTCTATAATATTACTATCTAATAATGATAATTGCTCTCCTGTGTCTAATAATGCTTCTATTTCTTCGTTCCCTATTTTTACTGTTATGTGTGGTAGTTCCGTAGTGATTTTCTTTAGATCGTCGAAGTTGTATACGTTTTGTATCTTCTTTTTTTTCTTGACTGGCCTTTGTAAAAATCCAACGAAGTCGCGTTTGAGTAGGTAGAATTTACCCATTCTTTGTTTATCGGTAGTTGTCTTGAATCCTTGGGTATTGCACCTTTTGATTCTGTCTTTTCCTTCGTATTTATTTCTTTCTTTTCTTCATTTATCTGAACGTTGTTCACTCTTCTTTCCATCTCAGGGTTTCTTTCTTCCTTCCTATAATTTTGTTCAGTCTTCCTCTCATTTTCATAATTTCTGGTCTTATTATTTGAATTTGGATTGTTCCCATAGCTTGGCTTATTATGTGTATGGGTTGTTTCCATAATTCTGCTTGCCCTGGTTTTGATTGTACCCATTATTGTTGTTCTGTTTATTTTAGTTGTATCGAGGTGTATTGTTTGTATTTGGATTATTTCCATTGTTGTTGTTGTTGTGATTGTTTCTAGGTGGATTGCTTGTATTTTTGATGTTTCCATAATTATAATTGTTTCCCTTTTCATCCACATCGTCCAATCTCTTGACCAGTTCCAGTAATCCTTCGATGTTATCAATCCCTTGAAGTGCTACCGCCTGTGTAACGTTGTGGTCAAAGTGTGCCGCTAGCTGTGAGACAATATCGCTCTCTTCAATGGTTGGTTGAATGTATTTGAGAAAAGAATATTTTCGTATGATGTAGTTTTCTCGAGAAGATCCAGCTCTGTATTTGCCAAACACTAAATCGTGTCTAATTCTCCTCTGCTGAGTCTGTCCCCAGTACTCTCAAATTCTTTGAAGTCTACTACTTCATCTATTATCATGTCATACCACTGAAGTGCATAATCCTTCAAACAACCTCTTATGAAATGTAGCTTTGACATCTCATCAAATATTCCCCTCATATACGTTTTGATGGTTCCCATAAACGCCATTGGATTATCTTTATAAAATCCTGATAATTTTGGTATATTCTCCGCGCTACCAGGTATTTGTGTCAAAGATACACTAGGTATACTAACCCCGTGTACTTTGTTTTCTAACCGTTTGATAGTGTTTTCAAAGGTTAAAGTTTTGTTTTGTAAAGTCAACATTGTGTCAGTACAAACACCATATTTTATTTTGCAATCTTCCACTTGGTGTGAAAGTTCTTGTATTTGTTCTAGACATTCTACATTATTCCCTTTAACTTTATTTTCAAGAGAGTTTATTTTCTCATCTACCTTATTAAAACTAGCTTGTGTTTTGGCAGACCTTTCGTTTATTTCTTTTATTAAGAATGTGCCTTTACCTTCACATTTCTTTTCGTTAATGTTTATTTGTTTGATTAAAGTTGAAACTGACTGTTCTAACTTTAATTCTACTTTTGCATTTAGCTCTAAAGTTTGCTTTCTTAACTCTGTGAAACCTTCGTCTATTTTAGAATTGATTTTTTCTAATCTTTGATTGTTTTCCTCAAATTTCCTGTTTATACTCAGATTATTTTCTACTAATCTTTTATTTAAATTCTTATCATTTTCTTCTATTCTACTGAATAGTTTATGAAAGAGATCCTCAATTTTTTGTTCACTTGCTACCACCAGTAGTGCTTTCTGTTTGTATACTATCTTCAATCGTTTGATCTTCTAATTCATGCCTTTCCGGCTCTGAGTCAGAAGATACTGGACGATTGTCCCTGTATTGTGTGAATTGTGAACCTTCACCATTATTCTTATTTTTGTCTGCCATTTGTTTATCTTTTTATTAACTTATGAATTAATAACGAAACTTATCTAATTAAATACTATTCCTCCTTCTTTATCCCTTTCTAAATAAGAGAAATTGATAATTCACCAGTAAATGTAAATCAAAAGTATTCTGTCTCTAAATTGGACACTAAATAACTATTTTGTTTGTTAATGAATAAGAAAATGAAACAAACTTTGTACCAATTGTTTGGACAAAATAAATTATAATTTTTTTGTTTAATCATTTAAAAAAACAAAAATGCACTGCTTCATAACGTTGAGTGTTATGTAAGTAATTATTAACAAACGAGAAAAATTCCAAACAAAAAGAAAAGTAATACACTGCCTCTCTATGTTGGGCGTTATTTAATTTATACTGAGATAGCAGCATACTTCATTGGCATAAAATACAAGAAGAAATATGAATGATACACTGCCCCTTTTCGTTGCGGCGCCAATTTATTTATAAATGCAGTGCCCTCTTATAAAAATATGAGAACATTCCGCACTATATGTTGTGGGTATAGTCATCTGTATATGCTGTGCTCTAAAAATTATCCTTTTTACACCAAAAGCTTATAATTGGTTTTGTATTTAATTTATATTGTAATAGCATGTACCGAATAACTATTGTGGGTTCTGGCAATGTATGTGGTTCCTTCTCCTTCACTGGTAACCTTTCTCTTACTTATGATATAGGGACGAGGTAATAGTTTTGTTTAAAGAAAAAAACAGAATGTCTATATAACATGATCATATACTTTTTATTTAATCATTTGTAAATTCAAATACCTTTTTTTTTATTTTATATACACCTTAATGCTCTATACAAATACATAATTGAAAATATATATCATTTATACCAGATGCCGGTTATAATGTATGTAAATCTTTTTATTATGCATTCATGATGCTAAACAAAAAAAATACTTATCCTGTATTTAAATAAATGAAAACTTTTATTGTCCATTGATAATTTTATTTATCAATGTAATTGTTTTGATATTGGCTTCAATTAATTGCTTTAGGCAACCATTTGCACGCGTTGTTTCTAGCTTTTAATCTTTGCCGTGTAAAACGTTTAATGATGTATTAACATGACTTGAAAAAGATTAATGATGCCTGGACAAAGTATTGAAGAAAGTACTCATTCGCACGCAGCATTTCTCCAATTACCCAACACCATTAGTCCTATTTTTGTTGTAATTACAACTTAATGAATTAAAAACCTTACAGGATAATATTTGCGTATCTATACTGTTCAACGTTATATTGAGTAATCATTTGCACGCAAAACCAATATTTGTTTAACAGTTTAGATAACTCTTTTTCAAAGAAAACTTACTTGCTATCTTAACATTTCATCAAATTGTTTATTTTGAATGTCCATCTTGAACTCTTCAAAATGAATTTAAATGTATTGATAAAAGAAAATTATTATGAATGAACGTGATAAAAAAATAATGAAATTACTATTCTACTATGTAACAATTAACAAAAATATCAATCGCAATCATATTATTTTGAAAGCGTCTTATTCTCCCGAAGTCGTAATAAGAAGTTCTTCTTGTCGAATATTGTTTCGAATATTTATACCGACAAAAAAAATGTAACGTTGACTAATGCGCCCTCTAGTCCATCTTTTAGGTTGGCATTGGAGTATATCTTCCAGTGAAATCGCTGCCCACATGTTGCCGCCGTGATACACACATACACACACGCACATATTGTTCTGACAGTTCTTATTCACCAAACGTCAACACATCGAAAATTGTTTTCTTATTTAAAAGTCTTCTTCACTGCCTCGTACTGCATTTCCGACGGTAGGTTTATTCTTGTTGTTAATACCATCCTTCTTTGTATTTATTAATGAACCTATTGCCTTGTTCATTGTTCAATACATATTTTCTTTTCCATTTATTAATGTTATCCTCACTTTTCTTGTAGCTGAATTGTGACTCGGTAGGATTGGAAATACGCTGGAAAGAACGAATATTTCTCTTTCAACACTGCCTGCACCTGGAAGACACGTTTGTTTCTCCATTCCATCTCTGTTCTCTATCCATGATCTTTCCATCGGTGATATGTCTATCTGCAATAAACTTGACACAAGTTTTATATTTTGTTATCTTTTGTAGGTCATGAAACTGTACACGTCTGTTTCCAGTCTCTGAAGCATTGTGTTACAAACAAATCATAAACACACTTTTTATTTATGTTATCAGCTACCTTCTTATACAAAATGTTATTGCTGATCGGGTTTACGTTTTATATATATTTATATCCTTTTTTTAGTCTCTAGTCATAAGCTAAGGTAATTTCTATCTTTTAATATAATTTAGTTTTTAAACTCTTTCATAAAGTTTTATTACTTTATGCATGTAAATCATAATAATTTATTCAGCCATATTTATCTTTCTTGCATATCGTATTTGATCTTTTTCATACAATTCTATTGCTTTTACATGACTAATTCTCTTGACTGTTCCGTCCATTAACATAACCCTTTCTCGATTATTTGCTTTCATTACCCTTTTTGTCTTAAACAGCGGTCCATTATTTAGAATGTTTAATGCAATCTTTACGCATTGTATAAAATTAGGTTCTTTTTCATGATATGTAAACCATACATCTTGTTTTTTATTTCATACTTATTTAATATTTTTATTCTACATTCACTCACTATTCAATTGAATAATAATGAATTTTAAATTATGTGTTTGTAGTTGACTATGTGTATGCAACTTTATATACATTCATGTAGTTTGTTGCAAATATTGTTCTTCACATCCAAATACGATTTTTGTCATTTTTATTTCATTTCAAAACTTAAACTAATTCTTACAGCTATTCTTATTTTATAAACTTGCGAGATACCATGGCAAGATGTTTCACCACACTGTGGCTTCATCAGGTGATGAAAATATACAATTTCAATTTCTGTTACAATGTCACTTATAAATACAGAAAATAGATGACACAATTATTGTTGTTAGGTAGGGGTATTCAATTACAGTTTTAAATTTAGTAGGGGGGAGCTATTTAGGTCCAACTGATCGCTTAATATTATACCCATTTTACTAAATTTATTTATTTCTAGACTTTCCAGTAAGTTAAGTTTTTTACTTTTTTCTTGAATATGTAAAATTTCAAATTGTTTGTTAAATTTATGATTCAATTCCAGGCAGTGGTTAGCAAAAGTCGAATCTGTTTTCTTATCGTTATAGCTTCTTTCATGTTCTTTTATCCTGGCTTCAAAAGTCCTCCCTGTCTGTCCGATGTAAACTTTATCACAATCTTCACATGTTAACTTATAAACTCCTGAGTTCGATTTTTTGTTTGTTTTATCTTTCTTATTGTTAAGAGTTCTTTGTATTGAGTTATTCGTTCTGAAAGAGATTGATTCATTGTTCGCTTTCTTAATAATAGTCCCTACTTTATTTGAAATGTTTCCCAAGTATGTGATAAGATTGTAATTAGAAGGTATGGTTTTTGTTTTGGGGTAAATTAAGGAGAGTGTTTTTGACTCTAGTTGTTTTGTTAAAATGCCTTTTATCGTGTCCATCGAATACCCATTATTGAGCGCTATCGTAAATATTCTATTCTTTTCTAATTCGAAGTTTTCTTGACTCATGGGAATGTTAATTAATTTGTGGATCATGGACTGATAAGCTGATAATTTGTGAGTCATAGGATGAAAAGATCTTACGTGTATTGTAGTATCTGTCTGTGTCGGTTTGTGATAAATTGAAAATTCGTGTTTGTTATTATTGTGTGATACAGTCATGTCCAGGAAATTTATGTTTTTATTTACTTCTACCGACACAGACAGATACTACAATATACGTAAGATCTTTTCATCCTATGACTCACAAATTATCAGCTTATCAATCCATGATCCACAAATTAATTAACATTCCCATGAGTCAAGAAAACTTCTAATTAGAAGAGAATAGAATATTTACGATAGCGCTCAATAATGGGTATTCGATGGACACGATAAAAGGCATTTTAACAAAACAACTAGAGTCAAAAACACTCTCCCTAATTTACCCCAAAACAAAAACCATACCTTCTAATTACAATCTTATCACATACTTGGGAAACATTTCAAATAAAGTAGGGACTATTATTAAGAAAGCGAACAATGAATCAATCTCTGTCGGAACGAATAACTCAATACAAAGAACTCTTAACAATAAGAAAGATAAAACAAACAAAAAATCGAACTCAGGAGTTTATAAGTTAACATGTGAAGATTGTGATAAAGTTTACATCGGACAGACAGGGAGGACTTTTGAAGCCAGGATAAAAGAACATGAAAGAAGCTATAACGATAAGAAAACAGATTCAACTTTTGCTAACCACTGCCTCGAATTGAATCATAAATTTAACAAACAATTTGAAATTTTACATATTCAAGAAAAAAGTAAAAAACTTAACTTACTGGAAAGTCTAGAAATAAATAAATTTAGTAAAATAGGTATAATATTAAACGATCAGTTGGACCTAAATAGCTCCCCCCTACTAAATTTAAAACTGTAATTGAATACCCCTACCTAACAACAATAATTGTGTCATCTATTTTCTGTATTTATAAGTGACATTGTAACAGAAATTGAATTTGTATATTTTCATCACCTGATGAAGCCACAGTGTGGTGAAACATATGTAGTGTCTACATTAAATATTTTTGAAACTAAAATTTGTGTTTTTTACTTATTAATTATTAATTATGACTCTCTCACCTAAATGGCTCGCCATAATGGCAGAGAGAGTCATAGTTACTCCTGACCTATTGGTAGCAAAGCGTTTTCTATTATAGTGGCACCATGTGTCAATATTTTATGCATGGTCGGAGTCATAGGGTGGCATAACAGTCGTATTTCTGTGAATCAATTTTATGCCCACTTGAAATTTGTCTCCAATATGACTTTTAATCTATAAATTAGTTCGTAGTTTATCCCGGTTATATCTGCCGCCAAATGGGGATTTTCGAAAAACCTTCTACTAGTGTTACCATCATTGGTATTTCCAAAATTTGTTTTGGGCATTTCTACCAATAATCCAGTTTCAATCCGAAATCTTTCTTGGATGTGCTTCTTTGTTTTTTCTTCTAGTTGTTTTTCTTCATCGGTCTTCCTTGTCCTATATTTTTTAATGGTAATTTATATGCCAAATGTAAAACACTTTCAAATAATCTAATTCTGGCATGCAATACAGAAAGCCCAAAAATAACACCAGTTAAATTTGACGTTTCCTCTTTATCTATAATGTTGTTGAAGTCTTTCTGTGTTGCACCACAAATATAGCACTGACTAGTAGACTTCGTTCCGGTTGCAGCATTGCATACTTTTCCGTCTACCATAGTCATCTCAAAAGAAAATTTTATTTGGTTCAAATTTATTTCTGTGGGTTTCAGCGCTTTCACAGACTTTTCGACGTATCTTATTTCTTCTTTTATCACGTCAGTAGACACTTTTACAAACTGAAATCTTATTGGACGACAAAATCGTGGGGACGAGGGCGTGGGGTTCTGCCAGATAACTTTTTTTTTTATCCTTTCCACATACTATTCGAAGGGACACAAACGAGCTCAAAAATAAATTTGCATCTGATTCACCATCACTATCGAATTTTTGTTTGCATTGAGCTTGCTGAGAGCCATCACAACCCCATTTACAAATTATATACAAAGAATTTATTTCTTCTTCGTTAAATGTCAATAGCACTTCTTCCAAAAAAAATGAAAGCCGTGTAACGGTATTGTCAATAAGGCTCTGTAAGCTGCTTTCCGCACAAGTACCTGTAACCCGCAAACATTCCTTTGGTGGATAACATTTTTGTTTTGCTTGTAACAATAAATAATACGGCGGATGAAATGCTTTATTTGTGTTTCGGATGATCTCTACTGACGTCTTGTTAGGTCAGCCTCAACGAACATAGGCGGATAAAATGCCTTATTTGTGTTTCGGATGATCTCGTACTGACGTCTTGTTAGATCAGCCTCAACGAACATAGTTGAAACTTGTAGTGGTGTCAAAGGAGTAGCACTATCCGTATTTCCTTTTTCGTCGACTGCTTTTCTATATTCGTGCGCTCGACTAGGACAATTTGTTATTTCTTTCAGGATTTTCGACGCAGCTCTTTTTCCTTGTACTCTTAAGGTTGTTTGTGCAGCGTGAACGATAACGTCATTTCCCACAGTTGACCGGATTTCTTCGGTTTTTCGACGCTTGCTTCGTTCACTTGATTCGTGAAAAGATTTCGAATTCCGCCCCGCTCGATTCAACGATTTTATAGGAAGTTGAAAAGTTTCGTTCAACCAAGACTCATTATTTTTTAAGAAAGCCTCTTCCTTTCTGTGGCATTTTGCCCATTTGTCCTTCAACACAGCTTTAAATGAAGAAAATCTTTGTTTTAAGTCTTTTATGCCCTCTTCTGTATTGCCATAGTTCAATAATAAATGGCTTTCTAAGTAATTCACTTTTGCATTGAAATTCGGCAAATTTTCGTCTTTCATAATTTGATAAAGGTATTTTCGGGTAACAATTTCCGTACCTGACGTGTGTTACTTTATAGGGGAGAAACCCCTAATATAAATAAATTTAATTTCCAATTCCAGGGTGCAAGATAATTGTGTGAATCAGTACATTCACTTACCTTTAAAATAATTATTATTAATCGTTTATGATTCATAATATTCCCAGATGTTGCCCTCGAAGTAGAACTATTGATGTTATTAAATCTGTGACCCACCCTGTATGTCTAGCTCAGATTATTATTAAGAACATGAAATTACTCAAAGATTTTAACTAATGCCCGTTGCGCCACCCATTTTAAAATAATAAGGCGGGGGGTCACTGTTGTTAAAGTATTGCACAATTAAAATGGGAAATTGTACTAACTAATACTAGGCCTACCTCAAGAAAACAAATTAATAAAAACAATAACAATTTATTTAATAAAAACATGAGAAAACTGGAGAGAGAAAATTTGACACATGAATATAATAATATTAATTCAAGTATTAATTACACAAAGAAGATATTGATTTAAAATATAAATGACTTGAATAAAACAAATATAACCTTAGTTGTTAAAAAAAGTGACTCAATTTACACACAAAGTTTCATTTAAATTTAATAATTACAAATGTAATACGAAAACAAAGAAAACTAAATTTTAGAAAGACGGTACAAACAAAACAATAAGAACAGGTTTGACAGGTAAATAATTTTAATAAAATTAATTGGTCAAATTCGATTAAACTAATTATCAAAGATGATAATACTAATTGATCAAACATGGTGAAACTAATTAAACAGATATGGTGCACCATTTACCTTAAGAATTTATATAAACTTGAGTTTACAAATATTAAAAACTCTACAAATAATTTGACCATAATAGAACAAAACAAAAAGAAAATAATAGTGACTATTACAATACACACAGATTTCAAAAACATACAAATTTAGACAAAAACACAAAGACTTCATGAACATAACAAATGTAGACAAATACAAAGACTGTGCCTTGTGCACAATTATTATTAACTTTATTAAACAAACATATAACTGTAAAAATTTCTAACAGCCTGGTAGGTGTTCAAATATCTTGTCACATGTAGTACAAGAAAAAAAAACTCAAATACCTGGAAATGTCTTTTCCGTACATCAACCAGGATTCTGCCCGGACGCTTATCTCTGCTACCGCTATCGATGGTGTGTAGCGGGGCCCTATATTGATGGTATCGGTGAGATGTCCCTTAGATCCGGCCATCGCCGTAAATTGAAGGACGATACATATTCCAACAATTTTATTGGGGAATCGAGAATTAAATCACCCTGATCGGTGTATCCATACTGGACAATAACATCTCGTTCCCTTGGACATCCTCATCGCAGGGCTTAGCGACCGACGCCGGGACTTGAGTTATGATATATCTAACTACCACTCACTGCTTAATTTGTACTAAACTAAAAGAATGTAATACTGACGTTACGGTTAATGTTGTAATAGTTATGCCATGGTGTTGGTGGATGTTGTAATAGTGAATGATTTTGGATGCGCTTCGCCTTTTTAAAACCTCGGACCTGTAGATGGGTAAGACAAACATTTCGGCGTCGGTAAGACGCTATTACTTCAACAAGGGTATTCCCCTTATTTAGATGACGTTACACAACAAGAACTGTGGGAATTAGATAAGAAAACCTTAACGGACAAAATGCAAACATTGCGTTTCTAGAATTGAACAAAGAGTTGTTCATAAACTGAATATTTCAAATCGAATATTCTAGATGAAACATATACGACGCAGATATCAATGTTGAGAATTTTAAGACGTAATTTAATTTAAAATATCATTTGAATTAATACTGATTTGAAAATATGTAACACGTAATATACAGGGATAAGTTAATTAATGTTCGCCGTTGCTTTTTAAACGTAACAAATCCCCCTCTAAGTCCTCCAGGAAATTTACTTCAGTAAATTTCCGATTAAGATGAAGATACTAAGGCGCGAAGAAATCAAAAGTTAAATTTTCAAAATATGAAACACTAAAATATAAAACCAATAAAACCAGAAAGAGTCATGACAAAATACTAAAAAGATGTAAACAGGCAAACAATAACTAAACGTGCTCGAAGTACCTACAATAACGAAAAGCAACGATTACCTAACTAATAAGAAAAAATATAAAATCTTTATGTTTATAAAGGTCCCCAATTTTGTCAGCTGCACTCTTCTACAGGCAATTTTTGTGTCTTCTTTTGGTTCAAGAATTGTACTTTAATATAAAGAAAGAATGATGGTCGTATCTCATTGAGAAATACAACAAATTGACTTTTAAAGTTGAGAAGTACTTCAAAATTTGTCTAAATAAAACCCCATGTGTTCGAAACTACAAAATTATTTGTATTATGCATTCTGGCTAAGTAAACAATAATAAAAGTAAAGAATCATACCTGGGTTATCGGAATCCATCACTTTCACTTCAAAAACTGGCACAGAAAAAAAATTAAAACCTTGTAACTTTCGTTTGGTTTATAACTTTAAGCAACTAAAACGAGGACACCGGTTGACGGTCAAGTTCCGATTGTCTGTATGCGGTCGCGGTGTATCCCAAATAGGTGGCAGGGTTCTGTTAGGATTCTCGGAACGGTCTTCTACCCAGAAACGTGTTATATTATGTGTTTATATTTACTTTTTTTGGCCGCGTAAATATTGAATTTTGACCTACGTGCGGTGGCGCTTAGCATGGTCAATCGTACATAAATCAAAGAGAATTTTACTTTAGGAGACCTAAATAAACAAAATACATGTAGAAAATTTTAGTAACATGTTGGTTTGATAACGTAACAAATGAAAGAGAATGGAACCTGTATTTTCATACAATTACTGAGGTATTGTTAATGAATTATAATGTAACTTACATACAAAACGGTTTTAATTATTAGGATTATTATTTTAAGTGCATATTTTCGGATTAAGGGAATACAAAATACTCAAGATATAAATATTAAAACATTTAGTTTTACAAAATAGAAAATTCTAAACCTTAAAAAATACGAAAATACAACTTTATTTGTTTAATTTGTTGTATCTTTTAATTCTTTATTTAAATGTCTCCTCCTAAAAAAACATTCTACTTCTAAAAAATAATTCTTTTGATTTCTGAGTACATGTAACGCTTGAGCATATCAATAACAAATTCTTTTGGTAATTTTTTGTAATTAGAATGCCATCTGAATTAACATTATTAAAAATAGCTTCCAACTGCACTACGTGAACCATAAATTCTGGCGATGGTTTGATTAAACCACCTTCATTTAGATGGTCAACCCAAGAGAAAGTCGCTTCCCCAGAACCTGCACGCGAACATCCTGGCTCATGTACTTTATTACAAATAATACAAACAAGATTTTGTAAACCATCATACGCAGTATCTTCTAATTCTTTCAAATTAGAATCTATCTCTTGTTCAGATTCGCCTTCCTTTTCAATGAGACCCGCAAAACACTTCCCACAATTTACTTCCCCTGATGACAAATCTGGAGTTATATCTTCTTCAACGTCACCGCACGATGAAAGAGATCTTTCATTCCTGCCTAATATACAGGGTGGCGCAGGGGAACGGGATATTTTGAAATAACGTCATGTCCAGGAATAAATTCATAAAACTAGTAATTTATTAACGAAAGTGCATGTATGCAGCATGCCATTTATGTTTTTACAATCAAAATGTTCAAAAGTGTCTCTTTACTTTTTAAAGATGACATCGGAAAGATGTCCTCCCATTCGGCGTTCACACTCTAACAGCCTGTTATGAAAACTGGAATGCGCGGTGTAGCAAATCTTGGGGAATGGCAGTGATTTCTTGTTGAATGTTCTCCTTCAGTTCATGGATCAACATTATTACTGACATGCTCTTTTTCAAGGGAGTGCATAATCCCACCATCAAAACCAATACCATTTTCAATAAATTACCAAATTAAATTAGACTCGATTATAACAAGTTTGAAAACACTTTCTGTCTTACCTTTTTTTCAATCTGTTATTGATGTAAAGTTTTTGTACTATACTTGAACGACTTCTCTTTTCCACACGTCTTTTATACGCTGAAGAATATGCTGCAGAAGACGACGGTTTGTTGAGTAAATTTTCGGTGGGTACTATTCCAGGTTTGACCAGCCGGCGAATTTTTGGGGCATATCCCAAAAGTTCACATTTTAAATTTCGTTCATAGTCTGTTGCTTTAAAATGTTGTTTATAACACATTCTTGCGTTTGACGTATTAAAATTGTCTTGGCGTCTACAAGCATTCTGCCAAACTTTGAAAATGAGAGCATCGATTGGAAAAGGAAAAACATCACTTCACCTTTTTACTTTCTTATACGTAGTATAAGGAAGTATTCCAATGATGAAAATTTTCGATCTCGAGATTTTTGCGGATGTCCACGTTTTGAAGTCCCCTGATACCGAAAAAGTAGTTTTTAAAAAATGTCTGTGTGTCCGTCTGTGTGTCTGTGACCACGATAGCGGTCAACATGTAGTGGTATAACCGACATCCTCGATTGTCTACTGGATGCACTGGATAAGCACGATAACAACGAAATAAACTGCTACGACTTAACACGTGCCTTTGATACTGTCCAGCATTCCATTCTGTTGGGAAAGTTGTATCATTATGGAGTTCGTGGCATTGGACATCAACTTATTGCGTCATATCTTAGGGACAGGAGACAATACGTGAACTTTCATGGACATGGGTCCAAGTATGGATCGTTGTGGTACATCCTGCTGCACATGTACTATATTTGCAGCAGGGTGTACCACAGCGATCCATACTTGGACCCCTCCTGTTTATAATATACATCAACGACCTAGATTTAAATCTTAGTGCAGATCGGGTGTGCTTATACGCAGATAACACCTCATTCTTAGTGCGAGGATATTGCAAAAGCAATGTACTTGAAAAATCTGACACTGTCCAAAAAGAAGCTGGGGAATGGTTTTCTTCAAATAGATTAAAATTAAACAAGAATAAAACGCAAAGGCTGGATTTCACAATAAACAAATGTGAAGAAACAAAAAGTATCAAACTCCTAGGTTTTCATATAGATAATAAACTAAATTGGAAGGCACATGTCAATGAAATTGCAGGAAAATTGAATGCAGCGATATATTGCATTTGCAGAATTAAGAATATATCTAACCACCAGGCGGCCCGAATGACATACGTTGCGAATTTCCATAGTGTTCTATCGTATGGAATCGAGTTCTGGGGAACGTCCGCGGGTGCGGAGCGGATTTTTCTACTCCAAAAACATGCTATAAGGGTGTTGTGCGACCTAAAAGCAGAAGTCATCCAAATCATATTTTGTCAGTGAAAAAATACTCACCTTTACCATCTATCTTCATTTTTGTGTTTGCAGTGTACATGAAAAAAAAACTTAACTAGCTTTATAAAGAGTGGTGAAACGCACACATACATCACACGCGGGAGAGATCTATTAAAGGTTCCGTACCACCGATTGACAACAACACAGAAGTATATTGACTATTGGGGTCCGAAAATACATAATAAGCTACAGACAGTATTGTAAAATATGTAACAAATACGAAAGTGAAAGAAACTATATATATCATGTGAAAAATTTTCTATTGGAGAATGCTTTTTATACGTACTGTGGACGGTTTTCTGAATTACTAGTTTCATAGATTGACATTTGTTTGTACGACTTGTCCTTACTTTTCATACAATTTCAATGTTTTAAGCTTATTTTATATATACAATAGTATTTATTTATGTACCTTCTAACGCTCGCTGTAATGCTTATTACAACAAATAAAGCACTACTACTACTACTTTTGGACAGACTATGTAAACTTTACCTTTGAATTGTTTGAGTTGGATTAGCTGCCACATAAGAACTGCAAAAGACAACAGCTTTGTTGTCGTACCACTTGAAAATCGCAAGCCGATTTTTGTTATAAATGTTTTGATCAAAAGATCCTCGGCCATCTTTTCGTAGATCTGCGTCCGATTTCAGTTGACAACCTCTAAAACGGTTTGACCTAATAGTCCCCAAACATAACATGCCGAACTCATCACGAAGGTAGGATGTAAAAAATTATCAAAATAAACAACTGATAATGGTTTCTTTTGAATTGAATAGCAAAGTGCAATAACAACCTAAGCACCTAAACCTAGACCTTCTTCAATTTCCGAAAAATTATAATTCCTGAATGTGTCTTCACCTCCTTATGGGATAAATTCGTACACCATGCCAGAAATTTCACAGCGTGCGGAAATTTCAAAGCCCCATTTTTTTGGTTTGCTTTTCAAATACTGCCTTCTTGAACCAGCTTTGTTACCTTTATCAGGCACCATCATTTCATCAACTGAGTTTCGTCGTTCCGGCTCAATTTTTAAACAATTTTCTCTAACTCTTTCAAGAAGAGGTCTCACTTTGAAATAACGGTCGTTGTCAATTTCCTTGTTGTTTGCGAAATGAAGATTGCGTCGCAATACCTGATACCTTTTTAGCGGCATAATATCCGCAACTGGAGTCCAACGTGTTTCTTCGGCCCAGTAGTCAGTGTATGCTGGCATATGTACAACACCCATCATGAGTTCAATCCCTGAATAAGTTTCAATTGCGTCGTGATTTGTGTCGACGCATTTACCGAGCTCCATAGTAGAATATAAATTGGTTTGTGCTACTATGAGATCTATGATATCATCGCTGAAGAAGGTCTTAAAATATTATAAAGGCGACTGTAGCTTGTTCGGTTTAGAGAAATCGTCTTCGTCTATGTCCACTTCGTACTCAAAATCGTCGTCAGTCCACTGAAAGTCTCTTACAGTTTTCACAATATTTTTTTTTTACTTTAGGAATCGGCCTTTGAATAGTTGAGTGGCAACTAACTTACGTACCCCACGACTGCTCTTCGGCGTTGTAGGAATATTGACAACATGAACAGGTAGGTAAGAGTGTTGCTAAAACGATATCACCCTCGCACTCTGCAACAGTCTGAACAAGTTGTTCCATCTTCTTCTAAACATGTGTTGCTTTCTCGAAAACTTGGCTCACCCAGTAAGTCTTCATTTTCAACATCACTCTTTGTGCGCCAACAGGCTGTAACAATGCAAAAATACGGTCAATTCTTCTCATATTGCTATAAAAATAAGACAACATATATAGCCCACTAAACTTGCCAATGTATCTTCAAGGATACATAATATTAGTATCCCGTTTACGGAAAAATTAGTAAGGTTTATCAAATTATTTATATACTACAAATAAACTAACATGTCATACCACAAATTACCACCTAAGTTATTTAAAATAAGTAAAAATTGTGAAATAAAACAACAGACTTACCATCTGATATGTCGGTAACCCTCCGGCTGCGACAGTATTTGACAGACAACTGAACACAGTGGTTGAATAACAGCGAGTAATTTAAAATAATATCGTCAAGTATAGGTGCATTTGTGCTATAACATGTATCCGGTCGGACACATGATCAAGATATAGTAAGTAAATACTGGGAATTTTTGAAATATATGTATCTGAGGAGATACATTGTCAAGTTAAGGGTTAAAAATGTTAAAATATTAATAATGCTTTTTCTACGTGTCCCTTTTATCCATCCTTTCTTCATCACATTATAACTACCTACGTAAATTTAAAAAAAATAACTAGCAAAAAAACTTATTTTAGATTACTCGATTAATCTGTCTCGCTTTGAGCGCCTGCTCAAGTCCGCGCGTAGACCCACTTGAAGGCAATTAGGCAGTGTTGCCAATTTTAACTTCACGGCTTGTAAGTAAAGACGGCTGTGGCCCTGCCTGTTGAAAACTTTTAAATACAGGTGCATTCGGATCTGAAGATTTTGATATAGTGTCATCGAATACTCTCCGTAAAATATAAGTTTGTAAAGCCGCGTTTACACCAAAGTTGACAAAACATTGTTTTCAACTTTTAGTTGAAAACTAACAGTTGTCAACTAAAAGTTGCTCTTCTCAAATTTAGAGCAACAAGTGGAAAACTTGTTGCCAAAGAATTGGCGCGAAAGCCGGTAGTGTCAAGCATTAGGCAGTAGTGTCAAGGATGTCGCACGAAGAAGACGCAATTATTGCCACGGCTGCCTGTGTCATCATAGCCAGCCACTGTACAATAGGTCCCCGAAGATATTGGGTGAGACCCGCGTTGAAGGCTAGGGATAGGTACAGTGGAAGTGACATGATAGCTGATCTCCGAGAAGATGACGTCGATCCGTTGAGTAGTGAGCTGAGGTGCGACGGGAGTGTCAAAAACTTTCTGAGAATGACCAGTAGTGACTTTGAGTATTTGATTTCAATGATCGGACATAAAATCAAGAAACGTGACACAAACTACAGGAAAGCAGTACTTGTCCAAGAAAAGCTAGCAGTTGCATTACGTTTTTTGGCTACTGGTGATTCGTACACAAGTCTCGGTTATTTGTTTAAAATCTCAAAATCAACCATTTCACTGTTTGTGATTGAAGTTTGTAAGGCCTTGATAGAAGTGCTGAAGGATAATATCAAGGTAAGTCAATAAACATTGCTTATATATTCAGTACTTATTGAAGCCGAGTACTAACTGAACGTAAATATTTTATACATAAGAATTTTTCATTAGCCCTATATTATTATTTTTTATGATATTTTGACATTAAAGATAAAAGGGGTGATTTACTACTATGATTTAAAATATTCATTATTAAATGTACAAGTACCTTATAGTCCCGCTCCTTACAACTCCCTCTTTCCCATTCTTTAGCAGATTATTCCTATAGTGGTTTTTCAACTGATTTTACTTTCTTATACGTAGTATAAGGAAGTATTGTGATGATGAAAATTTTCGACCTCGAGATTTTTGCAGATGTCCACGTTTTGAAGTCCCCTGATACCGAAAAAATGAGGTGTGGCCACCACACGACTTTCTTATACGTATGAGCGTTTCAAACTATACAATTTTAAGAATTTTTTTATACAAAACTTATTCAAACTCCTATTCTAAGTACTTTCATTCTCTTAATAAATCTCTATAGAATGCATACTTTGCAAGATATTCGAAAAAAAGTGCTCCTCGCTAAGAGTAGAAGTGCTACTTCCGGTCCGAATTTTGAAATTTCATATATAGAAAAAATATTGCAAATATAGTTTTAAATACTTTTGTACTCTTGATAACTATATTGCTATGGGGGTATGTCATGCGTATCCCCTTTAAAAAGCACTTGAATATAATACGGTAAGTACCGTTTAGAAGTTCTTGTAATTATTTTCTAAGTTGTATATTATTATCTTAGAACGCCTCCGGCTAGCTATGTTGGTTGCCTACCTATACGGTGTGCATCGATTTGTATTGATTTTAACATGAGACACTGATTTTATTTTATCTATTTGAAAGTCACGTATTAATAACAATAATATTTAATGTTTTATTATTAATTGGCTGCTCCCGGTATATTAGAACTAATCTTTGAATTGTTTAAATATTTGGCTAGATCGTGGAACCGTTCAATTACCTTTCCACTGTTGGTATTAATCTTATACTTTGCATGTATAGATGCTTACTAAGTTCGCGCGTTTTGTAAGTACACTTGGTTATATCACAAACGTAAACAATCCGATATGTTCACGTCGTTGTGATTTTTAAGTATGAATAGGCTTAATCTCATTAATGGGTCGTTATTCGGCTTCGGTTAACCAGAGGGAAGATACACGACTTACTTCTGTATTATAGCTTACTAAATCGTCGTCGAAAGGGCCCAATTCCTGACGGTCTTGGAGATCTATTAATTTAACAAATGTGCGACCAAGCATGCTTTTTGAAACAGCTGTTCGGTCAAGGTTGATGGATAATGCAACTAGGTCAAATGACTACACAGGTATATCTTAATTATGCTCTATATTATGTTGTAATGAATATAAACTTATTATTGTTTACAGATCAAACATCTCTGTGAAGGATGTCATTAGGCATAATCCTGCTTGAAATAACATGAACATATAATTTTACACTGGTAATTTCAGGCACACACATAACAATATTTACTTCGTACGCCAATTTAATGGTAAATAAATGGATTTAACGTTAGATTGCTAAATATGATTATCTGACTCTTCGTCTCCCTAAAAAAAGCTAATGTGCAACGTAAGTATTAAACTTAGAATGTAGTCTAATCAAAATGCATGAACGGTATTTGAATTATAGGTTAATTATTTAAATATCCGGCTATTATGTACTATTTAAAACGGGCTACGTTAGAAATGAACGTTTAGTCTTGGTAAAAAAACTCGGATTACAATTAAGTCTGACTTGATTATCAGTCATTTACAAGTTTATCTTGGTTCCTTCTAATGAACGTGAAATTATACAATTGTCACTCTACATACTGTTCTTGTTTGTTTAACTTTAAGTTGGCTGGCTGGAAAGGGGGCAGGTACTGCTGTCCTTCTTGGATGTAGGTCCACTGGTGCTCGTAGATGAAGGTATGCCTTGATCCTCCGTGTTGATTCTCTTGGTATGTTGTCCAGGTGGGTCGTCTTGGTGGCTCTGCGTACAGATGAGTAGACTCGTAGTAGATAGGCAGGTACGTATTCTTTAATCCCTTGGTAGTGGAGGTTAGGATCCTTGTTGATTATTTGTTTATTTCCAGTACGTTCTTTCAATCCCTGGGTTTGTCCAATATTTAAACACAGGATGAACTTAAGTTCGAAGTGACACTGACTAGCACTTTGCTTGAGCCTATCGCACGTTATTTCACAGACGTGGGATGCTCGCGAATATTTAGAACAACCTTACTGGTTGTGTTTAAATCTTGAAGGCACTGTTCTTTTCACAACCTAACTGGTTGGTTGATGTAGAAGAAGTCCCTTTCTCATGTGAGTACTCCCTCTTATATGAAGTTAATGTTTGTATGGTGGTTGTCAAGGCAACCAACAAAATTCAATCAAGCCGACAATTATCCGTTCATTTCAAAGTGCAAACCCCATTGTTTTGCGATTTTATTGCATCTATAAAGTCTTTTGAAACTTATTTCTCCTATATACAAATTTAGAATTCTGATTTTTGACAATTAAACGCGTGTGAACAACTTTAATAGTACTCTCTTTGACATTCTAGTACAGCCATGCTCATAAAAATTATCGCTTTTTATAATGTTTGATTTCTCTAACAATAATTGATATGTGTATCTCTAATTATACCGCGTTTACAAATGTTTTCTTAACTACTAAGTACATTTTCTGTTTATTTTATTTCCGTTTCTTTTTACCAGACAAAAATTCATTTATAAAAATTAAAATTATTTAATGGTGATTTTTGACAACCTATATTCAAACATGTGGTGAAATCTTAATAATGCTCATGCCCTGTTTATACAGCAGTTGAATATGTAAAGGGCTTTTGGTTCAATATGTGTGTGTGCAAAAGTTTGTTCCTTTACCTAATTAGAGTTATATTTGATCTGATAAAGACATTTATTGCGAACGTCCATTCGTTCCATTTCATGATGCTAACAAAATTTACACTGTTTTTAAACTTCCAATTGTTTATAAGAACCTATAGTACATCAAGTATAGATATTGGAGAATCCTATTTGCATTGCAAATTCAACAATTTTAGTCGAGTTTCAACATAATACAAACTTTTGCAACGGCCATACCCGTATCTTCTAAGCGTATGAATTGTGTGTGTGATAGAAATAAGCTTGTCTCAAACTTAGTTGATAAGCACAAAAAAAAACTAAAATAACCTAATTCGGCTTAATATAAGACGTCACAGGAGACTTGTGTGGTGTCTTAATCTGTTTTTGATAATTTATGTAGATATAGCAATATCGCAGAGTCAATCATATTTTGTTGTTTTTATATAACCATTATAATTAAATTTTCATTGTAAAAATAAAAATCCTTGACACTTCCAAGGCATGGGAGAGAACCTTTGTGCATGATGTTCTCTTTTTATTTTCATTTATTTGAATGAAGTAATAATAAATACAATATCGACCATGTACCAGGGTTCGTCCAAAAGTGAATTGTTTAAAATATGAACGAAAATCTAAATAATCATATTTTACATATTTGACTGATCGTGGCTAAGATACAAGACCAGTTCAATATATAGAATGCATAATTTACGACATATTTGCAAAAAATCGCTATTCGGTAAGAGTAAAACTGTTACTTCCGGTCCGAATTTTGAAATTTTTTTTATACAAAAGATATTGAAAAGTATGTTTTAAATACTTTTATACCCGTAAAGTACCTGTCTAAAAAGCTTGACTTGCGAAATATTCGCAAAAAACCGATTTTTGATAAGAGTAAAAGATCTACTTCCGGTAGGAATTTCGAAAAACTTTTTAAATAAAATTGTTCTCAATTTTAATTTTAAGTACATATGAATTCTTTATAAATTTGTTTAAACTTAGTATGTGACGAAATATTGGCAAAATTCGATTTTTTCACTGAAGTAAACTGCTACTTCCGGTCTACCGATTTTACTGAAAAACTAATCAGATCTCAAGAGGGAGATTATACACGTAAATACAAAATTTGGAATTGATATCTACAGCGGTTTGACCGCTATCGTGGTCACACACACACACAGAGAGAGAGAGAGAGAGAGAGAGAGAGACGGAGAGAGAGAGAGAGAATGAGAGAGACACAGACATTTTTTAAAAACCACTTTTTCTATATCAGGGGACTTCAAAACGTGGACATCTGCAAAAATCTCGAGGTCGAAATTTTTCGTCATCACAATACTTCCTTATACTACGTATAAGAAAGTAAAAGTGGTTTTTAAAAAATGTCTCTCTCTCTCTCTCTCTCTCTCTCTCTCTGTGTGTGTGTGTGTGTGTGACCACGATAGCGGTCAAGCCGCTGTAGATATCAATTCCAAATTTTGTATTTACGTGTATAATCTCCCTCTTGAGATCTGATTAGTTTTTCAGTAAAATCGGTAGACCGGAAGTAGCAGTTTACTTCAGCGAAAAAATCGAATTTTGCCAATATTTCGTCAACTACTCAGTTTTAACAAATTTATAAAGAATTCATATATACTTAAAATTAAAATTGAGTATAATTTTATCTAAAAAGTTTTCCGAAATTCCTACCGGAAGTAGGTCTTTTACTCTTATCGAAAATCAGTTTTTTGCGAATATTTCGCAAGTCATGCCTTTTTGGCTAGTACGTTACGGATATAAAAGTATTTAGAACATAATTTTCAATGTCTTTTGTATAAAAAAAATTTCAAAATTCAGAATGGAAGTACCACTTTCACTCTTATCGAATAGCGATTTTTTGCAAATATGTCGTAAGTTATGCATTCTATATAAATTTATCAAGAGTACAAAAGTATTTAAAACTAGATTTGCAATATTTTTTGTATATATGAAATTCCAAAATTCGGACCGGAAGTAGCACTTTTACTCTTAGCGAGGAGCACTTTTTTGATATCTTGCAAAGTATGCATTCTATAGAAATTTATTAAGAGAATAGAAGTACTTAGAATAGGATTTTGAATAATATCTGTAAAAAACATTCTTAAAATTCTGTAATTTGAAACGCTCATACGTATAAGAAAGTCGTGTGGTGGCCACACCTCATTTTTTAAAAAATGTGTCTGTCTGTGTTTGCGTTTGTGTGTGTGTGTGACCACGATAGCGGTCAAACCGCTGTAGATATCAATTCCAAATTTTGTATTTACGTGTATAGTCTCCCTCTTGAGATCTGATTAGTTTTTCAGTGAAATCGATGGACCGGAAGTAGTAGTTTACTTCAGTGAAAGAATCGAATTTTGCAAATATTTCGTTAATTACTAAATTTAAACAAATTTATAAATAATTCAAATGTACTCAAAATTAGATTTGATACAAATTGTCTTAAAAAAGTTTTTCGAAATACTAACCGGAAGTAGGTCTTTTACTCTTATCAAAAATCAGTTTTTTGCCAATATCTCGCAAGTCATGCTTTCTAGGCAGCTATATTATGAGTATAAAAGTATTTAAATTATAATTTTAAATATCTTTTGTATAAAAAAAATTTCAATATTCGAACCGGAAGTACCATTTTTACTCTTACCGAATAGCGATTTTTTGCAAATATGTCGTAAATTATGCATTCTATATATATTTATTAAGAGTACAGAAGTATTTAGAGTGGGATTTGCAATATTTTTTGTATACATGAAATTTCAAAATTTGGACCGGAAGTAGCACTTTTTTTCGAATATCTTGCAAAGTAGGCATTCTATAGCGATTTATTAAGAGAATGAAAGTACTTCGAACAGGATTTTGAATTAGTTTTGTATAAAAATTTTTTAAAATTGTATAGTTGAAATGCTCATACGTTTTTTCTTTTCAGTTACCAGAGACCAAAGAAGAATGGTTGCACCATGCAACAATAAATGGAATTTTCCATATTGCATCGGTAGTATGGACGGGAAACACGTCATGTTACAAGCACCTATTCATTCAAGTAGTGACTTTTTTAATTATAAGGGGTTTTTCAGCATCGTATTGCTTGCCGTTACTGATGCTAACTATTGTTTTACCTACGTATCTGTAGGATGCCAAGGAAGGTTGTCTGACGGAGGAGTATACAACAATAATACTCTTAAGGAAATTTTGGAAGGTTCAAAATTAGATCTTCCTCCAAGTACTTGCCTTCCAGGGAGAAACCTTCCCGTACCCTATGTACTACTGGCAGACGATGCTTTTGCATTAAAGAAACACGTTATGAAGCCCTATCCAGGACTACATGAGATGGGTAGCTATGAACAAAATTTCAATTACCGTCACTGCCGAGGCCGCCGTGTGATAGAAAACGTTTTTGGGGTAGTTTCAGTGGTTTTTAGAGTGCTAAGAAAACCTCTGCTGCTTGAACCAGAACATGCTGATAAGGTGGTATTGGCCTGCGTTTATCTTCACAACTTCCTAAGACGCAGTGAATCGTCTACGTCATCATATGCACCACAGGGAACCTTTGATTACGAGGATACAAGTACAGGAGCCATTATACCAGATCAAGGGAGGGTGGAAGGAATGCCAGGTGACACGTCTTCGCTTAAAGCGTGTCCCCAAAAAACCTTCTCAGATTGCAAAGGAAGTAAGGAGAGAATTCGCCGCTTACTTTAAAAGCAAAGAGGGTTCAGTCAATAGGCAAGACAAATACTAATAACGTTTGTATGTAATGAGGCTATTTGAATTTATTCAAAGCTATCTTGTAATGTAAATATCAATAAATGTACAATTTCATGTACAGCACTTTGTTTGTTTTAACTTTAAAAACAATAATCTTGATAGTAATGCTCACATGAAAAAAGTACAATTGTATTCTAAATTTGTCTATTATATACTCTCAATTGAAGAAAAAAAATTATAAATTTATAACCATGGGCTTTACACAACTAAGAGTTAATTTTACTTGAAATTGAAACGAGAACATTATTTTTAAACAAAGAAAACGATTTTCCAACGCACATGTACATTTCACTGTTTTCAGAGTCTCCGTAGCTGTCGGTACGTTCCAAAATGGATTCTGACAACATCTCATTGTATGTGCTGTTTTCAGAGTCATAAAGAGAACGGGAAGGATCCATTGATTGGGTAGAGACAGGCCGACTACTGTCATCAGCCTGCGCCAGCTCTGCTTCAAATAGCAGAGTTTATATTTTATGTTTCAATATGATTTTTTTGATTTGGTGACCTACATCTCACCACAAATTGTGAATTCGTCTTTTTCTGTGAATGACTTCTCTTCTAATCTTCGCATGGTATCATAAGCCTTTTGAACAACAGGATTCAACTTCCTCTTTCTTCCGGGGGGGGGGGGGTTGTTGCTGATAGGGTTGGAGTACCTGGAAGAAGATCGTGATGTAAGCAGGTGTAGCCGGCAGTTCATTTTTAACAGGTTGGTCTCCTTTTTCATTTTCAGTATGCTCAGCAGCGTCTTGCCCATTTATGTTGTCCTAAACAAAAAATAATATAACAAGATATAAAGATATATATATATATATATATAAGATATAAAATATGGCCTTTGATGCTGCCTACACCGAGAGAAAAAAAGGGTTCAGTTAACCAATAATTGGTTAAGTGAACAGTTTTAAACTTTTACCAGTGAGCAATAGTTTAAATGGTTGGCATAACCATGTAAAAAGTGTTAACTTAAACGTTAAAACAACATTTTAGTAGTTGCCATACAATCTTCTCGAACTGTTAGGTTGACATCCTTAAATGTTAAAATAACATTTTAATAACTGCCATACAAACTTGTGGAACTGTTAGGTTGACATCCATAAATGTTAAAACAAGATTTTAATTATTGTCATACAATCATCCTGAACTGTTAGGTTGACATTCTTAAGTGTTAAAAGAACATTTTAATAATTGCCGTACAATCTTCTCGAAGTGTTACGTTGACATTCTTAAATGTTAAAAGAACATTTTAATAATTGCCGTACAATCTTCTCGAACTGTTAGGTTGACATTCTGAAAAGTTAAAAGAACACTAAGAATTGCCATATAATAGATTCATATCAAACTGTTAGGCTAACATTGTTAAATATAAGGAAAAAAAGTAGATTGTTCGGATAGTATTCTATTTTTTCCCCTTAAGGTTGTTCAGTACCCAGTTACGCAAACTAAATCCGCTATGGGGTCGCTAGTATGCACATTTCAAGAAAATAGTTTTTGTCTGAATTGTCCCGCCTACTTTTTGCCTACGTCAAAATATATTCCATATTTTTAGTCTGAAAAACTGAAGAATGAATAGATACATTGAGAAAAACGAGAACACGTGTTCATAAAAATATAGTTTGTACGGAGCGTGTAAATATTTCTTATAGCTGTTATTATATATTAGGAATTACTGGCAAAATGTAATTAATTATGGTCTCTTACAAATAATCATGGGTAATATATTTTTGTACGTTAAAAGTAAAAACACATATCTTCTCCGTTTATTAATATACAGGGTACTCATTTTTATTTTATTTTCTAAGTTTCCTATATTGTACATATAGAACGCCCGTTATTCAGTGTGAAACAAATGGACTTTTTCTTAGTAGGTACTATTAGTTTGACAGAAAAGTTTCCCCGTTCTTTAGAAAAGAAATCTTACTGGAGGCGACATTTTTATAATTTTGCTAGTTGCTATTGCCTATTGCCAATAGTTTAAGGTCAAATTGATGGTTTTCATTTTAGCAATAGTAACTTTATTTTGTAAAATATTCAGCAAGCTTCAAGACGAGTGTCTTATAATTTCTAAAAATAGTGCGTGATGTTTCGGCAAGAAATATAAATTGACCAGTTTTCTCATTTGTGTGCAGATGCGTAATAATAAAAATGATTTAATAACAAATACACTAAATAAAGAGAAACGGCTCTCACCTCTAAGTTTTTCTTAGAAAACTAAACAGTTTGAAAATTACCGGCTGTTTCCTAAATACGTCCCGACCTTAGGGAACAGCGGGGGTGTTCAGGCAGTAAATAAAATTGCTATTAATCTATTGATATATGTATTTTATTTAGTCAATTTAGAGATGTTGGCAATATATTTTCTATAGCAATTCTTGATTAAAATAAAAAGTAAACTTAAATCTAATTTCTTGTTTTCATGCCTCTTGGTATTCGTCCATCAATAATTTCATACTTTTGTTCCACAAATCGTCATCTCTAAATATTCTTTCTACATTAAAATCGTCATCGGTCTATATAATAAAATCACAAAAATTTCTTTTCAAAATGTTGAGTTAACCTTGTACATGAAAATAGTAATTGTGGTTTCTTTTCAATGTTATTTTGTTATCGACATAGGTAAAACAATTGGTTTTACTCGAATCGCGTAACTTTCCCTTAATAGATGGCAAAAACTTTACTTTTACAATTCCATTATCTGCGATTAGTCCATCTGGGGAAGCTTTGAGGAATGAATGTGCAGCATCTATATAAAATGCACATCTATTAACCTCAGCACCAGTTAGAGCTTCATATTTTGCAATAGCAACAGACTCATTTACTCTTCCATAGATTATTGCACTTGTCCGTAAATCCTTATTTGTATATAACAGTCTTTTGAGTAAATTATGAGAATGTGTTGAAGCCCTTCTCTTCACAATCACACCAAAATTAGAGGCTCTTAGGTAATACTAGTTCTCGCCACAAGTTATTATCATGCTGCCCTCTCGTAGATATTTCAATTTCCTTTACTTTTTCTGGTGAAGATACTCTTGCTTTAAGTTTCGCCAGAAACTCTTTCTTTTTTTCTACCATTTCATCTTCACGAATATCTGGCAAAGAAGCATTTGGCCCATAGTGAATATCTGGTCCTGTTGTTTGCGCTTTCTTGTATATTTTGACTTTCCGATTTTTTTTCCGCAAATAGTGTTTTCGTTTGCCTTCGGTTTAGAATTAGATGAGAATAATGACCCAGAAGCCTTTCTCGCCATGCCCCAATGTGCCATCCAGGGCCACTTGCATGTGAAATCGCAGCAGCATAAGCTCGTGCTGTATACGAAGTACTTCGGGAAAAATTAATCCGCTTTCCACCGGTACATTTTGCGACTAATGCCATATATCTTTCCGCCTGATTGGTTGTTTCATTGAAGGCAAGCCTGTCGGCTTTATTTATCATGGGTTCAATTCATTTCTGGATCTCTATAAGAAATTGTTTATCTATAGTGGTAGAAGAATCATCTTCAGTTAAATGTTTTCTTTTACAAAAATTTGCACATCTAATGTGATTACCAAGAACGTGATATGGTGCATTCTTTAATTCTGATCGCAACGCCGTGGAATTGCTTTTATTGTTCTTGATTGACGTCCTTATACCTTTGATAAGTCTTTCAAGTTTCGATATTCCTGTCACATCTTTCGCAATCAAAATTTTTCTACTTGCAATAAGGAAGGATGTATTCACGCAGAGTGTGTGTAACTTTTCACTTAGGCAACGTGTCATGTGGTAGCACATTCAATTTTTATCACTTGTCGACCATATGGAACCTTTTCTATAATGCGGGCATAAACACTGGAATCTCCATCATCTATTACATATTTGTACATGAGTCCATGCTGATCAATACTTTTGGTAAATTCCTCAACTATAACATCTTGCTCCATTGCCGTAGATGGACCAGTAAAATTTAGGCCACAGTCATGCTTTTTGGATTTCATTTTGTGTTTTTTATAATAGGAACATGCCGAACATGTTTTGCTACGAACGCCTATAAAAAGTGTTTTTTTTTGTTTCGGCTCCAATAATAATTGCTACACCCGAAGGGGCATTATAGCCATGTCCATAACTGCGTTTACTCCATCCACCGTCTATAATTACAGTTATAAAGGGTGTTCCATCAAGATTAACGTTTCCCTTATCAATAGCAATTTTTCTTTCTTCTTCACCTGCTTGTTTCATTTGTTTAAGTATATGTTCCTCCCAAGCTTCCTTAACCTTTGATGTTGTTCTACTATATGTTCCATCTGCCATAAAAGGTACATTAACTAAGGCAAATAATTCTTCACACTGACTTTTTCCTATTCCAATTGCTAAATTTGCCCAAACCATAGCTTCTGTTAGATTTGTTTCGGATGACATTGTCGGGTCTGTGCAAATAATTATAAACGTATCGCAATTGTCGCAAAAAAAATGCAATTTAGGAACAAGACCAATTCTGGTTTCCTTTGTAAATTTCCTTTTCCCCATTGTGCAATGGTTACCATGCTTTATAACTTTTTCATATTCTTTTAGGACATGACCTAAATTGACAATTCTTCGTCCTTGTAAGAGATCCGTTATACATTTGTAACTGGTATCCATTTTCACTTGCATAGGAGAATAAACGTCTAAATTCTCAATGTCAACCATTTCGACAGAATGGATATCTGAATTATCATTTTGAGGCTTCACTTCAAATTCCTGTTCCGGAATTGCACATTCAGATTTAACATTTGTTTTTTTTGTCGTTTCTTTTAGATTCTCTGCAAGAAAAAAATAATTTAAAATTATTCTATTTAAATAAAATATAAATTTACCCAAACTTTTGATGCAAGTTATAAATTTTCCTGGATTTCGTTGTTTTCTTTCTGCGTCTCGAAGCACAAATTTTACTTTTACATCCCATTTCAAATAACTTTTTATACACTAATCTTACGATTTATGGAATACGAGTACACCTAACATCAGATATAGAGAAGGAAAAACATCTGGCATATTTTGTGAATTTATCCTTATTTATTATACCACATGATTTAAAATGGGCGTGTTTACATAATATATGGGATGTACCAGCAAGGGGCGGTATCCGTTTACAATAATCAACAACAACACAACAACAACAAAATATATTATTAAACCATTTGTACTATTCTTTTGTTTACAATATGTTAAAGTTCCTGTAAGAGCAAAATATGAAAAATTAATGATAGCGTAGGAGTTACGCTTTGAATAAATTATCGATTATTATAAGTCCTTATTTCCAAGTCGATAATTTTTTATTTATCAAAATAGCTCTGTCAGGAACTTTTACAGGCACTTCTCAATATGAATTAATTAGATTCTATTGAAAAAATCTATTCAAATTCCTGTTCTGATTGAGTAAAATTTGGCGGTTTTTGTGCTATTTTATTTAATATTATATTTATTTACAGAGGTAGATTTTTTTAACCATTTTTTCTAGACTTATATCTACCTAATATATCCATAAATGCCATAATTTGTCGCCTTTACTTATTTTGAATTTAATGGTTTTGATGTACTGAACAACCTTAAATTTGAGTGTCAACCTAACAGTTCGATAAGAATCTATGGCAGTTCTTAAAATGTTCTTTTAACTTTTAACATTAATTTTAGCAATCATTTTCATCGTTTATTTTTGATTTCTACTGCGTGAAATCTGCCTTAAAGTTACTTGTGGGAAACCCACCAAAAAAATTAGAGTTTTTATTATTTATCCCCAGCTCAATTCGTAGTTTATATTTAGATAAAAATGATATCTCTTTTAGCTTTCGTACACAGCTTAATAGCATATCTTTAACAGTACTGGTTGACAGGTCCTAAATGAAAGTAAACAACACGAATGTATATTTGAGTTTTATTAGAATAAAATGTGGTGCATCCATATTAACATAAACATTTTAAAAAGAAACTAAATTGTGAGTATTGGTTGTGCAAAATGCGTATAGGGATGAACATCCATAAGGTCCCTATATTTTATTAACATAGTTTCATTAGTTTCTAATAACTGATATGCATAGTAATGTTCATCTAAATGTGATGTTCTACACAACTTCAATATAAAAAGTAAATCTTCAGCATGTATTAAATGGAATTGATTTTACCAAATTTAGCTGTGCAGAAAGGGGAAAGTATCATTTTCTTATAATCG
Source organism: Amphimallon solstitiale (assembly GCA_963170755.1). Classification (NCBI taxonomy): domain Eukaryota; kingdom Metazoa; phylum Arthropoda; class Insecta; order Coleoptera; family Scarabaeidae; genus Amphimallon; species Amphimallon solstitiale. The sequence goes on along the minus strand of OY720677.1, from coordinate 86,498,909 downwards.
TTAGATACCTGGAAATATTATTATTTAATCTAACTTACTTTAATAATTCATTACTTAATGGTAGGTATGTCTTTATCGCACTTTGTAGCAATATTATATACAACTTTTGTATCAAATACCAAATGTGTTCTGATGCTGCGGGATATTCTGACAAGATTTAAATATTAAACCCAAACATTGTTAAACACTTGGATATTTATACACAAAGGTATAGATTACAAGATAAAAATTGTTTATTCTATGTAGACTTGGTCCTTCGACAATCATATAAGGCTGAATTTTTTCTCTATTCTTGGCCCCTTCTTCAACGGGTCTTTCTATATCTGCTGGAATCTGAAAATGAATGATTTAATTATTTTTTAGTAATTAGAAACTTACATGAACGTAAATACCTTGATATGTTTAATAATTGTTTCCTGACATTCAGTAATGCTAGGTTCCAATTTTTACTTTTTCTTAGTCTTCACCTTCCCTGGAGGTGAAATAGTGCTACTAATCTATAAATTTGAATCGCAGGTTTACTATCTGAAATATTCAAATTTTTTATAAATGTTTCTCTATTCATTAACAAACACACCATCTGAAATATCGCTTGATATACTGTTAAGTAGTCCCTGAGTACATTTGTCTAAATTTGTTTTAATTTCAACCGATTTTTGAAAAAATGAATTCCATTTTACACATAAATTTAATTTTTTTGGAAAGGACGCATCGTTCGCTACGTTCACGCATACTAAAAGTATTTCGCCAATGTAATAAAACATCCTCCCATGGTTCCTTGTTCTGTTTTAGCCACGTAAAGCTGGCCAATGTGTCACCTACGAATGTTTAAAAAGAAATGTTGCAAGAAAGTTACATGTTAACTATAATTTATCATAATAAGCTATTACAGCAGATAAACTAACAGAAAATAAATACGTGTATAGGTAATTACAATTAAAAAGTTATGTAACTTGGAAACAATTTGTAAATTTCGATCAAAATTGTTATGAAAAGAAAAGCGCTGATACTCACTTGTTACTGTAGCTGTAGTAGATGTTGTACTGGCTGACAGTTTTAGATAAGTTTTTGTCACGTCCTGAAATATTTTCTTTAAATTTCGATATTTGTCTATTAATTTTCCTTTGGGTTGATTGGCCTTTTATCTTTATTATCTTTTCCACTTATGCTTGGAATATAGTAAATATTTTCATTACTTGAATCTACGCATGTTTTCTATAAAAAAAAATGTATATTTGTACACAAAAACTAAAATAGAAGTGAAATTATGTAAAATACTTTGTTTTCCAGATTTTCTTCTGAGATCCTTATAGATTTCTTATATTCCTCCAGTTGAGCTATAAATCTTACTCTTGGACCAACCTTTGGTATTATTTCTTTTAGGTGATCATTTTCTAATTTTAGTAGAGCGGCTTCATCTATCTCCTGTTCTGCAGAAGTAAATGTTTCTAATAGTACGTAACATACAGGGTGTCATTTTGAAAACGTACCACCCTCTATATTTCGGCCCCTATAGAAATTCCAAAAATATGCAAAAACACGTCAAACTTATTTTTAAGGGGGACATTTTGTAGGCTGGTTTTCAATTAAATTACATCAACCCTCTAGCGGGGGTGGACATAACCTCTAAAAATTTAAATGGAAATGGGGGTTGAGTGATACCTCATTTTAAAGGTCGTTTAACCCGCTTTTCAAAAATGCTAATTTCTTGTCCTTTATTTTTAATACTTTTGAAGAAATCAAGTCAAACCATGAACATACAAGTATCAAGTGTTTTGCAATAAAACATTAAAAAACTAATAAAAAGTAACTTATTTTATAAAATTTTAAATGCTAAATTCTTGCCTTTTCTTTTTAGCAGTTCGCGAGATATTTGGTGAAAACTGTAAAGAAGTTTAGATATCAAAAACACTTTGTGATATTGCTTTAATGAATTAAAATAAATGAAATTGAGGTATTACATAACGGTAAATTTTTAAACTATTTTTACTTCTAATATCCAACGAAATAATAAAGACGCATACTATTCAGTTAAACATTATTATTGGAATGAATGTGATTTACCTGAACTAGTACTTGTGATAGTCGTACAGGTAGTTTAACGTAGAAAAAAAAAGCCCTGGTTTAAGCATTCTTGACATTCTTGTCAAATTTTTCTTTACTTGTCACTCCATTTATTTTAGCCAAAATTACTTTATTGTAAAATTAGTTTTGCGAGGTAAAAGTTGCGATTTTATTACATTATTTTTAAAAATGGTGTTTACTCTTCAACAAAGAATTGAAATTATTCTTATTTATGGGGAATGTGGAAGATGCGCAAGAAGAACGTCAAGAATGTTTAACGAAAGGTATCCGAATAGTAATTTAAATCATAAGTATGTTCTACAATTAGTCGCTAAGTTTAGTGAAACTGGTTCCGTTGCTAACAAAAAAAGAAATATTAGCCGTGTCTTGGATGAAGCAGCACAAATAGAAGTATTAGGCACCTTTACTGCAAATCCCTCCACATCACTTCGCATTGTGGCACGCCAAGTAGGAATGTCTCACGAAACAGTAAGGAAAGCACTAAAGTTAAATAAGTTTCACCCCTATAAAATGCAAATTCTACAAGAGCTTTTTGACGACGATTTCGACAGAAGGATTGAATTTTGTGAAACAATGACGGATTTTATAAATGAAAACCAAAATATCTTGTACAATATTTGCTTTACTGATGAGTGTACTTTTTTTCTTAAAGGGCATGTTAACAAGCAAAATTGTCGCTACTGGAGCGATGAAAATCCGCGACTTTTTAGGGAAGGTCACACACAGTATCCAGAAAAAGTTAACGTTTGGGCTGGTATCCTTGGGAATACTATTATTGGACCTGCCTTCATTGAAGGAAATCTAACTGGTGAGCTCTACTTAAATTTGCTTGCAGAAATAATAGACCCCTTAATAACAACTACTTTGGAAAATCAAATTGATGCGGCTGGTAACATGGTTTTGCAAGAAGATCTTCTACACTTCCAACAAGATGGAGCTCCACCACACTACTATCTTCCAGTTAGACAGTGGCTAAATGATAGATTTCCTGGCAGATGGATTGGTCGAAGAGGAGCAATAGAATGGCCACCACGATCACCCGACTTATCGCCTTTAGATTTCTTCCTATGGGGGCATCTAAAATCGATTGTTTATAAAACACCGCCTCGAGATTTGCAAGATTTAAAGAGAAGAATAACAGCTACATGTAGAGAACTTCAGGCAGAAGTGTTTCGAAATGTTAGAGAGGAGTTTGAGAGTAGACTTTATCACTGTTTAGAAAATAATGGACAACATATCGAAAATTTTATAAAATAAGTTACTTTTTATTAGTTTTTTAATGTTTTATTGCAAAACACTTGATACTTGTATGTTCATGGTTTGACTTGATTTCTTCAAAAGTATTAAAAATAAAGGACAAGAAATTAGCATTTTTGAAAAGCGGGTTAAACGACCTTTAAAATGAGGTATCACTCAACCCCCATTTCCATTTAAATTTTTAGAGGTTATGTCCACCCCCGCTAGAGGGTTGATGTAATTTAATTGAAAACCAGCCTACAAAATGTCCCCCTTAAAAATAAGTTTGACGTGTTTTTGCATATTTTTGGAATTTCTATAGGGGCCGAAATATAGAGGGTGGTACGTTTTCAAAATGACACCCTGTATATTTATGCCAATAATATATACAGTATGCTAACTAGAATGTAGTAAAATCTGTTTCATGTGGCAGCTGATAAAACTGTATCACTGTTGTCAAGAGCCGCCGATATGTGTATAAAGTATAAAGCAGTATTACTACAAACCACATGTGTACTAAAAACAATAGTATATTGTAGACCTAGGCGGTAAAGTGGCAATTTTCCAGACCGAAAGAAGGTATGGACGGGCGAGGCGTAGCCGAGCCTGGCCGCTTCTTGAGGTCTGGAAAAACCACTTTACCGCCATGGTTTACACATAATTTTTTATCCTACACAAAACAACTAGTCTATATGAAACATTTTTTATTTAAATAATTTTAAGAACTCGTACAAAATTTAACTTAATTAATTGTTTGAAATATTAATGTTAAACACTGGATTATTAATTGTACAACTAGGAAATGTCATATTTGTGAGCTCCTCAGACCTACACGCTCCAGCAACTCCAATTATTAATACCACCTACAACAAATAATACATTGTCTTATACAAAATAAAAATTAGCCTGTTCCTTTACCTTTGTCATTAGGTACATTTCGTCTGGAGCTTCTCTTAGAAATGTATTTATTTCTTGTGCACTGAAGGTTCTCGATTTTTTGGCAACATGTCCAACAGATTGCTTTTTCAGAAAAGCTGTTACTTTTGAATAGCTACCAATATTAACATTATGCTTAACTGCCATTGTTGCTTTTAGCATCGAGTGAATTGACCATAATGTGGAAGACTTATATTTCTCCGATAATTCGGAGATATAGGTTAGAATTACACTTTCAGTATATCTTTTAACTTTCTTTGTTGTACACCAATCCATAAAAAGTTTATATTGTGCATTATATTTCTGCTTTGATTTGTTCGGTAATAAATTTAGCGTTACTTCTTTGGCTTTCTCAGTAATTTCTTCGGGTGTGCAGCTGTCCATGTTTTCATCGGTGTTGGAAATATTAGAAGGTCCAGCACATTCCATTGTTGAATGTCTAATAAATGGAAATAAAAAATAGTCTTTTCAATCTTAATAATGTGAAATTGATTCTTATTTACCTGGCACAATATTTAATTATTCAATTTGATTTGACAGAATGCAGCCGAAATGACACAACAAAACAATTCAATTGATGCGCCACCTAGCGGTGATACTGTCAAACTAGTTACTTTTCTTGGCTAGACGTACAAAAAGAAATTTTCTTGCCTAGACGTGCAGATATACACTTTCACGTTTCCATAGAGCCGCGAAAATTTAGTTTTGGAATAGTGTAGGATAAAAAATATTATATTTCCTAATTTCAAATGTTTTATTGTGAAAAATTTGTTAGGTATTTAGATTTATAGCCGACTTAAAAAAATAATATAAATGTTATAAATAAAAAAAAACACACGTCTGATTTTCAATTCTTGTTGGGCCGTCACATATAATAATTCTTTCACAAAATTATATATTCTGTTGCATGGGTCACAATGTTTTGGCAACAAAACGTGTCTCCTACACATCACCCCCTTACAAATTGATTGAAATCACTTCTAAAAATAGAACTGCGGCAATACTAGAAATTCTTCAGACACCACCGTAAAAAAAACTGTAAACATGGTTGGTTTTTGGGTGCCTTAATATTAAGCGTCACTATACATTACTAAGTAGCAAAATACTGATACTGTTACTCAATTTATTTATAATACTTTTTGTCGATTTTGTATAAATGCATCGTATGAAAAATGTCAGCGATTGGGATGAATATCAGGAAACATCATTATTATATAATAAAAACCTTCATTTGAAGGTTTCAATTAACACATCACATTCCCAATCTACTAGCAATTTTTCTACGTTTTCCGTACTATAATCAAACTGATATTAAAAATATTAATATGCATAAATTATATAAACTGAATTTTAAATATATATATATATCAATGTATGTAGGTACTTACATTTTATGAAGACAAGCACGCAAATATGTCGACACTCACTAGTGGAAAATACATGATGATACAAACACAGAAGCTGATGTGATCACATATGGTGAAATTACGGAAATTAGTTTAGGGCTACTACTCAGATTAGATGTACCCTACAAAATATAGTCTTATAAGCAGCAATACTTGCTTCTAAATAAGCCGTTGGTTTTCAATATGGGAAAACTATTCCTTTAACATTTTTTGTTCAACAAATTTTAGATGGTTGTTTGAATCGCTTATTTTTCTAGACTCAACCAATTATTGGTTAGTTCAACATTTTATATTTAACATTCTAAAAAAGTTTGAATTAACATTTCTTGTTCTCTCAGTGTATGACATTCCTCCTAACAAAATGGAGGTAATGCCACATTTTTACTAGTAATTTTGTGCCCAATAAAATTATGGTTTTAAAAGAAACACTAAATAGGTATACTAAATTTTACAGGAAAAAAAAATGGAATATAATTTAGGTCGCACTTCAGAAGCAAAAAAAATGTTAAAACCCAAAAAAATTTTGCAAATAAGTTTTTGATTTCTGGAAAATTTACTATTTTAAACTGGCAAATACACACTTCATCTAAGTGATTACTCATGCACAACAATTAATTTTTTAATGAATTACAGTGTAACACAAATCTGATTGGAAAAACAATTTAATGGTTTCCAGCAATACAGAAACACTCCAATTGTAGACTTTTTTACTTCTATATTGAAGTGTCAGGAGTACTGTAATTTGGGAAGGTTTTAATGAGCTCAAAGCAATGTACACCAAATAAATCTTTCAAACATATCAAAGCAACAATTGTGTAGTATTAAATGCTATTTATATTTTTCACCAACCCTCCTCCCACCATGAAAAAAATTCTGATTATGTAATAATTTATTAGTCATATATTTTTTGGTCATACTTGACCAAATACAGATATCATGTAAAATAACCAACTAGGCAATTTTACCAAGAAGGAACGAGTAGCTCAAAGCTTATCCCTTTTGAAAAATTCCCAGCTGTGTTCCTTTTGAATAATTAAATTTATATTATATGAAATTACATTATGAAAAGGCATAGATAAGAAAACCGATAAAAACTGATTTGGCATCAAATGTATATAGTTTAGAGCATCGTTTCTCAACCGGTGGGTCGCGACCCCTAGGGGGGTCGCGTTTGTTTTGAATAATTAAATTTATGTTACATGAAATTACATTATGAAAAGGCATAGATAAGAAAACCGATAAAAACTGATTTGGCATCAAATGTATATAGTTTAGAGCATCGTTTCTCAACCGGTGGGTCGCGACCCCTAGGGTGGTCACGTTTGTTATTAAAAGGGGTCGTAGTCTGTTGAAAAATAATAAGACATCGAAACATACAAACTATACAAAAGATTCGTTTATTAAAGGAATAAATTTTAGTTTCGTGTTATAAAATTAAATATTACAATGTAATAAATAACAACATTAAAAAATAAACTTTTAGCTTACTTTATTTAATTAAACTGATAAATCATAAACATTAATTAATTAATGCGATATTTGGCATTGTTTCTCACTTAAAAGTATTTCTATACGTGGATCATCATTGCAAACACTCATAAGTAAATTATTTTCGAGTGATAACAGACGATTTCTGTATTTAGTTTTCAAAGCCACCATAGACGAGAAACCTTTTTCGCATAAGTAAGAGGTAGCAAAGGGTATTAATGTTCTCAAAGCTTCCGTTACTAGGCTTCCGTATTCACATCGTCGTGCAAGCCAAAATTTATCTAAATCTTGAGATAAAAATTCCAGTTGTAAAGTTTTATCAGCCGAATAGCTCAATGAGTTGATTGTGAGTCTCAGTTCGTAACTCGGCAGCTGCAACAATATTGTCATCAAACAGATTGAGAACCCATCTTTTCGATAAATCATTATTGTCATTTGGAAAATATTCTAGTAACTGAATCTTCAATTCACCTAAATGCGTTTTCATGCTCTCCAACAGACGATCAATAACTGAATTTTCTAAATTCGAATTTTTGTTAATATAATCAGAAGTTGCAGTAAATGCATCAAAATTTCGTTTTTCAAGGCGTATAATCCAAATACTAAGCTTCTTGATAAAGGCATTGGCTTTATCTGTCATAAGTAAAATATTTTTGTTACGGCCTTGTAAACTGGTATTTAAGTCATTCAAATGTGAAAATATGTCACTCAAGTAAGCCAATAGTAATAAAGATTCTTTATCTTGTAAAAATTCTAAAAATGAACTCTTTTTATCTGTAAAAAAGATTTTTAATTCATCTCGCAATTCAAAAAGCCTTGTAAGAACTTTTCCACGCGACAGCCATCTCACTTCAGAATGGAAAAGCAGTGAATGGTTATCGACACCCATTTCTTCGCAGAGTGTGGAAAGCAATCTAGTTTGCAACGGTCGGCTTTTGATAAAATTAACAATTTTAACATCTTGTGATAAAACATTTTGTAAATTGTTCGGCATCTTTTTTGTGGCAAGCACATGTCTGTGAAGAAAGCAGTGCGTCCATTCCACATGCGGCATAATATCTTTTAACTTTACTATCACGCCACTGTTCTTTCCTGTTATCGCTTTTGCGCCATCAGTACATACTGACTGCAATGCATTTATTCCAGTCCAAGTTTTCGTTTTGTGTTGCTTCAATAAATGTGTTAAAAAGTCCTTCGCCTGATGCTCGACCAGGAATTGATTTACAAAACATCATATTTTCTTTAATAGACTCCTCACATTCATAACGAACAAAACATAAAAATTGCGGCAAGTTCGATATGTCTGTTGACTCGTCAAACTGAATGGCAAAAAATTCACTTAATTTAACTTTTTCAATTATTTGGTTGTGAATATCGACAGCCATTTCATTAATACGACTCGATATTGTATCATTTGAAAGGGGTATAGTTTTTAATTTTTTAGCTTCTTCTGGACTTATCATCATATTGACCATATCAATGGCAGCAGGTAAAATGAGCCTTTCCGCAATAGTATGGGGCTTAGATTCCCTCGCGACTCGCAGTGCTACTAAGTAGGATGCATGAAGTGCCGCAGTTTCATTACGGCTGGATTTTTTTATAGCAATTTGTTGATTTTTCAAAACAAGTGACTTACGCTCGAAGAATTCTAACGGTTTGCCTTGTACAGACGGGTGTCTTGTTTCCAGATACCGGAGTAATTTTGAAGGCTTCATGCTTTCTGCAGATAGGACTTGAAAACAAACAACACATTGTGGCTTGTCATCCAATGCAATAAATCCATATTTCAAATATGTGTCGTTGTATAAGCTGATCTTTTTCTTCACCGTTTCACCAGACGTAGAAGGAACACTTCGTTTTGACACAAATTTGTCCATTTTAATTTAACTTTTTAACCGATTTTTCACTGTTATCTATTTTTAAAAACATTAAACACTGAGGGAGTGAGATAAGATAGTTCTTGTATGTACTTGCTTCCATATGCTGCTATTTCAGTAAAAATGAAAATAACAATGAAGCTCTGCCTTGCGTCCTTTTGTTTTTATAACTGAAGCAATTAACATGTACGAACCTGTAATAGCGTAGGTATGTGCCACGGGATGCGCGAGCGGCTTATTTGACAGGTTTGCGCAAGTACACCGCACAGGTTAAAACCTCGCCTAGGACAGTCGTAAGTTTATAGACTCTCAAATAAACGGGCGCGATTTATACGTCCGAAAATTTATATTTATAATGCGCGATTTAGCGTTTTTATCAGCTGGGGGAGCTCTGAAAAAGTTACTATTTATGAAATTAGTTATTTAAAATAATATATTTTAATTGATTATGACCAATATTATGATAAGTTCGGAAGGAGACAAAAACATATTTTTTTTACAATATCGAGACGTAATAAAATAAAATAATAAAAATTATTTATTAAACGTAGGAATAAACAATTAAAATGTTATAATATGTAATTTTATAGTACGGGGTCGGGAGACTTTTTACTTAACTTTTTGGCGTTTTCGTGGGTCGCGACATAAAAAAGGTTGAGAAACGATGGTTTAGAGAGAGAGAAAGAGAGAGAGCACAAAAATTTAAAAAGTATTTCGTTTTATATAATATATCAAAATCTAGTTACAGGTTATATATTTTTGGGAAGGTGTGCCACACGATATGTTTTGTAAACTTTCAAAAAACCGGACTCAAAATTTTATTAATTGAAACAATAGTACCTCATTTCCGCTAATCCCGGCCTCTGTGATCGTTCTTTGTGTCCTTTTGTCCTTGAGAAAAAGTAGAGACTCAAACGCCCACCATTTGACTGATTGGGAAGCACCGGCACCACTCTTCTCTTTCTTTGCCTCTCTTCGGAAACAGGTAATTAAATTCTTCACCTTGTTCCCCCCAGGCGTAGTTTTTTAAGTTTTTGTCTTTAAATGTACGGTGTTTTGGGTTCCAGAGAACCTCTCTACTCCGGTAAAGTTCAATTAGTTCACTGGTTTTGGTCTTCGTCCATTCGTTCTCACTACAATCTTCCATCTTGACAGAAACACAGCGAAAACACATACGAAATCACCGAAAACACCTGCAGCTGAAGTACACACGTGCACTGACGGTCGTGGGTTGAGTAGGGAGGTGGGATGCTAGCGCACGACGTCAGTTCTCCACTAGTGTCCTACAAGTTGCTAGCGCAAAGCGCGCAGCAACAAATCTTCCACTTTTAGTTGTCAACTTTCTTTGATCTTTACCGACACTCCGCGGGAAACAAAAATTTAGTGGAAGATTCGTCTCTCCGCAAGTGGAAGACAGAAAAAGTTGCTGTATTTTGTAGAAAAAGCAACCAATTGCCGCAACTAGTGGAAAACTTAGTGGAAGACTTTGGTGTAAACACAGCTTAAATGAAAATTAAAGAGTTTATTTAACAATTCTTTTTATTGAAGTAGCACTTGACAATTCTAGTACAAGAAACTACTTGACTAAATACATTGCGTTTTCATATATTTATAACATCTTAAAAACTAGATATCAATGTTCTCAGGCGATAGGTGCATTTCCTCGAAGAGTGGCGTGAGAATCTGCATCTGCTCGTGTTGTTTTCCAGTAATTGTCTTTCTGAATATTTCACTATCATATCGCACAGGTGTTGTTTACTACTATTGCTATTTCTGCGTATTCTGGTACCGTAACGCCACCGGCCCTAGAAGGAAATATCCTCTTGGATTTTCAGAGACAAGGGGTGTTTACTTCTTTCTTGCACACAGGTCTTCTTTTCTTCGTTTTCTTTTTTCTTTTCTTCTTGTTTCTGTCCTTTTCTTCGTGGTGATACCATCTTTTTCCTTTGATATGTGTATCGGATCAATATGTATATAACAAATAAACATATTAATATCGTTATTATTATTATTATCCATATGGTAATTGGTTGTTCGTGAAATTTCACTTAATTTAGTGCTGCTATTTCTTCATTTAATTCTCGTAGTCCATTGTGAATTTTGGACAGGTTGTTCAGATGTAATTCTTGGATTTCCTTTACGTTTGCGATATCGGTTTCTTCATTAATTTGTATAGTTTGTTCGCCCTCCAACTGTGGGATTTTCGGTATCTTCAGTGACTGCCGTGATTCGTAAGTTTGGAACAATATTTGTTGGACTTTTACTGTACATTCTGTTGTTAATGTAAGAATGTATGTCCCTTGGATTTTCTCCACTTCTTGTTCATCTTGACAATATTTGTGTATTGTTAGAGGTTCGGGAAGAGTTATCAACCATTGATTGCTTGCTAACTTTGTTGATTGAATATCTTCGATTGTGGTAATCGCCTAGATACAGGTGTTGTAATTATTTGAATATGTTAGCAGCTGTGTTTCGCATATGGAACTGGTGCTTAATACTTGAGTTTCCATTTGATCACAAATGTACCCGTTTGATTTCATTTCAAAACATTGATCGTCCGAAGCAATAAATTTCGGATCGTTTATGGCTACATATTTTGTGGATGGGATAATTTGTTTGAAATTAGTTCGGTTTACATATATCGGAAGGGGATACAATCTATAATAGGTGTAAGGTTCGGTTTCTGCAAGTGATACATAAATAATAAATACAATTGTGTTTTCCTTTATGTATGCTTTTAATTTTAAAACATTATTTAGATGATGAATATTAATAAATGTGGGATCGACTAATAATTTATAAGGAACTATTACCTTTTCAATTTCTATAATTTCACGCAGTAAATCATCGGAATTAATTATTGATGAATGAAATGTTTGTGATCTTGCAAAAGTCAATGCAGTTATTAGAGTTTCTGTAATTCTTATATTTCCCGTTAAAAATATCATTTGATTGAAAATTGCATAAATGTGAATTCTAAATTCGTTTTCTATTGACCGATACTCTGTGGCTTTAAAATTTGATTACTTTGGATGGCGTTAATTGTTTTGTTAAATTGATTCACTGAATCGATCGTTAAAGTTATTTGCTTTTCTACTATACTTTTTATATTATTCTGATTGTTGTTTATTTCGTGTATTAATTTGTCGTATCTCTCCGCATCTTCTTGATCTAAATTGCCCGTTATTGCCTTTACAATTCCTCCTACAAAATTGAATGCACCTCTTTTTGTTCTACTTTTAGGTAACAATTCATTAATCCGAGTTTTCATTAATTCTATATTATATTCTAATATCTTATGATAATCTTCTAATTCTAATGCGTAACTATCTCTAAATTTACCTCTTCTGGTCGTAATTGTTATCCACTGATTCACCTATTTTTTAATTCCTTAGCATCTAGTAGTATGTTATCTAAGTTATATACATTAATAAATTTCCAATAGGTATAGATATTCCAGGCTGATCCTAACCTGACAGGTAACAGTCCTGTATTGTCGTTTACTTTGTTTAATTCGACGTCCCCGGTTGTTCCGATGAGGATGCATCTGGAACAAATCCGTATTTTAGATTTTTGATATGTACTTTCTTTTCTTTATTGTTCTTGTCTGTGATAACTAGGGAGCGGAATCAAGCGAGCTAAACTACCACGGAGCCACAACCGTGAAAAGAAATAATGTAAACAACTGCGTGTTGTTTACATTATATCTGAATAGCACTAATTCATAGGGCGAACTGCAACATCTGTTTACGCTCGACAAAAGACCGAGAATCAGAGAAAAGGGCAATAAAATAAGGAATTTATGAGGTAAAATTCTTTATACACGGGCATAGATATCGGCGTCAGGAGTGTTTAAAATTTATTATATTTACGTTATATTTCCAAGAGAAATAAAATTTTCATTTATACCTTACGTTAGTTTCCTTGTTTCATTGTTTTAACTGTTAATTACGTACTTCGTAATTTTTGTAATAGATCCTGCCGGTTCATTGAATCTACTTCTTCCATTTATATCGACGTAAGTGTTAATTGGATTTTGTTAAGATTAAGATTAAAATTTTTAGTTATCGTTTATTTAGATCTAGAACATTGTTTATGTTACTTTTTCAGATATGATATGGAAGAACGTCGAGAAATACATCGTGAAACAATGGCGAGTTGGATTGAGGGTCATACTGATTGTATGTCCATTGTCAGTGATTCCGATATTTATTGCAAAGTCTGTAAAATATCGTTACAGAATGCCAAAAAATCGAACGTACAACGTCACTTAGCATCGCTAAAACATACACAGAAATTGGACCCGTTGAAAGCTGACAATTTTAACGAAGAACTCTGTGAAGCTTTAATGGCGGCTAATATCCCATTAAAGAAACTTGGCAATCCCACTTTCAAAACATTTCTCCAAAAATATACTGGTCGACATGTTCCTGATGAATCCACCTTACGCAAATGTTATGTTTCTAAGTGCTTCACGAAAACAGTAGAATGCATTAGACATCTTTCAAATCAGTACCTATGGATAAGTGCCGACGAAACTGTCGATATATTAGGACGCTGTGTGGTAAATATTGTAGCTGGTGTACTACATCCAACTATTCCATATAACGCATATGTAATAGCATCTAAAGTTATAAATACAGTTGATGCGGAAACAGTTGCTAAAACCATTGACGAGAATTTGCACAAAATGCTTCATTCGGACGACAGGTACAGGGAAAAATTACTTTTATTTGTTAGTGACAGTGCCGCATATATGTTAAAAACAGGCAGACTATTAAAGGAAACATATCCTTATATGCTACATATTACTTGTGTAGCACATGCTCTCCACAGAATCTGTGAATATATCAGAGACAACTATCCGGAAGTTGATAGACTTGTATCGGCTTTTAAAAAAGTTTTCAGAAAAGCACCATCGAGAGTGGCCCTTTACAGGGAAAAACTTCCATCTTTGTCACTGCTTCTCTCGCCAGTAATAACTAGATGGGGAACATGGCTGGAAGCTACTAGTTTTTATGCAGAGAATTTCGATAGTTTACAAAATTTCGTTACATGTTTAAATGACGATGCTCGAAGTATTTCTGAGTGCAAGGAACTAACACAAATCCCAAATTTAAAAAATCAACTGTTATGCCTTCAGGAACACTTTGGAAATTTGCCTAAACTAATCACATATTGTGAAAATCGAAATCTCAAACTAAAAGATGGTTTAACCCATTAGATGCGGCTATTAATAATTTCAAAAGTATTCCAAGTGACTTCTGATGTGGCATTCGGCAAAAGTTAGACGTAGTTTTTAATAGAAATCCAGATTTAATAACTTGGGAGCGGAATCGAGCGAGCCATGACTCATCGCTCATGGGTGCACTATTGAAATGTTGTATTTTTAAAGAGGTTTTAATTTTATTTATATAATTGAATAACAACTCATAAAATACAAAATACATTATTATTTGTTGATTTTGTTGTTCAAGTCGAGTAAAGGAGTATTAATATTCACCAGCAATACTTTCTCAAGGTTCTCACTGATAACCGCCGTATTGTTTTTCAATACCTTCTTGACTTCGTGTGGACCTGCGAATTTGGGCGTTGTCTTATTTCTATTTCCTACTGTCTGTTTTAAATATACCTCTTGTCCGGCTTGTAAGGGTTTTGTCTTGAGTTGGGTGTTACGTTTTTCCACTGTTTTCACTTTTTGATCTTGCATCTTTTCTCCGTGGTTTTCGTATAATAATTTTAGTATATTAACATGCTTTGTTAAGTAATTATTGTAAAAATCTTTGTCATAACACAAATCGAAAGGATCATGTACTTTAGTGTGGCCTAGAGTCAGTTCTAAAGGTGTTAATCCGGTTGCCGAATGTATTGAATTATTGTATCCTATAATAGCTAGTTTCATAAATTTTTCGATATCGTGGGAGGGGTGATTTTCGCTTAGCAGTCGCACGTTGAATGTAAACGTTCTATGTTTGAATTCGAATTTGGATTATATGGCGTTGTTATTTGTATTTTTATTTTATATTTATCTAATAGTTCTTTCACATAATCATTCGTAAATTCTGTACCCCCGTCCATTATGACTTGCTCAGGTATACCGTATAAAGAGAAATACGTAATTAATGTGTCTACTAGTTCTACTGCATTTTTACTTTGTATCTTGAAAGCTTGACCAAAGTTTGTAAATGCGTCTACTGTTCAGAATATTTTTCCTGCTATGGTGAATGTGTCTAAATATATTTTTTCGAACGGTTGGTCGATTTTTTCCGTAATATTTAACTCAGGGTGTTGTGCGTGCCTATCATATTTGTTTCGGTTACAGATTTCACAGCGTTTTATATATACAGAGATTGTCTCTTTCATATTTAACCAATAGTACTTGCGTTGTAAATGTTGTAATGTTTCATTGACTCCACGGTGATTTGTTTTTCCCTCGTGGTAATTTTTTATTGTTTCTAATTGCTGCTCTGGATCTGTAATTGTTTGCAACTTTCGTAGACAGCGACGAATTTAGGGTCAGTTGTCGTTGAAATGTTTAATGTATGTATTGCATAAGTCTCGGTATATTGATTCTTGTTCACAATAGATAAAATGCTTACCATTACTCATGTAATCCCTAATGAACTCCATTACTTGTTGCTCGTTGTTATTTCTCGGGATTTGGACCTTATAAATCTTTTTTCCTTGTTCCCGTTTGAAAGAAATTTTGTTTTTGTCCATGGTGGAAGGAGGTATTGGTGTGCTGCCGCGCAGCGCCTCCCACTCATTCTTCTAGACGTGACGTCACAGTCGAAGCCAGAAGCTCCGTTTGCAATGCCTTAACGTGCGTAATAAATGAGAAATAACAGTTTTCGATGGAGTTTTTAATTTTCGCTTCACTTTTTCCGTTAAATAGTGGTAGGATAGGATCATCTGTAGATTGTAACCTAGTAAAAAAAAAAACTCTCAGGATGTTATATTTTTTATTAAAGCAAAACTATACATACTATCAAAATAAAATAGGTCTATGGTATGGAAAAAAATAGAAATTAAGTAATGTCAGTTTTTGCGATTAGTGAATTTAGACATTTTTCGCTGTAAATTTCGTTTACAATTTTGAATACTTATTTTCTTATTCAAGTCTCGAAGCCGTATGTATGTACGAGTTCTAGCTAGGCAATGGAGAACTTCTCTAGGTATGTTAGTAGACAATTGTTGGACAGTTTTGTTAACTAATTGGTCAAACAGTCCCTTTTCATCTGCGAGAGAATTTTTGTGCCACTTCAAAAAAATATCGTTCATGGCTTGTGTCACTTTTATCAATTCTTCATTAGGGTATAACAAATTTCCTCTTGAAATTAACTGCAGCCAATCTGGAATGTTTTCGGAAGCTGTCATTATTTGTCTAGTGGCTACGCCGAGATCTTTATATTTATGACGAAATCTGTGGGCCACATATGCAGCAATATATTTCAAAGATTCTTTGTTGATATGCTCTTTAAATTCCTCGATTTCAAAACTCTCCAAAACATGTTCCATTTCAGTTGTCATTTGGACATTTGATAAATCCATTGCAATAAAACAATCATCGGCTAAAGCTTCCATGTCATCCGTAGAAATTCTGTTTACAACATTTGGACAACTTTGATTACTCTGAGGATTGTGACTTTTGGGAAAACATTTCTCTTCCAGCATGGGATTTATTAAGCAAATCGCTTCGTTGTCATCCACTGTGTTTTTGTTCGCTGTAAACACTGCAGCTGAATGCTTACCAAGAATATACCACCTTAAGCGGTATTTAATATCAAGAGCGGTTGGATGATCACTTTGCGCTCCCATTCCTCGAATATAAGAGAAAAAAGTTTCGAGGATGTCTTGATTGAGTCTATAAGTGAGCAAATATTTTAAATCATATTTGTCATGTAAATAATTATACATTTCTTTTAAAGATTTATTACTTAGGAGTATCCCTTTTTGAAACTTAATTAACCCTTTATGTTTCCCAACAATTGATGCAGAAACTGCTTTGCTCATTTGATCCAATAATGCACTCTGCAATGTTGCATCTGTGCCAAACGCATTACAACCTTTGTGACTTCCATATTTTGTTCGAGCATTGAAGAGATCAAACCAATCATTGGTAAGTTTGATAAACTCACTGATTTTTTTCCAGTTTAAATTTGGTACATTTCCTCTTAAACCACAATATTCTATTGCTTTCGCTATAGTATTAGAAAGTAATTGAGCAGCAGGACGAACTTTCTGACGTTCGGTACCTTTTAAATCCAAATGGTATCTACTTATTTTGAAGGCAATATTCAATTCAGAGTTCGACAGAGTCAATAAAAATTCAAAACATGATTTTTCAATTATAGTCTCATCGTCGATTTTAAAACCGTCATCCAGAATGTGGTTTCTTAGAAGCTTCAGTAAATGAGGGATGTCAGCAAACACAAAAATCTTTAAATTACTGTCACATGGATGAATGAAACTGCAACTTTCATCATGTCGAATTTTCAATTCAGACCACAAGCCTAAATTTCCGCTTCCCATGTCACTAGTAATAGATACGACAATAAATCCGGCTTTGTATAATTCAGAAATGACGTTAAATATTATCTCCTTTGTTATATTCTGGTCATATTTGTAATAAATTGGTTGCTTCCAATTCCCAGTCAAACAAACCCCTAGCCATTATGGTCTGACAACATCTGTGGGGGCCAATTTTTTGTTGTTGTTTTTTATCAATTTCAATTTTATTCGATATATAAATCTCATCAAAGCTGAGAACTGTCAGACGTTCTAAAGTTGTTAGAGTTTTAGCCTTACCTTTCATTAATCCTACCACATCATGTAGCAAACCTGGATCTAAACTTAGCTTTGCTGCCCAAGCTCTCAGAGTTGACAATGCTGGCAATGGAAAGTTATTTTTCCTCAAATATCGATACGCTCTGGGACTAACACTTCTTAAAGAGATGGCTGCTGCCATGTCTTCTCCTGTCCACTTGATATTTTTCTTCAATGGATTTAATAAAACTTTGATTTGCCCCGGAGTGAAAACCTTTTCAAGTGCTGCACGTATTGATTCGGGCAACATTTTCTTTTGCTCCTCCAACCGTTGTTGAATAATTTGATTTTCACTTGTCAGATTTTCGACATCTTTTTTAAGAGATTTATTTTCATCCTCCAAAGCAGCAATTTTCTTACGCAATTCAACAACATCATCTGCATTTGAATTTGTATCATTGCCTCTAAAAACGTATTTGAAAATTACAAATGTATATATACCGGGTGTTTGATAAAAGACGCCGCATTACGTAACTTCGTTAATTATTATCCGATTTCAATAAATAAAAAAAGTATAAAAATGGTTTGACAAACTCTACAAAGTGACCCTAAACTCATTTTTTTTCAACGCTGTCTTGAATACTTAACGATAGTCAACTTTTTTTTTTTAAATGGACACCTGCATTTTTTTTTCTTTATTCTGGTAATAATTTTTTTCTGAATCTAGTGATGTTCATTTAGTTTTCATTTGATAAATAATTAATTGAAAAAAAATCATCTTTATTGTTCGTTTTTTTTTAAACTATTGTGGTGCAAATCGTTGTCACCTTCCCTATCATTTTATGCAGTCATGGATAAGTCATTTGCACCACAATGGTTAAAAAAAAAACGAACCATAAAGATGATTTTTTTTTAATTAATTATCCACCAAATGAAAACTAAATAAACACTACTAGATTCAGAAAAACATTATCTACCAGAATAAAGGAAAAAAAAATACAGGAGTTCATTTAAAAAAAAAAGTTGACTATCATTATCATTACGGATTCAAGACAGCGTTGAAAAAAATGAGTTTAATGCCACTTTGTTGAGTTTGTCAAATCATTTTTATAGTTTTTTATTTATTGAAATCGGATAATAATTAACGAAGTTACGTAATGTGGCGTTTTTTATCAAACACCCGGTATATAAGCGCATCAGTAAACTTACATTTCAGATTCCACATTAAAATTATTAGGTCCTGCTTCCGTTTTTTCAGCACTTTTTAATACTTCTTCGGCCAAAGTGTGTCTTGCCCTTTTTAGAACCCGCTGTGATCTGTCATTGTCCACCTTTCTTTTCGCTGACAAAATTGGTAAATGCAGCATCGGTACAGCATCAGCCTTTAAATTACGAGCTCTTTTGGGGGTATAGCCTAACAATTTCTGGTACAAAGGTATTTCAAAGCAGGATTCATCAAAATGTATAGAGCACACAGTTGCTAAAAATTTATAGGTTAACTATCCATTTTTTTTACAAACATTTATACTCTTTTACCATTCTTCAGATTCACATGATCCTTCCTGTGGCAACTTGCAAGCCACTTGTTTGCCATTTCAATGTCTTTCGGAAATGTAAAGTACTTTACAGTGCTGCCTTTTGTCTTCTTATTATAATTGGCACAACCATAAACAGCACAACCCGGCATTTTTGCAGTTACTAACACGCCTATACACCTCAGTATGTTCTTTAATTCCCAGGAAAACAAAAACTGACACTTCAGACTTCTCTAAAAAACTGTTTAACTCTATTTGTCTACCGAGTTCACTCGGCAACCTACTTCGATTGCTACGTCATGCGCAAGCACTACCAAAACGCGGCCCGCGGCTGGCACACCAATACCTCCTGCCACCATGTTTTTGTCTAAGTATGTATAAGTAATGTGGTACTGTGGGTTTTTACAATCGATTGCTTCATCCATCGATGGTATCGTTGATTTCGGTTCATCGTTTTCGTTGGAATGTACTGTTTCCGTCGGTTCTTCTTTATTTAATTGATTTGGTTGTTGATCAACGTTATGATCTTCTGGTGGATGTTCTGGTGGTGCTTGTGATGGCTGATTTGTTCTCTCTTCTCTTTCTATGATTTCTTGAATGTCGTTTAGGGCCGGTTGTACCATCTACAGTTAACTCTCTGTTCAAGCGATCTACTGATCAGAGATGACGCTGATTCAATGCCTAATGCGTTGTACAAAAACGAATAAGAGGACAGTCAATTGACTATCGCTCAGAGTCAGTTGGTAGTAAAGAATATAGTACATTTGCTAGATACTTCAACTAAAATACGCGTTTAGAGAGTAGAAAACAGAGAAAGAGACAGAAAAATCCAAAACAGAAGGCCTTAAAATTCGTATTTACCTAAAAATCGGTTTTGCACATGTTTTATAATGGGCCTAATAAACATGTTAGTTATATTTATCGTACTTTCTGTTCGTTCATTTCGTTTAAAGCAACAGAACAGTCTAAACATCATTTAAAATTTAATCTATTTTTTATATTTTACGGCAATTTTTCGAATTTTTTAAGTAAGTTTATTATATTATTTATTTTTATATGCAATACATTCCTTTTTTTAGTATGGATAAAAGAAGAGCTTCAAATTTCTCTGCTAAAGAAGAAATTTTAATTACTTTGGTAAGAAAATACAAACATGTATTAGAGAATAAGAAGACAGATTCGGTATCGAATAAAAAGAAAATTGAAACCTGGAGTGAGTTAACTAAAGATTTTAATGGAATGTGTGGAGGTGTTTTCCGTGATACAAGAATATTAAAAAATAAATATGACAATTTAAAGAAGAGGACAAAGGAAAAGTTTGCCAGGGAGAAAGCCAATATTCACAAAACTGGCGGTGGGCCACCTGAAAACTCTACAATTTCAAATATTGATATAGAAATAAAAGATTTGATAGGAGTACAATTAACAGATCGGGAATCTGAATTTGTGGGATTGTGACACATAATATGTATTGCTTGTTATGCAGATTGGCCATAATTATGCTGATCTATCAGAAACAAGTTTCGTTGAGACTGAAGTGGAAATATTAGAACGTAAAATTGAATGCTTTCTGTGTGTATAAATCCATATTACATATTGTTTAATTTTATAGATGAAGAGCCAACATGCTCCAATTGGTCCACATATAATCCCAAAATGTTGAGGACACCGAATTCATAGGCCCTAAGAAGAAACACGCCTAACAAAGGTAAAAACAAAAGTATAATTACCAAAGGAATTATATATATGTTTAAAATAAACATGTTTCAGAGCAAGCACATTGCCTGAAAAATCAGTTATGCAACAAAATTACTATGTGGGCCGACTCTAAAAAGGAACTGGCAGAACTGCAAAAAACATGTTTTATGGAAGAGCATCAACTTAAACTGAAGTTGCTCCAAGATGCTCATAATGTGGACATGGAAATAAAAAAAAGGGAACGTGAGCAGAGGTTGAGCATAATGGCGGAGGAACATAAGCTCAAAATGGAGATTTTAAAAAAATATATCAAAATGTGATAAATTTTTCATTAGGCATAATAGAATATAACTTAAAAATATAACAACACTGTCAAACGAAGGAACTAAAGCAACAGTCCCAAAATACAAAAAAAAATGTGTGTACTTCAGTTGTTTAATACTTGCTTTTCAAATGTTGAACCCTTTTACATAAACTATATTCATGTATGAAACTTACATACAACTGTGTACAGAAATAAATGTAACAATCTAATCAATATTCACATTATTGTTAATTAATTCTTGAAAATATTCTGCAATGAGGATGCGTCGTACATTGCCATTTCCACCACCTTCATTCAACATGATTATTAATATTACCTACTGCCTCAATTTCACCATTGATGTTTGGCTCAGCATCATTCATTACCAATGCAATATTGTGTAGAACTGCTGTGGCTACTACAACTGCTTCAACTTTTTCAATGGATAGGCGTATACCGAGTGCTAATATTGGAAAACGTGTTTTCCAAATTCCAAAACATCTTTCAATCACATTTCTTGTGCGAATTTGTGCTTCATTATAAAGGTGCTCTGCTCTGCTGGTGTTTCTGGATTTGCCAATGGTGTCATCATAAACGATTTCACACCATATCCACTATCCCCTACTAAGAAAGCATCTCCAAAGTCACCATTTTCAAATCTGCCTTTAATTCTTGAATTTCTAAATATATTTGCATCATGTGATGCACCGGGCCATCGACATACAATATCATTAATTATCATATTTGCGTTGCAAATAACTTGGGTGTTTATTGAGAAAAAACCTTTTCTATTCCGATAGTTTTCTGCTTCATATCCTCCTGGAGACTGAATCTTAATGAGTACAATCGACTGCTCCAATGCATCTTGGAAATCTACTTATGTTGTAAAACAGTTGCTTTTCTTCATTTATTTTCTGTATGTTTCTTGGCATTTTAATAAAAGTTGGTGCCAATCTCGCTATTGCTCTTGACACTTTATGCACAGCTCTACTTGCTGTTGATTTATCAACACCTATCACATTCCCACAAACTTGAAGAAATGACCCACACGCAAAAAATCGCAGCGTCAGAAGTACCATTTCTGATGGTGTTAATGCTTGGTTCCTGAAATTATTAAATATTTACCATAATTTCAATAACGTTAATTTCATGATTACCTTTCAGTTTCAGATCGAATATTTTCTCCAATTTCATTTATAAGGTAGCCTACAACTGGTTTTGATAATCGAGATCTATCTTTGAATTCATTATCGCTTCATATTTCAAAGTGATTTGGACGATCTCTATATACTTCAGGTTGTCTTGGGTGCATAACAATATTAACTACATTTAAGAAATCCTCATCATCTGACAAAATATTCATTTTAATAAATATAAATGCACAAGTTCAAAAAACAAAACAGGTGAACTCTTTTCAAGGTTATCAACTATTATGGAATTTATGGATATGTTCGCACGTATTATTGTACACTGACCAGCCGTTGAACGGCGAAGAACGACCGTTCAGAATGACGAGTACTTTGAGCGCAGTTCTAGTCTGAACCATGTTGGTACAACGCTTTTTTGTATTGATCTGCTGTTCAGCTTGAACTACCAGTGAACTTTGATGGTACAACCGGCCCTTAATAGTTGATCGGCATCGTCGTCTGGGTTGTTTATTAATGACATAGTTTCTAGTGTGTTTATTTGAATTCTCGACAATGCGTCCGCATTTGTATTATATTTACCTTTTTTTTATATACGAGGTCGAAATTATACTCTTCTAATTTAATCTTCCATCGTGATAATTTAGAATTTGGTTCTTTTATTGAGTTTAGCCAAATAAGTGGGCGGTGATCTGAATAGATTGTGAAGCGTCGTCCATATAGATATGGGCGGAAGTATTTCGTTGCCCAACAATTGCCAATAATTCGCGTTCTATTACCGAATATCTTGTTTCGGTTACACTGAGTGTTCTCGAAGCGTAACATACAGGCTTATCACTACCTATTTTTCCTTGCTATAATACCGCACCGAGAGCTATGTTGGATGCGTCTGTGGTAAGAATAAACGATTTTGAAAAATCTGGATATTGGAGGATCGGTTTATCCATCAGTATATTTTTACACATTTCAAAAGCCTTTGTATATTTATTGTTCATTAATTACTATTTTTGCGCTTTTTTTCAAGCAACTTGTTAAAGGTTTTGTGAGTTTTGCGAAATCTTTTATGAATTTTCGGTAATAACCGACGAGTCCAAGAAATGATTTAATTTCAGTGACAGTCTTGGGTATTGGATACTTCATTATCGCTTTTTTATTTGCGTCCGTAACACATGTTTTTACTTTCGTTAATAACAAATTTACTACATTTTTACATCTTAACCCGAAATTATACGCGTTTTCACCGCGGTCTGGGCGTAACTGCATTAAATCTTGCATTAAACAATTTTCTGATCTTTGATCGCTAAAATTTAATTGTAATAATTCCTTAAGATCGTCCCACTCTGTTATTGTTTCTCTACTACCTACTAATTGCAAGGCTCTACATGTTAATTTTGACTGGAAGAGTCTTATCAGATATTCGTTAATATCATCTGTTACAACTGCAGATGCAAAACGACCTATTAAATAATCACACGCCGAAATATACATAGTTAACGTATTCGGATCGCCCTCATACGTGGGTATGAGTACGATATGGTTTTGTGTGACATCGCTAACGTTCGGCATTTTGTTAATGTCTAATGATGTATTTAAATTATCTATTAAATTATGTAAAATATTTCCGTCTAATTCACGGTTATAACTACTTTCGTGATCTGATTGCGGTTCACTGTTGGTTTCCGATTCTTCTCCGGAACTTGACATAAATTATTTACGTATCACTTTAGGATATGTATGGGAAAAATGTAGCAATAAACACGCAGAAAATTTAAATTTACTTACAGTATGATGCGTACGGTGTACATTTACGTCTTTTCCGTAGCTCAGCTTGGTTGATTTTCTTGTTTGTTGACCGATTTGGAGGTCTTTGGCACTTCGCTTGGGCACTAAAGAGTTTTATTTAGAGTCTTTCACGAACACCGAAATTTTGGTTTTCACAACAAATCGTTGATAAGAATCGAACACTGAAAATTTTATTTAATTGTTCGCTGCGGAATCCTACTGACTGCGCCAAATATAAGTTTGTAAATGAAACTTATGTTTTTAAAAAGAAAATTAAAGAGTTTGTTTAACAATTCTTTTTATTGAAGTAGCACTTGACATTTCTAGTACAAGAAACTAATTGACTAAATACATTGCGTTTTCATATATTTATAACATCTTAAAAACCAGATATCAATGTTCCCAGGCGATAGGTACATTTCCTCGAAGAGTGGCGTGAGAATCTGCATCTGCTCGTATTGTTTTCCAGTAATTGTCTTTCTGAATATTCCACTATCATATCGCACAGGTGTTGTTTACTTCTATTGCTATTTCTGCGTATTCTGGTACCGTAACGCGTAGAATTATCTCGTAAATATGATGTCTAAGATTACAAGGCAGATAGAGTAAGTCTCTTTCGAATTTCATGTTCTCTAAGAAACAACGAAGTGGCATCACAACATAGCGCTTGTACTTGAAATATTGGTAGATGCTGATATTCGTGATGGTGTTTGTTTTGTGTTTGACGTGACCACTTAATATTCCTGATACGAGGGTTTTTGTGATATATGGTTTTATCGTAACATTTTTTGCCTGTTGCAGTAACAAACTCATGTATTATCTGTATGTCTGTTAATTCATGTAGTGTTCGCATTAATTCGTAGCGATCCTTGTTAAGGATGACTCGGAGACATATATTTTGGACACTTTGTAGTGTGACGAGTCTAGTACTTGCTATATTAGCGAATGCGGATGATCCATATGTTAGTATTGGTCTGAGCACTTGTTTATAAAGCAGTAATTTGTTTATTTTTGTAATGTAGTTTTGGAGTTCTTAATGATCGGATAGATTTGTCTAAGTGCAGCGTTTGTTCTATTAGCGTTTTTTTCTATATGATTTTGAATGTTATTCTTTGGTCAACCGAGATATTTTATGTTGTCCTGAATTAGAATTTCGTTGTTGAGAAACTTCAGTAGTCTGGGTAATTCAAGTGTGTTGTGTTCTCTTTGTAAAGATGAAAGTAGATTTGGACGGGTTTACTGTCAGTTTCCATTTTTAGACATAATTTTTGAAGAAAGTCGATTGATTTTGTACCTTCTGCACTGCTACGATTGGCAAAAACGAGTGCGAATATATGGCTAAATCATCAGTGCACAGGGCGATGTTATTATGAAATTTTAGAATATCGGCAGTGTAAATATTATATAATATACGCCTCAGTACAGAACCTTGAAGGACACCCGCTGTAGTCAGTAGAGGATCAGATAAAGTGTTGATGACTCTTACCTGATAAGTCCTGTTCGTTAGGTATGACTACCTTTTATTAATTTATAGATCAAACATTGTCTCCATACTTTATCAAAGGCCTTCTCCATATCCATTTGTACGAATGCTAGGTGATTTCTTCTATTAAAAGCATTTCTTGTGTCCGAAATAATGCGCGCCGTTTGGTGTGTGCTCTGGTCTAAAGCCGAACTGCTCTTCCGGAATTATTACTTTATCTTATAGGTGTTGTTATAGATATTTATTGATAATTTTTTCAGCTATCTTCGAAAGCATGGACAACAGTGATATTGGATAGTACGAATTGGCGTCTGCAGGATTTTTTCCAGGTTTGGGTATGGGGATAATGATTGAATGTTTCCATTCGAAGGGAAAGTGTTGAAGTCTTAGGATGCTATTTAAAATTTGGGTGACGTAAACGATTGCTTTTCGTGGTAGCAACGGTACCATAAGGGTCCATTTTGTGGTGGTAAAATTTGCAATTTCGTATTCCATGTGCTTCTTCTATATTCTGCAATATTTCTGTTGATTAGTGCTGTAAAGGCTATCGATTCAAAGTGGTATATCATATCCCTGGTTCTTTGGTACTGCTTTCTTAGAATGTTCCTGCTTTTGATTATATTTAAAATGTCTATGGGTAAGATATCTTGATTATATCTGCTACATCTTTTTGTAGGAATGGCTTTTTTGGCAGCCTTATTAATGTTTGCTGTCAGTCTCCCTACTTCCTAATACAGCATAGCTTGCGATGTTTTTACAGCTGGAATTTGTGTGATCCTGTGCAGTTCTTCCCTGTACGCTCTCCAATTTGCTCTGCTGTAATCGAACACTTTTCTGGAGATGTCAGAACTACACTCCAATTGCAATGTAAAGAATACAGGAAGATGATCAGAAGTTGTCCAGTAGTGAGATTTCCTTTATTTGTGATGTTTTTTGTAAGAACAAGATCGATGGTACTAGGACTAATTCCATTTGTAGGATAATGAGTCGGTATATCCCTGCTGTGAAGTAGTATGTTGTTCATTGTGACATATCTATGCAAAAACATTGCCGTTTCTGTTCGTGCGGTGACAGTTCCAGGGTGGGTGATTAAACTAATCATTTTGTATCTATCGATTTTCAACTGTTTCAGAGATATAGCGATTTATCGTCCAAAATTATGTAACTTTTGAAAGATAGCTATGAAATAACGATTTATGATGAAATACCTATTATGGTCTGAATTAGTAGATATACCTTCTTAGTACATGAATTTAATCTTTGTTTCGAGATTTCAAAGCATACCACTCGCTAAAACTAAGATTTTTGAAAATATTAAATGGAACAGCCAATACACTTTTATACCAGTGAAAACTAATAAAAATTTACTGTTTATCAATATGTGTTCTCTTGGGGTCTGTGGGCGGTATTCCAAACGTTATAGAATATTATATTTGAATAAACCCGATTGCAACTTATGAGGAAGTATGAGTTGCCATGACTTGCGTTACACATAGCATAATAACTAAATTAAATCGAAAAGAGTTACTATCTATACATATCTACCTTGTGTATCAAAAAGTTGTAAAAAGCCAAACTTAGTTTACCACTTAAAAGAAAAGAAAAACCGGCAGTAGAAGTATTCAAATTTACCTTACTGAAAAATAAATATCTTGAAAAACATTTTCAAGCATCACAGTATCACAATTATTATTATCTGACAAATTAAAAAATGAGTAGAAGATTAAAAGCATAAGTAATATTAATTTCGTTTATTACTTTGTGCGTATAATTTCACACTTAAAATTTATAAAGCACAAATTCAAATGCGTTTAACATGAAAAATGAAAAAAAATCTAATAAATGTTCGAATATTCGCCTTCTACTTATGAATGCACTTGAGTCAAGTTTCGAATGGCAAACATTTGCTTTAATTTCTTGAAGTAGTAGAACTAGCATATTCCTGTATATTCGTTATGTAAATAATTTCAATCCTTTTCCCGCCAAACAAAGATCATATTTGTTAAGGGGTTAAAGTCGATTTGTATTTGGGAATTGACTATAATTGCTTTTGGAGGTGTTGGCCCGTAGGAGGAGCCAAATGCAAGCCATCTCATTTTCATATATTTGAAATTAATGTGTTGTTTTCAGTCACCCGAATACAGAGAAAAAATAGCTGAAGGCGCTGCTAAAATACAAATAATTCAGTACCGCACCATTCCGGAATTTCTTAATTTAATTACTCAAATTAAACTTTTTTCCGCAATTCAAAAAGCTATATCTTACAAGAAAACATTGGTCTACACGGGAATCACATCTGTTTTGATCAATTTCATTTAATTATTTCAGATTTTGACCGAGAAACACACGTACATTTTACTCTAATTTGGAATAAAAAAAATAGATGGTTGTGACAAAAAATTACATAATCTGACAACCTTTCCGTCATATCTATATTGGAGTTGTACAGAAAATTTCACATTTCTATCTTGAACAATAGTAAAAAAAACTGATAAATTCGATATCTTGCTTTCTCGACCGCTTTAATATCCCCTTAATTTTGGCTATAAAGTAAATTCATGTACTTTGTAATGGAAATTTTCTCTTCCAAGTATATATAGCTATAAAGGAAAAATTGAGGTTTTATCAGTTATTTGTCAGAGCAACGGCAATTAATTTTTTTTTAAAATTACATATTTGTAAGTAAATAAGTCCTAATCGGGGTTATTCGAATCTAATATTCCATAACTTTTTCAATATTGCCCACAGACGGAAGAAAGTAGGTATTTTTAAATAGTACATATTAGTAGTTAACTGAATAAATATAATACGTAAACTTAGTTTAAAAAATTATTCAATAATATCACTACAATATTGTTTCGCCAAACTTTGGCTTCATCAGGTGATGAGTAACTGTTACTCATCACCTGATGAAGCCAAAGTTTGGCGAAACAATATTGTAGTGATATTATTCAATAATGTTTGAAACTAAGTTTACGTATTTTATTTATTCAGTTAAATATGGAGTTTCAACATGTATCAGCCTCATCAATTAACTATATTAGTAGTTGTCATTGCCATATAAATATACAGAATACTCCACTTAATTTTTTTAAGAAATTTTATGTTCAGCAAATGGTATGTAATTCTAAGGAACATGCTTTGAAACATCAAAATAAATATTAAATTCACACACTTAAATGGTATCGCTACTAATTGATCTCATAATAGGTCTTTCATCATTAATCGTTTTTACATAACAAAAATAATAGCATTTCTTTAAAAAAACATAAGCTTGTGTTGGTTCGTCGTTGTCGAACTTTCTGTATACATGAAAATATCTCTAAATTGTAGAACTCATGATTATCTGCAATTTTTGTATTCTAATTTTTTCGCTGACCGAAAGTAAGAGTTTTACTCTTGTAGAATAGGGATTTTTTGCAAATATCTCGCAAAGTATGCATTCTATAAGAAAAAAGAAGTACTTAGAATACAATTCTGAAATTTTTTCAGAATTCACACCTAAAGTAACACACTTACAGGGATTTTTTTTTAAGAAGATAGAGGTATTTAAAACTTAATTTAGAACACCACTTGTATTAGTTGAAACGCGCAATACGTATAATAAAGTCGTATGGTGGCCACACCTCATTTTTTAAAATGTTTTGACTGATCGTCTGCGTGGCACGCAAACACACCACAACGCATCTTGAATAATTCACAAACTTCAACAACAACAATAAAATACAAAACGATCTCAAACGTACACAATCACATACAATTTCTATTGAGATACGTGCTTTCTTGCCTTTGTTTATTACCTGGTTTACTAACCATACAACTACTATATAAAGCATAGCTGACTCGAATAATTGACTTTATTAAGCCGGTTTAGGACGTGAAATAATGAAGGTATAATTTTTACAATAGTCGTATATTTAAGAAATACCCAGAATATATAATAACTAATAATAAGTACGTAATATGACTGACATTTATCTCCTTAATGGCCGACGAGTCAGCTGTCCTAAATATAGTAGCTATAACTAACCACATTACGTCAGCAAAACGATGAATATAGCGGCAACCCTGCGCAATGTCATATCTTTAAAGTTATTGTATAATGGTTGTAATTGAAGTATGTTGCAGCACACCTAGGGCCTCTGATCACAACATATTTGCCATGTAGAGCACCTAAGGTTTGAGGGAAATTCCAGGATACTTCAAATTCCTGGGAAATATTTAGCCATTCCGCTGTCTTTGTCGGTACCTAATTTATAAATAATTAGATTTTTTATGAGTTGCTATATATTTTACCTTTAAATACTCTTTCCTCAAACAGTCATATATGTAACGGCAGATTGTTGGGATAAATAACGAAATGGATAGATTCTGATACACGGAAAGAATGATATTGCAGACCTGAACTTTAAACGCTCTTCCTAAATGTTGAATCCTTTTTCTGAAATATGGATAAGATCGTTGTATTTTGAAATGTAAATTGTAATTATGTATTTATTTCAAAAGCCTCTAAGAACACTGTTGTCGCCAATCTGTTATGAATTTGTATAATATTTCATCTCTAATGTAAATTAATATTTATAACATTGTAGGATACTTCTTAAGAATTTTTTGACATAATACTCTCATTTATATTTCTAACAACAATCTTCAACAATGTAAATAATAATGGGCCGTATGATTTTCCATTCATTAAATGATTTATTAACGAAGCGTGTATCCTGCTTGACAATTTTTAGTTAATTTTTTTTATAAAATATTAAATACTCGTTCATCCATTCGTAATTTTTTTTTAAATTGCTCTGAGTCATTCATAAAGTCCTTATTGATCAGGTTTAAATTACCACATTTTTTAACAGGCCATGGTCTAACCCACCACCTTCTGGTCACTTTCCTCGTATTATTTACAATACTGAGCAAAATTAACGAAAATGCTGTAGATCTTAGGGGATTAACCCTTTCATGTTGTCTTTTATTTTTTATAACTTTCATTGCAATTTGCATATAATGTATTTATGAACTGATATCGTGTTTAGTCATTGACGTAACAATGAATAATTATGCTGTCAAACTTGACATGTATAATTTTGACAAGTATTCATTTTTTGACAAATGAAGAACTCCCATGGAGGATATGCACCATATCTAGGAAATAGTGTCTGTAATTTTAGAAGCTGCAATCTTACATCACTAGTAAACCCTGCAGGAATACACTACAAAGATGTGAGTCTCATATTGGAATTAGCTTTATTACAGAAAATACATTCAGTAATGGCTTATGAAATGTAACAAATATGCTTGAATTTATTGTTGCCACTACAGTGTTACATAACATTTGTTGAAATATGCAAGAACCTAAGCCGCCAGGCACAGAGAATCCAAACCAATTAGATTACATTATTCAGCAAGGCTGAATAAATTTGGTATGTCACATAAAATTTAACTACCACTTTATTAAAGACTACTTCTAATGAAATGTGGTGCAATCGGGTATTAAACACTGAAGTGTACTTCATGTTGTGGTATAAATAAACACAGAAAGATTCAAAATGACTGTCTACCCTGTCTGGTTAATATATAAACACACTTTAGGTATGTGCAGCATTATTAGAATAATATTCTAAAATTAGTAGAAAAGACAGCACATACTAGTAAGTTTCACGTATCTTTGAAGCAGGATACACAATCTTTTTGAATCTCTCTGTATAACACAACACACTGTCACGCATTGCCAAGGCCATCTTCAAAAAAGTATGGCCCTATTATCCCTAATGAAGACATGGCGCACCACACAGTAACTTTTGCGGAGTGCAATGGTTGCTGATGCAGTTCTCTAGGTTTAACTTCACTCCAAAATCGAAAGTTCTGCTTGTTCACGTAACCGGAGAGATGGAAGTGCGCTTAATCACTCATCCACAAACGGTTTATAATGTCCTCGTATCGATTAATCAAGTCCAAAAATTCTAAACTGAACCGGCGTCGGCTCACATAATCTGTTTCGTTAAGGGCCTGAACCATTTGGATCTTGTAAGGATGAAAGTGCAAATCTTTGTGTAAAATTCTTCTTACTGTTCTGTTTGAAATCTCAAGTGTAACGCTGTGTCAGCGAGCTGAGCGACGAGGGCTTTTGTCAATGGCGACTCTTACACGTTCAATGTTTTTAGGTGTCTGCACAGATATTGGTCTCCCAGTTTTCTTCCTTGTCGTTGACGACGTCTCTTCAAAGTTCTCAACCCACTTTTTAATCGCACAGGCAGATGGCACTGGCCGATTTCGATGAATGTTGAAGTGGTTGCGAAATGCACGACGTGCTAGCTGGTACGAACTACCGGTTTGATAAAATGCTTTCACAGCGTACGCACGATGCTGTGGGGTCAAACGTTCCATTGTGACTAAATGCTATTTCGCGCCGAACGTAACTGACACTATCCCCTCCACGTCCCTCCGACGCAGCTTAATTCGCGCGCTTTTTAAAATCGCTCGTTATTATGCCTCACCTTGTATTATAGTATGTCATACTTTTCATTTTCATTCGTGAAAGCATTTCCTATTTTTTAGTAATATTCACAATATTAATAAAGTTCATTTTTTTGGTTATTGTTTTCTTACTTCCTTATATATTAAATTTAGAATGTTTATTTTCAGGTTATTCACATTTTCTGGGTTTTTCACTCTTCTCAACTCTGATGTTATCATTCTACCATTCTACAAATACATTTTATCAGACACCATAAATAATATTATTACTAATACATACTGCCCAAAAGCTTCAAGCTGGTCAGGTCCTACATTTTTTCACTGTTAAGAGCCGCTACTGCACAACTAATAATTCATTAGTGTCTTGCAGCACATTACACCACTTTCTCTTACCACTTGTAGAAGGGGCGGCTTTTGTCAAAGGAGAAGATACCTCTGATCTAGTTTCTGGGAATATAAGTCTATATCCTCTATAGTACCATCATACAGTAACTCTAAATTCTATAAAAAGAAAAACATTAAAACTTGTAGAAAATGTATACCTTATTACTTCTTCAGCTTCCACTTCTTCGGGTATAACCTTAAGGTTGCTATCACTTTCTCTGATAGGTGCAGAATTGCTGAGAAATCCTAGTTCACTATAACACCACCAACTCGTAACATATATCTCTTTACTTCCAGCACCACTTACTTCACTCTTTTTTATTTTATTTTATTCATGAAAATACTGCATTCTCAGATTATTAATTTTTTTATTTACATCAGCCGATGTGATAGAAGTGATATTTAGTAATCTGCACAACAAACAATGCAATATATAAATAAACAGATATTTCATGAAATAGATTCCATTCGGCACTAGCCTACTGGTCAGTGGGAAATATACAGAACCACATTGACTAGGTTCAACAGGGAGTTGAGGAAATCTAAGAGAAAGTCTTGGAGGAGGCACTGTGAGGAAATGGAAAGTACTCAGGAATGTGCCAGACTATAAAAAATTCTCACAAGAGGACCTCAGACCACAATTAGCTCATTGAAGAATACTCTCGGTGAGTACACAAATACAGGTGAAGAGACTGTTAGGGAACTCCTAAAAGTGCACTTCCCTGGTTCACAGATAGTGGATCAAACTCAGGAATTAATGACTGAGGCAGAATTTCGAAGGGCATCCAGAGAAGACTGGCAGACCTCGAAAAAAGTCATAGACTACGAGAAAGTCAAGTGGGCAATTAGCACATTTGAACCATACAAATCTCCCGGACCGGACGGGATTTACCCCATAATGTTACAAATGTAACATTTTAAGGAACAGCCTAGCCTACGGATATATACCAACGGCTTGGAGGCGTATTAAGGTTACGTTCATACCGAAACCTGGGAAAACAGGACAGGATTCGGCGAAGTCCCTAAGACCAATCAGTCTTATGTCTTTTGTACTTAAGACGCTTGAAAAATTGATGAATAGGCATATTAGGGACGGGGTACTGATGAGTAACCCGATTCATCCTGACCAATATGCATATCGGACGGGCGTTTCCACAGAGACTGCGCTTCACCGGCTGGTCAGTGAGGTGGAAGCCACGCTGGACTGCGGGGAAGTGATGATCGGTGCATTTCTGGACGTGGAGGGGGCATTCGACAATACCTCCTTTGACTCAATAACCAGGTCCCTCAGACACAAGGGAGTTGAGGATATCTGCTGTGTATGGATCGACTCCATGCTGAGAGGAAGGTTAGTAGAAACGACCGTAGCGGGCGAGACTCTGGCAGTACGGGTGCGCCGGGGGTGTCCGCAGGGTGGGGTGTTGTCCCCACTATTGTGGAACCTGGTAGCGGACGGCTTGCTGAGGGGGCTCACCGACGGGGGACACAAAGTCCTCGGGTATGCTGACGACATAGTCATAATATCACGAGGCAAATTCAACTCAACGGTTAGGGAGCGCATGCAGGACGCCCTCAACCGGACATCTAGATGGGTAGAAAGAGAGGGACTAAACATTAGTCCCACTAAAACTACCCTGGTGGAATTTACCCGAAGGCGTAAGCTGGGGGATCTCGGACCGCTTACCCTAAGGGGAGAAAACATACAGATCTCGAAGGAGGTAAAGTATCTAGGAGTAACGCTGGACTCAAGACTTACCTGGAATCGACACCTGGAAAATATTACGAAGAAAGCGGTAACATCTCTAATGATAACTAGACGCTTACACGGGAAACAATGGGGTTTAAGACCGGACATGTTGTACTGGACATACAACATGGTGGTAAAACCGATTTTAACGTATGCCTCTCTAGTGTGGTGGCCCAAGACACAACAACGAAAGGCCATTTTACAACTAGACAAGGTGCAAAGACTTGCCTGCTTGGGCATAACCGGATCAATGCGGACCACTCCAAATGCAGCCATGGAGGCCCCCTTAGGTCTTCCGCCTCTTCACCTTGTGATACAGGGGGAAGCTAGGATGGGGGCCTTTAGGCTTCAGCTGAAAACCGCAAAAACCAAAAAGGCGGGACACATGGCAATTGTGGACCTTATGGGTGGAGATGTCTTAAACATGAGAACGGACCACATGGTAAAGCAATATAGCCTAAACAGACCATTCGAAGTAAACATTCCAGAAAGACTCGAATGGGAGAATGGTATGCCAGGTATCAGCAGGCGGGATCAGACCTGGTACACAGATGGGTCGAAGACCGCAGCTGGCACTGGAGCCGGAATTTACTCTGCAAACCAGAGCAAATACTATGCACTGGGGGGGGGGGGTGTATGCATCTGTGTTTCAGGCAGAGGTGTATGTCATACTCCAATGTGCTATAAAAAAGAATAGGAATGACGTCAGTCACCGGCGGATTCTTATATTATCTGACAGTCAAGCGGCACTAAAGGCGTTATCTAGCCAAGAGGTGTCGTCAAGACTGGTCTGGGAATGCCTCGAAGAACTTAAACTGCCGGCGACCCGGAATAAGGTAAAACTGACCTGGGTGCCAGGGCATAAAGGGATCGAGGGCAATGAAAAAGCTGATGAACTCGCTAGGAGAGGAACAGAAGCAGGATTCATAGGCCCAGAACCGGCTCTGGGGGTACCCAAAAGGATGACCCGAAGCCAGGTCAAAGACTGGGTTTATGAAAAACACAAGCATCACTGGGCAACAGTTCCAGGACAATATCATGGTAAGGAATTTATTGGCCAACCATGCAACAAAAGAGCCGCAGAACTACTACACATGAGCAGGGAACGGCTGCGCACAATAACGGGTCTTTTGACTGGTCATGCACCTGTTAAAGTGCATCTCAACAGGATAGGCCTGTATGATGGAGACCTTAGTTGCAGACTCTGCAATAAGCAGAAACAGTCGGGCATATCCTGGTAAACTGTGAGGCACTAGATCACAAGAGGCAAAGCATCTTTGGGCAACCGAACGTAGATCCAGAGATGCTCAAGAGACACCCAGTAAAGGACCTGTACACATTAGTACAGGAAACAACATTGCTGGAGTGGACAACATAGATAACACAGGTTGAGCACAATAAGCCTTATTGGCTGCGGTGCAAACTGGAGACGTTAGTCAGACAGGCCTGGAAAAAAAAAGCCTACATTTAATCAATTTAGTTAATTTTACCTGTTTAATTCATCTGCAAAACTTTTAAAAGATTCTATTATTGCATTTTTGTTTTTGTACAATGATGTACGTATCATGTACAAGTTTGTATGCTGTTCATATAAAGATATCGAAGCCTTGGTGGCATTTCTTTCAAATATGAATGGTGATAACGCTCAGGGGGGATAAAACACTCTCTCAACTGTTGACGTAGATAAATTAGAATAAGAGGATAAAGAGTTGCTACAAATATTACTAAAAAAATATGTAATTGCATTATATTTGATGATTACAATTCTATATTTATGTTAATCATTTTTACTTACATTGCCACTTTGAAAAAGCATCCATCAACAATGTGATTATTCAAAAACATTCTCATATTTATTTATTTTCTAACTTAGTAGATTCATTCATATATAACACTTGTTATTGAACTGCATCATACAAAAACTTCCTTGAACACTGTAATGTGTGGAAAGTGCCCCCTTGCAAAATCGTTTTTACTTGTTATCTTGGCCAATTTCGACATTTTCTTTGAAATGCGTTGGAACAATTTAGAACAATCTGATACGACTGTCAGAATTTAGATTTCCGAAAGAAGGGGTGCTAACTTCTCGCTTTTGTATTTCGTTTATTTTTTTCAATGTCCTTTGATATACCTATAGGAGATACGGTTTTGAGACATTAGAAAAATGTTTAGAACAAATCTACAACTACATGAAACAACCGTCAGAATTCAATTTTCGCAAAATAGAGTCTGTAAGAATATCGTTTTTACTTTCTTATACGTAGTATAAGGAAGTATTGTGATGATGAAAATTTTCGACCTCGACATTTTTGCAGATGTCCACGTTTTGAGGTCCCCTGATACCAAAAAAGTGGTTTTTAAAAAATGTCTGTGTGAGATTTTTGCAGATGTCCACGTTTTGAGGTTCCCTGATACCAAAAAAGTGGTTTATAAAAAAATGTCTGTCTGTCTGTCTGTGACCACGATAGCGGTCAAACCGCTACAGATATCAATTCCAAATTTTGTATTTACGAATATAATCTCCCTGATTAGATTTTGAGCAAAATCGGCAGACCGGAAGTAGTAGTTTACTTCAGTGAAAAAATCGAAATTTGCAAATATTTCGTCAATTACTAAGTTTAAACAAATTTATAAAGAATTCATATGTACTTAGAATTAAGTTTGAGAGAAATTGTCTTAAAAAAGTTTTTCGAAGATTGTTCGCTTAAACTGATTTTACTTATAGTAAACAAATTTTGTAGTTGATATAAATGTAGTCTTCTATATAACTTAAGAGGCATCTGTATACCCTCGTGCAAATCGTGCGTAAAGAGAGCGCATTTTCTTCTAAATAGTGCAGCTTGCTAGAACGTATAGACAAATCCATTAAGAAGCGGACGTGCAGAAAGCCAAAGGAGCGACAGAATCTACCCGATATAGTTGTATTTTTATGCCGTACGCTGTAAAAATGACACGTGTTGCTTTTACAAAAAAAAACATGAAAAGAAAAAGTGGCTAGGCTTATTCACAAAATAAAATAACCGGATTTTGTTTGATTTTAATTTTATTTATATGGGGCGATTATGACTACTTTGGTACCGCCAGAATTTCGATTAAAAAAAAAATGAGGTGTGGCCACCACACGACTTTCTTATACGTATGAGCGTTTCAAATTGTACAATTTTAAGAATTTTTTTAATACAAAACTTATTCAGAATCCTATTCAAAGTACTTTCATTCTCTTAATATATCGCTATAGAATGCATACGTTGCAAGATATTATTAAAAAAAGTGCTGCTCGCTAAGAGTAAAAGTGCTACTTCCGGTCCGAATTTTGAAATTTCATTTGTACAAAAAATATTGCAAATCCAGTTTTAAATACTTTTGTACTCTTGATAAATATATATAGAATGCATAACTTACGACATATTTGCAAAAAATCGCTATTCGATAGGAGTAAAAGTGGTACTTCCGGTCTAAATTTTGAAAATTTTTTTATATAAAAGATATTGAAAATTATGTTTTAAATACTTTTATACTCGTAACGTACTTGTCTTAAAAGCATGACTTGCGAGATATTCGCAAAAAACTGATTTTCGATAAGAGTAAAAGACCTACTTCCGGTAGGAATTTCGAAAAACTTTTTTAAGACAATTTGTTTCAAACTTAATTCTAAGTACATATGAATTCTTTATAAATTTGTTTAAACTTAGTAATTGACGAAATATTTGCAAATTTCGATTTTTTCACTGAAGTAAACTACTACTTCCGGTTTGCCGATTTTGCTCAAAATCTAATCAGTTCTCAAGAGGCAGATTGCACACGTAAATACAAAATTTGGAATTGATATCTACAGCGGTTTGACCGCTATCGTGGTCAGACACACACACACACACAGAGAGAGAGAGAGAGAGAGAGAGAGAGAGAGAGAGAGAGAGAGGGGGGGAGAGAGAGAGAGAGAGAGCCATTTTTTAAAAACCACTTTTTTGGTATCAGGGGACCTCAAAACGTGGACATCTGCAAAAATCTCGAGGTCGAAAATTTTCATCATCACAATACTTCCTTATACTGCGTATAAGAAAGTAAAAAGGGGACTGAAAAAATATCGATTTTTCCTATTATCTCAGCCAGTTTTGATTTATTCTTTGTAGTAGTTTATCAGTATTTGGTAACAATATCGTTTTGTAATAATGGAACATTATATTACTAGAGAAAATATATATTTAATATTTCCTGCTTATATTAGATGTTTATTATAAATCATAATAGAGTATTTTTATTGAACTGTATCATACAAAAACTTCCTTGAACACTGTAATGTGCGGAAAGTGCAAGTCATTCCCCCCTTGCAAAATCGTTTTTACTTGTTATCTTAGCCAATTTCGACTTTTTCTTTGAAATACGTTGGAACAATTTAGAACAATCTGATACGACTGTCAGAATTTAGATTTCCGAAAAAAGGGTTGCTAACTTCTCGCTTTTGGATTTCTTTGAAAAAGCATCCATCAACAATGTTATTATTCAAAAACATTCTCATATTTATTTATTTTCTAACTTAGTAGATTCATTCATATATAACACTTGTTATTGAACTGCATCATACAAAAACTTCCTTGAACACTGTAATGTGTGGAAAGTGCCCCCTTGCAAAATCGTTTTTACTTGTTATCTTGGCCAATTTCGACATTTTCTTTGAAATGCGTTGGAACAATTTAGAACAATCTGATACGACTGTCAGAATTTAGATTTCCGAAAGAAGGGGTGCTAACTTCTCGCTTTTGGATTTCGTTTATTTTTTTCAATGTCCTTTGATATATCTATAGGGAGATACGGTTTTGAGACATTAGAAAAATGTTTAGAACAAATCTACAACTACATGAAACAACCGTCAGAATTCAATTTTCGCAAAAAGAGAGTCTGTAAGAATATCGTTTTTACTTTCTTATACGTAGTATAAGGAAGTATTGTGATGATGAAAATTTTCGACCTCGAGATTTTTGCAGATGTCCACGTTTTGAGGTTCCCTGATACCAAAAAAGTGGTTTATAAAAAATGTCTGTGTCTGTTTGTCTGTCTGTGACCACGATAGCGGTCAAACCGCTACAGATATCAATTCCAAATTTTGTATTTACGAATATAATCTCCCTCTTGAGAAGTGATTAGATTTTGAGCAAAATCGGCAGACCGGAAGTAGTAGTTTACTGCAGTGAAAAAATCGAAATTTGAAAATATTTCGTCAATTACTAAGTTTAAACAAATTTATAAAGAATTCATATGTACTTAGAATTAAGTTTGAGAGAAATTGTCTTAAAAAAGTTTTTCGAAATTCCAACCGGAAGTAGGGTCTTTTACTCTTATCGAAAATCAGTTTTTTGCTAATATCTCGCAAGTCATGCTTATTAGACAAGTACGTTACGAGTATAAAAGTATTTAAAACATAATTTTCAATATCTTCATTTCAATTTCAAAATTCTGACCGGAAGTAACACTTTTACTCTTATCGAATAGCGATTTTTTGCAAATATGTCGTAAGTTATGCATTCTATACATATTTATCAAGAGTACAAAAGTATTTAGAACTGGATTTGCAATATTTTTTATATAATTGAAATTTCAAAATTCGGACCGGAAGTAACACTTTCATACGTATAAGAAAGTCGTGTGGTGGCTACACCTCATTTTTTAAAATATATAAATATAGCTCTAAAATATTAGCAATTGATTCAGATATCCTGACGTAAAATTTTTAAACTATTTAACTCGTAAACGCATATTAGTAAGTAATTACTGTATTCTTGGCAATATAATATATGTGTATGTTTTAGATAACAAGTGGAGCAGGATTTGTTGTCATTTGCCATTCCAATGTGTAAAATACAAAAATCAGGCAGTCATGATTCCTTTCAGTGTGCAAATGTTGAAATTGATAACATGAATACTACATATATCAGTGAAAATATTACATCTATTGGTTCTGAGGTGGTGATGGTGTACTAGATAAACGTGAGTTACCAGAATCTTATTGCCTAGAAGAAAAAAAAGATAAGAATGTATACAAAATAATTTAAACTAAATTACATATAAACTGGATTAAAGTGCAGAGCACTTTTAATGGTAAAATTGTTTCTCAGATCATTACTAATTTAAAAATATACCTACTTAGAAATAATCATTAAACTCTTAAAAATAATTTGACTAAACAAAATCCGTTTTTTTTATTATACTCCTAATAAGTACATAGATCATTTCTTGTTACCTGCTTTGAAAAGCTGACTCAAGAAACCCCAGTTTGCTATCTTCATTAGGAAAGCGCAACTGGACCACTATTACTCCCCGAACCATCAAGATTAACTACGTCAATTTGGTCGTCATCTAATAACACGTAAACTACTGTTGGGATATATATTGCAGATTGTCTAGGATCTACATAATGAATTATTACACCATTATGTGCTATTTCAAGTTCGAATTCCCATTCGGCGCCTCCGTTTATTTCAGCAGTAACATTCTCATACATTAATTACGTCAATTTCGTCGTCATCTAATAAGACGCAATCTACTGTTGGGTAATATATTGCAGATTGTCTAGGATTTACATAATGAATTATACCATTATGTGCTATTTCAAGTTGGGCTTACAATTCGGCGCCCCCGTTCATTTTAGCAGTAACATTCTTATACCACATTATATTTACTCTCTTTCGTCGAACCATTATGCCAAGAAAATTTTTTTAACAAGAAACTATGTTTCTTATAATATACGTTAATAAAAAATATATAAAGAGGGTGAATAAAGTGGGACAAAGACAACCAATATGAACTTGTTGTGTATAGTTCCGTTTCGGGGAGTGGTAATTCTGCCAATGCGAGGCGTTAAAAGTACTAAAAAATACTGGAATTAATTATACGCGAGTTAAATACTATACTTTATCCACAACTTAAATGTTGTTCAAAAAATACGAAAGATAAAGAACAATATTTCTTTCTACAAACGCTGTCGAAAGTTGACATTTTGACACAGCAAACTTCAAAAAAAATATGCGATTTTATGTACACTACCGTCCATATTAGTTCGGACACTGAAATAAATTTAAGAAAAGGAAAAATATTTCAAAGTAATTTCTACCAAAACTTAAAATTTTTATTGAATTATAATTAATAGATGTTTCTAACGTATAATAGTAAAAATAAAAGTAATTCTAACAAAAAATAAACAAAAACTTCTTAAACATTCCGTTCATCAAAGAAACCTCCTTTCGCGCGGAGAACAGCTCGGACAATACGCGGCATCCGTGCCACGAGTTTTTCGAGGACTGTCGTTGGTAAATTATTCCATTCCTCCTGTAATATTGTCTACAAGTTACTTGTTGAGGTAGGACACGATTTTCGGACCCTCCTGTCCAATTCATCCCACAACAGCTCAATAGGGTTGAGGTCGGGGCTTTGCGGTGGCCATGTCATTATTTGTAAGGTGTTATTCTCTTGTCCTTATTTAAAAAGTTTTTACATATTCTTGCTGAGTGTTTGGGGTCGTTGTCTTGCATAAATACAAAATTTTCGCCGATTAAGCGGTGCCCCGATGGTATTGCATTTTCTTGTAATATTTGTAAATATCCTTCTTTTCGGAAAATACCTTCAATTTTCTTCAAGTCTCCTGTACCAGCATAGGAGAAACAACACCAGACAAGCACGGAACTTCTGCCATGCTTGACGGTTGGGACTAAACAATCCGGCAACATTTTCTCGCCTTTCGCTCTTCTTACAAAAACGCGCCTTGATTGCCCGAACACCTCATATTTCGATTCGTCAGTCCATAAGACCCTTTTCCACTCGTCCAGTGTCCAATCTGTATGTGTTTTTGCCCAATTTAGCCGTTTTTGCCTGTTTCCCCGTCGAAGTAAAGGCTTTTTTACTGCTATGCGGCCATGGAGATGTGCCGCTTTTAATCTTCTTTTCACCGTAGTGACAGAGATTGTTCTTGGGCGTTCGCGATTCATTTCCGCGGCGATTTCTGGTGCTGTAAGTTTCCTATTTCGTTTGCTTAACAATTTGATACGTTCATCATCGCGTGAGATGTTATTCGTTTACGACCTGGACGTGCCCGATCTCGTAAACTGCCCGTGCGTTCATATCGCCGAATGATATCACTCACTGTCGATTTATTAACATGTGCTTTTTCGGATATTTTACGCACAGAATAACCTTCCTCATAAAAGGCAACAATTACAGAACGTTTTTCTAAAGTTGTAGGTTTTCCTCTCGGCATTGTAATAATTTTTAATACGATTCACACGCAAAATTACGCTCTTATTACCGAAGCACTCACAAGCAAGTTTATTTAGAAACCAAACCTCTTACCGATCCACGATACTCTGGGGTAGGGTCAGGTAAATTTAGTAAATTTATTGCCTGCAATATCGTCGCAACAATAATCCTATACATGAGGGTAGGGATTATGAGATTAGAAAGTATAAAGTGTAATAGTTATTTAATGTTGCTTAAATCGAAATTCTTTGTAGTATTTACGTACAATTGCAATTATATTACGTTTTACATAAGTTTGTAAAATTTTACCAGCTGTCCGAACTAATATGGACGTATACCGAATATTCACAACTATATATGTTTGTTCAAAAATACAAAAGACAAAGAGAAGAAATAACATTATTTATTAATAGTGACGTTTTTAATACAAAAAAATAATAATTTTTATAATAACTATTAATCGTTAATTATAGTTGTTGAAATTCATGGAGTGAATTTTTTCGTCATTCATCTGAGGCTGGTTGAAAATAATGGGACTTAGAGTGGCATTAGAGCTAGTACAAGGTTTGTTATTGTAAATGGGGCAATGTTCGTTTTTGTTAATTTCATTTAAAATCCGATTTCCTTTTTTTAGTTGTTAGTTATGTTGTCGTCTATGTAACCTTCGGCAACTGTGGTTGATTTCCATCCCCCTAACTGTTTTACTATTGTAATGTCACCTCTTCCGCTAACGCAAATGGTTGCCGATGATCTTCGGAAGGAATGTCCTGTGTACAATTCGGGGTTTTTTAATTTTAAATAGGTAGCAGTTTGCTTACCCATTAAAGCTAATTATTAATACCTACTCTTTGAAAAAATAGTGATGAGCATTTAGCATGAGATGGGCGAAGACCTATATATTTTTTGCAAATTTCGTAAAATTCACCCGATACAGTAAATGATCTAGGAATCTTTGTTTTTGTGAAAGGTATTTTCACTATAAGAACTCCATTATAATCCTCTATATCTTCAATTTTCATAGAATATAATTCATTAGAACTACAAGCTCCCATTATCATATGCTTGTTTATTTTTAATTAATTTTCTATTAAATCATTACGGCTTGTTAACGGAACAAACAAATGACAAGAAATTTTTATATTCCAAGTATCCTGTTGGCGGTTTATCATCCACATACGGGCGTACACTGGGTTGCCTGTACTAACTTCTGTCAGTATCAGATCTTTGGTACTTTTATCGGTAAAGTAGCTGACTGCAAAAGCGATCAGAAAATGTCAAATATAAACAACGTGACGGGTATGTGTTAAATGAATGAGAGTGAACTTGTGAATATAATTACACAAACGGCCTAGCTCAAGTCCGAAG
Source organism: Amphimallon solstitiale (assembly GCA_963170755.1). Lineage (NCBI taxonomy): Eukaryota > Metazoa > Arthropoda > Insecta > Coleoptera > Scarabaeidae > Amphimallon > Amphimallon solstitiale. Next base: position 86,454,951 of record OY720677.1, on the reverse strand, counting down.
TTTATGTGGGTAAGTAGCTTATCATTATCTAAATTAGTAAACAACTCATTACTAAGAAAAGTGTTTGCGGCTGGAAGGCGAGAAATAATTTGCAATCACGACATACGGAAGTTGGTTTAAATTACTGTGTTTATTTCTGGTAATTCAAATATAATTATTACAATTTATATACATACATACATATTTTATTACAAGACATACAAGTAAAATTAAGTTTGCTTGTCGGAGATTTACAAATACAAAGAAAACAAGTCGGATATTGTCGCAAGGAATTTACTTCTTTACACGTGCTTATCATAACCCCAAAATAAGAAATCAACAGGTTTTATGAGCTTAAAAATAATATTCGCATGGAAAATAAAATATACTATTTCATCTGTGATATTTTATGACTTTTCCGAAATCTTTCCCGATTTACAATGTCAGCTGTAAAATTGTTATCATAAATCTCGTGAAATCTACGGTCAATTAAATAATATGCAACGAATATTCAGTTCGTGTTTCGCCCGGAAATTTATATATTTACGCGAGAAAAAGCATGTCTCTTTCGGCAATTCGCGGTTCTGTAAACGAAAATACATTAAATAATTATAGGAATTGTTCGAACGGGATTTCTTAATTCGTTTACGACAAATAGGTCTAAACGTAATTAAGATTAAGCGGGCGGTATTTAATTCGTTTACGACAAATAGGTCTAAACGCAATTAAAATTAAGCGGGCGGTATTTAATTCGTTTACGACAAATAGGTCTAAACGCAATTAACCTTTTCGCCGCGGCGCGCTTCGAGAGCTTGACGCGCAGCCAGTGCTGCGCTAATATGCGTCATCCGCAGCGAGTTGACAATTTATTACAACACAAATTCATTATTTTAATGTTGTTCAGTATTTCTTTATTTATAAATAAAAATAAAACTTTTATTCGAGTAGGACAATGCAAATTAACATAATAATAACATAAAATTTATAAAGGACACAATAATAATTTTACTAAACAAAACAAAAAACAGCATTCAAAATAAAATACACATAAAAGTTGATAAAGTATGTTTACAAAATAAAAATTTTACTTCAAATTTCTTGAAACGTGGTATTTTTCGAAACAGGGCGCCGCGCACAAACCTACGTCGCATGTTTCGCACATGTATGTTGATTCTTTGCGTATTTTATTTTGCGAACAAACATAACATCTTCTTCTGCCACTGCGAGTGGCAGGATTTTCTGGATTTATTTTTCGCGGAAAATGTCTTCCACACATGCGAAATGGGGCGGGATTGTTGGCTCTTCGCGGGGCCTGTAATGTCTCTCCTGTAGCTTCAATCATTTCCTCAACTAGCTGAAGTTGAAACTTGGCCAAAGGTATTTTCTTTTTCGTCACATCTTCAAATAGAGCATGGGCTTAGGGGTTTAGAAGAAACATGTCTACAATGTGAAAGAATATTTTTTTGTACCACTTAGTAGTTCTTCTTACACATTCAACAGAACTAAGCAACATGTCGCTTTTGTCTACAGCGCCCATGCTCTTGTTATAGTCAACAACGCAGGCAGGCTTCATTACATGCAAGCCAGTCTTTCTGTCGATTTTATCTATTTCCAACATTTGCGAGTCATTGCAAGTGCTTAGCATAAAAACTTCCCTCTTATCACACCATTTCAAGGCAATGAGACGATTTTTGGTGCTCCTGAATGTAAACTCTCCTTTTTTCAGCTTTTCCACCATTTCAGGCATATTTCTTCTATTCTTGCGCACGGTCCCACATGCATTTGTACAGCGGTCATATAACCATAAGTACAAATCAGGACTACTGTACCAGTTGTCAATGAAAAGTGTATGGCCTTTATCAAAATAGGAATCCAAAAGTGTTATAACAACATCAGCCGATTTTCCCAATTCTGTGCTTTTTAGTTCAGTTGTAGCTCCTGTGTACACAATGAAGTCCAAAATATATCCATTGAGAACATCACACAAAACAAAAAATTTGACTCCAAAGCGGTGACGCTTGGAGGGGATATACTGTTTGAAAAATAAGCGGCCCTTATACAACATTAGACTTTCATCGATGCACAAGTTTCGGTATGGCGTGAAAGAGTTTTTGAATTTCTCTCTCGCATGGTCAACGATGCGCCGAATCTTCCGCAAAGTGTGTTCGTCTCTAGACAGTTCATTATCCGAAAAGTGGAGCATACTCAAAATGCTCAAAAATCGGTCGCGAGGCATTGTCTTTCCAAACGCGGGTGTAGATAATAAGAAATTTGTAGACCAGTACTCCTGAATTTGGAGTTTCTTCACACGAGCCATCAAAATATTGAGAGCTATAATCTGTGGATTTCTTGTGAGTTTGTGTTGGTCCAACTATTCAACCGCGAATGTGGTTTTATAACATCTTTTTGCTGCAGGACGAAATTATGGAATTTGTTCGTTTCTTGGACAATAAATTCTGTAATCTCTTCATCCAAGAACACCTGGAAACAATCATAGGGCGAACAATTGTCGAAAAGATCTGGAATGTTACTTCCAGACTTTGAGTCGTCAAATGGAAATACGTTTGGAACAATATGTTCCATTTCCCAATTCAACTTTTCATGGACATCAAAATTTCCACGAACTATAGGCTCTTCGTTCTGATTCTCTTCAGTCGCTTGTTCTCTCTCCGTGTTTTCATTTAGATCGAGATTCAGATTCTCTACTTGATTAGCGAGATCTTCATCTGTCTCTTCGGGATCATCTGTTTCAAGAACGTCGTCTTCTGAATCACTTTGTGTCAATATTTCAACTAATTCCTGGTCAGTGTAAAAACTACCACGTTTTGGGTGTGGTAATGCCATTTTCCCCGCGAAATTTGATTGAGAGTAGTACGCTCTCTCATGCGTTGAATCGTACTGGAGTCTGCACTCTGCAGGGAGTGCGAACACTGCGAACAGGAGGCAATGCAAGTGGGATATCCCCACTCTTATGGACGCTTATTTGTGGCACCCGCAGTTAGTCCAGAGGATCGTGCGCCTATATGCGTCAACCGCACATCTGGTGCAAAAATGTATTGACGCATATATGCGTTACCCGCAGCGAAAAGGTTAAGATTTAAGGATTAGTTCGCTCAGGACAAATAAGTCTGAGCTAAACAGGACAGGATGAGGACATGCGGGATTCTCTCTACTTCCTTGGCCGTTGATGGCTCTTTTATATGGTCGGTTTGCGATAAAAACAAGTACGAAAGAGTGGGATTCGCATACGTATCGTGACGTAGAACCGCGCGAAAAATGATCGTGACGTTTCCGGGTATTTTCCGATCGCGTATAACAAAGAATTTAACAGATTTTAACAGATGAAATAGTTACATTAATTACCATGATATATACAGTATACAAAAGACATAATTCACTGACGGCTGAATAAAATAGCAATCATATATAATTTGATAATTGCAAGTCAACTTAGATATGAAACTAAAATACAGGATATTTTATTCAGTTAATGAAGGGACTTCGTTACACCATTAGTGCCATGATTAAGGTTACTTTTGTCATTAGATAAGTATGATTTGGCGCTTCTTTAATAAATTTTTTGATTTCTTCTGCGTTAAAAGTTTTTCATTTTTTCGGTTGATAGCCGTCAGACTAACGTTTTAAATATGCCTGTAATTTCATATAAGTTTCTAGGTGGATATTATGATAGATATTCAACGTGCTTTTAAGAATAGAATAATATGTAGGATGTTTTCGGAAAATGACGATGTTTTTTGCACCAGTTACCAATCTATGAAGCTTTTGTACACCGCATCGTATTTACTCTTTGACTTTGTGCAAGAAATATCAGTCAAATCTAATTCACTATTAGACATTGTAATACACTCAATAATTCAATAAATTCAAACGGATAACACAAATATAACAAGTATATTTATAAAATGTCAAATTTGACACAACGGTGGAGTAACATTTGTCGCATTCGTTAGACGCAATCGCTACGATACCGCTACATCGACAACCTTCTGACCGCGCTCCAATTCTGATGAACGCCTCTCCTACTTATAATTTGATGGTTGTTAATTTGTTAACCAGTCCACTTAAATCAATTTTTCAACACCTGTTGTAAATTAGTGCAAAAATGTCCAATGAAGGTATCATTAATGAGTTAATGGTGGAGGATAACGCAAATATTAATTTAATAGGGGTTATAGCCATAGAATTGGCTGAGCCTTTAGCATTTGGGGAAAATGAAAGGCAACAACGCCAAGTATCCAGAAACACGATTTTTTTTGAGGAAACAATACCGATGTATATGGGGGATTTGTTCGTAGAACATTTTCGAATGTCCAGTGGTGCTTTTGAGGTTTGTATGTAACCTGTTTATTTCATTTACTAAAACATTTAATTACAGCAATTAACACAGGTGATCCATAATACTGGAATATTACCAGCCAACACTATGATTCCATTAGAAAAAAAAAATACTATTTTCCGTATGGATTTTGGCAAAACCAGAATCTTTTTTAGCTGCTGGGGATCGGTTTGGGCTGGCAAGAAGTACCGCCCATACAATATTTGCAGATATAATATTGGTTTTAACCCTAGATTACTATCGTGTTTTTAATATACATTATTACTATCGCATCGTAAAATTTACGACTGTTTGAAGAAAAAAACATTGCCAAAAAAACGCAGTGATATTAAATGGTTTATATTTATTTATCAAAAAGTGAACATGTATATTAATTAAAAATAAAATAAAAAATATCTTTAACATTCAAAGCATGAATTGGATTTATGTTCTGCACATATGGGTCGTTTGCATTTATTGCAGTACATGGTGGTCATTCTTCTTTTCTTCGATGGACAAATCGCGCATATGGTCCTTTTTCCTTTAGTAGGTGTATTGGCATTACTTGATGCAGTCTATGGTTCTAAAATATTTCTTATAGATATCTGGAGAGGACGTGATAAATTTTTGTTATTTGCTCGATGCTCTATCCATGGCCTCATTAGCTGATTGCTGAGATTATACAAAAATTGTTGCCTAGAAGTGGTTTTTTCTTTCATGGTTTGCTTGTTATGGTTATATTTAACGTAACTATTGATTCCACACATATTTAGCATATTGTAAAAAATACATGAAGGCCAACGTCTTGTTTTCCGATTGCAACTCATATTGGCACACATCATATCAAAAGTGTCAACCCCTCCCTTAGTTGAATTGTAAAATTCAATAATTGAAGGTTTCTTAGATGAATTAGAAATTGAAGGTTGATCATGTGTAGATGACAGGAGAAGAACATTTTTGTTTTGTTTTGGAACATAGGACACAAGTGTTAAATCTTGTTCAAAGCAAAACAGTGATGTTCTAGGTTTGCGACCTTTGACGTCTAACAGTTCTGGGGGAATTTCCCTTTTGTTCTTTCTTACTGTACCAACGATTGTTAAATTATAAGGATCACAGAGCATAGTTTTGGCCAAATCTATAGACGTGAACCAATTATCCATAGTGATGTTCCTATTGGATCCATGGACAGTTTTAGTCAGTTCTTTGACATAGTAGGTACCAAGAGAGTCTCCATTGGTTATTGTCCCCCTGCCTAAGTAAGGAGAAGCATCGATCATATATTTAGAACTGGAATCACAAACCATAACTATCTTGATGCCATACTTAGCTGGCTTATTTGGCATGTTCATTCTGAACGGGCAGCGGCCACGAAACCCTAAAAGCTGCTCGTCTATTGTTAGGTACGAGCTAGGCTTTTAATTTTGATTGCAGTTCAATATAAATTGATCCCAAATGCTCCTTATGGCAGCAAACGGATCTGAAGATTTTCGCAAAAGCCTAGTTGTTCGATCGTCAAACCGTATGCAGTTTAGAAGAAATTGAAAACGTTCTTTGCTCATAGTAGATCTGTAAATACTTGCCGATATGTTTGGATCAAACATCTGACGAACTTTTAAGAGGTTGTTTTTCATTGAAGCTGAAAAGATTAGTAAACCCATTAGCGCCATTATTTCTGCTGTGGTAGTTTGTTGTATCGCTGCCAACTGCAGATTTTTATAGCTTGGTGCTCTGAGAAGTATCATCTCATTTGTATGGCGGACAATCGTGTCAATTATGAAATCATCAAAAAATAATTTAAAAATATTAATTTCTGTTCTTGCGTTTTGACAATTTTTAGTTGGACCAGGTCTAATATGAACAATATTTTTTGATTAATTTCTTCCTATGCGACCTCTTGAAACCGAACTCCATCTATGTCCATTTTTTCCCTTCAAACGAAGTCTTCGTGGTACGACGATATATGGATTGGTGTTCATTATTTTGCTCAAAGGTACATCATCATCGCTTTTATTATTTGGATTTTTTTGTTGCTTATCATTTGCATGTGACTCATTCGTTTCGGCATCCAGCATTTCTTTATCTATATTACTATTTATCATTTCAATATCTCCATCTTGTAAAACGTCAAGTAGTTCCTCTTCATTTTCACTGTCTGTTTTCTCGACGTATTGTTTTTCACAGTGATCTTCTTTTTCACTCCCTGAATCTTCATAGTCATTACCCGGTGAATTATCCTCGTCTTCTTCGTATAAAAGCTTTTCAAGTTCGGCATCTGTTAAATATTTTTTCCAAGTACCCGATGCCATTTCTAACAAATACTATCTAAAAATCGTAAAAATATGTTTTTAGTATACAATACAATAATTCACAATAACAAAAAACTGACATTTGCACTATCGTGTCGTTAATTTGACGACGAAAAAACTGACGTAAATACTATTGTGTCGCAATTTGACGACGAATCTTCCAACTTTCTAGAAAACATTCACTCTACAAACTTCGCACGACGTCTCTGGCCTCTAAACACCAACTGAGGAAAAGTCATAGGCGCGCTAAAGCGGCTCACGAATAATGCCGAAGTTTTCCGATTAAATTGATTCGACTGTCGTAATTTTAACGAGCCATAGTATTCTAGGGTTAAATACCTTAATACCACAATACATTGTTTGGCCCCAAAATCATGCAGAAACCATACAAGTGTTAGTATATTTATTTTATAATATATATTGCCAGATGTAAGGAATTATTTTAGGTTTTTCATGAACGATCAAATGGGTTTCCTGGAGTAGTGGGAGCAATGGATGGATGTCACATACCCATCAAACAACCTGTTTTTAACTCCAATGATTATTATAATAGAAAGAAATTTCACTCAATTATTTTACAGGGCATGTATTTTATTTGTATACTTGTATTAGACAAAATTACAATTTCAGATTATTTTTTTAAAGGGATTTGTGACCACCGAATGTTATTTATAGACATTCTTGTAGGTGCTCCTGGTAGAGTTCACGATGCTTGTGTATTTCAAAATAGTGACATCTACCATAGATTTGCGACCACCCTTGTTATTGACTAGATGTTTTGGTCCAATAAAAAGGATGTCACTTTAATATGTCAATGAACTTGCTCAATAATTAAAGAAAAAATCAAAAACGTTGCCCCTGTAACTCGTTAGTCGGTGCAAAAGGTCATGGGTCGTCTATAAGCGCCACATGCTTTTTAAATACACAAAAACATGAAAACTAGGATTAGGACTTATAGCAATAGCATTCAAACTCACAAGATCTAATTTAACTTGTATAATTAATAGCAAATATACATATATATATATATATATATATATATATATATATATAATAATAATTCTAAATTTTTCTTGACCTTATTCACATATTCATGTGCATATATATAATTAAATTTCTTGGACGATTTAGAGGTCAATACTAATTTCAAATTAATTTAAAATTAGTTTAATTGTTAATTAGGTAATTTTTAATCTTTAAAAATTACCCAGCGGTCCAGGATGGAATTCCATCTGTTACTTGCTATATGTATATGTATATGTATATCAGTACAATTAAAGGAGTCAAGACCGAAAGCCCGTGGTAGTGTAGTGGATAACACACCTGACTAGTAATCAGGAGATTTCGGGTTCGATTCCTGGACCGCTGGGTAATTTTTAAAGATTAAAAATTACCTAATTAACAATTAAACTAATTTTAAATTAATTTGAAATTAGTATTGACCTCTAAATCGTCCAAGAAATTTAATTATATATATATATATATATATATATAGCATATATAGAATGAAAACACAGCTACTGTATAATACACACACAAAGACTGTCAACAGGTAGTCAATTAATGCACACGGTTCTCAATAATCTTAAATAAACACGATCTGATTCGTAACAGCTGTTCGATATCTCTCTTTCGACTTATAAGAAACTCACATTAGGTGATATAATGTGTTGTATTAGTATTATTACTTAATACTAATACAATTAACTACAAAGCTTCCAAAATACAAGCTTGCTCTATCTGACAACGATGCTAGAGATAGGTTATTTCGGAGTTCTTACAAAGAATCTCCGAACAATAAGGCTAAACGTTCTTAATTAGTTACAGTATCTTGGAGTCTTTGCATTCAATAAATAAACTACAGTTAAAACTACTTAGCTTATACAATCTGCACAAGTGAAGGTCTCGTTGAATCATGTAGGTTGAAGTCTGTTATTCTGCTTCACACTGTTTCACAACTGCAACCAGTCGATGGTCTTACACGAGTAAACAATGGCCTCATACAGGAGTTATGGTACAATATTTCTTAGCTGCGCCTTGCTTTTCTGTTCGCTAACATATGAAGGGTACAGGTCCAAAAGGGGCTAAGTCACATATTAACCATTGTGAGAAAAGTGAAAAAGAAAGTATATAACGCTGTTCTCATGTTATTAGTTAAGTAATCCTGAAATAAAAATCGGAAATACAGACTGTAAATATTACTAAGCAACGTTTTTGCATCAGAAACGAGATTTATTGATATTAAAATACAAGAGAAAATGTATTTAACTCTAAATACACAAATTAAACGGCCTAAAGGTGCCAAGTCTCTTTCAAATGGATTGTCTGCATTCAGTTATCCAGTTCCATTATTTTGTGGGAATGAATAATCAACAGGTGCATTACTTGTTATCATCACGAAGCATGATGACTTGAGATTTAAATTAAATGGCAACATTAACAATTGAGCTTACCTTCGTGTCTTATTAGGCTTTACCATTTAAAAGGACTACAATTTGTCAAACGACAAAAAGAATCGCATGAATATAGGCGCGTCAAAACCTCCGTGATTGCACATGCTATTTGTCACATCGCGACAATGATTGTTACTGAACCATAATAACAGGTCTTATAACTGTTACAGATTTACTAATGTTAACGAACTATTGCTTAATGAAGATTTACACATAATGAGAAATTTGCTGACACCTTTCAGAGACAATGGACACTTGGCCCAAAACGAAATAAATTACAACTATAGGTTGAGTTCAATACGTTCTATTATTGAAAGAACATATGGGCGACTGAAGGGGAAGTTTCGTCGTCTCAAGTATCTAGATGTAGCAAATCCTGACAAGAATAATTGCAGCAGCAAGCGTTTTGCACAATTATATAATAATTAATGATGTGGATAATGCTGATGAAATCCATGAAAATGTATTGTATGAGGAATATCATTATAATGAGGAAGGTTTCGCCCATGACGATGATAGAAATTTGGCCATACAAAAAAGGAGAAATATTGTAAACATATTAAACAATAACACTTAGTACTTATTAATTAAATTAATAAAAAAGTAAATGCTGTCTTTTTATGTTGAATTTGAGCGAGCTTCAGTCCATTTCTTTTTTAACCTTTAAATGCAAATACAAATATATTTTAAATACATAATTTTAAACAATTAAATTAAAGTTGATAAAAAAAAGCTGCATATGTTAGAAAAAATTTATTGTAAATATTTTAACAATTTTTAAATTCTACGAAAATTAAAAAATATATTCTAGAAATTTAACAAAATAAATGATAAAATACATGACAAAATAGAAGCAGGAAAATATATAAATCATTTCTTCAAATACTCCCTCAGTAACTTATTTGTTTCTTTTTGGATTTCTTTATTTTCTTCAACTGCTATTCTTAGCTTTCGTAGTTCCTCCACTCTTCTTTCTTCAATATCAGACAGTTTTTGTCTGAAGAGATATAAACTTTTCATCTTTCTAGCCCTTTCAGTTTTCCTTGATGATTTTGATTCAACGGCTGCGTTAGAAGATGAGCTCGTACATGGTATTTCATGTTCAGTTAAAGTAAAAGAATTACTGAACGAAGTTGACATTGGGGACAAATTAGAAGCGGTTCGTATATAACTTTCTTGGTAAGTCTGCGAATTGCAAGAGGATGCTTGTGGTGACTGTTGTGAAGGGGATGCTTGTGGTGGGTGTTGTGAAGAGGATGCTTGTGGTGGCTGGTGTGAAGAGGATGCTTGTGGTGGCTGTTGCTGTGGCAGTAATGATTTTGGGAATGCAGCCGCGGGAGAAGTTACATTTACAATGGATGAAATGGTAAAAGGGAAATTGACTGTTTTGTCTTCCATGTAAATTTCATTGAGGATGTCAAAGTATTCCCATTAAATTCGCCCTCTTCCAGTTGACTTTTTATTTTCTTTTATGCTAATATAGGTTTTCTTTAAATTTTGCCATTTCCTATCAAGAATGTCTTCATTTACATTATATCCCTTCTGCATAAAATCATCCTTTATCCTACGCCATAATTCCTTTTTTTTTAATTTTAGGATCTCGGAATTCACTTAACATACTTTTATAATTTTCTATTAATAGAAGAGTACTGTTAAGAACTTAACATCTTTTATTTTATTTTATATTATTGTTTCTTGTTTTACTCGTATATATGAATGTCTTTCTTTATTTTTATGTGTTATCATATATTTGTAATGTATGTTTTATTTTTCAACTTTTAAAATATATTGTCACTTGATGTATTTTTTACATATAAATATTACGCATACTGATGCGGAGTCCGCTTCGGGCACATACAGTCTCACCAGCCGAATTTATTGTCTGCCGGCAGAGTTATACGACTGTACACCGAAGGCGATGCAAGACCTCCTATGTGTACGTACGGACGGCAGTGTCTGACATGTGCGTACATATAGGGGACCATTAGCTTCTCGAGCGATGCACATGTATATATGTTGTAATCTTATGTTCGATGCAAGAGCGGCCCCGAAATTCTCGGCGCACACCGAACTAAATAAATGTGTATTTGAACTGAATTTGAGTTTTATTTACGGTACTTTCAAACTAGGAAGTTTCCTTAACATATTGGTCCTTCACGAGTCGGATCGTATACATTGATATACGAAGAAATATTGTTCGTTTAAGCAGAGAATACATACGCATATCGCTTGGTATTTAATACTGCGGCCGGTCTTATCGAACGTACTAGTCCGAAAAAACAGCTTTTACTGTGGCGGATCTAGAAAATTAGAAATATTAATAGTCCGCAAAGGCAGGAAATACATAGGCGAGTATCGTATTCAGTTCTGCAACGAACTAAAAAGACACGAAGCGTCCAGTGCTCTGGTCCGCTTAAAATAATACGCAAGACGTATACAAATTTAGTGTTCGCTTACGCAAAGGATACATACGCTATCACATCATATCCTGATACTGCGGCGAATCCAATTGAAATATTTAAGTTAGAAATATTTACAAACAATTGTTCGCAAAGGCAGAGGATATATGTGCGGCTATCGTACTTCCTACTATTGCAGCGGCACAGAAAGATTAAAATTTAAGAAAAGTGGCCTTGCAAACCACTAAAAATACACTCTCGTACAGTAACAAATATACTTACGCAGAGCAAAATAAAGATTGTTAAAATCTAAGAAAGGTGGCCTGGCAAACCACGAAAAATACACTCTCGTACAGTAACAAACACACTTACGCAGAGAAAAAATAGATTACTAACATCTATGAAAAGTGGCCTGGCAAACCACGAAAAATACACTCTCGTACAGTAACAAACACACTTACGCAGAGAAAAGATAGATTACTAACATCTATGAAAAGTGGCCTGGCAAACCACGAAAAATACACTCTCGTACAGTAACAAACACACTTACGCAGAGAAAAAATAGATTACTAACATCTATGAAAAGTGGCCTGGCAAACCACGAAAAATACACTCTCGTACAGTAACAAACACACTTACGCAGAGAAAAGATAGATTACTAACATCTATGAAAAGTGGCCTGGCAAACCACGAAATATAAACTCTCGTACAGTAACAAACACACGTACGCAGAGCAAAAAATAGATTACAAAAATCTAAGTAAAGTGGTCCGTCCCTACCACGAGATAAATGCCCGCATGCAAATAGAAAAATCTGAAAGTGAAGACAGATTTTTCTTTATTTTTTTTTTTGCTCAAATACTAATACGGAGCTTAAATACTGATACGGAGCAAATAAAACTGATGCGGAGGTGAAATACTGATGCGGAGGTGAAATACTGCTACGGAGCTAAATACATTGTGCATAAAATAAGCAGTGTGTGGATGCTGCAATAAAAAGAAAAATCTAATACTGAAGACAGATTTTTCTTTATTTTTTTTGCTGAAATACATATACGGAGCTCGATTTACTGATGCGCAGGTCAAATACTGATGCGGAGGTGAGATACTGATGCGGAGATCAGATACTGATGCGGAGGTCTGATACTGATGCGGAGGTGAAATACTGATACGGAGCAAGGTATACTGCTGCGGAGCTACGAATATATCTGTATATATTTAAAAATAATAGAAATGGAAAATTTAAAATTTCAGCGCCGACAAATTAAAGCATCGTTGACAAGAGCGGTCACTTATTTAGATAAAAGTGGTCCCAACGACATCGTTGACGACGATCGCTATGAAAAATTTATTTTATTACTGGAACAATTTGATAAAGTGCAGACTCAAATTGAGAAGCTAGATGAAACAGAATTCGAGAATACTGAGCGTGAAGAATTTGAAAATAAATATTACGACAATAAACTACGATATACATCTATGTTAGCTCCTGTGCGAGACAACGATGAATCCTCAGAAAATAATAGTATCAACACAGTAAGTAGCTTCATCAAACTGCCTACAATTGAGTTACCGATATTTGCTGGTGACTATGATGACTGGCTCTCATTCTACGATACTTTTAATTCTCTTATACATAATAATAGTGCCATACCAAATGTACAAAAGTTTCATTATTTGAAATCGTCTTTGAAAGGAGACGCAGCCAACGTTCTACATTCCTTAGAAATATCATCCGACAATTACGCAAATGCATGGCAAATGTTACAAGATAGATACAATAATACGAGAATAATTGTACAGAAGCACATAAATGGTATTTTCAACTTACCAACAGCACACAAAGAAAACGTAAATATTCTTAGGCAGATATTAGACGGTTTTATGAAGCATTTTAGAGCCCTCACAGCACTGAAACGTCCTACAGAACATTGGGATGATCTATTAATATGCATTGTCTCCAAAAAGTTAGACGTTCAGTCATTAAAAGAATGGGAAGCCAAAATACAGTCTACAGAGTTACCTACATTAAAGGAGTTCACGAATTTTCTCACACAAAAATGTCAAACTTTAGAAGCGATCTCAAAAGCCAGCAACACTCATTACAAAACATCAGCGAACGTGTCAACCGACAAGAGTTCAGTATCATGCACATTTTGTAAAGGTTCCCATATTATTTATCAGTGCAGAAAGTTTATAAATCTTCCCGTTAATAAACGAATTGAGGAAGCTAAAGCCAAGAAACTTTGCATCAACTGTCTAAAGACAAATCATGTAGCTTTTAAATGTTCAGGGAGACCTTGCAGACACTGTCATAAGAAGCACAACGATTTGCTTCATCTTCAAACAATATCTAGATCTGAGACATCGCCATTGGAGACCAGTTCAAGTTCCACCGGTTCAAGTTCCAGTGTGTCACATCACAGCTGCAATTCAGACGCGAACAGTCACATTTTATTATCCACAGCGCTGGTTAACATTTTAGACCGGAAAGGGAAAACTCATCCCTGTCGAGTTCTTTTAGACTCGGGATCGCAATCACATTTATTAACGTACAGAATGGCGAAAATCCTTGATCTACCGCTAACTAATACACAGATATCTCTATCTGGAATAACACAGTACACTACGAGAATAACTAACACCACCAAGGTTTCAATTAAATCGAGAAATAATAATTTCAAGGCAAAACTAGATTGTTTAGTACTGGACAAAATATCGGAATGTCTTCCTCTAGTTTCTATATCAAGAGATGTTATTGATGTTCCCAAAAATATCAGATTGGCCGATCCTGATTTTAATATATCCAGAGATGTAGATATGCTAATTGGTGCTGAACTGTTTTATAAACTACAATGTGTTGGACAAATCAAAATAGGTAAAAGAGGTCCATATTTACAGAAAACTTTATTAGGCTGGGTAATATCTGGAAAACTAATTGCACCACAAACTTCAGTAAACATGACAACGTGCAATTCAGTTACATTAAATCAACTTAACGACAATCAAAATAAATTCTGGGAATTAGAGAACGTCAAAAAGGATAAAGTGTATTCACCTGAAGAGAAGCTATGCGAACAACACTTTATTAAAAATACGAAGAGAAGCATTGATGGCTCTGCATTTCTAGAACAGAATGCAAGAGAATGGCCTGGTTTTGAACCGCCAACTATTGAAACTTTGCCAGAAGTAAAAAATATTGTTGGGGTTAATGTCATTACAGAAAACTGTGATCTGTTTACTAAATATTCTTCTTTAAACAAATTAACAAGAGTAGTGGCATACTGTCTCAGATTTAAAAATAATGCACAGGCAAAATGTAGTCATTCTACCATGGAAATAAATACCGGCCATTTAAAATGTTCAGAACTGGAAAGAGCAACAACGGTACTAGTCCAAATTGAAGCCACACTCAATTCTCGTCCTATAACAGCCATTTCAAACGATCCCAATGATTTAACCTTTCTCACACCTTCCCACTTTCTTACTGGTTCCATATCTGCTACCATTCCGGAACCTAGCTTGATGAATACAAAATTAAATTCCTTATCAAGATGGCAATATGTTCAACAAATACGTGAACATTTCTGGAAGCGATGGCACAGAGAATACCTGAATCAACTGCAAAGAAGAAACAAGTGGAATGTCAACACCGAGCAGCAACTACGTCCTGGGCGCTTGGTAATCATCCGAGAAGACAACACTCCTCCTTGCCAGTGGATCCTAGGCCGAGTTTTGGAGACCCATCCAGGACGAGATGGTATTACACGTGCGGCAACAATACAGACTTGAAATGGTACGGTGCAAAGATCAAGTGTAAAATTGTGCGTGTTACCAGTGTACGATGACTAAGTCCCGCGAGTGCTACGTTCTGTTGAAGGCGATGCCTTCAAGGGGGGCGGCTATGTTAAGAACTTAACATCTTTTATTTTATTTTATATTATTGTTTCTTGTTTTACTCGTATATATGAATGTCTTTCTTTATTTTTATGTGTTATCATATATTTGTAATGTATGTTTTATTTTTCAACTTTTAAAATATATTGTCACTTGATGTATTTTTTACATATAAATATTACGCATACTGATGCGGAGTCCGCTTCGGGCACATACAGTCTCACCAGCCGAATTTATTGTCTGCCGGCAGAGTTATACGACTGTACACCGAAGGCGATGCAAGACCTCCTATGTGTACGTACGGACGGCAGTGTCTGACATGTGCGTACATATAGGGGACCATTAGCTTCTCGAGCGATGCACATGTATATATGTTGTAATCTTATGTTCGATGCAAGAGCGGCCCCGAAATTCTCGGCGCACACCGAACTAAATAAATGTGTATTTGAACTGAATTTGAGTTTTATTTACGGTACTTTCAAACTAGGAAGTTTCCTTAACAAGTACTCTGCTTATTCCAGCAAAATTATGTACCTGCAAAATATGATTATATCAATTAACCATAAGGTTATATATTTTCAAAAGCAGTATATTATACATTATAAGCACTACAGGTACAAAGCAATGCAGCATAAGCGACTAAATAATAAAGATTTCTTTATTCACGTCATACTAAGAGATTACATACATGCACTAGCAGTTATTATACTTTCTGCAAATAGACCAAAGCAGCTATGCTTTTGCTATAAAATTATTAAATGATTAGAACATTTCACCATTATTTATGTTACTGTTACCACTTATACAAATATCCGTATGTGTGGCATATATAAAAAAATATTTAATTTCGCTTATGAACCCATGGTATCCAGAAAACTATAAGATAAAAATTATCAGAATCTTTCATGTGATAGGTAGTGTATATATAATACATTTCTGATTTGCATTTAGCACTATAATACTCACTTTGTTTTTCAACAGCCTCTTGTGAAGGTGTAGTAGTTTGTAGTAGTTTAGTATTTGTAGAGTGAGGACGTATTTCTATCGGCTCTGCAAAAGTGCAGTGTCGAAAAGTAAAATATTGTACGTTGTTAAACATGAAATTGTGATGATGAAACTATTAGTAAATTTCATCGATGGACAAAATTAAAGATTAATCATTTGCGTAGGTCAACATATATAAAAATAAAATGTCATCCAATAAGTGTTATGTTTGCCAATTGGAGTTCAGAAGGACGGAAAGAACGGTAAAGTGTTTCATATGTGAGGAAGAGAGACATAGCAAATGCGCGAAAGTAAGCGATGAGACAGCTAAAAAATTAAGTGAAACCGATATAATTACATATGTGTGCGATATTTGTCGTAAAATAAAAGTTGGTCAAAAAATGAATGAAATAGATAAAAAACTTAATGATTGCCTTCAAACAATTTCAGATCAAAACATATTGATTCATGAAATTTTAAAGTCTATTTCTATCGCCGGAAACAAAACAGAAAAAAGGATTTTATACAGTGATACTGTAAAAAATAATAACGATAAAATTATTATAAAGCCAAAAAATGAAACAGAAAAGCCAGGAAACAAATACAGAATTGAGAAATAAAATTGACCCTACTAAAATGTCTGTTAGTGTAGAGACAATAAAAAATATAAGAAAAGGTGGTATTTTGGTTAGTTGCGGTGATACTACTTCCAAGGAAAAATTGAAAAATCATATGAAAAAAGAATTGGGAAATAAATATGATGTGTTAGATCCTAAGCTTAAAGATCCACAGATTATTATAGTAGGAGTGGAAAAAGAATATATTGACATGCATGCAGCCAGAGGATATTATGTGCGCAATTGTTAATCAGAATGACTTAAAAATACTAGGGAGTGATATAGAGGAAAAAGTAAAAATAAATAGGAAGTATCTCAGCAAGCGGAAAATGAACTATGGTAACATAATAATTGATGTAAAATCGGATATATTTAGAAAAATGCTACAGAAAGAAAAAAATAATGTTGGATGGAAGAAATGCGATATATATGAATACGTAAATACAATAAGGTGTTATAATTGTGCAGGTTATAATCATTTTGCCAGGGATTGCACAGTAACTAAAGCATGCGGTAGGTGTGCAGGTGAACACTGTACAATTGATTGTGTTAATGGTGTTGGTGAGGACGAGAAGTGTGTAAATTGTATGAGGATGGTAGTAAAATTAAAAATTGATTTGGATGTTAACCATAGTGCATTTTGCAGAAACTGTCCTAGTTATGAACGAATTCTAGAAACACAAAAGTCTAAAATTATGTATATTTAGTGCAAGACTCATAATTATAATACATTCTAGAAAAATAAGTAATTTTTATATATAAATGTGTACAGACAAAAAAAAACGTCATAATAAGTTACCTATAGAAATTAGAAGTTGTGTAGGTATCTATAATTTAAAGTAGGTTAGTTAGTTAGTAAACGTTGCACAATTGGTATTTGTATTGAATTTATTGTATGTATTAATAGACAAATGCTGACATTGTGTAATATATGTAATATAAGTATATTAGTCCATATAAGTCTGCTTACTGTTATTTTCTTTATTAGGTTAAATTGTTTCATGTAAACAACAAAGTATTGTTATGTCAGAAAATGTAAAATAATAGCAATTGCTAAATAAACGTATATTATTATTATTATTGTATGCTGTTGGATATTCTCTCGAATATAATTTTCTAGTAAATTGTGATCTGAAATTAATAAATACCGTAATATTAATAATAATAATAATAAAGTGTCTTTATTGCAACCAGAAACAATGTATACAAGTATATAATTAACATAAGCACAATGATATACAATTTGAATACTTAAATCTAATTTAAAGTTAATGGATACTAGTTGCAACCGCAAGGCGAAGTTCAGCTAATGCTGCTTTACAACTTAACCTTTTATATTATCGAGTGCCTAAGGCAAATAAAATAAAAAAATAAAATAAAATTGGAATACTCGAACCCAAAAATTCCGAGAATTATTAATCTTTAAGCTCACCGAATTCACAAATTTCCACCAGTTCTACGAAAAAAAAACCACTAAGAAACTGCTGAAACCATTCACCATCAAGCATCACGTAATAATTTTTTCCTCAGAACTACGGAAAGATGAGACAGAAGAGACATCAGCAAGTACCTCGTTATATTTACAGTAAATTTGATATGAAAATAATCGTTGATATAATGCTGTTTTATGTGGTGGAAATCCTGCCTCTAAACCCTGTAGTAAGGTTATGGACATCCGTTCTGAAAGTGATCTTCTGATATAAATATGGTGGTGTTTTCAATGTAATAATTTTATTATACAAATTCAAACACCGAAGCTCCCTCTTATTATGCATATTCAACCACCGTGCACAGCTGAGTTTGTGCGAAATGTGATGGAACTTCCGTATGCCATATATAAACCTCAAGCAGTCGTTTTGTACTTTTTGTATGCGATCCTGAGTTAACTTATCTAAAGCAGAATGATATATTGCAATGCAGTATGAAAATTGAGAGAGGACAAAAATATCACAAAGATTCCTCTTGATGCCCTCACTGAATACATGTCTGTGAGGATACAGTTTCTTCAAATTTTGATAAGCATTGCGGATGTAGCCATAAACCTGCTGCCTGTACCTATGTGTATTATCCATAACCAGTCCCAGATTCCTCACACTTTCCACGATTGGTATCTTAGAGTTGTTAATTTCAATATTAAAAGTGCGAGAAATATTATTACAGGTTTTCACAGAACCGAATAGAATTACTTTTGACTTATCCGGATTTAATGTGAGACAATGCTCCGTGGATACTCTATGGAGACAACGCAAGTCTCTATTAATAGATGCACCAGCATGTTCCCAGTTATTTGGTTCAAAAGAATAATAAAGCTGAGTATCATCAGCATACGCATGTGCATTACAATGCAGAAGATCTGAGAAAAAATTTGAAGTATATATTGAAAACAAAATCGGATCCAGAACAGATCCCTGAGGAACCCCATGCATGACAGTTAGTGATGCAGATGAGCCTCCGCCAACACTGACATACTGCCTACGATTCCGGAGATAATTTTCGAAAAGTGATAATGACGTGCCAGCAAACCCAATGCTCTCCAAAATAGCCAACAACACACCATGATTCACCCTATCAAACGCAAAACGAGACGTGAAATCAATACCCTATCAGTCGACTGCAGAAGATCATCAGTCACACTCAATAAAGCTGTCTCGCAACTGTACCTCGCTCGAAATCCCGACTGAAAGGATGGTAAGACCTCCATTGCATTTAAATATTCCTTCAGTTGCGACGATATTACTTTTTCCAGAATCTTTGAGAGAGCTGGAAGGATGCATATAGGCCTTAAATCACAGTATTCGGACGGATTCTTAACCTTAGGTAGCGGATGAACAACAGCGCATTTCCATCTGTCAGGAAATATACCCTCAATTAAACAGGTATTAATTATATGAGTGACGTAAGGTGATATAGTGGAATAGCAATACCGCAAAATAGTAACGGATAGACCATCACACCCAGTAGCCGTGGACTTTATGCATGATATGATTTTGGAGATAACCACTTCATCTACAGAGGTGAAAAGAAATTGCGTCGCATATCTTCGATTACTCTTATACCAGTCAATTAAGTCAGAACATTCTGTATTTAAGGGTGAAACTGAGTCAACAAAGAAGTTATTTATCGAGTCAGGATTACTCAGATGCTCCGGAATATTAATAGAACTTCTCTTGGAAACTCCTAACGTTCGTAGACTGTTCCAAAGACCCTTCGAATCAGCATTCCGCGAGATGAAATCAAAGTATGCTTTTTGTTCAAGCCTAAAAGTTTTCGTAGTTAAATTCCTCAGTGATTTGTAAGCAGACCAATCCCTTGGATCTCTAGTTCGACGAAATTTTAACTTGCGCTTATCTCTAAGTGAAATCAATAATTTTAAATTGTCGGTAAGCCAAGGAACATTCCGCTTGATGAACCTGCGAGTAATGACAGGAGCGTGTCTGTCAAATAGCAGAAGCAGACTTGTGGTGAAGAAGTTCACTTTGTCTTCAATATTTGGCATATAGAATAAACGTTGCAGTGGAATAGATAGGAGGTCATTCTTAAAATTTTCAAAATTAACAGCATTGAAGTCCCTGTAAGAGAGAAAAACTGGAGGAGAACCAGCACATTTGACGCGTAAATTGAAGGTGATGAATTCATGATCCGAGAAATTGCAATCCTTAACCTCCCTGCTATCAATAAAATTTTCATCAGTGACAAATAAAAGATCAATCAAAGAGGCCGTGTCTCGTGTAATTCTAATAGCTTGATCCATTAACTGGGCGAAACCCAAGGAATCAAAGAAATCAAGCAAGTAGACAGTCTTGGCATCAGAAACCCTCAAACAATCAATGTTAAAGTCACCACAGCAAAGCATCTGGTCACAAGCCGGCATAAACGATGTAATCGTATTTTCCACAGAATCCGGAAAGTATTTATAATTTAAAGTAGGAGGTTTATATACAGCTCCAATAATAACTTTTAGATCGGGGAAGTGAAGTGTTAGAAGTAACTGTTCAATATCCAAACTAGTTGCAATGATTTCAAATGAAATACGATTCCTAATATAGACCGCGATTCCCCCACCACGCACATCCCTGTCCCGTCTTAACCATATTAAAACCATTTATAATTAAAGAATCATCTTTTATATAGGTATATGTAGCCACGTTTCTATTATAACTATTAAGATGTCCAACTTATTATCAAAAATAAACGCCGAAAGTTCATTGACTTTCGGAAAAAGCGAGCGGAAGTTGATGCAAGCAACGCGAACAATCTCAGCATTCATTATCAATCAAAAAACCTATGTAGATATTAAAAATAAATTCAGCAAAGAAACGAAACAATCAATCTGTAATGTATAGCACAATCAAATTTTAATTAACTTATTTTATAAATTAAAGTATACCAGGTGTTCGCGCGAAGGTGCTCACTATTGCTATCTTCGTTAATATCAAACGTACGAAGTCGGTTAAATTAGCAAACTAATAGTATTTTTTCCTCTGATTACAACGCTGAAAACAGAAAAACAATTGCGCATCTGGTTTACGAGTTATTTACAAAAATAATGTTTTTATAAATGGAACAGCCTGTATATTTTTACATCTTTGATAACTACTCCAAATTTCTAGCAACAAATGTCATTATGACTTTTCCTCTAAGTTGAAAAATAAAGACTCTAGAGACAACAATTTTTAAACAACACAGCAAGCACCTAATGTAATTTATTGAATGACAATTAACAAGTAATACAAAAAAAAAACAATAACAAAAGCTTAACCAAACAATAATGATAAAAACTGCTATTTTAAGAGGTGTTCAAAAATGTCACCATTTACCTCTATACATTTTTCAGCACGCTTCTTAACCCGTAACTGGTGAGGTCAGATTTTTGATACATAACTGGTGAGGTGGGGTTTGACAAACCCCATTGAAAAAATGCTATTTCTGCGAAAACATTATAAACGCTATCGTAATTAAATTTTTTAAACACCTTTTAGTGACTTTTAAGCAGATTACAGTGAGCTATGAAATGAAAAAGTTATATCCATTAGGGAAAGTATTTGTGTTTCAAGCCTATGTTAAAAAAACTGCAAAATTTCACCTGGAGGATATTTATTTATTATACAAGAACTAAAATAAAATACACGAAAACAAATTACACAGTAATACTAAGACGGCTTATAATAAACTATCTAAGAAATAATTTTACAAGTTTAAGGAAGAATAGGTAATATTTAACCAACATACGTTATTGGTTACAATCCACACAACGACCCAGAGTACAGCTGCCACAAATGGGAGTATTACAGTCAATACACGTGAATCTTGTCTTCTTATCCTTATCTCTTGGGCATTTACCGCATCTAACTTGTTTTTGCAAGGGTTGTGGAACACTGCTTGTTATTGGTTTCATGAGAATTCGACCGATAGACAACCGAAATTCGCGAGGTAAACGGCTGTTGAGCAGTCTTATATTCAGTTGAGGCTCTACCAGTTCTCTAGCAACACTTTTGACAAAATCTATTCTTGTCTTGTCGCTATTTCCAGGAAAACTCGAAAATATCCATATGCATTGACGAGACTAATGTTGAGGAGCGTATAGAAAATAGCAAGCGGCCAGCGGTTACGTCGTCGACTTGTAGAGTACACGGTGCACTTTTCGTCTAAAGCAGGGGTCTCCAAACTACGGCCCGAGGGCCACATCCGGCCCACGGACAGATTTTGTCCGGCCCGCGGAGAGCTAGCATACTTGAAAACTCCTTTTAGAGAACATATTTTTTATAGCAAATTAAATTTAGTTTACTGAAGTATTCTAATTTTATGTTGAATAATTATTAATATGACATCTACATTGATATGGTCATGGGCTAACTACTCATAACATTGTTGTAGGCTTATTGTTATTGTTTTTGTGATAAGTTGGATAAAGAAACACAGAATTGTAATGAGTAAAGACATGTATAATATGCAGAAAATTTTACTTCAGTATATAATAACTAACAAATTATTGAAATGAATCCAACTAACATTTTATACATTTTAAATAAAAACATAACTTATAACAAGCATAATGACATATGAAATACTAATGAGATTTGTGTAATTGAGATTTTCCACTGACAATAGTTTGTAGTTGTGGACTAATTTTACTTGTACCAATTATTAAAAGAGATTTAAGATGCTCATCAGTTAATTTAGATCTGTAAACATTTTTTGTGTACTTCATTTTGGAGAAGGTCTTCTCACACAAATAAGTAGCACCAAAAACAGAAAACAGCCCACGAGCAAATTTATGCAAATTATCAAATTGTGTCAGTGGAAGACTCTTATAAAATTCCAACAAAGATGAGTTTTGATATTTGTTCTTAATTATATCACTGCACTGTAGATCAATTATTTCCATTTGAAGTTCCGGGGCTAGGGTTTCAATGTCAGTATCAAAAGGATTCTGAAAAATCTTAATTTGATTCGCAATGGCATCAAAGTCCGAGAAACGAGTATCAAAATTTATTTTCAAAGCACTCAAAGTTTCGATTGCAAAATCGATAGGAAACTCAGTCTCAGTAGTGTGGCTGAATATTTCACATGTTTTAAAATGTGAAAAACATTTACTTCGTAGTTGTGATTGAAACAGTATCAATTTCTTCCGGAATGATTTGATATTAGTGTATAAATCAGGAAGATGCTGGTTTTCTCCTTGCAATCTCAAATTCAGTTTGTTCACATGTTTTGTCAAATTAACATAGAATGCTAACTTCCACAGCCATGCGTTGTTTTGTAATTCAGTAAGAGGGCGATGCTTTTCATTCAAAAAAATTTCGATCACTGCTCGAAGTTCAAAAAAGCGCTGAAGGACTTTCCCACAACTAAGCCAACGCACGGCAGTATGATAAGGTAAGTCATTTTCTCCAATCTCTTCAATAAATTGTCGGAATTGTCGGTGATTCAGCCCAAAAGATCTGATAAAATTAACAGTTGATATGACTGGTTTCAGAACTTCAGACATATCCAAACATTTTCCGCACAAAGACTGTTGATGAATGATACAATGTAAGACTAATGGTTTTAAACCACCATCATTTTCTACAGCCTTTGACACAAGAGCGACCACTCCTTTATCTTTCCCACTTATGTTTTTGCCTCCATCAGTTGTAATACATTTCAAGTTTTTCCATCGAAGGTTCTTTTGATTAATGGCCATTTCAACTCCTTTAAAAATATCTGTACCAGTAGTTGTGCCATGAATACTATTCATATCAAGAAGTTCTTCATGCACTTCATAGCTTTTATCTACTCCTCGAATATAAATCAACACCTGAGCAGTATCTGACACATCCGTTGACTCATCCAAGGCCAAAGAAAACCACTCAACATGTCCATTTTTGTCGAACAGTTGAGAGGATATATTTTCAGCGATGTTTTCTACCCTTCGAGCCACAGTGTTTGCTGACATACTGACACTTTTTAATAAATTTACCTTTTCCGGGCACATTTCTTCGGCTACTGCAATTATGCATTCTTTGATCATTTCTCCATCGGTGAATGGTTTTCCACGTTTTGCAATTTCAAGAGCCACACGAAAGCTGGCACGCGTTGCAGCCTCTTGTTCAGTTTTGAGTTTTGTAAATGAAGATTGCTGCGATTTCAATCCGCGCTTCATAGTTTCGAATTTTTCTGTCCGCAAACTTCCTGTATATTTTGAGTAATTTTGAAAACGTTTTGTTTCATAATGACGTTTAATGTTATATTCTTTGAGAACGTCATTGCAAATCAAACATAGCGCCTTCTTACTGGACTCAATTACGAAATACTGAATGTTCCACTGATCTTTGAATTTTCTGCATTCACTATCAATTTTTCGCTTCTTTTCCATACTACTAAATCACACACAAAAGCAACAATTCAAATCAAAATACT
Organism: Amphimallon solstitiale; assembly: GCA_963170755.1. Taxonomy (NCBI): domain Eukaryota; kingdom Metazoa; phylum Arthropoda; class Insecta; order Coleoptera; family Scarabaeidae; genus Amphimallon; species Amphimallon solstitiale. The sequence continues at coordinate 86,430,082 of OY720677.1, read as the reverse complement.
GTTACAAAGATGTCTTAAACTTAAACACTCACAAACACGTTTTATGGAGGTACGCACTATTTTATTTCACAACAGTGTCATAGGAACTGACTTGTGGTTGCGCCACTAGCCTTCTTATATATTCCAATTACTGCCATCTAGAAGTGAGTGGAAGACACCAGAACTTTCTCGAACCAACGAGATTATTCTGTACGTGCTATTAGCGCCATCTGTTAGCGATAGAAGGTACTACCTATTTCCGCTTGTGTCCACCAGATGTCGTGTCACGTTACTCCTCATGGCTCGTACTCTACGACTAATCTAGAAATTACAGATAATGACAAGAAAATTAATAATATGCAGTGTTGCCGTTTTGCAGCCTTTTTTAAACGTTGCGTACTTTTTCGGACTTTTTTTCATCAGTGGACTATTTCACTTTTTACCACCGGCAACAATGATAATATGGTTCTGGCCCTCGGAACTTACTGGAGTAATCAGTATGGCCCTAAGGCTGGAAAGTTTGGAGACCCCTGGTCTAAAGCATCCACTCCGCCTTTCGTTGCATTATAGAACATAATAATTTCTGGTTTTTCAGTTTCCGGATCAGTTCTACTGTCGTGATGCATAGAGGAAATTAAAAGAACAACTTTGTTCCTTTTTGGTACGAAAGATACTAAGCTGAGGTCATTGGTAAAACCGTAAAGTGTTGACTTTTCTTGCTTTCCTTTTGCCGGCAGGAATTCTCGTAGAACCTCTCTTTTGTTCCTTTTCAAAGTGCCAACATATGTCAAGCCTCTTTTCTGTAGCTCTTTTACAAGCACACTGAGAGAAATACATGTTCAATGTTAATATAAAAATAATTACACTAAATATAATTTATATTACATATAAGGACGGCAATCCGTATTGCTCGGCATGTAATATTCAGATATTTGAATTTCAGTTAAATATCTTCAATATTTCCTAAAATATGTATATCACGTGTAACAACTCAAGAATGTTATTATAGCAACAAGTGTATTCCACATTTAAAAGTCCAGTTCTGCTAAAATAAATATATTGCATTGTTGATATAAAACATTCAGATAGTCAGAAATTTGAATATGCATATACTTAGCAGTGCAATAACAGTAGTGTTGATATAGTACTACATTTATTACTAAAAGAAATATATCCAGATGCAAAGGATAAGAAAAATATATAATAAAAGTGTATGTATACATGGATATTTTTTTTTAATAATAATAAATCGGTGTAATGATCATGTGTACCCTATAGTCTCTATAGGCAATATTCAGATATTTAACCATGCCAAATCTTAAAGCTGACTACTTATTAACCATAGTTTGAAGAACGAGTTATATATGTACAATTAACCAATTAATGAATAGGGGTTTACATACGTACATAATATCAATATACATATAATATCAATATACACAAAAATATGCATGTGGATATATTTGCAACTGAAACACTGTATACTGGGGACATCCATAGGCATATGTGATGTGACATAATAAATGAAAACAATACCTAAGGAGGAAACAGGTAAATTAGTTAAACAAATATGAAACTGAACATTTATATTACTTATAAAAGTACAAAATACAACAAAAAATATGAAAGTTCAAAAGTACAAAAAAGAACAAATTAAACATAACTTTTTAAAGATATTAGTATTTTTCCTTGATTATTTTTACAAACAATTTGTGGATACGGTGAAAGTAGAGTTTTATGGTCTTTGATTGTATAGTCTGTACGTTCTTCTAATTCATAAGCCCAAAAATGATCATAAAATCCCTTGGTATTAAAAAGTCTACATATAAAATATATATCACTTTCGTCACACAGGATGTCTATAATTGTGCCAAATAATGGAAAATCGTTAAAAATATCTAATATTAACACATTTAAAACTTTATAGGTTACGCCAAATTTGTGTACAGTATTTACTTTACTTAAATTTTTGTTTAAATGCATCAGATATAATCGTATACTCTCATTTACTTGCAGTTCCTCAATTTTAAGCTCTACACAGTGCGAATTTATTTTAATTTTATTATTAAAGATTTCATCCCCTGCAAATATAGTTGATAAATGTAACTGGTGTTTTACAGCCAAAGTATGACAAATATTTATTCTTGACGTTGTAACATTAGAGCACAATTTTCCTTGCCGATGTTTTGCCTCGAAACGCATACACCAAATTAATACCAAAGGTCCAAGTTTTTTTATTACATCTGGATAGTGAACCATGAAATGGGCTTTAGGTTTCAAAGGTACATTAAATAATTCAATAAACATTTGATGATGTTCTGTGATTAACGTTGTTACGCTGTAAAATTTACCTTGGTTATAGTTCTGGAAAGATTGTGTGCCTTTGTCTAAATACGTGGAATTTTGTATTTGTTCGTGACTTTTTGAGCGTACCCTGTACATTGTTTATTTCACCGGCTACTAAGACTGCCTGCCGTATACCTGCGTGTGTGCTAAATATACTCTTGAGCCCTCACCGCCCTTACTCACGTACCGCGAATTTGACAGATTCATTTTGTGTAAGATCGGGCATTCACACCCTATTGTTGTGGAAGCCTCTATATCTGAGTAACTAATTCTAATTATCTTAGCTCTAGCTTATTCTAACCTACCTGTAGTTTCGTGTTTTCTGCATTTGCAGTTACTTTTTACGCTTTGCTTAAGTTTTTTTAAAAATATCTACTTATTTATTACGTCCGATCTCTACATAATGCATTTATTTGTGGCTTGGAAATGCTCCGAGACGACAGTCAGGTTGTTGTGTCGACTGTTCCACATGTTTTTTTGCGTATTGCCGAACACCGTATCTCGAGCAGGCCCGATTATTATTGTTATTTTCCTTTTTCCTTCGCAGACGTCCCACTAAAATGTAAGGAGTATTAATTTAGGGAAATGCTTGGGACAATGGGCATACTATTAATTGTTTGCCGATCATTTGTGGCCTTCCTTCGTTCTTCTAAGTATTAGGCATCTTCCGTGGTTCATCCTGGGACTCCCATTAGGGGTTATGGACGTTAATATTATTCTGAAACATATAGGTAGATCGGTTTCTCCAACCGTCTTCCGCAGCGTTTTGATATTAGAGTTTTGATATTTCGTTAATTACCTGCAGAGATTCTGTTCTTTCGCCTAATAAAATGGAAACTACGTGTGGAACTTTGTTTTGTTTATTTCTGTCAAACGTGGTCATACGTTGCCATGTAATGGTTGTTGCACACGGATTGCCAACGTCTAGCATGTAATTTCCTCTCGTACTGCCGACGTTATAATTTTCTTCGTACAATTGTTGGGTATCTCGCTTATTTTTCTTTTCGCCTAAGTCTTGTTCATGTTTGCGTTTAATTAAAAGTCACAGTGTTAACCCCCTTTACGGTCAAACTCAAACTCGTGTTCGTAATTTTATTTGAATGCTTCCGCTGTCCTTTTTGAGGTATTTTCGTGTCTTTATGTTTTGACAGGGATGCGTGTGAGCGAACGCGCATTCGTGTAGGAAGAGATTTTCCCGTTTCGACGGCACTTGAAAGTCACATCTTGTGTAAAGTACAGTGTGTGCAAATTGCTTTCCTTCCTTCAGTACTTATGTACATTATCCAAGAGGATATCTTCGCGTATGCGGCTTAAATTGAAGAAAGCAGTAATTACCGTTACCTTAATTTTGGGTTGTTAACGTGAATTTCTTTCGTCGTACCGTTATCTAAAAATTCACGTAAAGCCACGTGTGTTGGTTTTTTGTTAATTTGAATTTTGCACCCTGAAGTGACTTGAAGGTCGTTTATCGTGGAATCTCCATTATTCTTCATAATTGGGGTAAGTGTTTGATACTCTGTGTTAAATTTTCGGGATTTTACTTTTGGTTCTTTCTTCTCTAAATTTTAATAGGATTCTTTTGTTGGGCACAAAAGCCCTCAGAAGCCGTCAGGATCCTTTTGACGGGCTCAAAAGCCCTCAGTAGCTGTGTTTCTGGTGTTAACGCCCCACATTTACATCGAGGAGCGTGAGTTTTTTTTGTCGAAGAGGAATTTTTCCATCAAGGGAGTCACCGCCATTTTGGATTCCCGCAGCGTTCTTCCGGCGACCATTTTGCCAGTTGAGAGCAGCTAAGGTTGTAACTTTACCTCATATATTTTTCGTCTGATTAACGACGACTTTACGTCTGAGAGCAAGTCCATTATTTTACCTAGATTTCGGCCAAGAATTTTGAGTGGCTTAATAACTACCGCACCTCTTAGTCAACTGCGAGGTCACAATTTATTCTTAATTAAATTTCCGTCATACCTTTTTTTTTATTAATTGTTTTATGTAACATTCAGATTATCTAGAATTTTGGTTATGACACTACCACAATTTTGTAGCCCTATGTCGAGGCGAATATTTGTTTAAAACTCATTTTGGTAAATTTATTATCATATCACTAAATATTTTGGAGAGATTTTATTTAAATTAGTAATATACCTAGTGTTTTAATTACCGTTGGAATTACTGTGTGTCTCATAATGTGTTGAATCTTTAATCTAATTTCTGATATTAATTTTTCTTTGCACGTTTATTATTGTAAGATATTAAATTTTGTCTTTCAAGTTGATCAGTTAATTTACCTGAGCTAGATAAAATCAATTCTGTACGAGCAATTTTGGTTCGTGTGGCTCAGTGTTTTTTTCCCTTAATGTAAAATTTTCCTTTCTAATTTTACCTTTAATTATTTGACTTTGCGTTTAAATATCCTTCATTTAATTTAACTTATTGCTTGTATTCATACCTGTTGAAGGTATTTAGCGAAATTTTCACAATTATAGACTAAGTCTTCTTTTTTCTGAGATATTAATTTTCTTGCGCTTATAAATATAAATTTACACCTTTGTATTAACACTGCCGTTGTGGCGTGTACTTGATAACATTTGTAATCTTAATGTGAGGTGATGAAACGTTTCTGCAACCAACCAACTTCTGCTGAAGCGCAGAGATTATAATTTAATTTTAGGACTTGTTGTTTTTTTTTTGAATTTTCTATTGTTATAACCTAACGCTTGTGCTCAAATTTGTCAAACTGTCTAGTTTCATTACATTTTACCTAAATTAACTTTTCATTCAACGCTTGCTATTTTTGTATAACCTAACTTCATCTTTTATTTAAAAAAAAAAACAAATTTTCAACACATTAAATTTAATTAAATTTTGTTACATTACGAAATACCTTTTCTTTTATTTCTTTTACCTCTGCATATCTCAAATTTTATTGTGACGAGCACGTATATAGGATTAGGTGCTTCGAATATACAGGGAGTTCAATAGGTAACCCGCTGGAGGGACACAGCCAGTGGTAGCTCATAGGAGGCGCAGGTAGGTTATCTGTAAGATAGCATAGTGTCCTGGTGCCCGGACAACGTCGCTAGCGTCGTTGCCGACCGACGCTCTACTTTAGGTGTTCTTATTTTCCTGAACCGTCACGCCGTCTGCGACAGAGTTAGCTCGGCCCTGCGTTATCTTGGTATAACATCCCCTATTGCGATTCTCCGTTTCATTCCCTACTTCGGCCCCTTTATCTTAATGCGACGTAGATCCGGTAGCAACGTACTAAGATAAGAAATCCAACATTTTGGAAAATATCTACTTAACAACATTGATGTAATGTGACGAATTTTTAAATACAATTTCCAATAGACATTATCTTCCGGAATGTTTTCACCAAAAATTAAACCGGCGTATCTAATAAAACATATCATTTCCGAAGCACTCATTTTTAAAGAACAATTTTTTAAATTTTCACTTGTTATTGGGTGGCTTTGATGATGCAGATGTAAAATTGAAACATTGGATTTTAAAATTAAGTGACTCTAGTGATATTAGTTTCATATCTATTACAAGTTTACGTAAAATTAAAGCTACTTCATAATTAAAAACTCCTTCGAACAAGTCATGCATTATATCTACTGCTACGTTTTGTACTACGTGAAAATTGTTAAGTTGATTAAAGACACAATTTTCTTTTATTCCAGTAAGAGAAACATTTAATTAGAAAGAAAAACTCGTTTCACAAAAATCTATACGATTTATTTCATAAACTAGATGTACATTTCGTTTGCCAAGCAAACATAATCGGTAGTATACAGATTCATTCGTGTTTTAACATTATATATATGTTCGAACGTTTGCAGTGACAAACCCTCTCATTGTAGTAATAGCTATAAATCTAACCGTACTTTTATTACAGTAATATTGTAAAACTATGGTGGGTGTTTACGGAATGTGTAAGGGTGGTATGAATTCTAGGAAACACTGACTAAGTGGAGCAACATCTGTGTTTAATAAATTGTTTTTAAATTTCTTCATATAAATACTTTCCCACATATTTAAATTTTTACATCTAGTTCTTTTGATAACTTGTACAATTACTTTCTTTTGAAATGACCGGTCTGCATTTAAAAACGCTGCGCATATCTGTCGATAGTCACATTCTAATTGTATGGATGTTTGGTCGCCACACACAAATATAGAAAATAATATCTCCAGAATATTTATATTTGTTTGAATGCTGTTCATTGCATAATTTTTTATTTAAATTCCTTTCCTGGACTTACATATTATTTCTTAAAATATGTATGTATATGTAAAACGAACTAGTTTAGCTTACTGAAATAATTTAGATAACAAGTTGAGAGGGTTTTACACAACTTATTTTTATTTGCTTAGTACAACAGATAATCTACATAAATGTTTTTGAAAAATATCATTAGTTATATTATATTTATTACAATACATACCCTATTTTTAAATTATTTCCAATAAAAAAAATTATTGAGTATAACACCCTGTCCTGCGGTTATTAATTAAAACAATATTTGCATTTTACTTTCTCATAAAGTGAAAGTAAAAGTAAAAGTGGTTTTTAAAAAATGTCTGTGTGCCGTTATAGCTATCAATTCTAAATTTTGTATATACGAGTATAATCTCCCTCTTGAGATCTGATTAGATTTTCAATAAAATCGGCAGACCGGAAGAAAAAATCGAATTTTGCCAATATTTCGTCAACTACTAAGTTTAAGAAAAAATATAAAGAATTTATATGTACTCAAAATTAAATTTGAGAAGAATTTTATTAAGAAAATTTTTCGAAATTCCTACGCGAAGTAGGTCTTTTACTCTTATCGAAAATCAGTTTTTTGTGAATATCTCGCATGCCATGCTTTCTAGGCCGATACATTATGAGTACAAATGTATTTAAAACATAAGTTTCAATACCTTTTGTATAAAAAAATTCAAAATTCCGACCGGAAATAACATTTTTGCTCTAATCGAATAGCATCTTTTTTCGAATGTCTTGCAGAGTATGCATTCTATAGAGATATATTAAGAGAATAGAAGTACTTAGAACAGGATTTTGAATAATTTTTGTATAAAAAATTCCTAAAATTGTTAATTTGAAACAATCATACGTATAAAAAGTTGTGTGATGGCCACACCTCATTTTTTACTTTCTTACTGTGTACTGTGATGATGAATATTTTCGACCTCAAGATTTTTAAAGTCCGTTGATACCGAAAAAGTGGTTTTTGCAAACATCTCTCCCTCTCTCTCCCCCTCCCCCCCCCCTCTCTCACCATGATAGTGCCCAAACGGCTACAGCTATCAATACCAAACCTTATATTTACGAGTATAATCTTCCTCTTGAGATTTTGAGTAAAATCGGTAGACCGGAAGTAGTAATTTACTTCAGTAAAAAATCAAAATTTATTAATACGTCGTCAACTACTAAGTTTAGGCGAATTTCTAAAGAATACAAAAGTAGTAAAATGTGAAAAGAGTTTTTAGCAAATATCATACAAATTACTCATTCTTTACAGATTTATCTAGAATACAAAATATTTAGAGCCCGAATGGAACAATTTTTGTATAAAAGAAATTTCGAAAATTCGGATCGGAAGTAAGACTTTACTCTTATCGAATAGCAGTTTTTTAATGCATTCTCCATAAATGTATTATATGTGTAAGTGCAAAAGTATTTAGAGCTACATTTGGAAAAATTTTTGAATAAAAGAAATTTTAAAATTTGGACCGGAAGTAATGCTTCTACTCACCAAATAGCAGTTTCTTGGAAAATCTCACAAATACTGCATTCTATTCAGATTTATTAAGAGCATAAAATTGTTTAGAGCCGCATTTGGAATAATTTTTATATAAAAAATTTTTCAAAATTCGGACCGGAAGTAACACTTTTACTTTTATTGAATAGCAGTTTTTTGCAAATGTTTCTGAAATTATGCATTCTATAGAGATTTATTAAGATAATAAAAATATGTTTACATTTTATAAGAAAACAGGGATTGTTATAACAACAAATTGCTTTAGTCTTATTTTAGTTTTCTGTTAAGGCTGGACGCCCGCTTCAAGCTGAGTTCGATTTGAAAGAGGCGTACCACTGCTTTTCGTGCAAATGTAAATAAAAGACAAATGTTTAAGGGTCCGCGTGCTCTGTCTTATGCTGAGGAAAAAGATAGAGAAAAGAACTTGTCACCTAATCTAATCTGCCTGTAATTTATGGCTGCGTTATGGTCTCACATAATCGCCGGTTGGCCCACATGTTTGGCAATAGGGGCGCAACCGCCCCTAAATTATACAATCTATATTTTCTCAAACACACAAAAAAAGTGAAGCTGGATATGTAAAATCACCTGCCGGATTCAAATTTTGAGTTGGAAAATAAAATCGAAATCGCAAAAAGGTCGAAAAATCGTTTTTTTGTGTAAATTTTAAAATTTTCATTTTCTTCAATTATTAATACTTATCTCGTGATATCTCAGCAATGCAGAGAGCTAGGGATCTGTTTTTTTTTAAGGTTATACCCTAAAGTATTTGGATGATACTATAGTCTATTTTTAAACTAAGAGGAGCGTTTTAAATTAATCGCGCTAAAATCTGTATCTGTGATTGGTTGTTTCACAGATAGGTTTATACAGTCGAAATGTGGAATAGATGACGTTTGACGTATCGATGTCAAACGGTTGTGTTTCGTCTTTACTTTTCTGTTCCCGTTGTTCTATTGCTCTTTAAAACATAAATAAATCCGTTCTTTTTAGAATTTGCGTAGCGTTTAATGTACCATCCTGTTGTTCTTGATATGGATACTGCATCAACGTCAACTTCATCAGCAATTTCGCCCCCGAAGAAGCGCAAGCGTTTTGATTTAGGTCATTTATCGCTTGCTGAAAAGCAGTGTACTTTAAATATATATAAACAGCTACGAACTGACACACCGGATCTTAGAAAAACAGCTATCATTTCTAAAATTAGTAACATCGTGGGTAAGTTTAACAAATAATTTATAACAATAATAAATAATGTATAATTTTTGCTTTTAGGCGTTGCAAAATCGACAGTATATCGAACTATAAAGGAATATAATGAAACTGGCACAGTTACTGCATCTAAACACAGAGGTGGACGACCTGTTAGTGTTGTTGCATATGATGAAGTGGTCAAACACTCTGTGCGGCAAATAGTGCATGCTTTCTTTTACAAGAACGAATTACCTACTTTGGACAAAATTTTGATAGAAATAAAGAAACATCCAGATTTGCCACAAATGTGTCGTTCATCACTTTACAAGTTTATAAAACAAATTAACTTCAAATACATGAAAAGAAACAGTAAAAGTATTTTGATAGAACGAGATGATATCGTAACATGGAGACGAAAATATTTAACTAAAATTAAGGAATTTAGAAGGGAAGGTAGACAAATTTATTATTTAGATGAAACTTGGGTTAATGAAGGTCATACAAAACAAAAAATATGGATAGACAACAGTATAAAAAATCGACGTCAAACATTCATTGAAGGGCTATCTACAGGACTAAAGAACCCTTCAGGAAAAGGGAAGCGGCTTATTGTTTTGCATGTTGGATCTGAACATGGCTTTGTCTATGGAGGGTTGTTACTTTTTGAAGGTAAGAAAACTGGAGAATATCATGAGGAAATGAACGCAGCAGTTTTTGAAACATGGTTTGCCAATCTGTTACCAAAACTACCTAACGGTGCAGTTGTCATCATGGATAATGCTTCTTATCATAGCCGTAAATTGGAAAAAATTCCTACAACAGGATCTAAGAAAAAAGAGTGGCTACAAGCTAAGCACATTGAATTCAGAGATGATATGGTACGAGCTGAACTACTGAATTTAATAAAAATTAACAAGGAACAGTATAATTTATATGTGATTGATGAAATGGCAAAACGTAACAATAAAATTGTGTTAAGGTTGCCACCTTATCATTGTGAACTCAATCCTATAGAATTGATATGGGCAAAAATAAAGAATGAAGTGGCATCCAAGAACAACACATTTAAATTGAGAGAAGTGAAAGGACTTTTATTGCAAGCTATTGATAATGTTCAAAATGTTTATTGGAAAAGTTGTATTGAACATATAATTAAAGAAGAAACAAAAATGTGCACACTAGATGGAATCGTAGATGATCTAATTGAACCATTTATTATTTCTGTTAGTGCTGATAGTGACAGTGATACTTTTTCAGATGGTTCAGATTTAGAATAAGCATCAAAGAATAAAAAAAAACAATTCAATTTATTTATATATTATCACTAATGTTCTTTCAGTGTATATGTATTCAAAAATATTTTTCTGTATGTCATTCTTGCTAATAAAACTACAAAAATCTTATAAACTATTTTTATTACTTGCATAATATAAAATTTCTACGTATATGTTTAAAATAAAACTTGCATTATTCATAATAAAGAGAATTAAATTGCTGGGCTGGTGTAATAAGTTGCTTATATAATTGTTCATTACAGTTCAATACCCTTTGTATATTCTTTTCCCGTTTAATTGCGATATCAAAGATCCTACTTTCATTAAAATACTTATTAAAGTTTCTAAATAGTTTTCGGTATTTTTTTCTGCTTCCTCTATGTAATTTCTTGGCTTAAACTACCAAGAACATCTTATATTTATCTAAAAATAAATAAATATAGTTTACTTTACCTTATCATTTCTTTATTCATGTTATTTTTGCTGTTTAATGTATTTAATTTTTAATAAATATTCAATTACGTTTGACCTTCTTAAAGTAGGGTTATAAATACTATATATGTCATTGATCTAGTAACTTTTACAGTGTAAAAGAGAGTTTTCTATGTACTCCTCCTAGTTTAAAAACAGACTATAGTGTTTTCGATTTTTCTTTATGGTGTGTAAATTTTATAAAAAAAAAGTTTTAGTAGACCACCAATTTGTGTAAGATGTTTTTCAGCTATCGAGTAACTAATCTTATTTTTCAGAATTTACCCATATATATGTGAAACAAAATAAAGCCAACATTCCAAAATTATTTTTTGTGCAAGAAATAAATTTCTAGATCGTTTCAGAAGCAAATTATTGCGAGTCAAATATAATAATTATACTCTCTGCCCGCAAGCCGTGAGTCCTAGCATGCGCTTCTAGCAGGTATAGCGTTAGGAACGGGAAGAGATATTGCTTTTACTTTCTGATACGTAGTAAAAGGAAGTATTGTGACGATGACACTGTATATGTACACTATATTGTAAAGAAAATATCAACGGTTTCGATAAAATAATGTCCGAGTAACGATTACTTTCTTAACATACACCGATCTCAGAAGTATTTTACAAGCTGCGTAGAAACTGCCCGAAATGGTAGGCGGAGCTACCTCTCGACACAATGTGCGAGCGTACCACATACTCTATTTGATTTCAGTGAATTTCGCCCAAATTTCAAAATTTTGTTTTCCGTTCCGTGACCTTATTTTTAAAAATTAAGAAAAAATAAAATTTATGTATTGCTGTTGAGTGTTACATAATGTTATAAAGGCTTGTTTTTTGAAATTTCTTACATTTTTATTTTTATTTAGGGCCCTTTGGACAATTTCGAAGAAATTACGATTTATCCATTGAAAGGCATTTTTTTCTTAAATTAGCGTGTAAATTCGGTAAGGTTTTCATGAAAAATACGATTAGGAAATGGGAAAAACGATTTCGAGGCCGGGCGTATAGCCTTAAACGTTGTTATTACGATTAAAAAGCTTCAACATCTAAAATAAATACAAATCACTCCCAGAAATAATAGTAACAAGTCCGACAATTCCAGAAAACCGAGATTTGAATAAAACAGTGGATCTCCATGTTGAAATTAAAATAAAGCCCTAAAGAATAAAATAAAAGCCAGAAAGACATTCAGGAAAATAAAAATTATTTTTTCCAAGGAAGTAGCATGAATGTTATGAGTGAGGCAATTCTTTTACAAAGCAACGTAATACATAATGTAATACAATCTTTTTAATATAAACCAATTTGATATTAAGTACATTGGCTTATTCATGCTATATGATTTACGACGCCTGTTTTTTGCTTGTCCCGTTCTTGACTTTGGAGTAAACAAATCGAACATTAGAATGTGACGATGTTTGTATTTGCGACTCGATTTTCAATTTAGACCGGCCATTTCAAAAGAAAGCAATTGTACATTATCTATTGAAAATGTATGTCCTGTGTTTACAAAATGATACGCTAAAGCTGATTTATCACTATTGTGATTTTTCAAATGATACAAATGTTCTGATGCTCTAATTTCTGCGTTTCTTTTTGTTTGTCCAATATACACTTTATTGCAATTATTACAATCAATTTTGTATATTGCTGAGTATTTTAACGGGTCTGACTTTTCAATGTTGTTATGTAATAAACTCTTAGTATTCTGTTCATTGACAAATGAAGGAATTATATTGTATCTTTTACACAAGTTCGAAATTTGATATTCCCATTTTTATTTAAACAAAATTTACAAAAAACTTTTCTGTTTTCTAATTTAATGGATTCTAATCTAGTTCTGTTGGTAATTAATTTTTTCTTTTCTAATTTACGTTTTATTCGATCTATTGTACCTTTCTCGTACCCGTTCTCAGCGGCTACTTTGTATATGTATGCTAACTCTTTATTATAATTTATTTTAGAAAGTGGGGTGTTCTGTAATCTGTTGAGAAGAAAAAAGAATGTAGTTTGTTTATGTCTGAAGGATGTGTACGAAGTGTTATGAATATAATTATCTGTATGTGTAGTTTTCGGTATATGTCGAAATGGAAACTGTTTTCCTTAATAGAGATGAGTAAATCCAAAAAGGGTAGGGTGTGTTCAATTTCCATTTCATGGGTAAACTTGATAGATGGGTACTGATTATTAATATAATTGACAAACTGGTCTAAGTCAAAATCTCTTGGAATAATTGCAAAAATGTCATCAACGTATCTGAAACGTTGGTCCATTTTCTTTTATATCGTGTTCAAAATAATTAAGGAAAAGGTTCGCAAGAAACGGTGATAGCGGGTTGCCCATAGCTGTTCCAAAAGTTTGTTTGTAAAACTGATTATTGAAAGCAAAAATGTTCTGGTCCATACACAACTTGGTTAGTTTTAAAAATTCATTTATCTCTTCTTCTTTGATATTGTTGAAAAGTAGAAAAGAATTTAGGTTTTCTAAAGTTTTTTCAATAGGGACATTAGGAAAAAGGGAAGTTACATCACATCCTAATGTCCCTATTGAAAAAACTTTAGAAAACCTAAATTCTTTTCTACTTTTCAACAATATCAAAGAAGAAGACATAAATGAATTTTTAAAACTAACCAAGTTGTGTATGGACCAGAACATTTTTGCTTTCAATAATCAGTTTTACAAACAAACTTTTGGAACAGCTATGGGCAACCCGCTATCACCGTTTCTTGCGAACCTTTTCCTTAATTATTTTGAACACGATATAAAAGAAAATGGACCAACGTTTCCTAAATTTTGGGTCAGATACGTTGATGACATTTTTGCAATTATTCCAAGAGATTTTGACTTAGACCAGTTTGTCAATTATATTAATAATCAGTACCCATCTATCAAGTTTACCCATGAAATGGAAATTGAACACACCCTACCCTTTTTGGATTTACTCATCTCTATTAAGGAAAACAGTTTCCATTTCGACATATACCGAAAAACTACACATACAGATAATTATATTCATAACACTTCGTACACATCCTTCAGACATAAACAAACTACATTCTTTTTTCTTCTCAACAGATTACAGAACACCCCACTTTCTAAAATAAATTATAATAAAGAGTTAGCATACATATACAAAGTAGCCGCTGAGAACGGGTACGAGAAAGGTACAATAGATCGAATAAAACGTAAATTAGAAAATAAAAAATTAATTACCAACAGAACTAGATTAGAATCCATTAAATTAGAAAACAGAAAAGTTTTTTGTAAATTTTGTTTAAATAAAAGATGGGAATATCAAATTTCGAACTTGTGTAAAAGATACAATATAATTCCTTCATTTGTCAATGAACAGAATACTAAGAGTTTATTACATAACAATATTGAAAAGTCAGACCCGTTAAAATACTCAGGAATATACAAAATTGATTGTAATAATTGCAATAAATTGTATATTGGACAAACAAAAAGAAACGCAGAAATTAGAGCATCAGAACATTTGTATCATTTGAAAAATCACAATAGTGATAAATCAGCTTTAGCGTATCATTTTATAAACACAGGACATACATTTTCAATCGATAATATACAAGTTATCAAAAGAACTAGATGTAAAAATTTAAATATGTGGGAAAGTATTTATATGAAGAAATTTAAAAACAATTTATTAAACACAGATGTTTCTCCACTTAGTCAGTGTTTCCTAGAATTCATACCACCCTTACACATTCCGTAAACACCCACCATAGTTTTACAATATTACTGTAATAAAAGTACGGTTAGATTTATAGCTATTACTACAATGAGAGGGTTTGTCACTGCAAACGTTCGAACATATATATAATGTAAAAACACGAATGAATCTGTATACTACCGATGATGTTTGCTTGGCAAACGAAATGTACATCTAGTTTATGAAATAAATCGTATAGATTTTTGTGAAACGAGTTTTTCTTTCTAATTAATTGTTTAAAATTCACAAGTGCTCAATTATCAAGATTAAGAGAAACATTGTTCACAAGTATGTCATTTTCGTAATTTTCAATATCCCTCAAATGTAGGGAAGACTGAGTTACAGCCTCAGCGGTTTGATCTTTCGAAAGTTTACATATTCTACAAAAATAATTAGCTCGAAAGCTTTCCACGTATCCTAAAATTGTATTCAACCCTAAATTATCTCCGATAATTTGAGATACTAAAAAATAAACCTGAATATTACCACCATTAATAGTAAGTTTTATACCCTCAGATTCTAAACTATTTAATTCCATTATTAATTTAGGAAATATACTGTCATTTCCGAACTCTTTATGATCAGAACTATGAAACAGATTGGCTAAAAAGATATTGTCCAGGGATGCCTGAAATTCTGGAGGGATTATTGGAACTGTGTAATAAATTGCACCTAACTTATGTACGCCTGCATGCGATCCTAAACAATTACCTGTTTCGTAGTCATCAAAATAAAGAAGAATTGGAAAAACTATGGCATCAGGAGGATACAAGCTGATTCTTTTTTTCCAAATATCTCCTTGAACAATGTTACATAGTATTTCAGATTGAGTGTTAAGTTTCTTATAATAATTCATGGTTTCATCATAAACATTGGTTAATTCAAAAAAACATTTTAAAATCGCCCTTATTGATATATGTTCGGCTGTTAGTGATTTAGATGTCATTATTCCATTTTTTTGTTGTTCTAATTTTTGCCCCACAATGTAACTTTCCGGTTTAATATATATTTCGCTGTTTTCTAAAAAATTTAATCTTTTATGTTCTGTTTCCAAATTTTGAAATATGTTATTAAATTGGTCAATAATATTAGAAATGTTACTACGTTCATTTGGAATATTGTTCCGTTGCATTATATCTGCGGTTACATTTTTTATTGTATCTAAAAATGGATGAATAAGTTCTTGAAAATTATTTACGACAATTTGCACTTGGTTACGAGGTAATCTTAAATTTCCATATAACTGAGAAATAAATAAAGCTATTTGTTTCTCAGTGGTAGCCTTTATGTTTTCTAAGCTATGGGACTCAGAAGTATTATTTTCTTTCTTTTCGTTCTGTATATCCACGGGAATTTTTAGCGTTTGATCACATTTTAAACAATTTTCTTCAAATGTATCCGAAGGTTTAAAAGCAGAATCTACAGGTGGAAAGTTTTCTTTTTGGTTGTTAATGTGATGAAGTTTTATGTGTTTTCTAAACGAATTTAATGATGGAAATATTCGTTGGCAATTTCCATTATTATTGGCACATTTATACACTGATTTATCATGCAACTTATGTATAATTCTAAAATGAATAACTAACAATTTTAAAGTAGAAAATACTGAAAGGCATTTAAAACATAGGAACATATTTTTTACTTACTAAGTAAAAAATTTTGTGACATAAAATTGTTGATCTCGGATTTGATGGTATTTACTCCACAGTATCGTTTATCAAGATCGGTGTATATATCATATATTTGTTGTTGAATAAAAGTCCAGATTTGTTGGCTTTCAACGGGATATTTGGCATCTAGTGCAAAAAAACACTTAAAACAAACGTCTAACGCTTTCACAGGAGATTCCATCAAATATTTAATGTTATCGATAATCACATATGAAGAACACACTTTTGAGACATCTTCAATTAACACTAGAAAAGGTTGCAATGTTTCCTTATGCAGTCTTAGTGTTTGTCGTCGTTCTTCTAGCTTTTCTTCTACTGATCCAAGATTCTAGAGTGGGACAATAAGATCAACATATATAATATTTCTCAAAAAAGAATCAAAACTTACGTTTAACTGCAACAAAAAACTTTCTTTTATTTCTAATTTAGAAGGTCGCCACCGTTTGCTGCCTGTTTTAACAGTGGTACTATTGAAAAGAAGTGGCAGTAATTTAATAGCATCGATCTCTGCAAAAAAAATATATACTCGTATATGATGTCTAATGTATATTTACGTATGAGTCTACTTTCAGTTTAATATTTACCTTTATTTTGAATCTGGTAATCTTCAGATATAACCTTTTTCTCAATTACTAAACGAATTATAGCTTCTGACGTTTTGGTCCATTTGGAGTATAATAAATTTTCTTTTTTTGGATAAAGGAGTTCAAAATCCTTTGTTAGTAAATTATATCCATACGGTTGTCGTAAAGCCGGATATGTCGATACCTCTTTGGCATAACATCGTATGTCTCATGAAGCTTAATTTACAGGAATGAAGATTTTTTAATATCTCACTTATGCATTACCTTATTTGGATATAACTTTGTATATAAGGTTTTTGATAGAAATGTTTAAGAAAAATTAATCAAAAATAAAAAAATTGGTACCAGTTTTTCTATAAGTGACACTTACATTGTTCTGCTGGTTGCAAGTCTCGGAAAGATTTGAGATTTTATCGTAAGTCGTACTCATACGATAGTTTGGTTGTAGCAATTCAGTGGACATTCAATTAACAAGTTTAATTATTTTAATAAGTTGTACTGGTAATACAACATCTTTCTAATTGCGTTTAATTTAAATATAACTTTTTTACATAATAATGTTGAAAAATGCGTTTGATCAAATGACTAAAAATTTGTTTGTAAGAAAATTTATTATAAAAGTATAAAAAATGGTCAGTCCTCGCTTTCTGAATGTTCATCCTCCATGTCAGTTTCAGGCAGAACATCTGCTACTGAGTTGTTCGACTTCATTTCAAAATATTCCTTGTGATATCGCATGGGTATTACATTTTTAGTACATAATTCTTCCAAATCTTTCTTTTTGTTATCTGCTATGTTTAGTTTATGACTGTACAGTCTCTTAGGCTTCTTGTTTTTCCAATTTTTAGGATAGACTACCTTTACCGTCTTTAAATCTGCATTATTGTAAGAGTAGTCAATAACTATGTTAGGATTATTTCTCTCAAAACTAGCACTGCGTATCTTACTTATTTGTATCGATTCGCCCTCCTCTGATTTAAATTTGTTAGTTTTTAACACTTCATTTGCTACCTGCTTCCAATCCAAAAAATCATTGTGATTTATCTTGATGGTGTTAATCGTGCGAGGCCTGGTTCTTGAATTGCCGATCACGGTATCCCATTCTGAAGGCGCCCAAATTATGCGTCTTTTAACAAAACGTTCAATTGAACCATGTATGGAATCCACGGGCATGTACGTGTGACCAGGTAATAAGAATGTAATTTTAATCGTCTTTAGGTTCGAACATTCTTTTAGAAAATAAGAAATCATGAACAACATAGCCCTATTCTTATTTTGGCCCGCACAACTATCGCAATTGAGGGAAACATGTTCAATGGTCTTTCTTTCCTCTACCTCCTGTAGATACTTGTACATGATGGTGCAGATTTCATTAGATCCTCTACCGCCATCACATTCGCCCCATAAGAAACAAAAAGCATTTTGTGTTACACTTTCGTAAACTGTTAAATCGTAGAAACTGTATTTTCTTGAATAATAGAGCAATAAATTGTCTCCATGAGGTGTATTCAATACCTTCTGTAGGTCAAAACTGACACAAAGAAAACTTTCATCCTCTAATGCTTTTTTTTGAGTTTTTAGAAACGCGTCCTTACATGTATTCTTCATTTGTATATGGTGGTTATATTCTTGCAGTGACTGTTCAGTTTCGGTATAATCGTTCTGTTTTCGGTATTCGCACAATCTGCATTTGTCTTTTTTCGGTACGTGGAATCCTATGTTAAATTCTTTCTTGAATATGGTTCTAAACACTTTTAATGAAACTGTTTTAGTTTCGTCTCTATTGAGTTGGTCTTTCTGAAAAATTCCATATAAAAAAGACACATTTCTAAATTCACTAGGTAGGTATTTTCTAGAAGATTTAGACCTACAATAGTGAGATGGCACGGCAGGGAGCTTTGTGATAAAGTCAATAACATTTTTTCTGATTTTCGGATCTGTTTTATTGGCTGGTTCATGTCTACCCCTTTGATACGTTTTTGCGATTCTATTTGACACCGCATTATTTTTTGTATATCGAAGCGTCATCTGGGAAATATCCAAAGTATTCAACAGAAACTGTTGACAAACTTCATGTTCCACATCATTCCATGGAATAAAATATTTGTAGGTTCTCTGCCTTCTGCTGACGTCGGCCTCCTGTCGTCGTCTCTTTATTGGAGCTTCTTTCACGCAAGACAATAACCAGTCTCTTTGCCTCTGCAGATTTCCCAATCCCCAATAAAATTCATGGACATCATGTCTAGTTACTTCAGGAAATTTAAGTGAACATTGTTTAGGGCAATTCATTGCACAAGGGTTAGGTTTAACTGTCTTTCCTCTACCGTAGTTTCTTTCACACCGTTTTAATGTACGTTTGTTTGGTTTAAGTTTCTTTTTAAAAGCTTTACCTACTACTGGATTGTCACAATTACTTGTACTGCTCTGAGATTCGGTGTCACTAACATTGTCAATTATAGCCTTGTAGGAAATTTCAGAAGAATGGCGACGAAATAGCAGTTTCTTAGTCGGTTCAATTATTTGCTGTTCATCAGAAGATGAGGAATCATAGTCAACAAGACGTGCTCCTACTGTCGAAGCTAAAGATGTGCTCGGTTTATTGGTGCTAATGTTGCCCGTTTCAGCAATATAAGTAATTTCTTCAACTACAATGTTTGGATCAATTGTTCCATAAAATTCGGAGATACTAGGATTATTGGTAGGTTCATCAACTTGCAAAATGTCGTCCATGTGCAAAACAACTGTTGTATCTGACGGTACCTCCAACTGAGACACATTATCATGTACATCTGATGGAATTCTTCGTTTTTGTTCTTCATCTTTGTTTTGGTTTTGAACCAATAAAAGCATTTTCTTTCCACGACTAACCATTATGGAAACCCAGTGTGAATAATAAAAATGATGTACTTAACTGTAACAAAAATAATTTATTGGGCATTGCAGTTTAAGTATTCTTTTTCAAATGCTCAAGTCAATTTAAGTAAGTATGAAAAACTAAACCAATGCAACAATTTTTGTGAGGTTATGATCATGAGTGTAGCCGGCTTTCAACAAAACATATGAAGTTGAAAATCAAGAAAAAAAGAAAGCATGTTTGATGGACATAAAATAGTAGTATCTAACCTGAATATTAGCAACAGGACCAAAAAATGCTCAAAATGTTGTTACTTACGTTGTCTTGTTCTGACACGATCACTACAAGCAAAAGAACTTAAACGACACATGCGCCACGATTGCCACGACCTGACGCGGACGATACGATTTTCTGGTGGTCACTTCTAGCTGTACGATATTATAGTGGTAACAATTATAAAACACTTTAACCAAACTGTCACTAACGATAAAACAAAACAATAAATTCCTTTGTAATGGGTTATTCTGACGTTACAATGAATTGCCAGGCACTTCGTACAGACTTGATACTTACGATAAAGCAAAAACCCGGTTTTTGACAAAATCGTCACTTACGATGTTCTGCCAAAGAGGTATCGATGTGTTTATATATTGACACAGATTCGTAGTTACTGCCTCCGAAT
The DNA here is from genome assembly GCA_963170755.1 of Amphimallon solstitiale. NCBI lineage: Eukaryota > Metazoa > Arthropoda > Insecta > Coleoptera > Scarabaeidae > Amphimallon > Amphimallon solstitiale. The sequence continues at coordinate 86,409,525 of OY720677.1, read as the reverse complement.
CTTAAATGTTTGACTCCATAACTGTGTAATATGTTGTTCCTTGTCCACGTTGTGTTTTAAAAATTCATTCCACTGGCTTAATTCTTCTTCATCCGTTGTTGATGTAGAAGGCACATCCAATTCTGCAAATTTATCAAATGGAAATCAAATGTCAAATTATATTATACATTCTTACCTTCAGTATCACTTTCACTTTGTAAAGGTTTTATAGTTTTGCAGAGTCTTTTGTAGTTAATATATTTTGACCATAGTTTCCCAGAGGATAAAATTCTGGGTGAGCTTGAAGTTTTGGGTTGATAAGGACAAAAATATATGTTTTTATTCTCGTGTGGAAATATATTACTGATGGCTTCAGCTACTCTTAAAAAGACTCTTGCGGGATAGATGATGTAGAATATTTTGCCAATACATAATCAAGAGCTACTTTGGCAATTTTTGATCGAATATATTCAGTAATTTTATGTTTATTTTGTGATATGATTATCCATTCGCTGCTGTTCATTACAAATTTGTCAAAATCCTTCAAAGAAATAATTGGACATTATCAGCAAAGTACTATTAGGATACAAAAAACAGTTTATGTCAATATTGTTGTTCAACCATTTATTTTTGTAGATGCACATAATAATATAGAAGACAAGACATACCTTGTTGTCAAAGTTGGAGGCATCTAATAGACATTTCTTTTTGTTAGAGGGTTCTAAAAATGGATTATTTCTTGCTTCCGTAAAATTATTTGGATTTTCTTCAGGTTCTGTTGCTACAATTGACATAAGAGTGTTGTTTGAGTTGAAATCAGTCTGTAATGGTAAAAGTGGGAAACATTAGAAAACATATTGCAACGCATTTAAGACATTTTACTTTAGTGTCGTAGTCAGTAGTGTGTGAAAGGCATGCCTTTTTGGTTGGTGGCTCCAAGAATGTAATATCAAAGATATCATTTGCTTGTTCCTCTTCTTCAAGAGTTACTGTTGAAGCAGTCGATATAAAGCTGGTATTTGATCCAGTATCAGACTATAAAAAGAAAAATGTTATATATTATGCACTTTAGGACAACGCTATGCTTTAAAAGAACATTGATAAACAACTTTTTAAAAAGAGTCACCTATACAACTATAACTACGTCAATTATTTCAAGAAAACCGATACAATTATGTATTTATAATTATTTGTAATTATTGAAACTCTGTTTTATAAACGTACCTGACTATGTGCAGCTTTATATAAATATAGCTTGTTTAAAAACTTCAATCGATCTCCAATTTTTGGAATTAACTCTTTAACTACGTCTTTTTCTAATAACAGAAATGCTTCTTCGTCTATTCCATTCTCTGAAATAAGACAAAACGGCTAGTTAAAAGCCCTTAGACATAGAATAAGTTTACTAACAACAAATGTAAAGAACAAAGCAACCTGGCCATCTAAAAGCGCGGGAATAATGATGATGTGTATATGTGCATTATAGGTTAGGTTATAGGTACCGTGCGAACTAAGGAAAGAAAAAAAATCGCAGCAGGCTGTGAATTGTTACTAAGCAATAAGATTAGTTGGCAACATTTACCATAGGATACTCCAAATCCATTTTTTTAGATTGCACATTATAGCCGTTAGGTATTGCGCAATTTGTTGAAATACACAATCTATAAAAAAAACTTATGCAGAAGTTTAACACCTACCTTGAAACACTTCTGTGTACTGGGAAAATCCCCATTCTTCTATAGAGAAGATATTATATCCATTTTTCTTTTTACACTGGAGCACAATCACATGCAGGATCACAGCAGCACAAGCTAAACTGAAGACTCATTAAAAATAATGCAGCCGATTTATGCATTTTAGCAAAGAACAAATATATCAGATATTTGTAGTCAATATTTTAACATAGCAAAATTTACCATTCAGATATTTAATATTGTGCTTGTAACAATACCATTGCGTAAATCTTAATATAAGATATATTTATAATACATTGCAATATTATATTGTAAGTGTTAAACATGTAGTTCTGTAGAACTACTGTATGCATTGTTAACTGCATAACCTATATTTTAAAACTGAACATATTATTGCAAATAAAATATTATGGTAGCCTTAAGAATGCGATGATCGCTAGTGATGTTAAAAATATATTACAATTTGCAATAATTAAGTTTAATATAATTTTTTAGCAATCCATTTCTCTCAGTGCAGGATTGATGAAAACCAGTTGTCGGCTGTAATGTTTCGGTTTGTTCCGTTAATTGGAGTAGCTAGGCGTAAAACCGACTGTGTAGGTTTTGCCATTTTTCTCTCGACTTCAGACAGTGTATCTCCATCGCTGTCTTTACCAGAGTAAATATAGGCGTTTAGAAAGTAGTGTGTCTTTGCGTCGTTCAATACCATCACCTTTAGACCATATTTGCGAGGCTTGTTGGGAATATACATCCGAAATTTACACCGGCCCCTGAATCCTACAAGCATCTCATCGACGCAGGCGTATTCTCCTATGGAGTAACGTGCTTGGCAATTTTTTATAAAAGTTTCGAACACCCAAGATATTGCAGCAGTGGCATCAACCTTTTTTCTTTCTTCCCTATCTAAAGCATTATCAAAGCGAAGGCACGCTAGAATGACCAAGACTCGCTTCAAAGACATAGTGCAGCGAAAGATGTCACGTCCGGTGCCATCTGTAGCAAATAGTGCTTCCAGATCTTCATGATTTGATTTAAACACTGAAGAATATAACAAGATCCCCAGAAATGCTCTAAATTCTACAATATTTATATCTCTGTAGTCGTACCGATCTGGTGTAGAAAGATGCTGTCTAACACCTGTAATATTTTTTCGTTCGTTCGGAGAAGTATTTCGTTTAATATTTCGTCTGTAAACAATAGTTCCCAAGAAGAAAGAGGCCTACAATACTTTCCCATCCGTTTTGCAGGACCAATGATGCCTGGTAGATGTGAAATTATGTTATTATGTCTCGTGCGAACATTTGGATTCGGGGGTTCAGCAGACCACTTGAATTTGTTCTTCCCATAAAATGCTTTAGAATTGCTTTTCTTTCTTTTTTCACTATCACTATTGGTCTGGCTATCATCCTGAGACAGCTCTTGGACGGAATCACTCTCATGATCATTGTGAAAGTTCGGGTCAACGGCATCTTCTTCATCGCCACTATAATTGCTTTCTAAATCATTGTAAACATCTGTAGCCCATTCCTCAAAACGAGGATCATCAGTTCTCATTTTATAAACAGAAGATGTAGACGCCATAATACAGTTTGAAACATAAAAAGTAACGTATTTGGTGAGGTGGGGTTTGGTACACCCCAAACTGAACTTGAATCGAAATTGATCAAAACGTCGAACGTATTTCACGGCATGCGAACACTAGTAGTATAGATGGTCAACTGATTGAAAGCATAGATAAACCTTAATAGAGATGGCAGCACTCCAATGTTATGAGTGGGCGACGTATTTTAGTGCCCTCTACGGCGCGAGAGCGTCCTAACATCGATATAGCGGCAATTCAAATCCTGTATTTACGATTAAATGGTTCTTATTACTGTGAACTTCTTAAGAAATTACTTGGAAAAATTAATTTCAAAGTGTATTCTTAGGAAAATTTCTCGAAAAATCTATTAAAAAAATGAGGTGTGGCCACCACACGACTTTCTTATACGTATGAGCGTTTCAAACTATGCAATTTTAAGAATTTTTTTATACAAAAATCATTCAAAATCCTATTCTAAGTACTTTCATTCTCTTAATAAATCGCTATAGAATGCATACTTTGCAAGATATTCGAAAAAAAGTGCTACTCGCTAAGAGTAAAAGTGCTACTTCCGGTCCGAATTTTGAAATTTCATGTATACCAAAAATATTGAAAATCCACCTCTAAATACTTTTGTACTCTTAATAAATATATATAGAATACATAATTTACGACATATTTGCAAAAAATCGCTATTCGGTAAGAGTAAAAGTGGTACTTCCGGTCCGAATTTTGAATTTTTTTTTATACAAAAGATATTTAGAATTATCATTTAAACACTTTCATACTCGTAATGTACCTGCCTAGAAAGCATGACTTGCGAGATATTCGCAAAAAACTGATTTTCGATAAGAGTAAAAGACCTACTTCCGGTAGGAATTTCAAAAAACTTTTTTAAGAAAATTTGTCTCAAATTTAATTCTGAGTACATTTGAATTCTTTATAAATTTGTGTAAACTTAGTAATTGACGAAATATTTGTAAAATTCGATTTTTTCACTGAAGTAAACTACTACTTCCGGTCTGCCGATTTTTCTCAAAATCTAATCAGTTCTCAAGAGGGAGATTATACACGTAAATACAAAATTTGGAATTGATATCTAAAGCGGTTTGACCGCTATCGTGGTCACACACAGACACACAGACACACACACAGACACACAGACATTTTTTAAAAACCACTTTTTTGGTATCAGGGGACCTCAAAACGTGGACATCTGCAAAAATCTCGAGGTCGAAAATTTTCATCATCACAATACTTCCTTATACTACGTATAAGAAAGTAAAAAGGTTAGATTTTCAGAGAAAATTGAACTTTTGAAATTCATTTAAACATTCAGGAATGTACAAGTAAAAATGAGGTGTGGCCACCACACGGCTTTCTTATACGTATGAAAGTGTTACTTCCGGTCCGAATTTTGAAATTTCATTTATACAAAAAATATTCCAAATCTAACTCTAAATACTTTTGTACTCTTCATAAATATGTATAGAATGCATAATTTACGACATATTTGCAAAAAATCGCTATTCGATAAGAGTAAAAGTGGTACTTCCGGTCTGAATTTTGAAATTTTTTTTATACAAAAGATATTTAAAAGTATGTTCTAAATACTTTTATACTCGTAATGTACCTGCCGAGAAAGCATGACTTGCGAGATATTCGCAAAAAACTGATTTTCGATAAGAGTAAAAGACCTACTTCCGGTAGGAATTTCGAAAAACTTTATTAAAACAATTTTTCTCAAATTTAATTTTGAGTACATTTGAATTCTTTATAAATTTGTTTAAACTTAGTAATTCACGAAATATTTGCAAAATTCGATTTTTTCACTGAAGTAAACTACTACTTCCGGTCTGCCGATTTTGCTCAAAATCTAATCAGTTCTCAAGAGGGAGATTATATTCGTAAATACAAAATTTGGAATTGATATCTCCAGCGGTTTCACCGCTATCGTGGTCACAGACAGACACACAGACAGACAGACAGACAGACAGACACACACACAGACATTTTTTTAAAAACCACTTTTTTGGTATCAGGGGACCTCAAAACGTGGACATCTGCAAAAATCTCGAGGTCGAAAATTTTCATCATCACAATACTTCCTTATACTACGTATACGAAAGTAAAACAATCTGTAGTAATAATTTTAATAACACAAATCAAACATTAAACTATAATACATTTATTTTATGTATAAATAATGTACATCTGCTTTTACAAAGCACGAAAATTGCAAAGTAGTTAATTTAATCAAAGTATGAACGCATACCTGAGAACCAAAAAGACAAAGAAAATGTAAGATAATTAAAAAATTATTCTTATACATATAAACAACGTTAAAGTAAACATAGGGCAAACGTCAGATAATGAAAAATCTATTCTATACATAGTAAAATCAGGATAAAATAAAGAAAGATATAAGTAAAATGACAAAAAAAAACGGAAAAATAATTACTATACACACACACACACACGTATTAAAGTTAGAACAATACAACTGATAAGCTTGTGTTCTAATATCAAATAAAACTATTTTCTTCTGTGTTTTTGAAAATATTGAAAGAGAAAGTTTTGAAATGTATCGTGTGTGCTTGGATTATATGTTACTTTGCCACACAATAATCTATTACATATGGTAGTGTAGTGGTGAATCTCGAAATAAATTATTTTTTTAAGGATTGCTTCTTGCCATTCTGGCATATGCTCACAGTAATCCATATTTACAAAAAAGGATTGTAACTCCAACCAATGTCTTAAGTTGTCAGCTAGATTTCTGACTGAGGGATACTTTTCTAAAAACCATTTAATGTGTATGTGGAGATTGTGTATAGCAGATATGAAATTATCATTGCATTTCAATAATGCACAACCTTCAAATTCTTTTGTAATAAGAAATTTATTAGTAGTATCACCTCGACGCATTACATTACGAAAGCATGTACTGCACTTTTTGCAAAGTGGCTGTACTGTCTTTGCTATGTAGCCACTTACATAATGTAATGCATCGATGTTTACATGTCTACATAAATGTTCTGGTGGCAAAAGAAATTCTTGATTTGGATCTGGTTCCACATCATCTGTAACTCCATATTTGAGGAATTGCTTTAAAGGGAGAAGACAGCCCTCTGATTCATCATTTTCACAATTAAAACCCCTTGAATGTAGTTTCGAGAAGTTATTTACAAGCAAGCTTTTGAAGTAGGGGATAAAAATTGCGCATGTTGGGTTCGTATTTCTATATCCAAACTGTCTCACTTGACCAAAGAAGTTCTCTAGAGGGTCTTGGTTGAATTCTCTTGCACTAAACGATTCAAATCCAAGATGTCGAAGAATATCTCTAATCATGTGAAACCCTTTCAGTGTAAATATCAAATTTTGTAATACTGGTGGCCGGGTTCTATCATTCGGTCGTTCTTTAATAAAAGTCATTGTATTAACAATTTTTATCGCCCTACTCCAAAATGCTGCTTGTCGAGATGCGGCTTTACAATTCACTGTGGATCTCAATGGTTTGGTAAATTGGTTTTGTCTGTAACCACCATTCACACTGTCAAATAACTGGTCGAAAAAACTGCAAAGATATGCAGTATCCTTTGCGTCTGACTCTAGTCTTATATTATTAGCTTCTTTGCCACTATCGCTGTAATTATAAATACCAGCGGCAACAGAAGCACTGAAGACTTGCGCACAATATGAAACTTTCATCTTTTTTATTTTATTAGGTAAAACGTGCAATTCGGTGAGTTTCGGCATTATACGTAAGTCTCCTAAACCGCAATCTATTGAAAAAGCTTTTACGAGGTCGTCCCACTTTGCAATCTTTTTTTCTCCATCTAGTTCGTATTGCAGATTCTTTGTTAATAAGTTGTTTCTTATGCTTTTTAATAAATGTGGAGGATCAAACAAAGGTACCATTTTAGTATTATTGATAATAATAATATTTTCTTGGGGTGATTCTCCACTTCTTAACAAATTTGCGGATGTTTCCTCCAATAGCATCCTAATAGCCCTCATATTCGTAGCTCCCTGGTCACAAACAGATGCTATAAGTAAGAGGCCAGACTTTTCACACTCCGACACAATGGTTTTGAATGTACGAATAATATCTGGGGCAGTTGTACAGGATTTACAAAATGTGAAAGCAACAGGCTGTTTCCATTTTTTATAAACCCCCTTTAACATCCACACAAGAACATGGTCTGCAATATTAGGGCCACGTTTAACACCAACATCTGCAAAACCTTCTACCAAATCCTTCTTCCTTGAAAAATCCAAATGAGGTTGTACACTCATTTCATCAAAAATCAAGATTGCCAACCTTGACTTTTTGGACAACGATTTTGCAGTGTGTGTGATCTGCTGGAATATACTTCTGCAGATTCCAGGTTCTAATTGCACACTACGTAACATTCTTTGCAAAGTATGTGCACTGGGAAGAATAAACATTTTGCTTAAAAAGCGATACGTTCTTGGAGATTGCTTATATAAGCTTAAAGGCAATATTTTGTCATTTAAAGAAAAACGCTTTGCATTTTTGGATTTTCCCATGTTCAATATTTGTGAATTAAAAAATTTTGTAATGGTGGGTGATAGTTTGCCTTGAATGATGTGTTCTACATTCTTTGCATTTACTATTCTCTGGCATGTCTCCAGTCTGTTTTTTAAGTTAAAATTTATTCTTGCCTGTTTATTCATCTTCTTTTTTAGAAATATAATTTCTTGGTAGAACTTTCTTTTCATTGGGGATAAATCCCTTTGGCGAGATTTCCCTATTAACAGCAAAGTCCTATCTGTAATTCAAAATCATATATAAGAGTATGTTCTGTGGTGAATATAATTATAAGGAGATACACATTACAGTATGTTTGTTTGCCCTTTTGGAGGAGTTGTTGTGGAAGTTATAGTTGAAATTAGATAAGCATTATCTACTTACTTTTCAATCTTCTGGATTCTTGTACTCTACTTGATACATTTGATTTTGGCTCAAAACTAGCAGCTGATCCAGTTGCTAATGTATTTGTTATTTTTGCTTCAGAATCCGCTGGCATCCCTGGCGATACATTTGGTGACATGTTTGGTTCAAAATCAACTGTGCCTCAATTGATAAAATGTTTGATATTGATTTTCTCTCATAATCTGAATCAGTTCTGTTATTGACAATACTTTATTTTTCTACATTAGAGCTAGGTATAATGCGGGGCTCTGTAAAAATATATAAAAATATATTTTTACTATTATATATTGTTTAAATAGGGCACAAAAAACTGTTATTTCATGAAAACATACCTGGTAAATAGAGTGTAGGTACTGCTGTTGGTAATAGTTTATTATTCCGCATTAGATATTTTTCTTCGAAATGGCTTCTACACATATAATAATATTGGTTATTATTTTTAATTTCGTCAATGCCTGCTGCAGAAACCCACTCATTAAATCTATTACTTGTAGGTGGTGGGAACAAATGCATGACACTGTTTTCTTGTGTACAGTTTAAAACCTTACATTTTTTCTTGCCCATTTTATTCACTTAGGGAACTATCTCAATAAATAACGCTTCAGAATAATAAATAATAATGTTTATAAACAATGGAACAGAAAATCTATTTGTATTTGAATATTTAAATTGGGATATAACAAAAAAAATATCTATATCATTCAAGTTGACATGAAGTTGACTTTTAATTTTGAAAGCAAAAATAATAATTTTATATATATATTACGCCATCTACGGCCAAAGAGCAAAGTTTTTACGTCGCCACTCGCTCCGTAAGCGTGAATACCCCTGATTGAAAGCTACACGAACTGTTGACTTGCGTCTAGGGTAGGGACGGTCACAAAAAGTCCTGACGTCATTGTCACGTCATTATTCGGTTAGACCGGGACGATTTAAATAAACTAAGGTCCTTAAAGTATGTGCACTTTTTTCGAAACACATTATTGTTCCTGATCATTATTTTTGAGATATTAAGAAAATAAGTGGTCACATAACATACAGCTTTGTTTGTATTCAAGTTTCCAATGCCTGCAATAAAGTAAGATAAATATAAAAGTATACTGCTGAGATAATGTTTGATACACACCTGCTTTTCTTTAGTTTTAACTTTGTACAAATTCTTTCTCCACGCTCTATCGATGTGCCACGTGCAAAATAATCTGTAATGAAAATGGTAATTTAACTAACTACAAAATGTTATATTTTACCTTTTTTCTGGTGTACCCATCGTCTCTACCCAAGCATTATATGGGGCAGGGGCCAAATCAGACATGAAAACTTTAGCAGATATAGCACCAGAATGCTCTTTGATTTTTAAGAAAAATAAAGTCATAATTTCGGTATCACTTCTATTGGAGATTAGAAAACCACAAGGAAACCCCTCGCGAAGATTATCAACAACCAATATGGTTTGCATTTCAAATTGGTATGCATTCATACCATGTGTCCCGTCTATGCATATAATGTCTGAGCCATATTTTATTAAAAAATCACTCTGAGCCGGCGTCATGATCATCAGAACAAAATCCTCTGATTTTAAAAAAGGCTGGTCTTTACATAGTGTTCCTTGAGCTTTATAGAATAATATACAATCACTCTTCTTAAGCTCGTTTACCCAGGATTCCACGCTCACAGCATCATTTGCTACGGCTAATGGATTTTGTCGACTCCAAAAATGATTATTTTTTCTGTTAAACATTCCATTATTTGAGAAGTTGGCTTCATCGCTCCATAAAATATTTTTAAAATTATTAGGATTCTCTCCGCAGTAATGCACATACAGTTGGCAGAATTCTAACCGGCGTTGTAGATCTCCTGGTAATAGGGTTTGGCTTAAGTTGTACTTGTATGGGTGGTATTTGTGCTTTTTTAAAAAAATTTGTATGCTTGCTAGAGACACATTTATCTCATTTGGTAAATTTCTTATTGATTTACCTGGATTTATTTCAAAATAGGCTAATACGTTAGTTTCTGTCTCTTCGTCACAAACAAATCGCTTTGTTCTCTTCGTCTTAAAAGTACTTTCGTTGTTTCTTAACTGACGATGCTACCGTTTAAATATGGTTCTATGCGGTACTCTTCTATTAGGAAATTTCTGTTCATACAGTTCTAGCGCTCTAAGGCAATTTTTTTGACAAACATAATAAACTTCGAGCATATCAACCTTTTCCAAATGAGAAAAATTCATTTTATTAATGTTAATGCCGAAGTGACGTTACAAATTATTACTGTCAGTCAAAATAAATACTTACCATTTTTCGAGGCCTGCTATTTTTAATGTTGAATGCGTAAATCATAATAGTAGTAATAAAAGCTTCTGGACCTTTATTTTTCAACTTAGAGGAAAAGTCATAATGACATTTGTTGCTAGAAATTTGGTGTAGTTATCAAAGATGTAAAAATATACAGGGTGTTCCATTTATAAAAACATTATTTTTATAAATAACTCGTAAACCAGATGCGCAATTGTTTTTCTGTTTTCAGCGTTGTAATCAGAGGAAAAAATACTATTAGTTTGCTAATTTAACCGACTTCGTACGTTTGATATTAACGAAGATAGCAATAGTGAGCACCTTCGCGCGAACACCTGGTATAGTGACTAAAAGTAAAAAAATAAAGTTTCAAAATAAATTCAGCAAAGAAACGAAACAATCAATCTGCAATGTATGGCACAATCAAATTTTAATTAACTTATTGAAAAGAGAAGGGATTTAATCTAATTGTAATATAATAATTCAATATAACAAAAGAATGATTCAAAGCAGCGCAGGCAGAAAGCTATAGCGTGCTTAAGACACCCCGCAAATGAGATTACTAAATGCATTATTACTGGGAGGAGAAAATACATAGATAAAAAAATGTCAATATAAGATCTACAATCAAAATTGTTTTAAAAAATTGTCCGTAAACATGTTCATAAACTAGAAAAATCATTCCATGTATTTAACTTTTGTACCTTTGAGTTTATCTTAACAGCAATACATCCGTTGATTATCCAGGTAGACCCCTTCCATATTTCTTTTGAGCGGCTCTATATATTCCATATCGTAATTTCGTTAGATCTTCGGTGATGAAAATCCTACTTCCTTTTAGTTTAGAACGCTTTTTTAGTATTGTGTTCTTGACGGTATAATTTGTGAATTTAACCATAATAGGGCGTATACGTTTTGCGTCATTATTTCCTAGTCGATGACAGCAATCGAAATCTCTAACTCCCACATCAACATCAAGTTTTTCTTTTAGGAACGTTTGTAACGTTTGTTCTACGCTATTCTCATTTTCAGGGATACCATTTATAACATTATTCATTCTGGAATACTGTTGGAGTTCATCTATTTCTTACTATCTTGTCATGTATATATAACTTTAAGTAACTCTTACCGTTTGTGAATAGTTCATGTATTTCATTTGGTAAATCAATATTATAAAATTGATTATTTACATAGTAAAATCTGGTCGATTTACTTGAACCATCAGCCGCCATTTTTGTCAACTGTTGTGGAAGTACCGAAAATCAAAACCGCTCTAAAACATGGCGTCCGCTGCCTAAAATATTCGATGAAAGGTTCGATGTAGCGGTAGGTAGCGAAGGGGTTCATCAGAAAAATCAGAATTTAGTAATGCATGGCATTACTTGATAGAAATCGTGTATTTAATACATGTATTACTTAATAGTTGTGGATATATATGTTAAAATTTCTTCACACCACAGCAGAAGAAGTAGGTTCATGTCATGATGCACGTGTTATGAGGAATAGTGAAATATGGCGCTATATAGTGGGAATGCCAGATAATAATAGATTTCCAAATGACACTCACTTAGTAGGAGATAAAGCATATCCATTATCTCCGTACATTATGACCCCATACAGAGGTAATGGGCATTTAACAGATGCTCAAACTAACTACAATTATTGCCTATCCAACAAAAGAAGTTGTATTGAAAGGGGATTTGGTTTACTAAAGAAAAGGTTTCGGTCATTAAAATTTATGGATGTAAAAGACATTATTTGGGGGACTAAGTATGTACAGTTTTACACAACATTTGTATTATGCAAGATTATATTATTAGAACTCTTTGCAGAAGATTTCGAAGAAAATGAACACAACAATGCAACTATTGATATTGGAGAGCAACATTTAGCAAACCAAGGGAGACATAAACGTGAAGCAATTTGTAATGAAATATTTGTGTTGTAAATGATAAGTTAATATGAAATAAAAACATAGCAGATGCTTTCTTTATTATAATGAAAATAAGAACTCAAAATAAAAATAACTAACTTAAGCTAAATATTGTCTTACAAAGTATTTTATATAACAAAATGAAAGAAATTCTTACAAACTAATAAAAAGTGTTTTGTACATTATTCATCTTTCTTTGCTTCCCTTAATTTAAGCCATTCAAACACTTCCCTCTTAAATTTAATTTTTTCATCATGTCTTGCTTGCCTTTTTTCCAATTCATCGAGGTAGGAAATGCTTCGTTTCCTTCCACTTTTTGGTGTTGGGTCATTGCGAACTTGAACTCCTGACGGTGAATATTGTGATGTACTTGGAATAGCAACATCTGAACGAACTCCAATTTCTCCTGTGCTGCCCATTCTAGCAAGTGGTGCAAATTGGGGATCTTTGAAATATATTTCATGAAGATCATGAAAATACGCCCAATTTGAATTTCCGGTTTCATTATTTGATCTCTTTATTGCATCGTATTTTTTTTTGTTTCGCCATTTTTCATCACTCTTTGTGGCTGACATTGTGACACCATTGGCGTGTAACTTTTGGCTTACTAGGCCCCAAACATTTTGTTATTATGTTGAGGTGATGAAAATTTCGGCTCAAATTCCATATACGTTGCAATAAGAAATTTGACAGCGAGATCTGTCCAACTAGTTATAACATTTTCGCTTGTTGATTGTGAACCAGCCATTGGGTCTTTCTTTACAACTTCAGTGCTCAAAATGCCTTTCGCTACATTATTTGAATTATCAAATGTTATTTGATCATATTTCCTAAAACATTCATGTGCCGGTCCTTCTAGTATTTCACTTAAAGTACCTATTTGTCTGTTACAATGAAAACAGGTAGATAAAACTGTCAAATCCCATTCCTAGAATTTGTATTTCAAGGTAAATTATAGGTATTTACGTAATAAAAAGAAACAACTCACCTCCATTTTAAAGTAATGCTTAATGTTATCATAACCTCACGATCTCAAAACCGCCATTTTTAACCAGATTAACCAACCTAAAGACAACGGTCGTTGTGGTACGAAAATGTAACCACTTTTTCAGGAACCAGGGTCCGTAAACCACGGTTAACTATGAAACTTCGAAATTTCAGTACTTACGGACCGAGAAACCGCTTCTACGGTTACCCTCGGTTAACTTACGGACCCTACCCTTAGTAACCTTATTCAAATAGTTGTCAATTTGAGTTTGATATTACATTTGTTGAAAAAAATGGTCAGTGCATGATTTTTAATTATTCTCATTGTAAAATAAAGTGCGACAAAGAACTATATTGTTTTATGTAAGTATTACTTATTACGTCTATAACTTTATCAATTAGTAGTTAATTTTACAACACTTTTTGTGGCATCAAATGAATGCTCTATTAATGTCCGCAGTTCTTGTAATAATTATTCACTATAATCGATTATGAAAATATATAAATATGTTTTGTAAATTAAAGAACCCGTAAATGATATTATTTTTATATATAAACTGTGAATTCAAAAATAAATGTTTTACTTTGCCGAAAACGAAAACATTATCTGAAGAATAGTTGTGAGCATGTACCTGAGACGTTCATCCAGAAAATGACAGACTTCGATTGTGTTTCTAATTCTAGAGAATTACTTTCTAATGACCATGCCAGATGGACTAACAATATTAAAGCCAAATGCAATTCCGAGCATTTTTGGTAATCAGGAAAAGGACAAGAAAATTTTAGAGGGGTAAATAATTTTTATTGTGTAATATTTATTTTGATGCAAATACATATATAATTTTAGGGAATATATTTTTTTCAGAAGGATAATCTGATATAAAATAAAAAGAAAATATAGTACAAGAGAGTGATATTAACACGCTAGAGCATGCAAAAATTACTATGTGAACCGTTGCTGCAAATTGCTAAACTGTAGAGTAACTTTAGAAAAAAAATCAAAACTTACACGCAAGTTGCATGGCCTTTCAATTTAGTATTGTTGTAGACATTATTACTTACATTGTTGAAGAATGTTGTTGGAAATATAAATCAGAGAGTGTAGAAGTATTAGTAGCATTCCTTTTACCGTAATTCTCTGAGAAACTCTGCAACACTCAATACATTGCTGTTTTATTTAGTTTTCGATTTGTGAGATTCTCTGAGTTATTTTATTAACCCGCTTACCGATCGAGCACTTACCAAAAGGCAGATGCTTTGTTGAGTTTGTAAATTACGTTTGCGCAGTAGATATGTTTTTATTTTGTTTTAAATTTGATAGGATTTGTAAGTTTAGTAAGTTATCCAGATTATATGAAACAAAACGGTACATTGAATACATTTTATTTGCAGAAAATGGAAAATACACTAATTTCCCTTATGGTGATACTTTATTCCTTCCAAATTTATGTGCTGGCTGATTATTTATGCAATAATCATCAGTTCTACGCTTAATTCTAAAATTTTCTTGAAACTGTTTATCATCAAATTTATAGACAACATTTACAATATAGTTTTTATTTTATATTGTCCATCTACGTTCACTTTCAAGTTCCGATGAATCTGAAGAAGAACTTGTATTACTTGAAAATGAACATCGTTCATATAATAAATCGTCGTTGTTTTCGGCAAATACAAAATTCTAAATATAACATTTGTACGATTTTGTGGCTGGGTTTTCACTTCTTCGATTAAAACGATATTGTTATGATAACACTTTATTTCTTCCCATCGCAATTACAACTGTAATACATAATTTATACATGTACAAACATTGTTTACGACATGTTGTCGTTCAAATACATAGATACAGTGATACTCACGGGTTAGAAACTTAAATGGAACAAAGTGTTCAGGTTTTGTAAGAAAGAGACAGATTATAATTAGTTTAGCGGCCAAACCGTAAGAGGAGCTTTCCGCTGTACGTTAAGGAAGTACATCTACATTATCAGTAATATAACTTGCAATTTGTTTTGTAGGTTATAAAGACATATCGAGATAACAGTTGTGGTAATAGTATTAGCCGTAGTAGTAAATACTAATCGCAAGTTGTAGTTATGGGTCGATCTAGAAAGTGTGCCGTGTTCGGTTGTAACAATGTAAATCAACCGCAACATCGATTTCCTTTGCCAACAAAAAGATTGCCCATATTCAAAAAGTGGATTAGCGTTTGCCAAAACTTAGCAATTGCGAAATTAAATCCACAAGTAGTATATGACAAATATAGAGTATGCCACGTGCATTTTAGAGCAAGTTATATTGCTACTAATATGAGATTAGTAAAAACAGCTGTTCCAAATCTCCACATACCAAGTTTATCTACAGGTAAAGTTTAAATATACAACAAGTAATAACCCAAGTTATTTCAAGAATATTCTCGTTTCAGATGAAGACATGCTTTCATATAGTGAAAATGTGACATAAAATACTGATCATGATTATTGTATTACTACACCATCTACAGCAACCAGTTATCATAATTAATGTATTGGCATACCATCGACATCAAGTACAATTGAGAAATGTAAATATAGAAAATATATTAATGAGAAGGAAATTAATGTCTTTTTGTAGGTCAGATAGTAGAATCGGGAAGTTGTGATGCTGGTAAATATAAATACAAAACATCTACATCATTCTGGAACCCAGATACTGCAATAGAAGTAGTACCAGCACCAGAAACAAATTTGAAAAAAGATTCTCGTAAGTTTAAGTTTTGTAAGAATGCCATATTAATTGCATCTTATATTACTTTTGTCTTTTCTTAAATTTGTATTTCATTTTGTTATGTAACAACAAATTAATAATTTCATATATATGTATATGTTTATTCTTCTTATATAACTAAAATAATATTAAGTTAACAAATCATATAAATTATACTATAATAAACTATATACTTTTACAAGTTATAACAACATTTGATATGCTGATTTTGGTACATATTTTATAATCTTCTTTCATTGTAGATACATTATTACAAAAAGTTGGAGTAACACGAACAAGTGATCTTTCCCCTAAAGCGAAAAAACTATATCAAGAAGCTAAACATTTAAAATGTATTGCAAAAAAAATACAAAACAAAATGTGAAAGTTTCCGAAGGAAGCTTCGCACACAAAGGCATTTTTCAGAAGATGAATTCTTAGAAGAAATAACTTCTTCGATGAATGTAGTTGCGAAGGAATTCATTATTAATCAAATAAAATTGTCTAAGAAAGAACCGGGAGGTCGCAGGCATTCCATAAATGACAAAATATTAGGATTGCTCCTGCACAAACAAAGCCCTAGAGGCTACAGATTTTTTAGCAAAATATTTGCTGTACCCACAAGAGAAACTATAACAAACTTTTTAAAAACAGTTTCAATAGATTGTGGTATCAATAATATAATATTTCAAAATATGAAATCAACAGTGGCCCATTTTGCACATAGAGAAAAGATTTGTTCGTTGATATTTGACGAAATGTATATCCAACCTCATCTTCAATTTGATGCATCTACAAATTCTGTATATGGCTTTGAAAATTTAGGCGATACATCATCTAATGCAATAGCCAACCATGCCCAAGTTTTTATGGTTAAAGGCATTCTGAAAAAGTGGAAACAACCTATATGTTTTACATTTACAAAAGGACCAATAAAATATATTGATTTAGTGCGAATGATTAAGAATATAGTCACACGATGCCAAGATGCAGGTTTAAATGTGATAACAACTGTATGTGATCAGGGTACAACAAACATTGCAGCAATTAATTATTTAAAAAAACGAACAAATGAAGAGAATGTAAAGGCTGGTAGTAGTTACAACTACAAATATTACACAGTGAATGATCAGAAAATATTTCACATTTACGATCCTCCCCATTTAATTAAGGGGATTAGAAATAATCTCCTTACAAAAAACCTTGTTTGGCAGAAGGGCAATGAGAAACTTATTGCTAAGTGGAGCGATATTCAGTTAGCATATGCTATAGACAATGTTCCAGGTGAGTTACGGAGTATGCCAAGACTGACAGCATCACATACAGGTGTATCAAATATTAATAAAATGAAAGTTTCGTATGCCACCCAAACTCTGAGTTATTCAGTAGCATCTGTAATTTCATTATTTGCCCGTTCAGGTATTTCATTTTCTTTTATGTGTACATAGTTCATTTTGTATATATAACTTTTGAGGTACTACATCAATGAATGGAGAAAAGTTGGTACCTAGAGCGAAAGATACTGCGACTATTATTAAGTTCTTTGATGAACTCTTTGATTCCGTTAATGGCAGTACATTGTACCCAAAAAGTGGAAAATCATTAAGATGTGCAGCAAGTTTATCTTCTCCCCACACCGAATATTGGAAATATGCGAAGCAGTCATTGCAAGAAATGTATTTTCAAAAAGAAGCTACCACTGAAAAAGTAATTCCACCATCTTTACAGAATTGGATATCTTCTCTCACTTCATTTGAAGATATCTTGCAGACATTAAATGAAAATGGCATATCATATTTTTTACCACGTGCTATCAATCAAGATCCAGTGGAAAATTTCTTCGGTCAGATTCGGCAGCAAGGAGTCAGAAATATAAATCCAACACCGACAAATTTTAAGCATTCGTTTAGAATTTTGCTCATCAATAATCTGGCTAGTGTACATTCGTTATCCTCAAATTGTCAAGCTGAGTCATCAACTAATTTAATACATAGTGTAAAAGATTTTATATTAAGGGCACCTACCCCTGATGATTCAGCTTCTACAGTTGATATTCATACTTTGATTAATATACCAAAGACCTTACCTTCCTGTACAACAGTTACTAAAATAACAATTGGCTATATTGGCGGTTACATTGCCAAATATCTTCGGTCGGTTTCTGTGAAGCCTGTAAAAGTAATATTATATGTGAGAATATTAATCTAGAATGGCACACACTAATTAAAGAAAAGGAGTTTGGAGGAAAAATACCTAAACGCCTAAAATATTGTACACCTGAGTATTTAATAGCTTTACGTAAAATATATAATATTGCAAATTATATATTCCCAAAAATATGCAGTCTCCGTAAATGTTATTTACTTTTAATTGAATACATTAATGAAAATGTTAATTTCACTTTCAAAACACAATGTGAACATAACGAAATAGTAAGAAACACCACAATACATAGATTTACTCGGCTATATTGCTATAATTATTGTAATAACATTAACAAAATATTATTGGGTAAATTTACTAGTGAATTTTTCACAGATCCACTTCACCAGCAAGCAAGTGATACTTTTACCAAAAGTTGTAAAAAAAGACGATCATAAAATAAATGGGAATATTAATTAACATATGTGTTTTTATGCCATACTTCCCTACACTTAATCTTTATATACATTTGTGATCTTTTAAAGTATCGAAAATGTTTTATTACAATTAAAAAATAAAAATAATTCCAACAACAATTTTATACAAAAATGGTTTAAATATACCGCTTCTATATATAGTTTGCTACCAAAACAAAAGAGGGCTCTTTTAGATATCAACACCATTACCAATAGTTACTCTTCTATATTATTTACATTTTCTATGGTGATACTCTTTCTCAATCTTAATTCACTACCCCACCCTTTGCATACGGAAATTACCCGAATCCAAACGATTGGCTTATTCAAATCCAAAATGCCAATATGCATATACAGGGTGAGTTCACCGGAAATGCACGGAATTTAATTTTCTTAAATGACTCACCCTATATATTTTTGGATTTTCTTGTACTGCTTTAAATTGCCTGTTCAACTGTTTTTTCTTTTTCAAAATTGAGCCAATAGTTTTTGAGTTATTAATTTTTTTTGAAAATATTTGACCAAAACACGTGCATAAAAAAAGAATCATTTTCACATTGCTTTTAAAAGCAAAAACATTGACTTTGGTGGTGCTTGTAGCCAAGAAAATTCTGCATCATTTGGTAAAGTTGCACTCGACAATACCTGAAGAAACTTTGTTTTTTCAAAGCCTACTTCCTGAAATTTTCACATACCAAAAACTTATTTTTTTTAAATGGAACACCCAGTATTTTATTGAGTCATTTTGTTCCTTTTTTTATTTTCTTTCATTTTTGTTAACAATGTCCTATACCTATCTTTTCTAATTTTTGAGATAATCACTACGAGCAATTAGCGGTCAATTAAAGAATTACGGGCGCTGTTCTCTGCACCCAAATATTGGTCCAATAAAGGCTGGAATGCGGCTGACTGCCTGAGTCAACTGTTAAGGATAGTCGGTATACATTTATGTCAAACTTATAAAAGCATCGCTATTAGTTATCATCCAAATGAATTATTCTTATGACGAGTTAATTGATATGATTGACATTTTGGGCGAATCTGAAAGAACCTCTTTGTTAGCATCCAGATTTTATGCACAGCGATCCCTGGTAGAAGTCAACCGAAGCCAGAAACCTTTGAAAATATAAAGTGGACGGTTTGAGTTAACAGAAAGCATTGAATATGAAAGAAAGAGCGGAAGAAGCAATAACTGGTGAGGATGAGACGTTTATGGTACTTGCGAGTGTAGTTGAGTACGAAAATTAGTCGGCAGTTAGATGTAAGTCAAATTTGAGAATCTAGAATAATTAGGAAATATGAAATTCACCCGTAGCATATTCATACACAGGGTTAGATGAAAGACATTTTCAGAATCGCTTACATTTTTGTCAATTGGCAGCAGATAAATTATCCTGGCTTTCTCAATTTTTTGTTGTTTACCAACGAAACCTTCTATTCAAGTGAATACGTTCATCGTCACAATTTCCTTCCTTATAACACATAAAATCCCCCACTTTATCACACCTGTAAACTTTCAAAATCGTTGGTCATTAAAACTGTGGGGAGGAATAGTGGGTAGTTACATAATTGGACCTTATTCCTTTGATGAAAATGTTAATGGAGGAGAGTATCTTCGCTATCTACGAACGGATTTTCAAAACTTTTTGAAGACATCTTCAAATATGTCAGTAAACATAACCTTTATTTTATTTCGATGTTAACCAACAGTGTTAAAAAATGAAATACTGCAACTGGACATTGCCGGAATTAAAAAATTGAAATGCGATGCTCTTCATTCTATAAAATTATTACTTTTGGGATAGTTGGATATAACATTTACTTTGTTTGACAGTTGACTAAGGAAGTCGGACGCCATCCCTGCCTTCCATTGGTTGAACGAATATTTTGGTGCATAGAACAACAGCGCTCGTAGTTCTTTAATTGACCGCTAATTGCTCCTATAGTGATTATCTCAGAAATTACAAAAGATAGGTATAGGACATTGTTAACAAAAATGAAAGAGAATAAAAAAAGGAACAAAATGCCTCAATAAAATACTGGGTGTTCCATTTAAAAAAAAAAAATTTTTGTTATGTGAAAATTTCAGGAAGTAGGCTTCGAAAAACAAAGTTTATTGAGGTATTGTCGAGTGCAACTTTACTAATTGATGCAGAATTTTCTTGGCTACAAGCACCACCAAAGTTAATGTTTTTGCTTTTAAAAACAATGTGAAAATGATTTTTTTCTGAACACGTGTTTTGGTCAAATATTTTCAAAAAAGATTAATAACTCAAAAACTATTGGCTCAATTTTCTAAAAGAAAAAACTGTCGAACAGACAATTTAAAGCAGTACAATAAAATCCAAAAATATATAGGGTGTCATTTAAAAAAATGACGTTTTGTTCATTTCCGGTGAAACCGGAAGTGCGCCAGAGCTTAAAGTATTTTTACAATATGCGCCACAAGCAACCATGGATCTTCCACTAATTGTTTTTTCTTTTATTTAAAACACAAAAGAGCAATCGAAGAAGCGGCTACTAATGACTCACCCTGTATAGGAAATATCCATTTCAATGCTAACAGAGCGAACATATAAAAATAATAAACCAACAAATATTTAAATACATACAGGGTGGGGCACGGCAATCGAATGTTTTTGAAATAACAATAAAATCGTCAGTTTTTGTTTTAAAAGAAATTTATTGGTAGGTTTACATACGCAAGAATTTAGCATTTAATAATGTGCGGAATATTACTTCAGGCATGTGATGTCCGTTTTCGTTTACGCATTGTTGTAGTCGTTCACGAAAATTGACTTCCACTCTTTCCAGCAGGTTTCTAGGAATTAGATTAACTTGTTGACGTATCGCTTTCTACAGTTCTTGTAACGTACGAGGTCTACCCTCGTAAGCACGAGACTTGAGGAACCCCCATAGAAAGAAATTACATGTGGACAAGTCGGGAGACCGAGGAGGCCATAAAACATCACCAAATCTCGAAATGAGATGATTAGGAAACAGAGCACGAAGAACAGCAATAAACACGCTCTGGCGATGTGTGCCGTGGCTCCATCTTGCTGAAACCGTAATTGTAGAGGATCCAAACCTCTTCTTTGCAATTCAGGGATAAAATAGGTGTTCACCATATAAATGTAACGCTCCGATGTTACAGTAACGGTAACATCGTTTTGTTCAAAAAAATAGGGACCGATAACGCAAAACCTCCCCACTGCGCACCAAACTGTAACCTTAGGACTGTGCAGCGGTTTTTGATGCAGCTCTTGAGGATTTTCGGCAGCCCAATTCCGACTATTTTGTCTATTGACAGCCAGCCCCATTAAGGTGGAAATGTGCTTCATCACTCATTACCACCAATATGTTTTCGTTCTGCTCATAAAGTGTAAGCATTTCTTGGGCAAAATTCACTTGTTGCTGGTAATCCCTTTCATTCAATTCCTGCACAACCGCTATTTTGTATGGATGCAAATGTAATTCACCATGTAAAATCCATCTTACAGTACGATTACTGATTCGCAGTCCGGCCGAATGAGCCCGAGCAGAGTGGCGTGGGCTTCGCAGTATCGCTTGTCTAACCCTTTCAACGTTCTCTGGAGTGCGCACTGTACGTTGGGATCCGAGCGGTTTTATTTTGAGTATTGAGCCCCGTGTTCGAAGATTATGAACCCAACGTAGGATTGTGTTACGCGTGGAGACAGAGTCATTTCGATTAACATTGAATCTCCGACGAAATTCACGTTGAACCGTAGTCACTGACTCACCACTTCTAACGAAAGAATTATATGCAAATATGCGCTGTTCTAGCGTCCACGGCTCCATGACAGTAACTGACAGTAAAATGCTTTGAGTCAGGGAAGGTATCCCCACCTGTCAAATGCCCATTCCTTTTCTAATGGTCGAATATTATGCATTCTAAAAACATCCGGTTCCTGTGCCCCACCCTGTATAATAAGTTCGGGGGAGACTGGAACAACATTATTTAGAATATTGAACAATTTTAAATATATTTATGCTTAATAAATACCAGAATAATGTTTTCTACATTTAAACTAATAATTAGCTCTAAAAGTTCGCTTAATCGCGCTTAATTTGCTTTATAACACTAAAATCGGAGGTAGGCAATATAGTAATAGATATTTTAATTACTTTTGTATTGTTTTTATTAATAAATACATATACTGTAAGTAAACAATTTTTCATATGTTTTTCTCAACTTCATTTACTTTACATTTATATTTGTTAAGTGACAATACCACATTTAAATACAAATAATTATATTTATGATACCATATAACAAAAAAGTTTATATAATATACTACACTTTATACTTGGAAAAACATGTATCTCAAAGTGTTTGTAACATTAGTTAAGATAAGGTTCATATTTTGGAGTTAGAATTACAAATAGAATATATGTACTACATTTTGCTCTGTACAACATGTGAGTTTATTGTGTACGTACCAACAAAGAAAAAAAATAGCAAACAAAGATTAAAAAATAGATTATACTTGTTAGGATACAATCTCAAGGTGAACTTCAGATTGCCTCTGCTTTAAAATTTGTGGCTTTAATATTTGAAAAACATGAAAAAATGAAAACGAAAATAATACTTGGAACATTTCTAAAATGAGTTGCTCTTAATACTTATGCTATAAAAATTTACAATAGATATACAATATGCTAATAATAATATACTTTTTTTAGTTTTTATCCCCTCCTCCTCTCCTCCTTCCTCCTCCTCTCTTCCTCCCTCCTCCTCTCTTCCTCCCTCCTCCTCTCCTCCTCCCTCCTCCTCTCTTGTTGTCGTCTATACTCTTCCCTGAAATATAAAAAAAAAAAATTGCAACAAAGAATCGGACCTAATTTTTCCAAGTCTAGGTGGCCATAAAATACCGAAAACATTTTTTTTCACTAGAATCGCTTGAATAATTGTACGCGAATTTATAAACTTAGAAAAAAATGGTCTTACTATTACAATAGGAATACAAAATATTCATTTATATTTTTCAGTTGTTTTAGTACTGGCATTGTATATAGTGGTCCAACTAAACGGTATTACGGGTACGGCACGCCTAGATGGCGGGGTATTTTATAGGTCGCCATTCATAAAATTTACCGCCAAATACTACATAGTAAAATATTAAAGGTAAAAAGTAAGGAATGTAGTAAATTCCAATCCAAAAGCTGTTGCATTTAGTAACTTTCTATTTTCGAGGTTGCTATCCAAGTCTGGCTGCAACCTCGGTACAGTACAGACATAACTGCGACATGCTATCCGACAGCGACGGCGGCGACGACAAAGTAGAAAGCAATAAAAATGGGGCTTTACGCTACATATACAGCAAAATGAACAATCCAAACACCACCCAAGAAGAATTGAAAGAGCTAATGATGCAATTAACGGCATCTCTTCAACAACAAGGCGTTAATACGGTATTGCCTCAACAATCAACACAGAAAATACCATCACCGACACTGCAACTACCACCTCTACCAATAACACCTCCACCGGTAGCTCAACTAATGAAATTAAAACATTTGTTAGTGCAGGGTCTACCAACCAAAGAAAAAATGGACAGCGAGGGGTTTAGAACCCCGAAAAACCCGCTGAAAAGAACAAAAACGGACCATTCAAACAAGAAAATCGAAATAAAAAATCGTTTCGAACCACTACAAACTGACAACATGGAAACAGAAGACACAACAATAAATACAGAAGAAACCAGCACATCTACCGCAAATCCATCAACTACTGATGGCACAAAACAAGAAAATACCACAAACAAGCAACGCATAACACCAATTATAGCTACCGCTGCGAA
Source organism: Amphimallon solstitiale (assembly GCA_963170755.1). NCBI lineage: Eukaryota > Metazoa > Arthropoda > Insecta > Coleoptera > Scarabaeidae > Amphimallon > Amphimallon solstitiale. Next base: position 86,384,914 of record OY720677.1, on the reverse strand, counting down.
CGAATGGCCGCAGCTGCGACATTTAATCACGGCGAACAACATAAACATCACCCATTCGAAACTAGTACGTTCGGGTTACCGAATTGAACCATCGACGGAGGTAGACTACCACAAACTACAAGAAGTATTCCAGACAAATAACATCGACTTTTATACATTTAAACTGAACTATGTAAAACCAATGAAAGTAGTTCTACGGGGAGTTCCGGTGGAACTAACAATCGACACAATCAAAGAAGATCTGGCTACAATTGGATATCAAACACATAGAGTTACCAGAATGACGGGCAGGGGCAACCGCCCTGTGCCCCTAGTTCTGGTCAGCTTGAATCAAGAACATAAAAATATCTACAAACTAAAAGAGTGCTGCGGAATCCAAATAACAGTCGAATCGCTGAAGAGAAAAACACGCATTATCCAGTGTCATAAATGCCAGCGTTATGGACACATCCAGGAAAACTGCCACATTCCATTCACTTGCATGAAGTGCGGAGAAGGGCATTCCACCCACCTCTGCGACAAAACAAAAGAAACTCCAGCTAAATGCGCAAACTGCGCAGGAAACCACACGGCTGCTTGGATAAACTGCCCGAAGAATCCTAACAGATCCCGCATAAAACCAAGATATGTGGATGCACCACTTCCAACCCAAAATCCATGGACACAACGCAGACAACAGGCCACAGAAAGGACAAACACAGATACACAATCATCCCCCATACAGAAAAATACAGAAAACGAAGAATTGGCACTCACGCTGGGTAACATGCTCATTACGTTACACAGTACAAACGCAACCGAAATCCAAATAGCAGATTTTATCCGCCAAACAGCAAAGATAGTAGCACTATTTAACAAGAAGAATTAAATCCTACAGAAACTTCAAAACCGAAAGCAGCCCCAACAACAATATCATCAGAAGCGCCCAAGGCTCTACCTATAACAAGAAAGCTCCCATGAGTAGCACATAGCATCCAACACTTCATCGCCAGATCCACATTTTAACAGATTAAAAGTAAAAGGCAACAGCCTAACTTGACCATCACCAAAAGAAGACGAAGACGAGGTTGCTATCCGACTTTGCCAAATTTTGCGGTTGTTTTGTTATTTTCATTTTTGGTCCTATTATTTAAATATTAAAAACATTTTTAGCGGACATCATTTTTGTACATTGGATATTTTCATGAACATTTATTGTTAAACGTAATATGATAAATATGTTGATAGAAAAAGATGAAATTATCAGGTGGAGAAGAAGATATTTGACAACAATAAAACAATATAGAAATGAAGGCCGATCGATATTTTATTTGGATGAAACATGGCTGAATGAGGGACACACAGCCATTAGTATTATATAGAGTTTTTTATCTCTATACATAGCATATGTTCAGTTAAAAAAAAAACGCTTCAATGCATGGGAATGGTATGCAACCAACCATGGTACAATCATATATGGTATGCTCTGACGCAATTGGGGCGTGGCTAAAACTGACGTCACGGCGTCAACCATAGAATTAACTTCAAAAGATAGCTCGTCTGTTCTAGGTATCAAAAATAAAGAACTTCAAAGAAGATTAATGCAAAAACCAGATCTAACACTTCAAGATACATTAGATATATGTAGAATAGATGAACTGACTAATCAACAAATACAAGATTTAAATGCAGAAACTGTGAATAAAATTTCAAGAGAAGCAAAATGCACATTCTGTGGAAATAAATATCCAGCATTTGGCAAAGTATATAAAACATGTGTGGTAAAAAAAAGATGAAATAAGAGAAACAAAAAATTCACATAGTGGAAAGAAAGGAAGGCCAAAGAAAATAAAATCTGTTGATGCAGCGGAGGCAACCTATAATGAGGAAGAAATCGAACAGGATGAAACATATATGTAAAATTATTGACAACACACAAAACGGAGGTCAGGTGCAAGCCGAAATAGATTTTAACATAAATGGACAGTGGAAAAATTAAAATGTCAATTAGATACGGGAGCAAACGTAAGTCTAATTGGATCAGGGTTGCCAGGCCTAGGGATTTCCCCCTAGATCTAGGGATTTTGTTGTACATGAAGGGGGAATAGATTTTTTACGCATTTTTGAAGGAATCTAGGGATATTTGTAAAAAATAAAAGATCATATCAAAAAATTATTTATTTTTAAGATTTTCCGTGGATTTTACATTTTAATACCGCCCTCTAATAGCCAATATGTGCAATAAACTTATAAAGAAATGAAAAAGTGTGGGAAATTTGAAAAATTCTACTTGGGATATATCACATATATGTACAGTGATTTTGTCTCATCTACTAGTAATTTGTAACACCCATCTGCATTCTCTTTTGCTTGATGGGTAGCAGTGACGTGTCATAAAGTCATTTAGGACTGAACAATCATTGTGTAGATAGACAGATAGATAATTAGCTGTCCGATACGAGATACACATGCATACAAAATTGAGAGGCACAACCACCCGTATACATATTAAAAGATAAAAATTAATATAAAATTATAATGCATTCATTATACAATAAATACTTCCCACTAAACATTTTTCAAATTTCCCACACTTTTTCGGCAAGCTCTAATCTTCGCAACAATAAATTACCCTCTACTATCAAATAATTTATTATTCCGATGTTTGCGAGCTTGCGAATAAAATGAGTGAAATTTGAAAAATGTTTAGTGTTTATTTTATATAGGTGATATGTATTATAATTAGATGTCAATTTTTTTCGCCAAATTTTAGTATATTTACATTAAAAGTATTTAAAACAATATAAGTTACGTTACAATTGGGCGGAGAATTGCATGAATTTTCTGATCAGTTGAAAGCGGAGAATCAGTGGACAACCTGTTGGCAACGCTGTATGCATTAGACATTAGAGTTGTCAACACGATTATGGGTTATGGGTTATATGTATTAGAAATAGAGATTAGTTTTAGTATTGTATCATTATATATTGCAAGTTTCTATAAATATAAAACTTTAAACAAGTTGTTATCATTCATATTAACAACCATAACAGTTATTGTAGGTTATAATTAAAATTAAATATATTTAAATTTGTGCAGGTTCTTACTTATTAACGTTTTATGCGACAAGTAGCTATTAAAACTCCGTATCTGGGTATTAAGTTCAGTATCACTCAGAGGTTACTTGAAGTTACTGGATATGATTTCCACAAAATAAAATGAGAAAGGCAACAGTATTGGATGTATCAGTTCCACCAGCATAGTCGCATAACTTGTTGTAATGGTTATAGTCACCCCAAACATATATATTGAAGAAAATATGATCCTGAGCAAATATACTTCAATAGAAGGTAATATGAACTTCACAATGTTTATTTGGTAAAATAAAGCATGTGTAAATAACAAGCGCAGTGTACAAAAATTTTTTAGATATGTGACTCTCGATTCAAGACAGCCAACATAAATACAAGATTGATATCCAGGAGGTTTCTATGATGTATTCATATGAATAAGTTTTTATGTCTGGAGAATTCAATATCAAGATGATTCTGGATATTGCTGGAGGCCATTGTTAACAAGATTATTAATGACACTAGTCGAAGTAGATCATCAACATGGCATATCAGCAGAAGTATTTAATACATCATACAAGTGAACGATATCAATTAAACCCTGGAATTAGGTCCTGAATAGAAGATTTCAGAGTCTCTGAAAATATTAACTATTGCTTTATACACCTGCTATGGCATTAAAGATCACCCTTATACATGTTTTGCACAATATGAAATAAAAGGGAATAGAAGTGGAGGAGAGTACCAGAATTAATTAATTTGAAATTGTTTTAGAAGAGTATAAGTAAGTAATAGTGTTAGCTTTTATACAATGTATTATTTGTTGCTTTACAGTTACAGTATTAACCATCCACAATGCACCTGGAGCAGAATACTATTTATTATATTATCGTAAAGTACTACTCAAGGTTTTGAAAATCCCGTTTCAGAAAAGTATATATAAGCATACATGAATGCTTACCTCCCTCATTTCAAAGATTTTAACTTTTTAATTTTGTCAAATTAAATTAGGTAGGTACAGTTTGCTGCACCATAATCCAAAATTTGTTGATGTTTTATTATTGTACTGTTAATAAATAAAGCTGTGCTAGTGCTGCTAGTACTAGTGCTGTTAGTGCTAGTGGCCCGGAAACTACTTTAACAGAATGTGCCATAAAATATTTTGCCGGATATTTATACAAAAAGTGCAATGACAAATATCACTGTTCAATTTGTGAAAATGAATTTTCAAGCCAAGAAGAACTTACAGATAGGAATGATATTTTGTTATTTTATAAAAACTATAATATTAATGATCCTGTTGCCCTAAAAAAAACAACAGATTTTCTTTTCAAATTCACAGAAATTGGAATGAAATATTTTTCTGTTAGTATAAAGCTAAAAGGCAGCTACTTTATAACATTTCAAAACAAATTGAAAAACGTTTAGAACAATGTATGCCAAACTGGACTAACTGCACAAATATTACATGCAAGGAACACAGAAAATATATTCTGAGCCTAATGATAAAAGTATTAATCCATAAAAAGTGTAAATTTATAAATTCTACCTTATCTAAGTATGGAAAATCTTTAGAGAAAGTAAGAATACTAACTGTATAAAAATACTGTAGTTAGCCAGAGTAGTTATTATCGTTCAATTATATAAAAACATATTTTATTTTTAATAAATATATGGATTTTCAATATTTTTTTGAGTTTCATTACATTTTGTATCAAATCCAAGGCAATAAATACAATTCGTGTAAAGTCGTAGAAAATTACACAAAGGAATTAAAAAATGGCAAATTGTGAATAGTTATTTACATTAGAGTGCGGAAAAGTTGATTTTACAGCGCGACAGCTCGTTTGGGAAACGAGCCCGAAGGGCGAGTTCCCCATTAGCTGGAGCGTTGTAAAATAACTATTACGCACGAAATTAGTATACAATTTTTTGGCCGACAATTATTATTAAAGAAACAAATAGATTTAGAATAATGGAAATTATTTAATTTGCAAAATTGATTAACCATAACCATGGAGGAGGGGGAGAGAGCATAAGCCGGCTTGTGGATGAGGAAATCTGAAGGCGTAAGACGAAAGGGGAAAGTAACGCCCACAGTTATGCAACCCGCTGCAGACGCCCAACCATCGGTATAAATACGCATTTAAATATATGGTAAAGAATTAACTGTGAACGCAAAATGAAGATCTCTGATCATTTTGAACAAATTTTAATGCAACAAGCTTGATTACTATCATATAACAACACAAACCTAAATATTATTTCACTTAATTGATAATATTTTTGCCAACAACTTATATTAATTATGAAATTTAAAATTATAATAATTATATAACGGCCTACTGTAACAGCTACATAATATCATCCTACACTACACAGTACTTACTTACTTATTTACCACTAAAAAGTATCAACTTATTAAAAATCTGCCTTTTGGATGCCGCTTTATCTACCGACCTTTTTGCAGTGTAATGCATGCGAATGTCTATATATTTTTTAGCGACTGTTTTTATCAATAAAATTATATGGTTGTCAATTGGAGATTGATTAAGTGCGTGTCCTTTTAACAAAGTAAAGATATCTTTATTAAGAAAATAATGAAGAACACTGCTGCACATTCTTTCACTACTAAATTTTTTTAAAAGAAATTTCCCACCACTTTCTGCCAAGGCTTGCTTTACGCATTTTTCTGCAGTTTCACATACGATTATTACGTCTGTTGATGGAAACATTAAAGCACCCCGATTTTTAATAAAAGTTAGTTTACATGATTTATCGTTAAACGGGCCCACTAACGCAATTAAACATTCCTCGCACGCTAAAGTTTTGTGTAAATGCCTAACCACCCACCCAGCAATATGTCTTACCACACTGGTTGCAAAAACAGTAAGTGCCTATAAACTGGAATACAAGAAAGTAATACAGTTTCCTGACAGACATTAACATACATTTTTTTCAGGCTTTCGATGCAGATTATAAAGCCTAGAAATCCAGTCTTACGATTGCTGTTTATCATAAGATCTCCAGTTCCGTTAATAGTTAAACTGGCAATGTAGTTTTTACAAAAATCTAGGTATTCAAATAATTCTTGATGGTTGTCTGGATTAATAGGTTTTTTAAAACCACACTGCTGAATAGTTTTGGAATTAAAAATATCAAAAATATTGTTAAATATTATTAAAAACCTGACTGTAGCCTCACATGCTTCGAAGTCTTCAAGATGCAGCACGTCCTTACAGAATTGCAAGGCATCTGCAACCGATCTGCTGATAACTTGAGTTGCCAAGCGAACTTTCATTTTTTGTTTAGCGAAGTGAAGTCCCCTCAATTTATTGCCCAAGTGCAGTCCTTCACCTTCTTGTAGGTCATGGAGTTTGGTAACATACCCCCATAAGATTGTATTCTTCTGGTCGTCGATTATTAAACCTTTCTCTCCCAATGTATTGCGAATTAGTTTTATCATGTGACACGCATCTGGTAAGATGTAAACGTCTTCGTTGGTTACAGGATGTTTAAATGATGTTTTCAAATTGTTCACTGAGTCAAGGCGACAACCTAATTTTGTCGCCATTGTAAAGTTGCTAGGAGCCCCATCAAAAGTTAGTGATAGGACTCTCACCCCAGTTTGGTTTATTAAGGTTAAACACTGGTTTACCAAATTAGCTTTCTGCTCACCAGTCATACTGTCAATAAGGAAATATCCCAGAGGAATTTTCCAACTGCCATTTATGGACACAAGCATAAAAACCAACGCGTTTTTTGCTAATGATCTGTCGTCTCGGTCTAGTCCAGCTCCTATGTCTACATAACCAGTCATTCCTTTGTTGTCATACTCCAGAATTTGACGAATGGCTATCTCATCTAGCATTAAGGCGGCAAATGCACTTGATTTTTCCGTGATTTGTTTCAGGGCATGAAATGATTCTGATGTAAATCCAGGGGCTCCATTGACGGCCTTGTACCAATTGGTTATAGTTTTTGGGTGTGGCAAACAAGTATTAAAGGATTCACGAACATATCTATAGCCCTTCGGTGAGTAATAATGCAAAGTTAATGCAAATTTGCGAAGTTCTGGAGAATATAACTTTGGCATTCGTTTGGCTGATTTAGCTAATTGTCTTTTTATAATTTCTTTGTTTGGACCTGCTATATTACACAAAATATTGGCGTTTTCTTCAAGTAAAAATTTTTCGTCCTTCAAGCATTTGATAACATTTCGCATTGTTGCAATCTTCTTAACTTGCCGACGCCTTGTCTGTCGAAGCCCTTTTATTTTCCTTCTGTAGTCCTGAATTTTTTTATTGTACACTGTCCTCACTTCCATTACAGCAGCAGATTCTAATCGATGTTTCCGATCTGGAGAAAATGATGTTGTCCTTGATGATAATGTTCTAATTGATTCAGTGTAGATCTCAGTATTCTCAGTGGAGGTTGAGGGTCCAGGTCCCGTTTCATTAGAGGCCTCACCTTTTGCGTTTGAAACGAAGGCCTTGGTACAACGTTCCGGTGATTTACGTTTTCGGTAAGGTCTTTTCAACGAAGGCTAAAAAGGAAGTTCAGTTTTAAATGACCAAGCAACATAATTTCAAACAAAAGCTTAACCTTTTGTAAATAAGCCGGAAAAGCTGGGAAGATTGTGGGCACTGCATCTCGACGAAGCTTTCGAACATTTGGAGAACCACTATCAAAACAGTCTTCGGTAAAATGTACGGAGCATAATACACTTCTGTCTTTAGGCGTCCAATCGACACGTCTTACATTCTGAATCCATTTATTTTTAACCTCAACATCTCTAGGAAATCTGTAACAACAGTTATTTTATTAATTGCAATTAGAATCACGACGGCGCGGCCTTAGAATCGGGTTCCTTATACATAAATTACATTGTGCGGCTTCACCCTACAAAAACAAAAACTTTACTTACTTGTGGAAGCTTAACTTGGTCGTTATAGGATGCTTGGGTTGAGTTGTCCTCCAGTCTGTTCTATTTGAACAGCCAAAAGCAGAGCAACACACCATTATTATTGTTTTTAACACGAAGAACACAAAGCTATTCTAACACAAATACTTGTGCAGATTTAAACCTGTGATTTAAACGACAGCGCACAAATGACTAACTTAGATCTTGATCGGGATATTAAAAAATTACAGGCACTTTATTTAGGTTCAATATTTTAACGCAAAAAGCTTCATCCACCATAAATAAACAAAAAATAAACACGTGTAGTCAAACGCAAATCTACTTTGTTTGGGCGTCTAATGGCGACTCTGCCCGATCATGCGCACCAACAGCGACTTCAATCCCGATCTGTTATGTTACCTCCCCCTTCCTCCATGACCATAACGATCTTCTGTCAATTTCAGATGACATTGCTAGTGTCATAATTCTGTAGTGATACCAACCTAAGGTTGATTTGCTTGAATTCCCTGTTGGCGCTATAATTTATAATAAACATTCACGCTTTTATTTTCTACATTATCGTGTCAAATATGGTGTAAAGTAGCGTTTTCTAAATTAGACTTTATAGTCTTATACTTAATTTATTTTTTAAGCATCCCTGAAAGGTTAAAATTTAGTGGTCACTTTACCGCATAGTAGCCGTACTTTGCAACATTGTGTGTAAAAATCTAGTTTCGCTTGACGTATACATGATGTCAAAGCTAGCTTTACAATTCAGGAGGCCAAAAAGGATATTTTCAATATGTCGTTCACTAATGCAGTATAAACATTCTTTTGACAATCATTCTTATTCGTCAAGGCAATCAAATTCATGGATGTAACACCGTCAATGTTTCAAAAAAAAAAAAAACGTTCATAAGCCTGTACAAATTTACTGTTGCTAGTATGATTTATAGGGGTAAGTTTGCCAAGTAAAGGATTAAACTTCCTACAAACAAAAGCGAAATATGCACCTACAAATTTCTATTTTATTTCTAATACCTCTTTTAACTATTGTCAAGGTTAGTTGTTAAAATTATTTTAAGAAATAAGAATCGTTACTTATTAAAAAAAAAAATTGAAATCGGCTTCCATAAAACTTTCCTCACGAAATCGGAAATGCTATGTTGAAAATATATATGTGCAGATTCGTTCATTTAAAAAGTGTAAATTAATGCGTCGCATTTCAAGAAAAATTTATTTCTTTGTTCAAATAAACCCCTTTTTTTTGCATGTTTACCATCGCCATTCGTTCCCACATGTATTTTTTTGTATAAGCTCTTTCGCTTTGCCGTCAATAACTGATAACGTGTTTATGTGTGTGTATAAACGTATATTTATATGTATACTTTTCTTATATACTTCGTATGCTTGGATCTGGAGGAATTACAGGTCTCTATTTGCGCTGTTTGTATATGTATGCATAAGAAATCTATTTTAGGAACAACAGGTGACTGCGCAAAGCTTATTCGTGCACGTCCACGAATTAATTTTTGTGTTATAAATTTCAATTATACAAGATTTTGATGTTTATGAGTAAATATAATGGTTTAGGCATATTCAGTATCTGTGAAATATGGCCATTAAAAAGCAGAAATCACAAACTAATATAATTTAGGGTATTTGGTATTTCAATTTTATTGCACCTTTTTCATTGAAGAATATGAGACTTGACTGATTCATGGAAAATACCGAAAACCGCGGAAACAATCATTCATAAGCACAATTTGTTCTGTTACCGATAGATACCACCACTAGACTCTGTCCTGGAAAATGTGGGAAATCTCTTGGATTCTAATAGAACATTAAAAAATAAGATTACAAGTTCCCATAATTTTTTTTCCCTAACGGCCCTCCCCTCAAAATTTCAATGAAACAATATTTTATAAATCTGGACAATTTACATAAGGAACAATATTCAAAAAGTAATTCTTACCTCACCGCCGGTGACGGAAATCGTCCAAATTTTCCCTTTAGTATACTGTAATGAAGGATAATTTTTTAAATAATTAACTGGTCAATGAGGAACAATCTTGAGTACGCTTATTTAAAATACTGCTACATCTCGCATCGTTTTGACAATTCACTTGTCTTTTGTTGTAACTTAGCACGTTTTTTTTGGCACAATGTTTTAATAAATGTACTCAAAATTAATGGAATTAAAATTCTTTTTACGAAAGCACTTACTTCATCCATGTTGAAAGATTGAGTGAATGTGAACTGCTGTGAATCACACGTACGTAAATCTGCTACCTCAACGCTAATTTTGTTTTCTTAACCACTCATAAGAGTCATAACTTTATTTTATGTTTATTTATTCTGTTGTTGATAACAGAAATCTACTGTGAGAACCGAAACTAAATACGTGTATATATATATAATTAACCCAGATATGCCTGAATTTATGCTTTTTAGATTTTGTCAATGAAATTAAGAGATTAGATTCATTATACAACAATAAACATGAGAAAAATTGAAAAAAAAAAATAGTTAAAGAGCTTTGCTGTAAACGTATGTCCTTTTAAAAGGACAGTAGGCATTAAAGTAGCCATAGGTAAATAAATTTATAAGACCGTTTTATAAAAAAAAAAATTTAATAACATGAACTATAATATGTAAAGTAGCAACACATTTTACACTTAAACGAAATTACACCTAATTTTTTTAATGAGAAAAAATATTAGTCATATTTTCCATGATAACTTGGAAAGCATTCAACATGTAAAGCCACTTGACATTTGGCACATTTTTTCTGCACTTTTTTGTGGCAAATTCGGCATCTTGTCTGCTTCTCCTGGGATACTATGTAGTGATCTTTATTGTCTATTTTGGATTCTTGATGTTCCATACTGTTGGGTTTTCCTCTTTTTCTAGAGCTACCTTGGTGGCTTTCTAACATTCCTTCTGCTACACATCTTCTAAAGGCTAGGTGGTCTAATTTCCCTCCCAAATAACGATATAATTGCCAAGCATTCTGTTCTGCAACGTCAAGGCAATATGCGACAATCGGGAAATACCATTTCTTGCCACGGATACCAGTTCGATACAAACTAACATTCTGATCGCAACGATCTACCCCTCTCATGTACAAGTTGTATTTAGTAATGACATTTGGTTGTTCCACTTGAACTCGTTTTTTTTCTTTTTGAGAATACCTGGCGACTTGATGTACAGGTTCAACCGAGTGGCAATTGGAAGCAACATTGACACAACTATTGTCATTCCACTTTACAATTACTACGGACGTCTCATCAGTTGTTCGATAGTCCATGAATCCTCTTTGCTTCTTCTTAGCGTCTGACTTAGAAATAAGTGGGCATTTGGACATTCGGTTTTCCCGGATAGTGCCAGTTGCTTTTATTCCTCCCCTTTTTAACTCGCGCAGCAGAGGTACCGTAGTGAAAAAATTATCGAAAAAGACTTGATAGGGAATATCTCCAATACTTTGTAAAATGTCGCAATATTGTAAGATAACAGAAGGACCTAAACCAAACAACTTATACTTAGGTTCAATAACTGAGTTCTTTTCTTGATAAGGCTCCATCCACATACAGTATCCTTGACTTGTCGCTCCCATCCAGATTTTGAAACCGTAGCGAATAGGCTTACCTTTTATGAATTGCTTCAGACCGTGTCGACCAAAATATGGAATCATTGATTCGTCAACACTGTGTGTCTCAAAGTGTGGAGCGTACATTTGAAATTTTTTGTTAAGTTTAGAAAAAAGTGGCCGTACTTTGGCAAATCGGTAATTATTATCTAATTCATCATTGTCTACACAGTGCAAGTTTTGCATTATATATTCAAATCTATCTCTAGATAATGCCCCTGCTACTAGAACGTTGTGGCTGTCTTTTCGTTGTTCCCAGTACATTCGGCGACGAGGCATGGATACATAGCTACTTAAAAGCAAAATTCCAAAAAATGAATACATTTCATCTGTGGTGATATTTCCCCAATAATTTTTTTTCTGGGCATATTCGTTACTAAAACGTACAAATATTTGGATGATCTCGGCGTCAAAAAATAAATAAAAAATCTGCTTTGGTGTTAGTAAGGGTTTGCAACCATACTTCAAAGGCCACTCTATATTTTCTACATCGAGATCTTTGTTTTTCCAGTTAAAAGTTTTTTTGGATGCGTGATAATAATGAAGAGGAATATCGTCTTCTGTATCCCACTCACTTGCAACAACGTGGCCGTTCTCATTGTTTTCGTCCGGATTGTCATTCACATTATTATTAGAATAATCTAAATCCTCTTGAAAATTATCAGTTGGATTAAAAATTTCAACTTCTGCCGTGAGTTGCGAAGCGGGCAAATTGTTTACAGTCATAGAGTCTTCATCTCCCGAATCCTCATCCGTTAGGTCACCAGTTGCATTAGTCGGAGGCATTAATGCTATATTGATTTCACCATCCACGCTGACATGATTAAAAACATTATCGTCATCTTCCAAATAATGAAGAAGTTCATTTAACGTCAACCCACTAGAAAAATGAAAAAAAGTTGTAGATATGCCTACTGTCCTTTTAAAGGACACCAAGATTTAACAAGTTTTTGTGCTAACAACAGGCAATTCATTTTTATTGTAAAGATATAGTCGTATTACTGAATCTTATTTGAAGCGATTTCAAGGAAAATTCATGACAATTTCCTTATATTACTTACCCAGTAAGCCTCAAATCAATAGGATGCGCCATTGTCTCCACAATCACACTTTTTTAAGGGCTTCCAAACTGTTAATTGTGGATAAACACTACCACTATTGCCGCCAAACGAAACTTTTACGTTTCTGTGACATAAACCTGTGCTGACCTCTATGTTTCAGTACTTAAAATGACGCTTTGGGTAGATAAAACAGGAACTGACAAACCGTCCTTTTAAAAGGACAGTAGGCATATCTGGGTTAAGGTATCCGATTACCCAAATGGCTGACGCGAAATAAATGTGACAAAAGTCTAGGTATTGTTTGCATAAAATATATTTGCGGTGTTTTCAAATTATATGACCAATATAAATTAGTATCTATAGGCTGCGGGAGAAAATATTTCTACCCACGCATATCTGCATAAAGCAGCGACGTCCTAGTAGAGACCAATATAATATTTCAATTTAATATTGTATTGGTAAGGTGTTTGATATGTAAATGAATATTCTTTACAATATATAATTTTCTAATAATGCCCCACGTTGGGCGCCAAAATGTATTGGTAAGGTGTTTGATATGTAAATGAATATTCTTTACAATATATAATTTTCTAATAATGCCCCATGTTCGGGCGCTAAAATGTATTAGTATACACAGGTGAATATAATTAAAACCACGGCATAGCTTATATACTTATAATAATTATTCTTTTTCTTTCTCTCTTTGCGTGTGACTTGGTCCGATAAGATTTCTAGAAATTTTATAAATTATTCAATTCCCACTATATTAATTTTTAAGTAAAGTTCTTTAAATTAATAGATTTCTATATCCCAATATATTAGTAGAATTCTGTAATTTTACTGTCTATTCCCTGAAGAAAAACATATAATCCCATGTGCACAGCTGATTACATACAATATTAAAAAAAAACGATTAGATTAAAATTCTTATATTGCTCGGTTTTACTGATTGTGTACAAGAAATGGTATATTTACATGAACCAAAAAACATTTATTTCCTAGTGAAATTGTTTAATACGTTGTAAGCGTTCGATTTGTTAAGAAAAGTTATTCATCTTTCTAATATGTGTATGGTAAGTAACCAAACAACTTTAATTATACTTTAAAATAAATTTGTTCACAATTAAATTCATAATGTGTCTTCTAATACTCATAATTATTATGTTCACTTTGATAATCCTTATGATATTTCGATATTTGCTTTAATTAAAAATATATTTCATATTTCTATACTCATAACCTATCTTTTTATAAGTGTCAACATTTTTTTACTTGTGATCTACATGAATTGTTTTGTATTAAAATTTTTGTACTGGATTTACTTTAAATATGTTCAATATTTCCTAATATCAATGTGTAAATTTTACATACAACCTTAATTCATTAATGTACTGTAGTCCTATCAATTCCTCAATTTAATAATATTTTCCTTCTTGTAGATTTACACTGCCTAGTTGTATACGATTTCCTCGAAGAAGTTGAATAATCCAGGATGCTCTGCCTTCTCAACACTTGAAATTATTGGTTATAGATAAATGCTGCCTGCAAAAGTTCAGTTCAACTCTCGGATAAATATTTCCTGTGCCCTAAAATATAAAACACTTCTTGAAGACACTTTTTCTATTAACAGGTTCAGTATCAGAATCTCTTCTACTTCAAATGGAACTTCTATATGGATAAACTTGCAATGAAAAATAATCCTCTTGAGGAAAATCCTACGTCAACATACACGTTCAGTATCAGAATCTCTTCTAGTTCAAATGGAACTTCTATATGGATAAACTTGCAATGAAAAATAATCCTCTTGAGGAAAATCCTACGTCAACATACACATTCAGTATCAGAATCTCTTCTAGTTCAAATGGAACTTCTATATGGATAAACTTGCAATGAAAAATAATCCTCTTGAGAAAAATCCTATGTCAACATACACGTTCAGTATCAAAATCTCTTCTACTTCAAATGGAACTTCTATATGGATAAACTTGTAATGAAAAATAATCCTCTTGAGAAAAATCCTGTCTTAACTGAAAATCACCTCTATGGACTGTCTTGAATAAATATTCTATATGGGTAAGTTTTCTTAAATATTTTATCACAAATCTTCTCAAAATTTCCACACGTTCACATTAAACGACTTAGCACTCTATTAGTGATGGCTTGTGAACTTTTATTTCCACTTTAAGTTGGAAATTATAAATAATTATATATTCGCGTTGAATAATGCAATACTAACACTTTGAATACTCAAAAATCTTACAATATGTATAAATTTCAGTGATATTTAAGAAACACTGAAATTCTACACCCACACAGAATCAAAAGTAAAATTATTCTCCTTTTCATTTGTTTATAAACATTCCCTTGACGATTATTTTTAAAAAATTTCCTCCACCAATCAAAATATACAACCTATACTTTATATTCAAAATAATTCTTTTAAACTCTTGTAAGACTATTTATCTCCAGTTTAGCTTATAGAAAACACATTATTTAATTCAATTCGTATTATTATCTCTTGATTTTTATATCTCTAAAATACATTATACACTGTTTCTCAATCATATTTCTTAGAACTGTCAAAATCAAAGCTGTCACGTTCCTTATTTTAAATAAAGCCGCGAATCTTAATACAAGATTAAATATTTTTAATACCCAATAAATTATCATACTTGACTTCACCTATCAACGTTAATTAAACAATTTTGTACAAATTTATAAAATACAATATTTTTTATACAGTAACTAATATCTCTGAATTCTTCCTTCCAGAATTTACAATAATTGGTTTGAAGAAAGAAAAATGAACATTCTACCATTAATCAAAGTGAAAACAATAATTGTGAATATATTTTTAATTTTATAAGTATTAATTTTATGGACTTGAATATATTTATAAAAACTTGATAAGAAATAAGAATACCTTTTCTTTATATAAGAACACGTATCAAATTATATATTATATATAGCATGGTCATCCAAACCATGACATTTGCCCCTTTAACAAATGTAAATTTTTACTTTGTTAAAAATTAATATTTGTTATTTCAAAACATTAACTATAATGAAACAATTGATTCTCAAATTTTTATCCACTTTCAACATTTCAATTCCTGTACACATTTCTAATTCTATTACTTTCTTGTCATACAAAATTAACTCTTTTAAATAAAATCACATCTCTAATAATTTTTTTTTTAAATCGTATAAAAAAAAACTTGTAATTATTATAACTAATCTTTCCAATACTATACATTTACAATAAACATCTACTATTTCAAACTTGTAATGTACCATGAATGTTTGTAATAATATTCTTTTTTAAATCTTTTAAATTAATGCCGTTTTAAATTTATTTACTGTGTAAATTCCTATTCATCTTATAATGTTAATTATTTTTTTTAAAATCAACTTTCCATGTATGCAATTAAAATATTCCTATACAGTATACTAATCTTTTCAGTTTTGAAATCACTTACATTCTTGTCTTAAATTCATTTGGTGTTTATTATTTATACATTAACTCCATCTCATATATTTATTCCAATATATTTTTGGTTTTAATAAAAACCCATACCACTCATTCCTATATATTCAAATAATAATATTGTCTTATTTGCTTAAACATCACTTTTATAAGTGTAATCATATACATTTACCATTATATGATAAAAATTCATCTCATATGTAAACCTTTACATTACAAGATATTTAATTTCTCTGATACAAAATATAATTCACTTTTTATAATCTGCCATTATGGGCTATCATTTGCTCTCTTTTAGCATTAAATATACATATTCCAGCTTTCATATATCATTCCCTTATAAACTTTTAATTCTCTTTATATACAATATCTTTTAATAAGCACCTCTTTATATTTTTAAACAATCTCATATATTTTATAATATTACTGTCATTGAATATAATTATTCCCTTATTTTGTACTATAATTGAAGGCATTATACCAAAAAGCAGACACGTCCAAAAATGAGAATTTTGGGAAACTTGAAAAAACAGTGTAGCTTGCTTTGCAGACAGCGGGAAATGTTTATAATTTTTATATGGTTAGGTCTCATTAATAACGTCCCATGGATACTATAATAAAGTGGTTATATGTAAGATATTTTGAGAAAAAAAAAAAATTCATTGGACTTGTCTGGTTTTTGCAGAAAGTTACTAGCAATAATCATTATTTCTGTTTGTAATATTATATTATACATGTAATATTATTACAAAAAGTGGTATTTCCAAAATAACAGTCGCTTAGTTATCTTCACAACCATCGGAATTATCGTCGTCATCAATATCAACGTTGCTCTCTTCAGTTGCCTGATTAGTATTATTAGGAGCAGGATCTTTCAATAGAGATTCATAGTACTGGCGGTGAACTGGGTTCTCAAGGTACTGGATGAGTTCTCGCAGGTTAGTGGCTTTTGCAGGTTGTATTCCTGGAGGTGACTGGTAAAGCTTTCGAATGTCAAGAGTATTTTTTCCTCTGTTTATGTAGGACTTGTTTACCACAATATGTCTTTCCCACAATCCATGGTACGACGTTCGCAGATTAACATGAATATCATGTTTGTCAAACAACATCATTCTTACTTGTTGAAGTTTTAGTGGAGGTTTAGGTGTTTTCAAGAACAAAGGTTCCACAGCGCTTCTAATGTCGAAAAAGTCTTTGTGGGTCATTATTTTTAGGTTGAATGGTGAAGGATGTTGTCGTGCATCCTGTACTACTTTGTCCCAATGTTCTGGAAGTGTTACTATGTTGGCTTTCTTTTTCTTGTTTCCTATTAAAGCGAAATCTTGATCATTAGGAAGATAACTGTGTCCTCTCATAGGAAAGAGATAGGTAACTCGCTTGAAAATTTTTAAGACATGGACCAAGCAATACAGAAACTGGACCATTGTCTTGTTCTTGTTTTGCCCGGGACAGCCATCAGAGATCAGTACGAGCTCATCCTTTCTTTTATTGTCCGGAAGGTTATTTATGGCGTCTAGCAACATAGATGTCACTTCGTTTGCACCTTTGTGTGCTTCACTTTCTAGGTAACGATACATGGTCACAGAATCATCTGATAAGTCATGAACTCCAAAAATATTAAACCACAATTGGCGCGAATAGTAAACAGGACCACTTGGAATGTGTGGAAGCGGAAGATTTTGCATAAAGTCGAACGACAGGCATGTCACGCTCCCTTCCTTAGCCTTCATAATATACCTTTTTTTTTCTGCCTTAAAAGCTTCCGCTTTTCGTAGATGAAGCTTTTGTTCTCTGGTATATTGAGCTTTTGATTCGTCATCAGTAGCTGCATTCAACTTTTGTTGAAGGGAATCGCAAATAGCACATGTGTCTGACCTCGGATAACCAAAATGAATGTTAAAAGTATTAAAAACAGACCAATATGACTTATAAGAAATATTTATCCTATATAGCTCAAGAAAGTGTTTATGCATGACAGATATGCTTAAATCCTCAGAAAGATACTTCCGGTGGGGATTGTCTCTGAGTGAGTAGTGAGATTTTCTGGCTTGGTATGAGTTAATATGATTCTCTACAAGATACTTTATGCAATCGGGAAGCATTCTAGGTCTATTACTATGTTTGCCTTGTTTACTTTTAGGAGAGTTTCCAGTTAATAGCAAGCTTTGCTGTAATCTAGTGACTCTGTTCTTGGAAATGCCATGGAAGCTTAAAAAGGCTTTGTGACATATAGGAACATCGATACCTTCACTACGGATTTTGTAGGAGTAAGTTGCAGCGTGGTCTTTTCTTGCCTCTGGCTCATCTTTTCTTGGACGTTTTCTTGCAACTGGACAAAGATCTACTAGACCACATAGATGAGAGTCTTGCTCATCCTTTGAAGCCAAATTGTTAAAATCTTCCAAAATTTTATTCCTTGTGTTAATGCCTACTTTGTTGAAACATTGCAACCTCGCACATCTAGAAAGATATAAAACTATTGTTTACAAGTATGTATTTAGTATGTAATACGAAAACAAAATTTGACCACCTATGGTACCTAATACCTTACGTGGTCAAAACCTCACCTAATCTGACTTATGTAACAGTCGGTTTAATCACACAAGACAAGTAACCTAACCTAAGATACATACCTGCAATCTTCACCGGTTTTTCTCATTGCAACCATTTTACCCACGTGGTTCACATGTTCTTCACCATGTACTTTTTTATCTCGAATTATACTCTCCTTTTTTGCACTTTTCTGCCTCTTTTTAGGCCACTCAGTAGTATCCATTGTAATAATAATAATTACGGCTACAATTATAATGACTCTACTCTTTAAACACCTGTTAGCAAGTGAGTGGTCACAACGCATCACACACGTGTGTCGTAAAAAACCAGACAAGTCCAGGACTTGTCTGGTTTTTGGCGGAATTGCCACGGACTTATCTTGTTTTTGTAGAATTGCACTTATTTCAGAGCTTTATATCTCCCGACACGTCTGGTTTTTGGTGAAACAAATTACACCATTAAATAGCGGCTATTTTCACGTATATAAAATGGCGGCAACTTCAAAATACGATATTTTGGACTTGTCTGGTTTTTGGAATAATGCCTTCAATTGCATACCTAATCTTTGTACCTTTATTTTCCTATACCGATTCAAAATATTATTTATTACATTTTACTTTAAATTCTTTTTCCCTTTCCATACCTAACTTTAAACATTTGTATTCACCAAATCACATTTATTTATTTTTTTTATTTCTACCAAATAACCCACAAATGATACATTACCACACTGTATACAATGCATAAAACACCTATCAACATATCTACAACATAAGGACATCGAACAATGCTAATTATTATTAACTCAACTAATCTCTAAAAATATAATGTAATCTAATTTTTTTTTTTTTTTTTGTGGATGATTTAATGTAACTAAGATTAGGAAGTGTCGTCACTCACTTACACAGTACAATCTCCAAATACTGTGTCCTACCTATTATTGTATGCCCCTTTATTTATTTAGAACTGTGGCATTTATTATCCGAATTATGTTACCCATTACTAATTTTAATCGGACTCTATTCTTTAAAGTATTCAATGTTTTTACTTGAACCCTATTCTTGTCATACCATGAATCTTTTTCTTTCATGATGTCAATGCTCTCATTATCCATGTTTCCAACCTTGTTGACAAATCTTACAATATCAGTGTTGTTTATTATCAATGTATCTATGATGCCTTGAAATTCAAATTGAGGTTTTAATAATTTTCTAATATCTGTGTCCAAAATCAGTATAAAAGAAAAGACATTTTTTCGCAAATATCTTTTTAAATTAACTAGTCTTCTCTCAACAAAATCAATCCCATTAACAGTTCCTTCTTGTTGACTGTACATTTTAACTTCTACATTTCCTACAACACTTCTTATAGGTATTGGTATTTTACCACGTCCAACTTTAAATTGTTTTCCAGTGAACTTATTATAAAAACCTATAAAATCACTGAAACATCTTGACATAGCAAATTCTTGTTTCTTAAACATGTTCGTATTCGAGTTAGTACACTCACTGTAATCTAAATAAGAACCCGTGTCTTTTCTTACTTTATTAGGCTCAGTTACTTCTATATTTATAAACTGATTTCCACTAGATACTTCTACTTCTTCTATTATCTGCATTATTATAACTTCTTCACTCATTAATACCTTTTCCATTTCTCGTTTAGCATCCGCAATTTCCAACTTAGATGAGAAATGTATATCTTTAATATTTAAATCCTGTAATTCATTTTCTGAGGATGATGTTTGAACTGATTCTTGTCTTCCAGAAACAAATGTACCTTCATCTTCATTTTTCCCATTTGATGTATCAATAATTTTATTAGGAAGAGTTGACTTGTTCTCAAATGATTTTGTCAAATCTTCTTGAAACTTTTTCATTTCTTCCCTGTATTTCCGACGTTCTTCTCTTTCTTCTTCTCTGTATTTCCGATTATCTTCTTTAATTGACTTTAACATATTCTCAAAAAACTTCCTCTTTTCTTCACTATCTTCCTCTCTTTGTCGTCTTCTTTCTTCTCTATTCTTCTCATTTTCCTCTCGATATTTCCTATTATCCTCTAAAATAGCTTTTAACAAATCTACTACCGTCTTACTTGGAATAAACTGTTGATCTCCTCTCTCCTGTTCACTTTCCTCTCCGCTCTCACTTGTACCTGGAGTCTGTTTCATACTAGATTTAGATCTTGTATCCATTTTTAAATATATTTTATAAAACTATACTAGTACTCTATGTAAAATATTCTATATGTACCTTTAATACGCACAACTATGTACCAATGTGGTGACCCGACAAAACAGCCCCGACAAAACAGCCCCCGACAAAACAGCCCATTGACAAAACAGCCCCCGACAAAACAGCCCCCGACAAAACAGCCCCCAAAAAGGTGTAATTTACAGATTGGAAATAAATCTGTTCCGTGCAAGAGACAAGCATATATTTTATTTTATTTTCAAAATAACTCTGATTAACTGGATAATCACGTGAATTGCCAATAGCTTTGGTAATTAACATTAGTAACCGAAAATTCACATTATTATCCAAAGTCACCACCTTTACTGAAACATATTGCTGTGGTATTTTCTTGTAAATAAATGAATAAATAAAATAAAGAAACAAACAAATAAAGTGTCAACAGAAATAAAATATCATTATGTTTATTTAAGTAAAAATAATATTACATATTCAATATAAATTACAATTTTATATATTTCAATATATAAATACAGAAAAGTCATTAATTAATGTAAATGTATGTAGTTTTAATTATATTTTAGTGTTTACTAAAAATTTCATAGCTATGCAATAGAATACACATAAATGCAATATGGGTTGCATACCCGTATTAGACGGTAAGAAACAATTAGTCTAGGTCAAATGTAAGAATTAAAAAAATATTAACCTCAATTTTAAATAAATTAGTGCACAGGAATTACATATTCTATAAAACAATATTCAAATACTGACCTCCGTTTAAAATAAAAAGGATATAATAACTTAAAGCAGTATTACTAGCAGTCAATAGAAAAGTAGGTCAACCAGGCAATACATTCCTTAGCAGCGATAATAGTTCAAAAATAGGAACTAATCACCAAGAATATCAATATTATAACCACCAACATTGTCAAGAATAAATGTTATGTATCACTATACACGTTTCACTTATATTTTCTGTATAAAATATTATTGAGTGTACGTAAGGGGCACGATTTGTGTATTTTCTCCTCTACACGAAGATATTCCAAAGAAAGACCAAGCTAAAACCAAAAATACAATATTAAACAAAGGTCTATATACATAAATAAATAAATATATACCACTTATTTCACGGTCACAAGATCAATTATATTTTCGTCCGTAGGGACACCAAAACGCATACAAAGATATATGATTTGCTTGTTTTCGAGATACACCAAACGCACCCAGAATGTAAATATTGGGGCCTAGTTCATCATTGAAAATAAAACATTATGCTGGCCATGCAAATTCACTGATATTTACAGAATAAAAAGGACATTGTTGAATGTACGTCTAAATATGAGATGGTACATAATTTTATTCACGTACAAATGCTTCAAGACATTTAGGCTAAAAATAAATAAATAAAGCATTAGTAAATATAATAAAATACAATAAAAGGATACCTACCATTAAAATGAAAACAATCAAATGTCTATGGATATAAATATAAAAATATAGAATACGTAAATGACAACAATAACAAACATGGTGGAACAAGGTCACATGATCACGTAATTTCGATAGTTATCGAAATTAACACGGGGGGCGTAGCAGACGAAAATTCAAACTAAAAGAACGACTTAAAACAAAAATAAGCCGTTTGTCAGATGTTTATCGTTATAAAAGGCGACACACCGGCGAAAATAGGCAGTCGATAAGAAGTCCTGATTCTCTTCAAAACTTAAAAGAAAATAGTTAAACCAGTGCGCCGAAGAAATAAAGGATCTAAAGGCATAAACGCCTTAAGATTCAAATGTCGTAGTCATAAAAGGCGGCAACGATAACCGCGCGCCAGATACATATAAAGGCGCGAAATACCAGTGTTGAACCGTACAAAAGCAACTACAATAAATTTAAATAAAAATGGAGGGATTGGACTACCAGGAGGAGTTCGAGACGTTATATAACCAAGAAAAGTGAGTACAAGCACTATAAAATAAACTCCATCTTGCAATTCTAAACTAAATAAATAAAAGAACCTTCATGAATGTTTCATAAATTATCGGGCAACGCAATTTAGAATATTGTTTAAATAATTTAAAGTAAATTCTTCTTTGAACATGCTTTGGATTGACGTGCGAATCTTGGTCCAAAGCGGTTTAACGAGGTATTAGTAAACTTTCCGGACAGCAATTGACATTTAGAATATTGTTCAAATAATTTAAAAATAAATTCTTCTTTGAACATGCTTTGGATTGACGTGCGAATCTTGGTCCAAAGCGGTTTAACGAGGTATTACTAAACTTTCCGGATAGCAATTAACATTTAGAATATTGTTCAAATAATTTAAAAATAAATTCTTCTTTGAACATGCTTTGGATTGACGTGCGAATCTTGGTCCAAAGCGGTTTAACGAGGTATTAGTAAACTTTCCGGATGGCAAGTAACATTTAGAATATTGTTTAAATAATTTAAAATAAATTCTTCTTTGAGTAAGCTCTGGATTGACGTGCAAATCTTGATTCAGGGCGACTCAACGAGGTATAACGTTTCAGTTGAATAACGGCAATTTAGTGATATGAGCATACATGAAGGATTAGAGCAGTGAATTTTATTTTATTTATTATTAACAATTTCGTAAAGAATCAAGGATTGCAAGGTGCTTGTACCGCAGATGAAACGGACTGGATACAATAATAATAAAATGAATAATGTATTGTATTGCATAGTAATGATATTCAACAATGTTTTTGTAAATATATATACATAGAAAAAAAAATAAATTGTGCTGACATTCTATATCTACTTATTTATACCCATCCCAGGGAGATCTAAGGAAAGTAAACATCACAATCACAGCTAGGACTCACTATAAGTATAAGACTGTGACACATCATCCGATATAAAAATATAATAAATTCACACTTAGACCCTGAGATCACTAAAGTACATTAATTTATTAATTCAATTTTTGGTCATTGACCAAGATAGAAGAAGTCACAGCATTAATTTTGACGCCCAACGTCCTAGGCTTATCGTTGGCCAAGTTTTATTTTAGCGAACAACGTAAAAGGGCTTATCGTTAGCCAAGATTTAATTTGGCACCCATACGTAGTAGGCTTATCGATGGCCAAGATCAATCGTAATTTGGCACTCAACGATAAAAGGCTGTGTGAATTTACTTTCCTTATAACGCCATAAGCACACAATATTCTCCTATTGGGACAGGGTAAATAAGAGTAGGAAAATAAAATATAAAAATAAATATGGCTGATGAAAATAATAAGAATAAAAGCGGAAAACCTGAAAAGGTTGAAGATAAAGAAACAAGACCACAGTTTACCAGATACAGAGATAATTCTCGTAGCAATCGTTCAACCTCTAGCTCAGAATCAGAGAAACAAGAGTTGGAAGGTGATCAAGTGGAAGAACCGATCGTTGGAAGTACATCTCTCAAGAGAACAACCGAAAAATCATCGGAAGATAAAATGGATAATTTGCTTCAAGTCCTATTACAAATGAAATCAGACAATGAAAAACTAAATAAAAAAATGGACCAAAACAATAAAAATTTGAAAGAAGAAATCAAAGAAAGCTATGAGAAACTAAATAAAAAATTGGATCAAGATAATGAAGAAATAAAGGAAAGCAATGAAAATCTAAATAAAATCAACTTAAAAATTGACAAGGGATTCCAAGATTTTCGAACAGAGATGCGTCAGTCGAATGCTAATTTAGAAAACAAAATAACAGAGTCTGTGTCAGGTTTAACGAAAGTAATAAGGGACAATACAAGAAGGTGTGAGAATATGTACAGATCACTGATAGACGGAACAAATGACAGAATGGACGAAACAATAGAACGATTTGACGAAGAAGAATCATTAGAAAATAAAATAATAAATACCAACGCAACGAAAAACGAAGAAATTACGAGGAGTATGCCAACCCATGAAGATGGTGCACAAATAGTAACAAAAGTCAAAGAAACCTCCACAATAAAACATACATGGAGAAGAACCAAATACATGGATTCCAATAAGAAAATTTTGAGAACACAATTGGACACGTTGCTATATGAAGAAGAAGATAACAAAATTTCACATTTATACATTTCACGGCAAACATTAGAAATACTCATAGGAGCAGAAAAATATACAGGCTCATGGAGACGACAGGCACTTAGTATTAAAATTGGAAAGGTTATAATGACACACAAAGAAGTTAACACACTGAGGGGGACCGAAGAGGTTGTACTAATAGAAAAGGGAAGGATAAGTACAGCCACAGAAATAAATAAAGAAAATAAAGTATCACTTTACCATTCAATGAATATACGTTCAAGTAACCAAGAAGATAGGGAACTTAGAGCAACAACGACGTACCTCGAGAATATACTTCGACACAACAAAAACATTATTGACTTTCGCCTCAAGATTTTGGGAAAATAAATTCCCAATAAATCAAGGAGCACGGCGGAGGATAAATTGGGGACCTCCGATGGGACATGGCTACCCTACTCCTACCTTAGCCAACGACGACACCCCAATCAAGGAGCACGGCGGAGGATAAATAGGGGACCTCCGATGGTGCGTTGCGACACTACTCCAACCTTAGCTGACTTCAACAACGACACCCTAATCAAGGAAAATGAAACGAGACATATACAAATAAGAAGATCCAATGAAAATAACCACCGAACTACCACACATATCAATCGAAATTGGGGAAGAAAAATAAATAAAATAAAAGCTACTCGACTACAGCGTTATGAATGAAAATTTAGAGAAACAAGGACGATATATTCCTATAAAGAAGATTAAAAATAATTACAGCAAACAAAAAACCTTTGGTAACCATTGATAAAGTTTTCTGCGTTAATGTAAAAATAAATAAAATAAACCTACTAACAGAATTTGTAGTAGTAAATAATTAAAATTGCAATTGCATATTGGGAATGGACTTTTAAGTCAATATAGCACAAAACTGGATATGAAGGACAAGACTTTTCACATAAGGAATATGATAATTCCATGGAGCGAAGAAGCACCAGTAAAGAAATAAATAAAATTAATTAATAAATTATATGTAGAAGAAATAGAAAAGGAACTCACGCAAAAAATGATTAACAATTCATATGACAATAAATGTACGCATCTCGTGAAGCATCCAATAGAATAAGGACTTCACATTAAAAAGGGATGGTACAAGTATAAATTGCAATGAAAAGTGTAAAAATCATGTGAGCAATCTTTTAAATAAGCACAAGAGACTAGTCGACGACAGTCCTGGCTTGGTAAGAAATTACGAGCATAAGCTCGAGGTAAATGAAAAGGAACCCTCCTATGTGAAAATCTATCCATATTCCCAATAAATACAAGGAGCAAGTGAAATTATAGAAATAAAAGAAATGCTGAAGAACAATATAATAGAAAAGCAGAGTGAACTTTATCAGTCCAATTGTCGCTGTAAAAGAGAAAAATATAGAAGATTCAAAAGAAACTTTATTAATGAAGCACACAGATGCCCAGTGGTTTGCTACGATAGCTTTGAAAGATTCCTTTTGGGCTGGTAACATTAAGAAAATAAAAAGAAAATACTATTTCTTCAAGATAAATTCCCCGACTGATATGTGGAAAATAATAAGATTTTATATATATGAATATCAATTGTAGGCTTAATTGATGCCACGCAAAAGATATTGAACCCACACGAAGAAGATATCTCCAATTTATTATATATTTGTATATGTTTCACTTTAAATAAATTAAGTATCACTTTCCGATTGTAAATGAAAGGTGTGAAGTTATCAAACAAATGAAGGGGGTAAAGTTAAAATATAAAACTCACACGATGAAAAATATGAACCCATGAGAAAATAAAAGGGATAGTTCCCAAGATTATAGCATTTAAGTTATGTAAATAGGTATTAAGGAAATAAAAGGGATAGTTCCCACATAAGAATATAGAAAATTTAGACGTTAGAATATTAGTTAAATAAAAGTTTAGAAAATACCATTAAGTAAAGAAAATGCAATACGCGCATATTTTTAGTAGTCAACTATGGCATATTGACAGTTTCTTAACTTGGGATATGCTGTGGTATTTTCTTGTAAATAAATGAATAAATAAAATAAAGAAACAAACAAATAAAGTGTCAACAGAAATAAAATATCATTATGTTTATTTAAGTAAAAATAATATTACATATTCAATATAAATTACAATTTTATATATTTCAATATATAAATACAGAAAAGTCATTAATTAATGTAAATGTATGTAGTTTTAATTATATTTTAGTGTTTACTAAAAATTTCATAGCTATGCAATAGAATACACATAAATGCAATATGGGTTGCATACCCGTATTAGACGGTAAGAAACAATTAGTCTAGGTCAAATGTAAGAATTAAAAAAATATTAACCTCAATTTTAAATAAATTAGTGCACAGGAATTACATATTCTATAAAACAATATTCAAATACTGACCTCCGTTTAAAATAAAAAGGATATAATAACTTAAAGCAGTATTACTAGCAGTCAATAGAAAAGTAGGTCAACCAGGCAATACATTCCTTAGCAGCGATAATAGTTCAAAAATAGGAACTAATCACCAAGAATATCAATATTATAACCACCAACATTGTCAAGAATAAATGTTATGTATCACTATACACGTTTCACTTATATTTTCTGTATAAAATATTATTGAGTGTACGTAAGGGGCACGATTTGTGTATTTTCTCCTCTACACGAAGATATTCCAAAGAAAGACCAAGCTAAAACCAAAAATACAATATTAAACAAAGGTCTATATACATAAATAAATAAATATATACCACTTATTTCACGGTCACAAGATCAATTATATTTTCGTCCGTAGGGACACCAAAACGCATACAAAGATATATGATTTGCTTGTTTTCGAGATACACCAAACGCACCCAGAATGTAAATATTGGGGCCTAGTTCATCATTGAAAATAAAACATTATGCTGGCCATGCAAATTCACTGATATTTACAGAATAAAAAGGACATTGTTGAATGTACGTCTAAATATGAGATGGTACATAATTTTATTCACGTACAAATGCTTCAAGACATTTAGGCTAAAAATAAATAAATAAAGCATTAGTAAATATAATAAAATACAATAAAAGGATACCTACCATTAAAATGAAAACAATCAAATGTCTATGGATATAAATATAAAAATATAGAATACGTAAATGACAACAATAACAAACATGGTGGAACAAGGTCACATGATCACGTAATTTCGATAGTTATCGAAATTAACACGGGGGGCGTAGCAGACGAAAATTCAAACTAAAAGAACGACTTAAAACAAAAATAAGCCGTTTGTCAGATGTTTATCGTTATAAAAGGCGACACACCGGCGAAAATAGGCAGTCGATAAGAAGTCCTGATTCTCTTCAAAACTTAAAAGAAAATAGTTAAACCAGTGCGCCGAAGAAATAAAGGATCTAAAGGCATAAACGCCTTAAGATTCAAATGTCGTAGTCATAAAAGGCGGCAACGATAACCGCGCGCCAGATACATATAAAGGCGCGAAATACCAGTGTTGAACCGTACAAAAGCAACTACAATAAATTTAAATAAAAATGGAGGGATTGGACTACCAGGAGGAGTTCGAGACGTTATATAACCAAGAAAAGTGAGTACAAGCACTATAAAATAAACTCCATCTTGCAATTCTAAACTAAATAAATAAAAGAACCTTCATGAATGTTTCATAAATTATCGGGCAACGCAATTTAGAATATTGTTTAAATAATTTAAAGTAAATTCTTCTTTGAACATGCTTTGGATTGACGTGCGAATCTTGGTCCAAAGCGGTTTAACGAGGTATTAGTAAACTTTCCGGACAGCAATTGACATTTAGAATATTGTTCAAATAATTTAAAAATAAATTCTTCTTTGAACATGCTTTGGATTGACGTGCGAATCTTGGTCCAAAGCGGTTTAACGAGGTATTACTAAACTTTCCGGATAGCAATTAACATTTAGAATATTGTTCAAATAATTTAAAAATAAATTCTTCTTTGAACATGCTTTGGATTGACGTGCGAATCTTGGTCCAAAGCGGTTTAACGAGGTATTAGTAAACTTTCCGGATGGCAAGTAACATTTAGAATATTGTTTAAATAATTTAAAATAAATTCTTCTTTGAGTAAGCTCTGGATTGACGTGCAAATCTTGATTCAGGGCGACTCAACGAGGTATAACGTTTCAGTTGAATAACGGCAATTTAGTGATATGAGCATACATGAAGGATTAGAGCAGTGAATTTTATTTTATTTATTATTAACAATTTCGTAAAGAATCAAGGATTGCAAGGTGCTTGTACCGCAGATGAAACGGACTGGATACAATAATAATAAAATGAATAATGTATTGTATTGCATAGTAATGATATTCAACAATGTTTTTGTAAATATATATACATAGAAAATAAAATAAGTTGTGCTGACATTCTATATCTACTTATTTATACCCATCCCAGGGAGATCTAAGGAAAGTAAACATCACAATCACAGCTAGGACTCACTATAAGTATAAGACTGTGACACATCATCCGATATAAAAATATAATAAATTCACACTTAGACCCTGAGATCACTAAAGTACATTAATTTATTAATTCAATTTTTGGTCATTGACCAAGATAGAAGAAGTCACAGCAATATGTATGTACAATATATGTTAGAAAATACTCGCAACAAAAACAAAAACAAGTGTGGGTATAAAATTATATTATTCTGTATATTTATTATAAAATAAATTGTCAAGAGAAAACAAAAACAAATTAAATTATGTACATTACAGTATTATCAATTTATAATGTCAGATTGTTGGAAATTCCACGGAGGTACGGTATAAGGTCGTCGGCGTTATAATTGCCCACCAGAGTTTCCAATCGACGATTAAGTTGCACATACTTCTGTTTGGAAGCTTCCGGATATCTGATGCCGGTTCGAAAACGTTGCAACTCTATTTCAACCCTGTCTTGTTCCTTCCGGAATTGGTCGATTAATTTGAAAGTAGACGGATGGTGACAGTCAACGGTTTGTTGGAACGCATGATGCCATCCTTCCACAGAGTTGTTGGTACGCGGAAGACCCTGGAGCACTCTATCACGAACATTCCATATATGGATAGGAAATTTCGGATCCGCTCTCCGATTTATTCTTTGTCGTCCTATATACGTATCTTCCCAGTAATCTATGACTGCATCAATTTCTCGAGGGGAGCTATCGGTTAGCTCCTCAAAAGCAGTAATTACGTCACCCTCTTGGACAAAAGCTAACGCTAGTAACATTTTCAGATGCATTCTTACATTTTCGTCGTTACGATATTCTTCTACAAGATGTAGCTCTTGGATTTTCCTCCACAAACATTGCCCTAAGTGGAATAAACAACCCGTCACTTGCACACCATGAAATACCTGGCTTACTGCATTTTGGATCGCTTTCTCGAAGTCGGATAAGCAGCTGAGTGGATTTAAAGTGGGTTTCAAGTCTATCAATTTTTCAAACACTCGAACATATGTTTCTTCTCTTTTATCCTGTAGAAGTACATAGATCAGAGGAATAGAACGGTTATCTACCAATGCATGGATGGTGAATAGTTGTAAAAATAGTTCTGGGGCTACTTTAAAAGTTCCATCTACGTGCCAGTTCCTGTGCTCCTCTAAAACGTTCAGATTTTCTTCAGTACCAAACATGAAGATACGATGAGGATCATTCTCTCCCGAATCCCATAACAAGAAATTTAGATTCCTTGAAGTGACTTGTAGTGCAGCAGGAATATTAATATCGGCAACAGAAACTGGATTTGGGTACGGCATTTGAATCTTTTGCCGAATACGCTCAATAGTTCTCTGAGATGCATTGTACGATGGCAAGTGGACTGATGCTTCCAAACTTATCCCATTTGTCGATCCTTGAATTAATTGCCTCGGTTTCTCAAGGGTTGTCGCTGCTCGTCTTTTCATATTAGACACAGCCTTTTGCGCCTCATTCTTAGATGGATCTGGAGCATGACTATGTTGAGTCACATTTACCATGACATTTTGGAATGAAACTTTGACACGTCCTCGACAAGGTGTCTCGGCGCATCTCCATGATACACTGCCATCGGTATTCGTTCGCGCCTAACGATAGCGGTAACCATCGGTTAACAGTAAATCTTTGTAGTAAATCTTTGTCTTTCTGCGATTTAATAATTTCCATGATGTTCACTGGACAAAATTCTTAAAAGGACTATAGTTATTCCGTGTGCCCTCCTGTTCTTATACATATATTACGTTACGGGTATAAACAAAATGGATGAAGTAGATAGTTTTTCAGAAACAATAATTAAATGTAGCTTACATACTTATACAAAGATTCTCAATAAGCAATTACATTTAATCTTTTCTACAAAACAAATCCTTAATGTGTGTGAATTTAGAGTTATTTCAATAGGAAAAGATAATCCTTCGTTATAGGTATTAAATTACCTGAGTCGAACCCATTGCGTGCACAATTGTGTAAACATTTAAAATCTTCTTTCAGGGGATTTACGACCGCATAGTTACATATTTCAATATGAAAGATTATCTAATTTTTGTAATATATTCAAATCTTTCGACATTTTCTTCGAATATTATTTAATGAGATACTTAATATAATATTATACTATAATAGTAGGTATTTTTGCATTGCATTTTTACGTGGGGCTGTTTTGTCGGGGGGCTGTTTTGTCGGGGGGCTGTTTTGTCGGGGGCTGTTTTGTCGGAGCTGTTTTGACGGGGCTGTTTTGTCCGGGGCTGTTTTGTCGGGGAACCGTACCAATGTATCACATGTAATACCAAATTGCGATAAAATAAATAAATGTACCTAATAAATCTGCGTTTTTACTATTCTACAAAATACAAAATACACAAATAACCAGAAACCTTTCTTTTATCGTGCCCCTACGTTCGGGCAGCCAAAATGTATTGGTAAGGTGTTTGATATGTAAATGAATATTCTTTACAATATATAATTTTCTAATAATGCCCCATGTTCGGGCGCTAAAATGTATTAGTATACACAGGTGAATATAATTAAAACCACGGCATAGCTTATATACTTATAATAATTATTCTTTTTCTTTCTCTCTTTGCGTGTGACTTGGTCCGATAAGATTTCTAGAAATTTTATAAATTATTTAATTCCCACTATATTAATTTTTAAGTAACGTTCTTTAAATTAATAGATTTCTATATCCCAATATATTAGTAGAATTCTGTAATTATACTGTCTATTCCCTGAAGAAAAACATAATCCCATGTGCACAGCTGATTACATACAAAATTTAAAAAAAACGATTAGATTAAAATTCTTATATTGCTCGGTCTTACTGATTGTGTACAAGAAATGGTATATTTACATGAACCAAAAAACATTTATTTCCTAGTGAAATTGTTTAATACGTTGTAAGTGTTCGATTTGTTAAGAAAAGTTATTCATCTTTCTAATATGTGCACGGTAAGTAACCAAACAACTTTAATTATACTTTAAAATAAATTTGTTCACAATTAAATTCATAATGTGTCTTCTAATACTCATAATTATTATGTTCACTTTGATAATCCTTATGATATTTCGATATTTGCTTTAATTAAAAATATATTTCATATTTCTATACTCATAACCTATCTTTTTATAAGTGTCAACATTTTTTAACTTGTGATCTACATGAATTGTTTTGTATTAAAATTTTTGTACTGGATTTACTTTAACCCTTTAGCTACTGGATTGTATCCACAAATCTGTCTGTCTAAACGCGAAAAAAAAAGAAAAAAGAAAATTGTTCAAATGCTGTTAAATTAATTTCTTATTTCTATGTGATGAGTTATGTACATAAGAATGTTAAAATTAGAGGGGTAAACGGGGAAATTACCCCCCTTTTAATATAATTACACTTATATATTATATAAAAAACACGTTTTCTAAGAAAATTAGTCCCTCTAAAATTGTTGCCCGGGACCCTTCCTATTATAATACATACATATTTATCTATTACAATACAAACACCCTTTTTTATAGACAGGGGGTTGTAAAAAATTATAATTTTGATTATATTCAAACTATACGTATATAGCGAATTATAGATAATTCATTGAAAAATAACATAATTATACATATAGGAAACGTATATTCTAGGTTTCAGCTCTACTGAAGAAGACTCACATGTGAGTCAAAACGTTTAGAGAAGAGACAACACAGTTCGGTACCCCAAAAACAAGTTTTATGCATTAGCGCGATTAGAATCATTATTATTTCAGAACTCATATTTCTACTGATGCAAAACTAAAACTTAATATTTCAAATAACACATGAAGTCCAAAAGCAATTAGGAATATGTTGAACTTTATTATACTTCAAAATTTATACCTACAAATAACACAATATATAGAACAAAAGACATGTTTGGCCAAAAACAAACATATAATAAAAACATCCTTTTACATAACATCCATATCAGTAAACAGACTAAGCCTAAATAGACTTATATAACAAAATACCAAATTGAAAGGAAATTATGTAACTTTTTTTCATCAAAATGTTTTCTGGTGTGATAAATTTTGAAACATTCGCCTAAACAAAGGACACCAAGAAGTAACATACTTCACATTTTCTTTCACCTCGGTCAGTATTTGAACATACATGGTAAATTCTTTGCCCCTTTTGTCACTCCCAATAGGTGGAACATTTGCATGCGAAGACTTTCCACGAAATTCGCTGCAACTAAGCGATTTATTCTTCCATACTTTGTCTCCCCGGTCTAGCAGCAGTCAGAGTTCTATTTTTCTTCAAAATTTGTTGCACAACATTTCTTATAAATATGCTCAAGCGTATTGAAGTTTTTCCTGTTTTTGCAAGAAACACATTATAACATCAACCAGGTGAAAATAGTTCTTTATACCACTTGATTTTCAGACACATTCCACTGTAGCTAATTGCATGTCACATTTATCAATCATGCGCATGTTTTGAGTATAATCTAATACGCAGGTTTCCTAATATGCTCGCCAGTTCTATGGTTCAATTTTCTGCTATTGTTCATTACTCGTTATGAATGTTGAAAGCATTAATACATCACGTTTGTCTTTCTGCATAAGAGCCATTACATTTCCGCACTTTCCGCGTGCCATCCATTGTAAAAATTTCGGAAAATTTCCTATTTTTTTGTTCTGTACCACAGAAACCGGCATTTTGCTGGTCCAAGTAAATTGCCAGTTTAGGGTTAGTATACCAATTATCTGTATATAACAGATGCCCTTTTTGTTCATAGTTCACAACTAGTTTTTTTTGCACCGCACCTAACGGATCATTTTGAAGAATATTCGTTTCAGAACTGGCGTACACTAACAAGTTCAGAACAATTCGCATCTCACAATCACACAACACAATACTGTTAATTTCAAATCCATTTTTCTTGGATAGGATAAATTGCTTGAAGTGCAGTCTGCCTTTGAAGAATATCAGATATTTATCGAACAGCAGCTTTTGAAAAGGATGAAAAAATGTTGAACACTTCTATTCCATTCGACAAAATGAATATAACACAACAGTTGTGTGAACCTGTCTCTTGTCATGTAGTTGCTAATAAAATTACTGACAATAATGGGATCTATTGACCAATAATCCAAATTGCATGTTTTTTATATGTGGCATCAACAAAATTATTGCTAAAAAGGCTATACATTTCATTGACGAAAAAGAAGACCCATGGTCTTCTTTTTCGCGCAAGATCGTTGTCGGCACTGTACTCATGGTATCTATTAGTTTCGTCTACAATTAGGCTCATCAAAATATTTTACTTTGTTATCTTCATTTTCTATTTCAAACGCTCCCGTGATGCAAGAATTTTCATCGACAAAGTGGTACATCGTAGGACTGAAAATATCGCAATTTTGCTACTCATTGACCCTTTCACTACCATCACTCGGACTATCCAGGTCACAAAGTG
This sequence comes from Amphimallon solstitiale, assembly GCA_963170755.1. Lineage (NCBI taxonomy): Eukaryota > Metazoa > Arthropoda > Insecta > Coleoptera > Scarabaeidae > Amphimallon > Amphimallon solstitiale. The sequence continues at coordinate 86,350,001 of OY720677.1, read as the reverse complement.
AAAGAATTTCTTCTTCATCACTATGTATGTCATTGTCACTCAACTTTATTCTTGGACGCTTAAAAAAATATATTTTTTATTTACTGCATAATTATATCGAACATGGATTTATCGTCAACATCTCGTGGTATGTACAACTCGCGGTTCAAACCGTCGAAGAACAGAATTGAGTGACAATGACATATACCGTAGTCAAATTTTAATTTCGGTTTACACTTCTATCCCATGCAAAAGATGACCTTATAATATGCAGCGATGCCTGCTTGCTAACAGTGGTGGGAGAGCAACGCAGTGTCGCGGGACCCTCACGCCTTACATTTCACAGGAAAGGTTTGTCGAGTGTACTGTCTTGGCAACCTCGCTTATGTTTATCTTTAGTTTATTTCGTCGCGCTCTTTTCCTCTTTCTACTTTCGTATCAGAAATTAAAATATGTCGACTACTGTATAGTGACGAAGATGATTTCTTTCACTTAGTGGCCTGGATAGTGCAAGTGATGGCAGTGAAAGAGACTCAAATTGTGACAGTGATCAAGAAACTCTTGCAGGAGATTTACGTTGGCAAAATGGCGATATTTTCAAATTCACGATGTACCACTTTGATGATGAAAATTCTTGCATCTCAGGAGCGTTTGAAATAGAAAATGAAGATAATGAGTACGAGTAACTTGTAAAATATTTTGATGAGCATATGATGATGATAATTGTGGACGAAACTAATAGATACAACGAGTACAGTGCCGACAACGATCCTGCTCCAAAAAGAAAATCATGGGTGATTACTAATGTGAATGAAATGTATGTATAGCCTTTTACCAATAATTTTGTTGATTCCACATATAAAAAACATGCAATTTCGCAGTAATGAACAATAGCAGAAAATTGGACGATAGAACTAGCGAGCATATTAGGAAACCAGACTGTGTAATATATTATACTCACAACATGCGCATGAGTGATAAATGTGACATGCAATTATAGCTACAGTGGAATGTGTCCGAAAATCAATCAAGTGGTATAAAGAACCATTTTCTCACATGGTTGCTATTACTAAATGTTTATATGTGTTTCTTGTAAAAACAGTAAAAACTTCAATACGTTTGAACATATTTATAATAAAAGTCGTGCAGAAAATTTTGGAGAAAATGAAACTCTGACTGCTGCTAGACCGGGGAGACAAAGTGTGGAAGTAATAAGTCGCTTGAGTTGCAGCGAATTTCATGGAAAAACATTCGCATGCAAATGTTGAATGTAAAGTAGAACTTTGTTTAGGTAAATGTCACAAAATTTATCACACTAAAAAAAAATTTGATGAAAAAAAGTTACATTATTTTCTTTCAATTTGGTATTTTATTATATAAGTCTATTTAGAGTTTTAGTCTATTTACTGATGTTATGTAAAAGAATTTTTTTATTACATATTTGTTTTTGGCCAAACATATCTTTTCTTGTATATATTGTGTTATTTGTAGGTATAAATTTTGAAGTATAATAAAGTTCAACATATACCTAATTGCTTTTGGACTTCATGTGTTATTTGAAATACTAAGTTTTAGTTTTGCATCAGTAGGAATATGATTTCTGAAATAATAATGATTCAAATCGTGCTCATGCATAAAACTTGTTTCTGAGGTACCGAACTGTGTTGTGTCTTCTCTAAACGTTTCGACTGACATGTGAGTCTTCTTCAGTAGAGCCAAAACTCAGAATATACGTTTCCTATATGTATAATTATGTTATTTTTCAGTGAATTATCTGTAATTCGCTCTATACGTATAGTTTGAATGTTCAAATACTGATTGAGGTGAAAGAAAACAGAAGTACAACCTGGTGTCCTGAGTTTAAAGTAGGACTTTATTTAGGCGAATGTTACAAAATTTCTAACACCAGAAAACAAATTTGATGAAAAAGTTACATATTTTCCTTACAATTTGGTATTTTGTTAGTCTATTTAGGTAGAAGTTTTAGTTTGTCTACTGCTAGAGATCTTATGTTTCTCCTTTAATTTTGACATTCTTATGTAGGTATAGCCGTAGTTAAAATATGAAATGCAACTAAACACACCAAAATTACTTCTAAACTGGAATTTCTTATAATAAAATAAATAAAAGCCAATAAGCCAGGCCTGGTCCCTGCATAATTCATCAAATCGCTTATTGACGACAGCCGTATCTCATGAAAGTTTCGTACAGTCGTCTATTGACGACAGCCGTAGTTAAAGGGTTAAATATGTTCAATATTTCCTAATATCAATGTGTAAATTTTACATACAACCTTATAATTCATTAATGTACTGTAGTCCTATCAATTCCTCAATTTAATAATATTTTCCTTCTTGTAGATTTACACTGCCTAGTTGTATACGATTTCCTCGAAGAAGTTGAATAATCCAGGATGCTCTGCCTTCTCAACACTTGAAATTATTGGTTATAGATAAATGCTGCCTGCAAAAGTTCAGTTCAACTCTCGGATAAATATTTCCTGTGCCCTAAAATATAAAACACTTCTTGAAGACACTTTTTCTATTAACAGGTTCAGTATCAGAATCTCTTCTACTTCAAATGGAACTTCTATATGGATAAACTTGCAATGAAAAATAATCCTCTTGAGGAAAATCCTACGTCAACATACACGTTCAGTATCAGAATCTCTTCTAGTTCAAATGGAACTTCTATATGGATAAACTTGCAATGAAAAATAATCCTCTTGAGAAAAATCCTCCCAGGACTGTCTTAACTGAAAATCACCTCTATGGACTGTCTTGAATAAATATTCTATATGGGTAAGTTTTCTTAAATATTTTATCACAAATCTTCTCAAAATTTCCACACGTTCAAATTAAACGACTTAGCACACCCGCACAGAATCAAAAGTAAAATTATTTTCCTTTTCACTTGTTTATAAACATTCCCTTGACGATTATTTTAAAAAATTTCCTCCACCAATCAAAATATACCACCTATACTTTATATTCAAAATAATTCTTTTAAACTCTTGTAAGACTATTTATCTCCAGTTTAGCTTATAGAAAACACATTATTTAATTCAATTCGTATTATTATCTGTTGATTTTTATATCTCTAAAATACATTATACACTGTTTCCCAATCATATTTCTTAGAACTGTCAAAATCAAAGCTGTCACGTTCCTTATTTTAAATAAAGCCGCGAATCTTAATACAAGATTAAATATTTTTAATACCCAATAAATTATCATACTTGACTTCACCTATCAACGTTAATTAAACAATTTTGTACAAATTTATAAAATACAATATTTTTTATACAGTAACTAATATCTCTGAATTCTTCCTTCCAGAATTTACAATAATTGGTTTGAAGAAAGAAAAATGAACATTCTACCATTAATCAAAGTGAAAACAATAATTGTGAATATATTTTTAATTTTATAAGTATTAATTTTATGGACTTGAATATATTTATAAAAACTTGATAAGAAATAAGAATACCTTTTCTTTATATAAGAACACGTATCAAATTATATATTATATATAGCATGGTCATCCAAACCATGACAATATATATTAGTTAATATACTGACATTAATACTAGGGATGCACCGGAATTCCGGCGGTACCACTAAATCCGGCCGATCCGGCCAGTTGGCCGGAACTACCGTTCCGGCCGGATCGCTTTTCGAATTTTCGGAACTTTTTGGAAATGTTTAAGTTTTAAATTTTTAATACAATTTAAATTCAAATATATGCACAAATAAAGAAAATTATTTTAAGGTTTTTTTTAATTGGTGCCTACTTACCTATTGTTAAGTCGTTAATTAATCACAAATAATTTTTTTTTGAACAAAATATATTTTCTTTCCAAAAATTACAGAACATAAATAGTAAATGAAAACATTATTAACAGCCAAATTCTAACAGCAAAAATAACAGCCAACTTCCCTGTCATGGATAAGTCTTGTAAGATAAGTATACAGTTTACATGAAAAATTATAGTGAGAAAAACTTAGTATTCATATTTTATTTTATTAAGATTATGGTGAATAAGTAAGAGCTTTTCGGCATTTTCAGAGTTTAGCCTACACCTATTATCAACATATATATTACCAATTTCTGAAAATAGTCGCTCTGAATAGACACTAGTTGCTGGGCTTGATAGGAACTGCCTAACTAAGTTAATTAGATCAGGAAATTTTTCACGGTGCCTGCTCCACCACTCAACTGGATCTGCCTTTCTATCTATAATTGGCATTCCATAATAAGTATCAAGTTGATGGAGTATGTCATTTTTTAAACCAGATATAGAAGATGCAGACGTTGAAGCTGTTACCAAGTCATTGTAGCAGTTCCATAATGTAAAAGTGGAATTTGTTGATGAATCATTTCTTTCATTTATTCTTGCTCGTTTCTGAATTGCAGCTAAAGGCTCATCATCCTTATCTTCGGTAGTAACCCTTTCATCTTCTCGTGTTTCTGCTTCATCAGTGGTACTGCAAGTATCTTTTATTTTTCCCAAAAGAACTTTTTTAATCTCGTCACTTATTGAGTTACTTGAAAAAAAATAAGTTTTATATCGAGGATCTAAAATAGTAGATATTAGGTTTGTTCAAACCTCCAGTTCTGAACGGTTCTAGAACTGGTGCGCATGTCATTTAAAAAAAGACTGTTCGGACCATGCAGTTCTGGAACTACAAATTCTGAGAACTAGTAGTTCAGTGTTCGGTCTTTCAGAACATTGATTCAGAAAGCTGAGAAAATTTCCTATCGAATGGTGCTAATCACATCTAGACGCGTATGACTAGTTCTCTAGATATACGCACTTGAACGAATACCGCGAAGACCATATTTGGCTTAGCTTACGGTTTTTTGCATTTTTCGGGTACTAGACGAAATATCCTCACATAGAGCATACATTGATTCTGAAAGCTGAGAAAATTTCCTATCGAGTGGTGCTAATCACATCTAGACGCGTATGACTAGTTCTCTAGATATACGCACTTGAACGAATACCGCGAAGACCATATTACGGTTTTTTGCATTTTTCGGGTACTAGACGAAATATATTCGCATAGAGCATACATTGATTCTGAAAGCTGAGAAAATTTCCTATCGAATGGTGCTAATCACATCTAGACGCGTATGACTAGTTCTCTAGATATACGCACTTGAACGAATACCGCGAAGACCATATTTGGCTTAGCTTACGGTTTTTTGCATTTTTCGGGTACTAGACGAAATATCCTCACATAGAGCATACATTGATTCTGAAAGCTGAGAAAATTTCCTATCGAATGGTGCTAATCACATCTAGACGCGTATGACTAGTTCTCTAGATATACGCACTTGAACGAATACCGCGAAGACCATATTTGGCTTAGCTTACGGTTTTTTGCATTTTTCGGGTACTAGACGAAATATCCTCACATAGAGCATACATTGATTCTGAAAGCTGAGAAAATTTCCTATCGAATAGTGCTAATCACATCTATGTGTGTATATAAAAGTGCAACATAAAAATGGTTTAGATATGTATAAATATGTGACTCTCAATTAAACATACTATATATATATTCGTATGAAACTACATGACAGGTACAAGATAAGAAACATATATAAATTATATTACAAAAGTAGAAGTATATTTAGAAGGGCCATAACTGCAGGGGGGCCCTCTAAAACACTGCACCATTTGGTCTAGGATGTAGGAAAAAACCTGCAGAATAAAAAACCTACATCACAGTGCCACAAAACTAAAGGTCCTTAGTTGTTAAGATCCAAGAACAGTCTCTGAGTTAAATTATGTAAGTCCGTTTATCCAAATTCAAACTTAGCTCGAGGACATTTTTCAACAATATGTTTAACTGTTTTAATCTCAGCTCCGCAATCACAAGCTGGACTCGCGATCATATTCCACTTGAATAACATACTATTCTCCTCTTGAAACCAGTCAATCCACTGATGCTACATGAATTTCATTTGTCTTTGGATATACCTTCGATATTAAGTTGACAAATCTTAACAACTGGACCAATATTCCTAAAAGAAACACAATATGAATTTAAACTTGAAAAATGATACCTGTCATATGACCGTGAGGATCTTCAGATCTTGTACGGTCTTCTAAGTGATGGTTATTATGGACAACATTATATTCTCCATTTTGGACCATCGTAAAGATGGTTACCATCGATCAAAATCAAATAAAATTAAAGAAATATAGATTAAAACATAAAAATAACTAGTAAAATAGAAACTTAAAATTGACACTGACAAGATGTCAACTAACAATTTAATTAAACATACTATACAAAGTGGACATAGGAGAAGTTTCTGTGATGTATTTATATGGATAAATTCTTATGTCTGGAGTCATCGAAAATAAGTATATCTTTGAAGTTTAATACTACTTTCTACTTAGTACTAATTTGAACGAGGGGTAAACCGCAGACGAAAATTTGTACACTAGATTTCCAATTTAATGTGATTTCCACCGATTTCCATAAGATTTCTAAGATTTCCTCATGATTTCTAATGAATTCTAATGAATTCCAAAGATTTCCACTGACTTCCAAGGAATTCCAGTGATTTCTTATTTATTTTAAACGGTTGTTTACTGCTCTTTGAAGGGATTGCTTACCATACACATTTACCGGGTTTGATTTTTTCATTTGGTGGATAGAAACATTGCGTCATCACAAAAAATACTTATTTTAAAAATACGGAAACGTTCATCTTTTCATATATAGTGAAAGTAATTCAAATGTACATGGTGTTTACAAATAAAACACATATTAGGTCAGTCTTGTTGTAATCACAATTAATCAAAGCCACTTTTGCTCAGAAGTTTATTCAAATAAAAAACAGTAAAATACTTTGAACATTGATACCGATTGATACCTACTACGATAAAATGAAAATCTTTTCGTCTTCGCTCTACTCCATTAAATCTTTATCGTCACCTCCATCAGAATTTTCAACAAAAATCTCAGAATCATCACTTTCTGCGTATTCAATTTCTACAGAACTGTCAGATTCTTCGGAAGTCACGAAGTCACTTTTCTCTTCAAAGTTTTCGTTAGCCCTCTGCCTTTCCTGCACTTTAATTTTTCTTTGAGCGAACTACTATCTACTTGCTTCGTATTTCTTTTTATTTTTTTTCCTCTCCCACAATCAGATGAAATTGAAATTGTTTCTCCTCGTCTTTTATTTTTGCAGCATTTTAATTTTTCTTGATTTTTGAGTAAACCTGTGACCACTTTTCTGTTTTTTCTAAGGCCCTTCAATTTATCTCCACTTTCAGGTGATTTATTTTTAACAAAAAATCTTCTTAACCTATCAGAACTGACTTTTCCGTCGTTTTCTTCTAAAAGCCAGCAGTATGACGACTTTTTTACGATTATAGATTTGTCATTGCTTAAGTTAATCTTGACATAAGGTGAATTTGGAGAAAGATCCGTTACTGTTTCAGAATAATCTTTTAAGGCTAGACTGTCGTGAGTAACAGTAGTTTCATCTGTAGCTTCCCAATCTTCACCAAAAATTAAATCATTCATTTGTTTTTCTATTCCATCTGTATTCGTAGGAACATCAAAAGTAATATCTTCAAACTCTTCATCTTCGTCTTCCATATTGCGTTCTTCGATGAAAGAAATGTCAAGAAATTTCCATGCATCGGAAACATTATCTGTAATAATTTTTAATTTTTTTGCATCAAAAACTGCATGTTCTAAAGCTTTGTTTATAGTTGTCTCAATGTCTATTGCACTGATTTCTTCCGTATTCACCGTATCTTTTTGCATTTCAAAAAACTTTTTTCCTCTCTTGGAAATTTAAAAGTATCTTTCAGTTCTCCGCTAATTATAGTATTTATAATTTTGATTCTGTCAATACGATGTAGAAAATCTTTAATACTGAAATTAATCACGGTGGTGAAGGTTGATGTCATGGACCGTGCAGCTCTAAAGAGCTTTTCACAAGCTTGGCTACTAAATTGAGTTATAGAAAAATTTCTTATGTCAATTTTCTTTTCTTTCAGTAGCAATATTAGTTTTATTAAATTATGTGCATTCAGTTCAATGCAGGTATAACAGTTATTCGTTAAGAAATTATTTGTTATTGTATATTGATTCTTTTCTTTGATCCATGCCCTCCACAGCCTTAGACAAAAAACAGTATACCACATTTTGTACAGTCTCTCAACCAAGGTGAGCGATTTGTCCAAAAATGATTCCAGTATAAGTCGCATTATTTTCAAATAAATCTGAGTGCCTTCCCTGTCTTGTACTGTTTTCAGTTGTTCAATGACGCGATAAGAACAGATTTTTTCTGCTGCAGAGAAATTCATTTTATCCTCACATTTTAGGTCGCATAGCGTAAGTAGATGTTTATCCTTCGAAACTGTCGAAATTAGTTGGTAGAGATGATCTACTGTAGCCATAAACCCACCAAGAGGAAGGATTATACCGGGTTTTAAAATTCGCGTTCTGAGTTTTGTTAGAATGTGAATCGTGTCTTGAATGTAGCATTCGTTCCTGTGGTCAAGAGTCATTTGAAACCAGGGCCAATCAGTCTGATATTCTTCTTTTTTACTGACTAAACTTGATTCAATTCTCATCGCTTTTAACAGACGAGTGTCGCCATCAGACGAAAACCCGCATATTGTGATTCCGTATTGAAAAGCTCTTTTTCTCATATACTCCCATCTATCTACTATATCTTTGTGAGTAAATTTATTATCAGTGCCGTACATCGCTAAACAGAAAGCAGGCGTTCCGGGTGACAGAGGTTGAGCCATTATAACGTAAACATAATTGGCCTTTGAACTTTTTTCAAAAAAAAAATGCATTTTTTCAACTGTCGTCGCAATGTACGTGTTTTTTTGGGGAATCCCCTTTTTCAGTGGTAGAACTAAGCCAACTAACTTATTGGTTCTACTATCGTATTGAATCTTTCCCGTGACTCTCGTTCCGTCTTCGGACATCCAAACTATTTTAGGTAAATCATGTTTCTCTAAATATTCAAGCAACCCATCAAAATCGAATGTTCCTTCGTCCATTGGTCTTCGATTTTCATCAAGAAATCTTTTGAGTGTGGAAATTGATGGAAGTGCATTCAGTAAATTTTGATGCAAAGTTTCATACAACATCCTTCCACCTATAAAATACAAATATAGACCAAATTTCTTAGTTGCATCATCGTAACGATTCCTGTTAGAGGAATTTCTGGAATTTTCTAACGATATTTCCAACAATTTTTTGAGAAAGTTACTTATTTTGTTTTTATCCTGACCCGGATTACCTTCGATATCAACGGACTGAGTCGGTACGACATAAACGGTTTTTGACAAAATTGAGGAAAAAATTAACTCGGACGCTTCCCCCGATTGTTTGTGATAATATTTGAAACTCTGTCTGATAGTGAGTAATAATCTGTGATAAGAGTCTGGTTCAAAGTCTGGTCCTTCTCAAGGCGTTCCCTGGCTCGTCTACTTCTTTCTGTTCTTTGATACTTGTAGCTAGACCATTTTGACTTCTTACTTAATTTTTCATTACGGTTGGTGTCAGAGTCATTCTTTTCTAATTCGTTATCTATTTCAGCAATTTCCTTGGGTATTTCCTCGGGTATTTCAAAATAATCATCTGTATCTTGTCCAGGTATTTGCTCGGGAACTTTTGAAAGTACCCCAATATAATAAACCGAATTCATTTCCAACTCGTCTGGAGTGTCATAGTTTTTACAGTTTGCATAAAAATTATGTACAGGAATTGTCGGGGGAACTGTAAACGTGGTAGTTTGACTCGAAGAATTTTCGGTGTTTGACTGATCCTCTCCTAGAATGTTGTTTTTTATACATCATTCATAAATTATTTACTTCTCTTACCTAAACTTTGATTTCCAGATATTGAAGGAATGTCCATTAAGTTGATATTACTTTCATTGCCACCTTTGGTATTAACAGAGGTCTCGCCCGAGGTGTTGCTTATGAAAAAGTTTTTTTCGGACTTTTTAATATCTGAAGAAATATTTGAAATTATTTTAATTTTTTTACTAGGACTTGTGTCACAGAAAGACAATTGCTTTTCGTTTAAAAAACAGCTGTCCATGCTATGATGGGAACAGGATGGCAATGTATTAAGCGGGATTTGCTCCACCTCTACGGAATCAAACACGACTTTCTGTAAAGTTGGCGAAGCTGTCAACTCCTCAACCGACACTTTTTGTGTGTTACTTTCTTGCACTGATGGCTTGAAACTTGGTTGGAAATAGTCTCTTACACTTTTCATCGATTTCACAATTTTAGTGGTACGCTTTTTAAAACGGTCATCTTCAATGTGATATTTCTGAAGATGTCTGTAAAAATTGGAATACACCCATTTTTTCTTTAAACCTGGCTTTGCGGCTATTTTATATATTTTTATTGCTTTTTCTTCACAATAACAGGTTATTAGACAAACAAGGCGATCTTCCGCCTCTATGCGCGTTGAAAACTTAATATTGTCAAAATGTTCCTCAAATTCTTCCCACTGAACTGATTGAGATTTATTACGAAACCAATTTTTTATGGCACTTGACACAATTTTCTTTTCTGCAGTTAAGTCATTTGAATTTGTATCTTCAACTACATTTGTACTAGAGCTTGTGTTAGCGTTCTTTTTCGCAGTAGATGATGCATTTGAAGTGGCTTTTAAAGACGCTTCTTTTGTAACAGATGGTTCGTTTATAGAATCAAGTCTACTTGCGGAATACGATTTAAGAATTGATATTATTTTCCTGTGACCAGCAATAATAACAAATTTTTCAACATTTTTGTGGAACAATCCGTAATACTTTTCATATTCTTCCTCTTCAATAACACTTGGCAGAACTTCACGCGCAAATTTTTCAATGTTCTCTAGATCGGTTTCTGTTATGCTAGATATTAGTACAGCGTCTTCGAATCCATTTACAGACAGCATGCGCTTTAAACAATCCGGAATTTTAATTTTTAAGTCATTCTCTGCTTGACTAAAAAAGTCGCAATTATTTTGTTGTGAATACGATTGCGAGCTTTCTCCCATCTAAAATGTTAATTGTTATAACAAAAACACTTTAAGAAAACAATTCTTACCTTTTCAACCTCGTTTTCAACAGAAATATTCGCCATAATATGATTGTTTCACACTGTGCAAATTATAAATTTTCTGTCTGAGGTTAGACCGCGTCGAGCTGCGCGCATTTGTTCACTCTTTTCTATTAAATTTTTTTTATGATGGCCTTTATTAACAACACACAATGAGCAAAACTTAAGAAAAACACCCAAGATATTGCACCGAGTATTGCACCGTAAACGCATTTATTTGCCACAAAAACCGACTTCCTCATTTACCACTTTTATAAGAAAAGTGAGGTTATGTCGAGGCTGGTGCCGAGGATTGTGTTGAGCAGAAGTGGTGCTGCGCGGGGGAATCACGGAATCACCGGATTACACGGGATTACATAAATAAAGTTTTCTTGTATTTTTTATTATTTGCACAAGAACGGTTAGATGTAATATAAATCTGTAACTAAAACTATGACATTTACTATAGATTCGTCTCGAGATTTGTAATAATTAATTGCAATTAGGTTTTCTTTTCGTTAAATGATTTCCATTGATTTCCACTGATTTCTATTGATTTCCAATAAATTCCAGTGATTTCTAAAGATTTCCAGCAATTTCCACTTGAATTCCAGTGATTTCTATGAATTCTACTTGATTTCTATAGATTTTCTTCTGCGTGTACACCAGATTTCCACAGCGGTCTACCCCTCGAATTTGAATTAGGCATGTATTGCATAAGGCATTTAACAAATTTAATATCAGTATGATTCTGGATATTCCTTGAGGCCATTGTTAATAAAGTCACTAGAACTAGATCCTCATCGTGGCATACCAGCAGAAGTATTTTAATACAGCATACAAACAAACATGATCTATAACTGAATACAGGATGAGATAATAAATAGAAGATTGGAAACCCTATTAAAACATTATGTATTGACTGCATTATATAACTACCATAACCATAGATATCAAGAATTACTATTATATATGCTGTGTTGCACAATATACGTACTGGAAATAGAGGAAGAATTTAAGTACAGCACAATGCGTGACCATATTCAAAAGGAAGAGACGGTCAGAAAATATTTTAAAATTCGACCAAATATATGTAAGTAATAGTGATAGCTTTTATAGAATTTATTACATTTTGCTTAACAGTTGCAGTATTAACCATCCACAATAGGCCTGAAACAAAACTTTTTTAAAGTACTGCTTGAGGTGTTGAAGATCCATTAGTAATCTTTGAAGAAAGAAATACCATAAAATTTATATAAGCACAAGTGAATATTTTTATCTCAAAATTAAAAGAACAAAAATACTAGAAGTAATAGATTACAATTAGGTTCGCTATGTTAATTGACTCAACATATTGCTGTAATATTTGCCTTTAAATGAAATTTATATAATTTATTTATTTATTTGTTAGATAAATAAATAAAATTGAAGTTTATGCTAGCTCTATAGGCAAAACAACATAAATTATTATCTCTCGTAGGTTCTACTGTGATTTACTTCTTTCCTTACTTGTTTCTCCTTTATTATTATTATTTTTAATGTAGTGTGGGATAGGGATTTAAATAACTATGACACCAGATTACTTATGTAAAAAAAATGTATTGTCTGCTTATTAATTACAATAAGTAAAATTTATTGTTGCATGTATATTACTTATTTTATTTGCTTGTTTACAATGCTATATAAGTAGCAGTTTTCATAATAATATCGTGTTCGTTTATTTTAATATGAATTCAATCAATACAGGGTTTCTCCACCTTCACTCTTTTCTTACTAAAGGCCTGTATATTAGGGCCAAATTATGTTGACTTGATAATGAAAGTACTGACTAATCGGCTTTATGCAAACATTCACACGTACTACATAAAGCTTGGATCAATCACCACCCCAGATACATTCCTAATGCATCACAAACTAATTGTCTAAACCTCTATTCTCACGGAGTCTTTAGATTCTTAGTGCGAAGCTTTTAGGCGTTCCTGTTTATAAAAGTTTGAATATTGTTCAAAGCTGTGCTTACAAATGCCTTTTTTAATGAACACTGGTCCGTTGTGCAAGTATTCGCACACAGTACACTATTAAGACAAGTGTTCTTTATTTTTAATAAAAATTGTGTCCCTATGTTTACTTTTTATTATTTAAATAACTAAATATTAAAAGAAATGGAGTGTTTAGAGAGAACCTGTGTATTTTGATTGAATTTAATGGTTATAACAATATTATTTACTACTCACTGCGTAGATTCATATGATTCCTCAAATTCTGCTTGAAATTGTTTTTCCATTCTTGTTGATTCTTCCTTCCTTGGAATCTTCTATAAATTTAATGGTGACGCTCACTTCTTGCAAATATGGCGACGAGAAAACAATTGGAAATTATTCCTATATAAGCGTGTATGCTTCTTGTTTGTTTGTGAGTTGTTAGTTAGTTTATTTATTTATTTATACTGCGGTAGTAATGGTAAGCGTGTAATAACTCCACTTGACCACTACTCGCTTAACACGTAGATGTATTATCTACTTCAAAAGACGCTATCACTTTGTTGTGTATTAGAAGTTTTTAATGTCACAGGTACCAGCTAACAACTAACTTCTTTTTCTGTTGTGACTCCCTTTTTATAGTTGAAAATAAATGCCGCTCGTTATTTGATTGTTTTGCGGACTTTTATTTTTGAATTGTTCGTCGTGGCGCCTCTAGCGGATATCTCGATACTTATTCCTTGTCTCTTCTTCTTCTTGTCGTATTTTAGGTTGGCGTTTATTTTTATTATGTTTGTTCCTGACATTTGATATTTTTCCACATTCTCCAACGACAGTATTTGTTGTTGTTTCATTTATTTATATCTAATGTGTAGTAAGTATATTGATATTTATTTTGATGTTTTTCTTACGTTATTTTATTCTTTTATTGCTATCGTAAACATTCATTGTACTTATAAATGTATTCATTGCTACTTTTACTGTTTTGCAGGTACATTCTTTTACCGAGCGCTAACCTTACTCGTATTTTTGTTTTGATGCTTTTGATCGGAAAGAATGGAAAGAAATTGGATATTGTTTCAATCGCCAGTCCCTCTATCTGTGGCTTCTCTGTCTGGTCTATTCTTTCTTCGAACCATTTTACCGTCCTTGGAGAATTTTGTATGTTTAATATGCTGTAATAAATCATTGCTTTTATATTAATGCTGCTTATTCCTTTGGTTATAGATGTTCATTTGTATGTGCACGAAGTTTGGAACCATGAAAAGGATTGCTGTTATTCGCATTACGATGAGAATTGATACATTTTGTTGTGTAAATTAAAATATTATACGATTCTATGCTGTTCTTTATGATACACTTTATTTTAATATCCTTTTCAACGCAACTGTATGTATTTTATCTTTAAGTTATGTGAGTGCATTAAGCCTCTTCATATACATTACGAGCATATCTTATTTTAAATACTTATTTTCTAATTTTAATGTTCTCTCGTGTTTTTCACTTCTGAGAATAAATATTCATTTGTGTCTTTGCTATTATCGTTGAGGTTTTTCCTCATTTATTTCTAAATGGTGTTTATATACATATAATCCTAATTAAAATACTTATATCCTAAGTGCATACCTGTGTTATTGTATGTTTTAATAAAATTTATTTTAAAATAAATGTTTCTTAAACTACGAGTGTGTTTTCTTATTGCTAATATTGATCTAAATACACTAGTATATCTTGGTGTCAACATTAATCATATCTATTTCTAACATTTTATAGTTATATACAATATTGTCTTAGATTCTAAGGTAAAGTTCACGGCATATCCCTTAGTTGTTAAAACCATGGTTTGCCATTATGAAATAATGAATTGACAAATGTGTAAATTATGTTTTCACAACTAACGTGAACTACAAATGCAATTTTATTGATCATTTATAGCATCGTAGTCATGTAGCATGGACACATGGTATTTTCCTTTTATATTTCTATCGTCTACTTCTTGTAGTTCATAAGTTACATCTCCTAGTGTCCTACTTACTCTGTAAGGTCCACTGTAGGGTAGGTCCAGTTTTGCACATTTATTTAAGTGTCTCCTACCTAGTCGATAGTTCTTCACTACAACTAGGTCTCCAATTTGATATGTTTATATACATATAATCCTAATTAAAATACTTATATCCTAAGTACATACCTGTGTTATTGTATGTTTTAATAAAATTTAACGTGAGTTCTCTATCTAGAACGATTAGGTTTTTGTTACCTAATGTTTTGTATAGTATTTGATTATTTATATTGTAGCCTTTGTAATTACCTTCTGTTCGTACCTTTTCCATTATTTCTAGTATCTCAGGTGCTCGTTGACTGTCTTCGATGTCTTCTCGATTGTATAAGTTTGGAGCGTGTTCGATATCATATTCATTTATCTGGTATGAGTGTGATTGTTTATTACCTCCATGGACTCTGCTTAGTGCGTCTGCAACTATGTTGTCCGTACCTTTTCTGTGCTTTATTTTAAATGAATAATCAGATAGTATGAGAGACTATCTGTATATTCGTGAATTATTAAACCTTGTTTTCATTAAGAATATTAGAGATAAATGATCCGTTTCAAGTAAGAAGGTGTTTCCTAGTAGGTAATATTTTAATTTTGACACCCCATATATTATGGATAATAATTCCCGTTCTGACGAGGAATAATTTTGCTCATAATCCTTTAGAATTCTTGATAGGAAGCATATGGGTATTTCTTCCCCATTTCTTATTTGTAGGAGTTCTGCGGCTACAGCATTGCTAGAGGCATCGCATCTTAGTATGAATTCTTCATTGAAATCTGGTAAATTTATGATCAATGCCTTGTAGAAATTTTCTTTTATGTCGATGAATGCCTTTTCCCTTTCATGAGTCCATTTGAATTTTACTCCTTTCTTGATCATTTTGTATAACGTGTGAGTTTGGTCGGATATTTTAGGAATGAAGTGTTTATAATAGTTTATCATTCCTAGGAATCCTCTAAGCATTTTAATATTTCTTGGTTTGGGATATTTTCGTATCGCCTCAAGTTTTTCCTCTTCTATTGATATCGTCTTGCCATCAATTATGTATCCCAGATAATTCACTTTATTTTTATAGAATTCGCATTTCTCGAGGTTTATTTTTAAACCATTTTCTGCTAATGTACTCAGAACTTTCTCTACTGATTCTTTGTGACTTTCTATGTCTTTATTAAATATTAGAATATCGTCTACGTAGTGTGAGACGTATTCTTCGGGTGGATCCAGGATCTGCTGCATTGCTCTTACTAGTGCTGCAGTAGCTGACGATAATCCAAATGGAACCACATTGTAGGAGTATACTAATGAATTAAACATGAAGGAACAATATTTCCTAGAATCTTTGTGCAATGGTACCAGCCAAAAGGAACTTTTTAAATCTATTTTCGTAAACCACTTTGCGTCTGTACATTTTGTCAATAGGGTTTCTATGTTTTGTGGGGCTTCAAAATTAGGTGCGGTTCTGGAGTTCAGGCATCTGGCGTCAAGGCATTCGCGTAATTTGATGTCTTTTTCATCATTAAGTTTCTTCTTTATTACTACAACCATTGGATTTATGAACGTTGACTCCGTTCTTGTAATTATGCCGTTTTTCAACATCTCTTTTATTTCTAATTTGACTTGCTCTGTATACTTTTTTGGAATGGGGTATGTTTTTATTCTGAAGGGCTGTGTCTCGTCGACTTTAAGTTTATGTTCGTAACCCTTGGCTAATCCTGGACTATCATCAAATAATTTTATATGCCTACTCAAAAGATAATTCACATGGGTTATATACTGTTTATTACAATTTAATTTAGTACCATCCCTAATTTGCGTGAGGTCTCCGCATTGAAGTTGCCTCACAGGATGTGCACTTTTCTTAACTTCATCGTATAAACTACAATCCATTTTTGTTGTGATTTCTTCTTGAGCATTTTCTTCATATAGATTATTGATAAGGATCTCTTCCTCATGGGCTTCTTTTCTCCATGATATTGTTGAGTCCTTTATGTGGAATAACTTATTTTCCATATTTAATTTCGTACCGTACTGGCTTAAAAAGTCCATCCCTAATATACAGTCGCTATTCAAATTAGGTGCTATGATGAATTCGGTTAATAAATTTAAATTATCTATCTTTATATTTATACAGAAGATTTTATCTACTGTTATCATACATTTTTTGTTTGCAGTAATAAGATTTATTTTCTTTATGGGTTTATAACACCCCAAACTTTCAATATTTTTGTTCATGATATTGTTATTTAAAAGTGAAAGTTGAGCTCCAGTATCCAGCAGTGTTTCTATCTCTTGTTCCCCAATCTTGATTTTTATATGTGGTAGTTCCGTGGTTATCTTTTTTAAATCATCGTAATTATAGATGTTTTGTATTTTATGTTTTCTCTTGGCTGGCTTATTTAAAAATCCAGCGACGTTGCACCAGAATAATATGCTGCATTCACCCACTCTTTGTTTGTTGAGTTATGCTTGTTTTCTTTTGGTATCGCACCCCTTGATTCTTGATTTTGTCTTGTTATTGCTTATTTCTCTTTCTTTTCAATTTGTATATTCTGAATTCTTTTATCGTCTTTACTTGTCTTCTCTTCCCTCTTATAATTTTGGCTATTATTTTTCCTTTGACCATCATTATTTCTGTCCGGGTTATAGGTATTTTGGTAATTATTGTTATTTCGCCTATTTCCCATTGTAATTGTTCCTGTTGTTGCTGTCGTTGTTTCGAGGTGGATTGTTCATGTTTACATTCCCTCGGTTCACGTTATAGCCCTTTTCATCTATGTCATCTAATCTCTTCACTAATTCAAGGAGTTCTTCTATTGTTTCTATTCCTTGAAGTGCGACGGTCTGAGTAACATTGTGATCAAAGTGTGCAGCCAATTGCGATACTATGTCACTTTCCTCTATCCTGGGTATAATGTATTTGAGAAAAGAATATTTTCTTATAACATAGTTCTCTCGAGATAATCCAGACCTATACTTTCCAAATATCAGGTCGTGTCTTATGTTTCTTTGTTGCGTTTGACCCCAATACTGTCTTGTGAATCGCCTTTCGAAATCGTTAAAGTCTATCACATCATCCATTATCATGTGATACCATTGGAGTGCGTAGTCTTTGAGACATGCTCTTATAAAGTGTAATTTGGATGTCTCATCCGTTATGCCTCTCATGTATGTCTTAATTGTGCTCAGGAATATCATTGGATTGTCCTTGTAGTGTCCTGAGAATTTCGGTGCATTGTCTATGCTTCCCACAGTTTGTGGCAAAGACACACTAGGTGTATGAACCCCGTGTATTACTTTGTCCTCAAGCTGTTTGATCGTGTGCTCAAAAGTTGATGTTTTATCTTGTAGCTTGGACACAGCGTTATTGCAGGTTTCATATTTTGTTTCGCAGTCTTCTATCTTGTGTGTAATTTTCTCTATTTGGTCTTTATTTTCCACTTCGTTGTGTATTATTTTTCTATTAATAGCTACTATTTCCTCATTCACTATGTTGAAGTTTTCTTGCGTTTTCGCAGTTCTTTCTACCATTTCTTGTACAAAGAATTTTCTTGTATTCTTGCACGTTTCTGTGTTGTCATTTATTTGTTTTCTCAGGTCTGCTACTGTTTTGTCCAGTTTTTTCTCTAATCTGGCATTTAGTTCTAGTGTTTCTTGCCTTAGTTCTTTAAATCCCACGTCTATTTTTGAATTGATTCTTTCTAAACTCTTGTTTAAATTTTTATTATTTTCCTCTATTTTGTGACTTAGAGTTCTATTTAGAGTTTTGTTATTTTCCTCTATTTTGTTACTTAGAGTTTTATTATTTTCCTCTATTTTGTTGCTTAGAGTTTTATTATTTTCCTCTATTGTTTTATTATTTTCCTCTATTTTACAGAATAATTTATGGAAAAAGCTTTCAAATTTTTGTTCCATTGTTGTGCTACTTGTGCCCTCTGTGAGTATGCTTTCCTCAATTGTCGCATTTCCTGAATCATCCTCTTTTGTCTCAGTCTTTTCCGACTCTGAGTCCGAGGTTAGTTGCGTAGGTTCCCTATATTGAGTGAATTGTGGCTTTGTTTCTATTTCTTTTTCGATATTGGGTTTTTCACCTTTGCTACTGTTTTGTTCTTTGTCTGACATTTTATTGTGTACAACTAACGCTTTCTAACTAATATTGTACTTAATAGAAATTTTAATGAATCCTATCCCACTTGAATAAGATTACATGAAAGAAACAATTTTATTTTGCAAGGAAAGAAACACAGCCAGCAAGTTGTGTTTTTAAGTTTAGCCTTGATGTTTGACAAATTGTGTATTTAATTTATTTTGTAAGAAAAAACACAGCCAGCAAGTTGGGCGCCGTATATATGCTGTAATATTTGCCTTTAAATGAAATTTATATAATTTATTTATTTATTTGTTAGATAAATAAATAAAATTGAAGTTTATGCTAGCTCTATAGGCAAAACAACATAAATTATTATCTCTCGTAGGTTCTACTGTGATTTACTTCTTTCCTTACTTGTTTCTCCTTTATTATTATTATTTTTAATGTTGTGTGGGATAGGGATTTAAATAACTATGACACCAGATTACTTATGTAAAAAAAATGTATTGTCTGCTTATTAATTACAATAAGTAAAATTTATTGTTGCATGTATATTACTTATTTTATTTGCTTGTTTACAATGCTATATAAGTAGCAGTTTTCATAATAATATCGTGTTCGTTTATTTTAATATGAATTCAATCAATACAGGGTTTCTCCACCTTCACTCTTTTCTTACTAAAGGCCTGTATATTAGGGCCAAATTATGTTGACTTGATAATGAAAGTACTGACTAATCGGCTTTATGCAAACATTCACACGTACTACATAAAGCTTGGATCAATCACCACCCCAGATACATTCCTAATGCATCACAAACTAATTGTCTAAACCTCTATTCTCACGGAGTCTTTAGATTCTTAGTGCGAAGCTTTTAGGCGTTCCTGTTTATAAAAGTTTGAATATTGTTCAAAGCTGTGCTTACAAATGCCTTTTTTAATGAACACTGGTCCGTTGTGCAAGTATTCGCACACAGTACACTATTAAGAGAAGTGTTCTTTATTTTTAATAAAAATTGTGTCCCTATGTTTACTTTTTATTATTTAAATAACTAAATATTAAAAGAAATGGAGTTTTTAGAGAGAACCTGTGTATTTTGATTGAATTTAATGGTTATAACAATATTATTTACTACTCACTGCGTAGATTCATATAATTCCTCAAATTCTGCTTGAAATTGTTTTTCCATTCTTGTTGATTCTTCCTTCCTTGGAATCTTCTATAAATTTAATGGTGACGCTCACTTCTTGCAAATATGGCGACGAGAAAACAATTGGAAATTATTCCTATATAAGCGTGTACGCTTCTTGTTTGTTTGTGAGTTGTTAGTTAGTTTATTTATTTATTTATACTGCGGTAGTAATGGTAAGCGTGTCATAACTCCACTTGACCACTACTCGCTTAACACGTAGATGTATTATCTACTTCAAAAGACGCTATCACTTTGTTGTGTATTAGAAGTTTTTAATGTCACAGGTACCAGCTAACAACTAACTTCTTTTTCTGTTGTGACTCCCTTTTTATAGTTGAAAATAAATGCCGCTCGTTATTTGATTGTTTTGCGGACTTTTATTTTTGAATTGTTCGTCGTGGCGCCTCTAGCGGATATCTCGATACTTATTCCTTGTCTCTTCTTCTTCTTGTCGTATTTTAGGTTGGCGTTTATTTTTATTATGTTTGTTCCTGACATTTGATATTTTTCCACATTCACCAACGACAGTATTTGTTGTTGTTTCATTTATTTATATCTAATGTGTAGTAAGTATATTGATATTTATTTTGATGTTTTTCTTACGTTATTTTATTCTTTTATTGCTATCGTAAACATTCATTGTACTTATAAATGTATTCATTGCTACTTTTACTGTTTTGCAGGTACATTCTTCGACCGAGCGCTAACCTTACTCGTATTTTTGTTTTGGTGCTTTTGATCGGAAAGAATGGAAAGAAATTGGATACTGTTTCAATCGCCAGTCCCTCTATCTGTGGCTTCTCTGTCTGCTCTGTTCCTTCTTCGAACCATTTTACCGTCCTTGGAGAATTTTGTATGTTTAATATGCTGTAATAAATCATTCCTTTTATATTAATGCTGCTTATTCCTTTGGTTATAGATGTTCATTTGTATGTGCACGAAGTTTGGAACCATGAAAAGGATTGCTGTTATTCGCATTACGATGAGAATTGATACTTTTTGTTGTGTAAATTAAAATGTTATACGATTCTATGCTGTTCTTTATGATACACTTTATTTTAATATCCTTTTCAACGCAACTGTATGTATTTTATCTTTAAGTTATGTGAGTGCATTAAGCCTCTTCATATACATTACGAGCATATCTTATTTTAAATACTTATTTTCTAATTTTAATGTTCTCTTGTGTTTTTCACTTCTGAGAATAAATATTCATTTGTGTCTTTGCTATTATCGTTGAGGTTTTTCCTCATTTATTTCTAAATGGTGTTTATATACATATAATCCTAATTAAAATACTTATATCCTAAGTGCATACCTGTGTTATTGTATGTTTTAATAAAATTTATTTTAAAATAAATGTTTCTTAAACTACGAGTGTGTTTTCTTATTGCTAATATTGATCTAAATACACTAGTATATCTTGGTGTCAACATTAATCATATCTATTTCTAACATTTTATAGTTATATACAATATTGTCTTAGATTCTAAGGTAAAGTTCACGGCAATATGTAATGTATAAAACTATTTATTCTGATTTTAAGTTTACGATCTAATTTGTTCTTAAAAGAGTTCACCAATACAGCAGTCAGTATTTAAAATCTACTCATTTACCTGTATTAGTTATTATCAAGTATTACACTACAATTATTTACTACTCTCATTTCTTATATATAGTTATAAATGTATAGATTTATATTGCCCCGCTGTAAATGTAATTAGTACTTATTGAAAATTTAGTTATAGAGTTGGGTACTGCAATAGTAGTAGTATATAGGTATTGTAAACTAATTTATATGTTTTCTTACCGACATTACTATTCATGATTCATAATTCCTTATAACTGTAGACCTGTTTTTAATAGAATGTAGTTTTACTTTTTTTTAAAACGTTTATTAATATATATTTTATTATGGTAATTTTTAATTTAGTCAGTGTATTCAGATCTTAACAAGCAAAATAAATACTTTTATTATGAAAACATAAGTTTATCATAGTTTTTTTTTGCGTCGGGGGGCAAAATCCTTTATGGACACCATACCTGCCGTCGGCGTCGTTCCTTGGTATGGTAGTGTGGAAGTCTCAAAAAAGGCATACCCACTAAAAACCCCCCAGAAACATTCACCACTGTGCTCTGGAACCGCCCTTTCAGGCATATCTTCGGAGTATCACAGGGCTATCAGTCATTCTCCTTTCCTGTTTCCATTCTTCTCCTCTCTTTGATCCTTCTCTCGCACAGATAACACTTTGGCCACATAACTGCGTACTGCCTCCCAATTCTTTCCACTTTCCATCATGAGTTTTATAATATTATCCTTATTCAAACCCATCGCCAGATCCTTTTCCAGTACTTGCCTCTCCGCACACCATCTATCGCAGGCCAATATCGCGTGCTCAGGGGAGTCAACCTCACCACAGTCTAAACAGGTGTCCTCCTCCGACAGGTTAAATTTCTTTAGATATGTTCTAAAATGGCCATGTCCTGACAGAAACTGCGTCAGGTAATAGTCGGTTCTCCTAAATTTGCATTTCACCCATTCAGTGATATCAGGGATCAGGACTTTCGTCCACGAAGCGGATGTATCCAATTTATCCCATCCCCTTTGCCACTTCTTAAGGGTTACTTCTCTTTCCTTTATTTTGGACTGGGTCGATTGCCCACCCATTGAACCAATGGTACGCACATGTTCTTCCGCCATAAGAGAGATGGATGGTATGCCGGCTATCACCTGAACCGCCGCCGTCGACACCGTCCGATATCCGCTGATTACTCGTAAGAGCGCTCTTCTTTGAAGTTTCTCTAACATATCCTTATATTTCTTAATGTTCAGCACAGATGCCCATGCTGCTACTGCATACAGTATTTGTGATTGTATCACCCCATACAACGCGTCTCTTTTTCTATTACTCGGTCTCCCGACATTCGGCATAATCCTGAGAAGGGCCCCCATAGTTGCCTCCGCTTTTTCGCGAATATAGATCACATGTGCACCAAATGTCATATTATTGTCCAAAATCACTCCCAGGTACTTCAGCTGTTTTTTTGGATGAATCCTGTTCTCCCGTATTTCGAACTCTATATCCTCTTTTTCCGCGGGCCTTTAAGAACAACTGCTTCCGATTTCTGGGGAGCTATACAAAGATCGTTTTCTTCCATCCACTCAGCAATTTTTTCTAGTGTCTCGTTTGCCTTAAACATAAGTTCCCTCTCATCACGAGCTTGTACAACTATAGCCAGATCATCGGCATATGCTATCATTGTAACGCCGTCCATCGTCTCCAGCTCCAGGACGCCATTATATAGGATATTCCACAAAGTAGGTCCCAGCACTGATCCCTGTGGGACACCCGCATTAACTTCCCTTTTTGTTTCTGCGTTCACGATTATTCTTCTATCACTGAGATAATCCACTATGATATTTACTTAGTACAAAGGCATATTCCTTTTCTTCATTTCTCGTACTAATTTGCTCCATGATGCCGAGTTAAAAGCATTCTTTATGTCCAAGGCGACTATAACGACCCATTTTTCATTAGATTTTCTGACCTTTTGGACCACCGCTTGAATCGCGTGCACAGTTGACTTTTGTTTTACAAAACCATATTGTCTCTCTGAAGTTTATCATAGTTATTTATACTTAATTAATTAAAATATACATGCTGTGTTGCACAGTCGTTTATACTGGCTACAAACAATTGTATTCTTCTTTGATTCGTAACTACTTGTAAAATTTGACCGTTTTCTGTTCCTTGTTCCAGGGAATGCTAGTTGTAGGCAGATCTCAAATGGAAGGTACATATAGAGTATATCTGCAAAAAAATTAGATGTCTTATACATAAATTTTATATAATACGTGAAATGTTAAACAGAAAATTATTAATCATGCTCTACAGAAGCCTGGCGGAATCAGTAGTAAGATATGGTATAATAGCTTGGGGGCGGAGCCTATAATGACACTCTAAAATCCTTAAATTCTGTTCAAAACTACTTGCTCAAAACAATATACAGGAAAGATAGACTTTATCCAACAATATAGTTATATTCCGTAGACATACTTAACATCAAATCTTTATATATACTGACATCATGTACTTTTCTTCATAAACATCCTGAAATAAGAGAGTCTATAAATCATAAATACATTACAAGAAACAGGATAATAAGTAATACCACATTTTACCAAAGATCCTTTTGTTACTTAGGACCGAAACTATACAACAAGATTTTACCTGAAATAAAAATTATTAAAAGAATAAAAACATACGTAATGCACTTAAGAAACTTTATTTTTATTAACTTGGAGGCGTTAACGGGGATGTTTTAAGGACACAAGTTATTTCTCAATGAAATAATTATAGTTTTAGTTAGTTAGTTTAGTAACGTACACTTTTGTACATGAAATATGTATTCATATTAGATTACTACATTTCTTAGAATTTATAATGTAATTGCACATACAGGTAGCCAACACCTAGGTGCACATGTATTTAAATTTAAATAAATAAATAAATAAATAAATTAGTAGTAAAAGACTACATAAAAGGAACACGCCTATTATGTCAAAAAATTCTTAAAAAGTATCCTACACTGTTATAAGTATTTATTTACCTTAGAGATGAATAAATATTATACAAATTCACAACAGATTGGTCACAAGAGTGTTCTTAGAGGCTTTTGAAATAAATACATAATTACAATTACATTTCAAAATACAACGATCTTATACATATTTCAGAAGAAGGATTCAACATTTACGAAGAGCCTTCAAAGTAGGGATGGGACATCGGTGGGTAAACATCGATGGTTGCAAAATATCGACTATCAAACATCGATAATTTTATTTATAGATTTATTTTTTGGCTGGCAGTTTAACAAAAACTTTAATTAATTTACGTTCTTAACAGAATGGTATAAAAGATATCATTATTCATAAAATTAATAAAAGAAACGCGGCTCATATATATACATTTATAATATGTAGTTAACGTTAGAAACTACTAAAAAAAAACAATATGCAATTACGCATGAAACAACCACATGACTTAAATCGTCTGATACTTAAAAAATATATACAATAATCTATAGTTCCCAAAATCCTATATCAATAGACTGTAGAAACAAAATTTGGGAAAGATTTTTCCTTTCAGGCCATTTCGCTGTTGTGTAAGCGTTTGTCCCGCTTTTGAAAACAAACGTTCAGCGGGCATAGATGTTGCTACGACGGTTAAATACTTCAGAGCAATTTTCGAAAGTATGAGGTAAGATTCTTGTTTTTTTCTCGCCATTCCAAAAGGTTTTTCTTAAGTGGTACCACATGATTTCTTAGAAACAAACCGATTTCAGAGATGTTAGCACTTTCTCTTATTTGTGATAATTCATTCACATGTTGTTGGTGACCACAAATCGAACGCCTTGTCTACTAAATGATCAAAATAAGTGCAAGTACCTAATATAATGTAGAAACTTACCGAAAGCTGATTCAGGCTCAGTTAGTTTTTATTTGTTTCGGACACAATTTACAATTAACAAAGTCTGGCTTGTCTTCACATTTATTAAAATACTGCTGCTACCTTCTTGTTCTAAAATATCAATATGATATAAACGGCCAAATAACCGCTCGGAACAAAATACAAGGAGGCAGGAAGTATGAGTCCACCACGATAACTATCCTTCTGTTAAAAATTATCAGACGCTTGTCTATTTACTTATTGCCAACTTATGCGACACTTATGGTCTTACTTTACATTCTTCCCAGGGGTCGGTGTTAAATATGATCAGACAGTACCGCCTCCAGGTGCAGTCGGGAAAGCGCGGATTCGAAACACAGTACAAGTCGAAGGTTATAGGTTGTCAGGGCGCCAGTCCGCAGTATTATACTGTCTACCAACCTGATACTATAAACTCCGGACAAAGTTCAATATTTAAACCCCAGGTAAAATTATTGGCAAAACCAAACACACACACATTCTAATTTAATACCAAAAATTTATTACATGATCTATATACTAACATTCCCACACAAGCAGGTCGCAAAGGGAGAAAAAAAAAGAACAGTGCGCTTCAATAATATAAATACAGTAAGTATGAAATGAAATATTTCTGGTCAAATTTAGCTAAACAAATCAAAATTGATTGATATGTTGTAGTACATGAGGCTTAGCCTTGATTTAAAAAAAGACAACTTAAACCAAAAGAGCTTAACAAATGGCACATGTAAAGCTAAAAGAGTCAGAACTATAGTTGCCGAACAGCCTGGTCGCAAACTGCAACACAAAATTTCTTAAATAAAAATGAACCACTCTGTATATCAAGGGCTAACGCCAATCTGTGTGACCACTATGCTCTAAATTCTAGATGGTATTTAATTTAGCTCAGTTATCTTTGCCTTACAAATAATAAATACGTAGTTTAATTCACCACGATTAACATCGTACAAAAATTTACACTCTTAGGTCGATAATATGAACAAAAATTACTAAATTAAATGCGATATAATTTACACAATAATATTCAGGTCACAAAAAACTTACTGTGTGTGCCGAGGAATCGAGTGATATAAAACAAATCACAAAACTGCCGGCAAAGCAAATTTATTTCACCACTAGGACACGAAACGCTAGAATACAGGAGCTTATAGAAGTTTATTGATATATCGTCGACATAATTCTCAAACCGCGTAAGTGCCTAATACAAGATTTTTCAGGGGAGCTAAAAAACGTAATATTTTATATGTTTTTAAATAAAATTAAAAGCTGATTACTATATTCTGATAATATTAAATATAAAAAACGACACGCTATACATTTTTGATTTTTGGTGGTAGTATTGGAGAATTATAAGAAAAAATGTAACTTACGAGGTTTGCTTTTATCACTTAGTTATAGTTACGAGATTTGTGACACTACTAAAACATGAACTCTATTGAACAAAGCAGGTTTTTTATTCAAACTAAACACTAAAACTATAACACTTTTAATAATATTTTAAATTTTTGTAAAACAAATGATAGTCTGCTTTTAGAACTTTAGTTAGTTCCTGCAAGTGATCATACTTGTCCTTTGGAATGCCAGGAGCACTAGTGTATAAACCAACTGGCTGTTCGGCAGAATATTTTCCGGGTCTTTGGGGGAGAGGCTGCCAGGTATCTGTCATTCTAAGTTTATATTCAATGGTAAGGTCTGATCCATTGTACTTTAGGGCTCTCAAATCTGTAACAACTGGTTCACCTGCCTTTTTCCCAGGACGAATAGAACTATAATACTTTAACGTAGAGTAGGCTTTAAAAAATGTGTGTTCTACATAAATTACATTGTAAGGCATAGGATTTTTTCGTGCTGTTTCAATGATATTCACGTAATCAGCTGGAACGCTTATAATCCTATTCCTGATTTTTCTTTCTATTACACTATGCACTGAGTCGCAACACATTTGTGTATGACCCTTCTCTAAGATCTTTTGGATAATACACACATTTTTTAAGGCTGAGCATTGTAATAGCGCGTTTGATAAAATAGAGTTCCTATTTTGGTACGTGCAACCGTCACTCCATAGAATTATTTCCTTAAGTTGTTCATTATAGTTTTTCTCTATATAGTCAACGATGCACGAAGAGAATTCATTAGCGGTAATATTTCCCTCTCCCTCATGCCATACATAACAGGCAACTTCGTGTGTAACATTATTAAACATTATAAAATTATGAAATATTAATTTTTTCTTATAGTATATGGCTGTGGCTTTCAAACGTGGACACAGGAGAACCGCCTGTAAATCCATTGTGATCACCAGTAAACTTTTATCTAATTTAGCTCTTTCTGTATCTGCCTTCATTTCTTTTCTTGCGTCTTCTTTCATCTGTTGATGTTCTAACCATTTTTCCTCACTTAGATTATTAACTTCGTGCATGCAACACAGATCGCATTGATCTTTTTTAGGTTGAAATAACCCAATGTTCATCTTCATGAAAATTTTTTTAAACTGAGTGAGGGATAACGGCTTTATTTTGGCTTCAATGCAGTTTTCAACGTATACATCAAACACCTCTTTTTGGGATTTAAAAATAGACTCCAAATATAGCTTGCTAGATTGAGACCTGCAGTAATGCGAAGGCATCTTCGGAAGCTCGTTTAGAAATGATTGTAAATGTTCATTTTGTTTAGGTTTTAGCGGCATACTGCATTTTATTACGTTAAGAGAAGACTTATGGTGCTCTTTTAAAGCCCATTCTCTACCAGTCCATTCTCCAATTGCTAATGTGTGCAGAAACATCAGTTTGCATACACTTAATCTTGCGTTATCTTTTTTTAAGTGATATTTTAAAGTAACATTTTTTTTTTGGGCCACACAGGTGGAATTCTTTTTTCTTGATTTTGGTGGACATACATCTATCAGTCCTGAAAGAAATACCTTTTTTTGGCCCCAATCCATATTTTCCCAGAAGTTTTTAAATATTTCCATACGGTCCTCCTGAGTGAATTTACTACAGTGTCTACTTTGGGTCTTGGAGCACAACTTGCTAGAGCACGTTGGGCCAAGCAGTCTTTTGTTTCTTAAAATGGGAACCGTTTTTCCTTCACTTAGCTTTCGACCTTGGTATTCTTCCCCTTTTCTTCTTTTCGCGATGTTGATATTTTTTTTCCATAATGAGCTGTCAACTTGACCCTTTAACGAACGTTTCCGCTTTGGTTCTTCACTAGAAATCGCAAAATTCTGAGCTATTTCTATTTCTTCGGTTTTGCCGTTGTTTTCGTCATTTATGTATTCTTCGTCAGAGTTTGAGCTGTTGCTATGATTAGATGGCTCATAAAGTTTATCCGACCCTTTACTTTCATATGAATGTGAGGAATTGTTATCATCTGTATCCTGATTTGTATGCTGAATTTCAACATTCACAGGAACTAGAGTAGTATAAGATTTTTGTACTACATCCCTGATATTATCCGTAATGTTACTTGTTGAGACTGAAGGCCCTGCTTGAGAAGATGCAGGCTCGCCATCAACGTCGCTGATGCCAAGTTCCTGAGCGATATCTTCTGGACACTCAATAAGTATAATATTACTTTTTGTCGCATTTGTCTGAGGATCAGTTGCTTCCAGCCCTAAAAAATCAGGTCATAAGAACATAGATATAAGTTACATAGTAATGAGGTATTATTTTGCAGGATAATAAAGGTATAAAGCATTTATTATGTGTCAAGGGAAAATGTAGCACACAAGCATAGATAAAGTCCATTTCATTTAATAAACAACTAGGTATTAAAAAAACTATGGCAACGCATTGTCGTAACAATCCGTTGCTATCATTTTGTCACTTACCTAGTTGTTTATTAAATGACATGGACTTTACATCATATTATTTTGTCAAACAATGTAACTGTAACCTACGACACTGACTTAAATAACTAATACCTGTAACTACTAATTTTTGGTATGAAAATATTACCAAGTACAAGATTTAGATTGCTCATCAACTTTTGTCTCTTTTAAAACTATTGTTAAACTAAGAAGGATTTAATTTCGTAAGATAAAAATAAAGTAAATTTAATTACCCTTACCTGTTTTCAGGTTAGATTGTTTCACTGGACCTTCTTGGGGTGATACTTTACAATCCACTACAGAAGTTCCATGCTCTGGTTTATTTCTAACCAATTCTACCATTCTATAGCCTCTCCCAAACATTTTAGCACAGTTTATTTAGACAAAGCAACACACAACTGAAGAACAATAAAACGAATAAAATGTAAACAAACAGACTTACGAGGTTTAAGAATAACGTATTCTATACCATGCGCAAGCAACCATAACACGCACGTCCACATACGAGGTTTGTATTGTCATTTTAGAACAACACTATTTTCGAGGTTTGGTTTCTAGGGCTTTCCATGGTCAAAACATTTTGTGTTTCAAACAAGGTTTGGTAAGATAACGTAGAAACATACAAGGATTGGTTTGGCGTAAAATACTCAATTTGCACAAAAAATCGACTTACGAGGTTTGAGAATTATGTCCACGATATGTAAATGTAAATGTAAAGGTAAAGTAGGTAAATAGGAGATTGAAAGTAAATAAAATAAAACTAGATACTAATTCTTAGGTCTAAGTAATATGTACTTTTCTGTGACTATAGAACCAATGGTTTTGTAGGTTGATTCTTTAGCACTAACAAGGGATACGGGGAAATGGGTCCAATATGGGCCATTTCTTGTTATATTGTTATGTCCTATAAGAGAGAAAAGTCCAAGTCCGTTAATTCCAGTAATTGCATTCAGCTTTGAGGAGGTTGCTGCAATAGTTAGAGTAGGTGGGAGTTTTATCTCTGTCGTCTCATGTCGCATTTCGTTATTAAATACTCCACGGTGGGGAAAGGCGTGGGTTAACGTATGAATAACGTTAGCGTTAGGGGTAGGGGAAGTAATTCCAACAAAGTCATTGAGGATTTGGGGGGCTACTGATTGTGGAGAATTAGCAAAAGCTAAGGTCTCAGATCCTTTAAAATAGGAGCAGTAAGTTCCCATGATTCTTATAATATTTCCAAACCATGTGTTATCTTCTCGTAAGAAAAGAAAGTCACTTAATTGGGAGATGGGTGAGTCAGCAAGAGGAGTGGGAATGCCGAGTCTTCTTCCATATATATTAACTGATGTATCTATATCTCTCTATCTATATATCTAACGGGTATAGCATACCAGGTAATAGTAATGTAGCTCGTTCAAGCTCATTCCATTGATTTGCTGTGAATCGGTGGCCATTTAAAAGTCGATTTTGTGTGTTATCGAAAGTTGTAGCTCGTGTATAGTCTGGTATTGCGGCTGGGTCTGCTACTGTTAAAGTAGAAATAAAGCCTAAAATTCCTGGGCAGGGTTACGATTAGACACTTGCAAATTGTACCAACATCTCAAAGCAAAACGTACTAGATTTTCATAAAAAGTACTATCTGTCAGAATAAAAAAAAAAATTTTTTTTTGGAAATTTAGTACTATTTATCCAAATTTAGTACTTTTTTTGAGGAAGAATTCCTAAATATTCACTTTATCTTGGTCAATCAATTCATGGCGACAATAAAGTGGAGTATACAGTAATGCGCACACTGCTACGTTAATATACGGAATGGGGAATATGGGTGGGGTATGCCTAGCGTAGCCGCATACTATAACACCCTGGCTAGCGAGAAAGTGCGGTGAACGTATTCACATACAACGCAAAACATTTGTCATGTGAATTCTTCAATGTTATTTTTATTTGTCCCTATTTCCTAACATCAAAGTAAATAAAATACAATGTAAATAGGATATTTTAAATGAAACGAATATTTAGGATATTATTATATGTTATTTTTATTTGTCCCTATTTCCTAACATCAAAGTAAATAAAATTCTGCGCTCTCCCACAGGTTTTATGCAACTGATTCCTCTTAGGTTCGTCGCTGTCTGATGTACACCCCCCACTTATATTCTCCTCTCTCTATATTAACGTAGCCTTGTGAGCACTACTGTATATCTAGGCAAGTATGTACAATAATAACAATGCTTTATCGTTATTAAACATGGAATAAGTGGGAAACACGTTAGTGTTAGTTATGGTGTTTTAGCTTTATTGAGTTATAATAATAGTTTCAGTTTGTTGTGAATATTTGAATATGTAACATAAATAAAAAACAGTCTTCTTCTAAAATACTAGAACAAATAACATTATTTTGTTAAAAATCAGTCTCTTCTTCCAAAATACTTTCTAAGTCACGTTCAGACATAACATTTTTCGTCATAATGTTCTTTGGTGTCCACTTTCTAATAGTCCCGGCCAATTTCACAGATTGCTTTACATGCAATATTGACGAACAAGTAGGATATTCCCAAACGATTCCGGAGCTTAGTTTTCATCAAAGACAATTGCGAAAATACTCGTTCAGCTGCTGCCGAGGAATGAGGCAAACTCAAAACTATCTTTGCAAGTTGCATTAAATTAGGAAACATGGGCTTACCTAGACCATTGGTACATCTATTTACCTTTTTCCAGAAAGTAGTTACGTTATTTTGAGACCATGTTTTCACAGAATCAAGTTCTGACATCTGCCACTCAATATTAACAGCCTCTAAATCCAATTTTAAATATGGGAAGAGATTTGACCATTCTGCAATGGACATTATTTGTCCAAAGGTAGCATTCGCTGGGGTAAAATTAGCCGCAAATTTCAAATACTCATCCCCAAAATCAAACCGAGACTTAATCTGCCTTGACAACTCTACTAAAAAATCTAAGCAGCGTAATTTCACATTATGCATATCTGCTGGAGTAACCTTCCCAGACTTAGCAATGACATCAAAACAAGCTCCTAGATACAACTGATCTAATCCTTGGTAATTATGTGGGTTACTGATTATTATAGAGTCTATGTCCACATTGCTTTCAAGTATTTCACATTTAATGTAACACTTAAGGATTGTCTTATAGAGCGTTGTCATGGTTCCCAACAATTCGGGTAATTTTGGTTGCTCAGATTGCAGAACAATGTTAACCTGGGTGACCAATTGTAATACATATGATAAAAAACTTAGGTAAAGTTTGAAAACTGGATTCCGAAAGACATTTAGTAAAGACTGGACCGTTGGTGACTTATCTTCTAAAATTCTGTGTTGAAAATATAAGGTGAGAGAATTCCAGTGTTCTAGGACTCGTTTCACAACAGCCTGTAAAATTTAATTTTGAGTTTTAATACCTCAAAACATCATTTTTTTACTTACATATCGTGACAACCATCTGGTGGAGCTCAGGTATAAAATTCTAGTTGATTTTTCACCGCAAAATGTTTGGAATTCCTGAAGATCATTAATTCTTTGAGTGCTATGAGCAAAATGTAAGTAAACATCACGCATAAATAATTCAACAGTATTGGGCAATAGTGCACTTGCATGAGATGCACATAAGTGCAGGGAGTGACAACTACAACCCAAAACGAAAATATATGGATTTAAAGTCTTTAGTAAGGCTTTAACGCCGTTTCTATCCCCCATCATAACATTTGCATTATCTGCTCCAAATCCAGCAAGGTTCTCATATGGTATAGAACTTTGATCCAAAAGTAC
Organism: Amphimallon solstitiale; assembly: GCA_963170755.1. Taxonomy (NCBI): domain Eukaryota; kingdom Metazoa; phylum Arthropoda; class Insecta; order Coleoptera; family Scarabaeidae; genus Amphimallon; species Amphimallon solstitiale. The sequence continues at coordinate 86,316,536 of OY720677.1, read as the reverse complement.
TTTCACAGCATCAAATAATGCTTGAGCAGTGCAAGTCCTGACCTCTATTAAATCAAGAAAACAATCATAGACTTCCATTTTGTCATCATCCCAGAATCGAGCTAACACTACTAAGCTTTTTGAAGTACTCACATCAGTCGTCTCATCCAGAATTAATGAGAAATACCTATCTTTCCCTTTCAATATTCTGACAATATTTTCCTGTTCTGTGGGACCCAATCTATTTACGACAATTTGAGCTGCTTTATCTTTCTTCATTTTAACAGACTTTGCTATCAATGAATCAGAAAATATATCTGCCATTGCAGGAAGTAGATCATCCATCAACAGGAAGGGAAGATTTTTTTCACAAAAAAAAGCACATAGCTTGAACTCTGCGTTTTGAATTTTTCTGCTCAGTGACAATTTTTCATCATTCATCAAGACGTTTTTTTACTGATGGCGTGCCCTTGAGGGCTTTGACCTTATTCGTATGTGATGTAGTTTTTTCATGTCGTTTCAAATGAAAACTATCTCCCATTGTAGTTTTCTGGCAAGCTTTGCAATGTGCTTTATTGTTTATATTTTCGACCCATTCGAATGTCTTGCTCCAATCTTCGCTGAAGTTTTGTTCATAAATTTTTTTCTTGCATTTCTGATTCTGCTTCCTGTTTGGTTCTTCTAACTGGACAACTTCCATTAAATTTACATCTTCAAGCTCTTCCTCTGAGGAAGAGCCCTCTTGTTCGGATATTGGTTTCAATTCTTTTTCTGAGACTTGTGACGTCGTAGGCTCCTCCAGGTCCAAGGGCTCAGTGAGTTTGGGCTTCTTGTTGATTACGTAAACGTATCTAAAATCATAAATAAATATAATATGTGCATGAAGAGATACATTTCACAGCAATAATATAAGTACTTTACTTACTTATCCATTTTTTGATGATTTTGCAAACGGATTGCGAATAATGCGAATATTGCGAATATTAATAACAACAACAACACAACAAGATAACAAGAACATGATTCACAGACATGATTCGACAGGATTTTCTAAATCTCTAAAAGTCCCTAGATCTAGGGATTCTAGGGACTTTAAGACTGACCAACCTAACCTTGCTGAACATGACAGACCGTGGCGCGTGGCGCATGGCACACTCAAGGTCTCAAGGACTCAAGGCACACTTGGCCACTGTGACGGATGACAGCTTTGCCTCCCAGTGTTGTCAAATTTATACACTTTGAGTTATTGAGTTGAGATAAAGGAATTTTTTGGAACTCAACGCAAAAATTCAAAACGTACTGAATCATGTAAAGAGGTACTAAAGTAGGGTCATTTTGCAAGAAGTACTGAAAATAGTACAATTGTACTGGCAATCGTAACCCTGTTCCTGGGATATATGGGAGCAGGAGATTATAAGCGTGTCCTTCATTATAAGGAATCAGCTGACTAGCTGTGATTGCTTCCAGTGTCTCTGGGATGTGGGGAGTTACCATGCCATAAAGTGTGTTTTCGGGTTTAGAGCAATCTAGAGCTTCGAATAACGCTACGAGGGGGCCGGGGATGACTAATGTTTCAGGTGGGTAGTCCTTCAATATATCTCGTAGAAATCTACGGTTTTTGTTGGATAGGGTACCTGCTTTTAGTTCAGCACGAAGAACTTGTATATGGAATAAAATTCCGAAATAGAGTCTAGAGATGAATGGATGCCATGCATCTTTTTGTCTTCTAAAATACGAATTTTTACGCATAATGTCATCCATGATATGAACTATGTCAAACAAGGTGTAACCAGAGGGGACAAAACAAGAGGGTTGAGGCTCTGGTTTTCCAGTTAATGGAGTTCTAAGATAAGGTGTCAAAATTAGGTTTAGAGCTGGAGCGGAGGTAGTCTTGGGAGGCTTTGGCTTATGTTCTCTAATACTGTTTTCATTGGCGTTCTCAGTCTTATGAATTGTTTCAGGGGTTTCCTCAACTTTTTCAAGTTTTGGTTTTGTCGTTTCTGAGTCTAAATTTCTAATTCTAGAAATCTGGTCTTTTACAACTTTGTCTTGTTTACCTGACTGACATTGTTTTAAAATAAGTGAAAGTTTATTAATTTATTAAAACCGAGTAAAACACTCTAATTTAAGTTTGAATTTGACTTAAAAAAGTGTATAAGTAACAGAGAATCACATAGATACACCTTGCCAGATCGCACTCGCACTCGCGTCCATTGTTTGCTTATGAAACCTTTCTAATCGCTCTGCGCCACCAAAATCTGTTGTTTTTTTTTTGAAGTGTAAACTTCTTTAGGCGCGTTGCGCTGATTGTAGGCAGTGAACAAGACTGACCTGCAACGCTCGGATATGTAACGCTTGGATATGTAACGCTCTTCGGGTAAAGTCGGCTAAGGGAACAAGATAAATAAATATATCATATAGAGGTATTTAATTTCAATTAAATTGAAATTTAAATGAATAAATAAATTCATGTCCCAGAACAGATGTGAACCGGAGCCGCCGGGGTGAGAGGCCAGCACTTAACCTTTAGACCAAGGGCGGGAGTCGAAAGCTAGTATTAATATCGTCTATTTATACATATATGTACATGCGTCCAAAAATCTCCTTAATAATGCTTGCGGCCGTGGCAAGACAATCTCGAGTACGCTAAAGTTTTTCGCGGACAAGATATACACACAATTTCTTGGGCAACCGTTAAATTTTTCAATCGATTTAATTTAAATTGAGACACAATTTAATTTAATTTAGTTCTAAAGGTGCTAAATTAAAGTGGTTTACTTGCTTTACATGCGTCACCATGGAAATGAGACGAATATAATAGACTACAAATACTTGATAGTTGTCAAAATAAGTCGTAGAATGTGTGATTAAACATGTGTCAAAATGTGTATTTACTTTAACGGCCATAGCAACGGCCGCGAAATTGTATTTCGCGAACTGTGTTGCGTTCACGAATTGGTAACTTCGCGGACGATTATTTAAATGTAATATAAAACGAAAAAAAAAGTTGTATTTCGTATTATTAACCTCGCTTTGATGAAGTTTACACTTCTGCTGTGTGGTTTTAGCACACCTATTTTCTTGTTTTATTCCGGCTTTCTGTTTTCTTATAGGTTTTTCCGTGGTGCTATCATGAATTGCGGTTATTGATGTATCTGCTTCTTCAAGCTCTTGATTTGCAGTATTTGATGGACCTGCAACTGCTGCTGTACTTGTGGTGATAGTGGCTAGATCAACTTCCTCAACCATAACATCACCTTCAACTGCTGTCCATCCTATCAAAGTCATCAACCGTTCCTCAAGCGGTGTGAAATGCTTTTCAGACGGTGGCCCTCCTCCCGTTTGTTTTCTATGTTTATGTACGTTTTGAGCTTTCGCCTTCACTTTGTATTTCCAATCAGTTAAGGAAATTTTTTACTTTTCTGTACTTTTTTGTCCTAGACCTTGACAATTTAATATTTCCGTTACTTCTTTCCATAACTTTTCAGCTTTCAGTCTCGCGCCAGGCCCGGTAAATTTTCCTGTTAATAATTCCGGATGTTGTTCCAAATATTCCAGCAATATTTCCCAATGCACTTGTTGTACTCTCATACGTTTATCCATTTTATTTAGTTAACACAACTAACGCACTCGAAATACAATTTCTTTTAGAGGTATTTACCCGCTTTGCAGGGTATATATTTTACTAATATTATTAAAATAGTACTTTCTGAATGGAAAAGTTGATAATTATCTTTATACAAGCCTGAAGTAACAAATAGTTATCAATTAAACTTATTCTGTTTCCATTATCGACAGCGAAACGATTAGTGAAAACAGCTCGACAAACTCCTGTCGAGATCGAAAATAAAATTTCAGGTTCACAAAATTTTTGTGTTATTGTCTCTTCCATAATTTTTTTTAACGCAATAGTTATAATACTGTTTCCATTTTGTGGAACGCATGAATCCGACCAAAGGATAATTATCTTCAAATTTGGTATGTCGACTAAAATGTTTTTCAAATTTTTTATAAAGCTGCAGCAATATCCTGACCCGACCGACCTCTCTGTAAGGCCTTCGGACCATACTGCACAGTATGCCCTTTTATTTTTATTACAATGACTAGTTAAATTATATGTATTAAGCTTTCTGCTATTTAATATCGGTAAAGCAAATACGTTTTCTAAATCGAAACATATGATGCAGTTTGACGTTCATTATTTTCACGGTCTTTATCACGTTCCGCTTTTGTAGCATCCTTGGATGATGCATGTATTTTAAAACGGAGGCGCTCTTCTCCTGTTAAACTGTTAGTTTTCTCTTTTATTTGAAACAATTGAAGAGCTCGGGGGAAAATAGTAACAAGCCACATTATAGTAATATGAGAAAATCAAGTTTGAAAGTTCACTCAAATCCTGAAATCATAATATGACAAATACTCACGTAATTTTTTTTCCAACAATAAAAGCCTCTATCAACTTGATATTGTCATATAAAAAGTAATCAAAGGAGGAGCGGTTCATGAAAAAAATTCACGAAATTAAAAAAATTGTGGCTTGTGTTCAAAAAGTGCTCGAAAGAAAATACAAGGCTGATTAAGTACATTCTTTTATTAGATAAATGAAAATCAAACAAAACAAAATTAGTAAAAAAAATTAGTCGTCACATTCGATCTATCTATATTTTCGACTTCGCAATCACCTTCTTCACTTACGTTGACATTCTGGACACCAATATCAAAATAAAATTTGTGATGCACTGGTGGAATAAATGGGAGTAGCGCCTTCAAATTTGCGAGCTTCTTTGGGTTAATTTCAAATAGCTCTTTGTATTTCTTCTCTAATGTGTTCAGATCTATCACCGGAAGTAGTTTCTGTCCTCTTTTTCTAATATTGACTGACTTGAACTCCTCGTTAAGAACGTGCTTAATAAACATTTTATCAGGGTGTGCATCTTCAAATTTGAAGCAGCGAACTTGTGCGAAGTTTACAGGTTCTTTTTCGTCTGCTAGTTGCTTTTTGTTAAAAGACTTACTCATTTTCTCACAAGAAATGAAGTCATTTTGAGTCATTTCGTGCACATGGAACGGATTTTTTGTTTTTGACTCTTTAACAGCTTGTATCCAGTCTTCTGGGGAATTAATTTGTCTCAAATATTTTTTAGGCTTTTCGATTGCCGCAAAGTCACGGTCGGCGGGTAAGTGCGTATGTCCAGCGACAAGGAAACGAAGTTTTATGGATTTGTATACTTTGTTCCTCACCAAATGGTGCCATAAAGCCATCATAGTTTCATTTTATAATTGCTTGTGGTGGATTTTATTTTCTACGTTATATGCAAACGTGTTTTGTGGATATCGTCGATTGAAATTCCTGTTATTAGTTCTATTGTTATAATTTCCTCTGTTATTGTTATTATTTCCTCTACCGTACTGTCTGAAAGTGTTTGATTGCGGGCGTGTGTAGTTATTATGTTTAAAATTGTTATTTAGTGAAAAATTACGTTGTGAGAATGTCTTATGTGGAGAGGTATACGGGACGCGTGATTGGAAATTTTGGGAATTACCCCGCAGTCGGCGTGTATTTCCATTGCGGGCGTGTGTAGTTATTATCTTTAAAATTGTTATTTAGTGAAAAATTACGTTGTGAGAATGTCTTATGTGGAGAGGTATACGGGATGCGTGATTGGAAATTTTGGGAATTACCCCGCAGTCGGCGTGTATTTCCACGCATGTGAAATACTTGCGAGCTTTCTGCAAAAGTTATTTGTTCTTCAGATGCATGCTGTATCGCAGCGCTTAGTTTGTAGTGATTGCGAACTTTTACTAATGTTCTTAAATCGTTATTTCTTATCCCGTTGTCTGATGTATTTATAGCTAATTCCTCGCTTATGTCGCGCAATTTTTCTGTTAGCGTGTTATCGTCTCCGTTTTGTGCGATAGTTAGATTTGTGAAAAGATCTACTGTTTGCCCGAAGTCTTCGATTGATTTCTCGCGTTATTAAGTTGGGTTGCTAAAGCGGTAACCGATTTTGTAGGAATAAAATGTTTTTTCAGGTCAGCTATGAGACCGTCGTTGCTATTATAATCCCGATTTAATCTGATTTTGGCCTTTTCCGTTAACCTAGTTTTTAATACATAATGAGTTAAAGTTTTCTTACCGTTTTCGTCTAATAGTGAATCGTACAACTTAATCGAGTCAATCAGCAGCTTTGTGACATCTTGTTTGTCGTTCATTACAGGCAACAAACTTGCAGCGGTTTTTAAATCAAAATTTTCCGCCATTGTTTCTATAAAATTTGTATCCTTATCTGTAATACATAATCTAGATCCTAAAATATTATCTATTTCATTTAAATATTGGTATACATGTTTGACGCACTCTTTTGTGTCGTCGATTTCTTTTTGACTATGAACTCCTTTATTAAATAATTCCCTAAGTTTTACAATATTTGTCTTTATAATTATTGAATACTTAGAATTACTTATGTCTATGTTCTTACGTCTATCTAGATTGTCTTTTCTTAAATTTCTAGTAAATACCTGCACTAGTTTTCGGAATTGTTCTGGGACTGGCATTAGCTCGTAATTTGTCTTGGCTTCTGCTTATTTCTTATCTTATTGTTCTGTTGACGGCCGTCTTGCATTTTTGGTTTGTGAAGGATAGTCTGGCGGCACAGCAGCGACTTACAAAGATTGTGATTATCCATTTGTTCCTTTCTTCTTTGTTCGTGCTTTTATTTCCTATTGTTTGGTGGTTCGTTTCATCTTCCCATTTTTATATGCCTTAGATGGACTGGCATTGGATCGCCATGTGATAAGCCTGGTCCTAGGGCTTACATCTACTCGATCGTCATCTCGATTGTCTCTCTTGAATCGGATCGAGATAGGGAATTTAATTGAAACACATCACGTTAACTAACTATATTGTTGCGTTTTCGGGTTCGCAATAAACAACTCGTGCAATTTATTTATTTAAAACAGTCTGTATATTCACACACGTAAAATTAATTACAATATAAAAATATAAAACTAATGTATCGCACTTAAAACTACTACGAATAAATTAACACAGGTATTTATTTCTATTACTAATATTTATGTCCGTATATTTATGTAACACTATACCGTATTTATATCACTTCTATTTATATAACACCGCACCACTATATTTATTTTGTACTACTTATATTTATGTTTACTCTTCGACTACCACTCAAGGAACTATTTATTTATGTTTATTTATGTATCTTCACTGTTCTGCACGAGACTATTGAATCTCTTATTCCGGAATGAATCATCCATCGGTTCAACTGCTTTTATATCTGTAGATAAAAGTTCGAGAATATACGGACACAGTATGGATTTTTCTCCACATGCCGGGAAATATTCGAGAGACCGTCGCTTCGCAGTGGATATGTGATATGATTTACGGTTTGTAAACTAGAGCGTTTTTTAGCCATTGCACGGAGGCACGCTCTCTCTTTTTTGTGTACATATTTCGTTTCAATATTGTATGTTCATGTATGTTCGAATAGTAGCAAATACATAATCTGAACGTTAATGGATAATAATCGTGAATGTGAATCTGAATGTGAATGTCCTTAAAACTAATTTACACTTGTATATATAACTTATTTCTATATTAACCTACTTAAACTATTTACGTCATGTCGGTGCATCGACATCTTGTATTCCCATATATGGGCATTGGAAGAAATGTTTACGCGTGCATATGTGTATGCTCGGCAATAATTTTTGCCTTGAGTATTGCGTTAATGCTGTTTTGTTAAAATATATTAAATGTACTTAATGTACGGGGTCTAGCCAATTAGTGGGTTATTACAACTCAAGTAGGGGATAATAAAACTATAGAGTGGTAGTTTTACATCTAGACTTTATATATATAATATTTACAGTTTGGCAGTGATGATAAATATTTGATTTATGTACATATATTATTGAAGAATTAACATCCTTCCAGGAACCTTAGTGGAATATCATCGAATGTGAATTGATCCAATTACTAAAAAAATGAGGTGTGGCCACCACACGACTTTCTTATACGTATGAGCGTTTCAAATTCTAGAATTTTAAGAATTTTTTTTACAAAAATTATTCAAAATTCTATTCTAAGTACTTCTATTCTCTTAATAAATCTCTATAGAATGCATACTTTGCAAGATATTATCAAAAAAGTGCTACTCGCTAAGAGTAAAAGTGCTACTTCCGGTCCGAATTTTGAAATTTCATATATACAAAAAAAATAGCAAATCCAGTTTTAAATACTTTTATACTCTTGATAAATATATATAGAATGCATAACTTACGACATATTTGCAAAAAATCGCTATTCGATAAGAGTAAAAGTGGCACTTCCGGTCAGAATTTTGAAATTTTCTTTATACAAAAGATATTGAAAATTATGTTTTAAATACTTATATACCCGTAACGTACCTGTCTAAAGAGCATGATTTGCGAAATATTCGCAAAAAACCGATTTTCGATAAGAGTAAAAGACCTACTTCCGGTAGGAATTTCGAAAAACTTTTTAAATAAAATTGTTCTCAATTTTAATTTTAAGTACATATGAATTCTTTATAAATTTGTATAAACTTAGTATTTGACGAAATATTGGCAAAATTCGATTTTTATACTGAAGTAAACTGCTACTTCCGGTTTACCGATTTTACTGAAAAACTAATCAGATCTCAAGAGGGAGATTATACACGTAAATACAAAATTTGGAATTGATATCTCCAGCGGTTTGAGCGCTATCGTGGTCACAGACAGACAGACACACAGACAGACAGACAGACAGGCACACACACACACACAGAGAGAGACATTTTTTAAAAACCACTTTTTTGGTATCAGGGGACCTCAAAACGTGGACATCTGCAAAAATCTCGAGGTCGAAAATTTTCATCATCACAATACTTCCTTATACTACGTATAAGAAAGTAAAAGGAACCAACCATAAATAACCTACAAATATTTCAATCATAATATGTAGTTTAATTATTAAATAAGTTAATTCATTAAAGCAAATAGCTGAACATGAATAATGATGAATTCTTGGAACCAAACTACCACTCATTTAGTACCTGTTATAAATTAAAAAAATGAGGTGTGGCCACCACACGACTTTCTTATACGTATGAAAGTGTTACTTCCGGTCCGAATTTTGAAATTTCATTTATACAAAAAATATTCGAAATCCAACTCTAAATACTTTTGTACTCTTCATAAATATATATAGAATGCATAATTTACGACATATTTGCAAAAAATCGCTATTCGATAAGAGTAAAAGTGGTACTTCCGGTCTGAATTTTGAAATTTCTTTTATACAAAAGATATTTAAAAGTATGTTCTAAATACGTTTATACTCGTAATGTACCTGCCTAGAAAGCATGACTTGCGAGATATTCGCAAAAAACTGATTTTCGATAAGAGTAAAAGACCTACTTCCGGCAGGAATTTCGAAAAACTTTATTAAAACAATTTTTCTCAAATTTAATTTTGAGTACATTTGAATTCTTTATAAATTTGTGCTACCCTCTTGTATTTAAATTACAAATGGCCAAGGCCCTAAACAAAATCGGTACCCAAATTCCAAGAAGGTAGTAAGTTAGACACCACCACGGTAATTAACCTTCTATTCAAATTTTAGAAGGACGCTTGTCTATTAATTAATCACCAACTTATAACACTCAGTCTTACCTCTTACTTCCCCAAGGGTCGATGTTAAATATGGGAGTCAGCACTGCCTCCAGCTACAGTCAGAGAAGGGCGAGTTCGAACACCGTACTAAGTCGAAGGTTAAGTTGTCAGGGCGCCTATCCGTAAAAATATGCTAAGCCCAACAGATATTCAGACCCCGGACCAGATCCAATGTAAAACTCCCCAGGTGATAAGAAAATAAGACCAACACACGCTCATTCAAACTTAACAAACAGTTTATTGAAATTTAATCACAGATCTCAACAGCGCATTCCCATTACTGTACATATCCGGCTATATTATATAATCTTTGATTTTCAAGAGATATATAGAACAAAGGAAAAAAAACAGTGAAAAGTAAATCACAAGCGCAACTCAGTTGCCAGTATTAAATTCTGAAGGATTAATTAAAATTTAAATGGTCACCCAAGGTGATCCACAACTCAAAATTATCTATGACGTACAATTACATAATTTAAGAAATTCGAAATGGTGAACACAAGAAACAATCTTAAAATTAAAATTAATTAACCAACAATATTCTTACAAGCATACAGTTATAAGGCAACTTGCCGGAAGTCCCTCCAAAGTCGAACAGTTTGATCGTGATTTGCAACACGTCAACACAAAAATAAAACACTCTGTACACCAGAGGCAACCGACAATCTATTCGACATCAGAGTGCAGACTCTAAGTTATAAGTATCTAATTCTATTAAAAAAATTAGCGCTAGTTAACTATGCTTTACATAAGGAAAAGTGATTCGATTAAATTCAAAAATTTCTTACGAGATTGTACCAAAAATAAATTATAATGGTTGACTAAATGCACTAAATAACAACTAAGAAGTTACACAAGACAGATGTGAGGCTACACTGCCCATACACATCCAAAATTTAGTTCAAATTCTGAGTCCAAAAATAAAAAGGCTACGTAACGTCTCCAAAAATGTCAAAGTAACCTCCAAATTGAGGTCACTATAATTAATAAAACTACGTTAATTTAATTAATTCAAAACATAAGGCTCATATGCCACAAGAAGTTAAAATAGGAAATTACGATGACTTATTTAATTAGCTAGGCCGGAAAATTGAAATTTACTGTTCAAAGTACACGATATTGACATAAATTTTACCAAAACTGTTTAGTCAATAAACTCTACACTCTGGATAATATCAGAGAAATTTACACAGACACAGTACCTTAAAGAAAGTCACATCCACAGCTACTAAACATGATACCTTCTACGGATCCACACGTTACAAGAAATCTGCTCGCCTATCTTCGGCTAACGACATCTCAAGAAAATAGCGTATGAAGGCTACAGAATTCCAATAATCTGTACCTTAAATATGTCTTCACCGCAAGATCCAGCAATAAATTTCCTGGCACCGTAAGATTACCATAGCACGTGGTTCTTAAATCTTAACCACAACAAAAGTGCTCAAATGAGGTCTAGGCCATGCACCACACTAACCGCTATATTTGAAGATAGAAACAACACAAATTAAAATCGATTAGACACGTGGAAAAAAATACTTACAGCAATTAAACAATTCCTAGCTAAGAAGAAAATATCCTCGCAAGATTCAATCAAAACGCCAAAATCCAATAATAACACTTGAGAAGTACTATAACATCCGCTTTTGTAAGCGATTACAGACGATAAACCTCCAAACTCTCCAACATTCTCAAGTAAAGCTAAGGAAATTGCTTCTGCTCTTGTGGTATTTAACCCTTCCTCGACGACCGTTAAAGTGCAAGAGAAAGACTCTAACATGTCAAAGCCCGACCATCAAACGGAACACGACAATTGCTCTAAAAGACCGAACGACCCAATCTGATATTTTAAACGTACGACAAAATGCAGGTTCAAATGACCATAGAAAAATGGAAAATAATTATAAATAATTTGTTACATAACTCTAGGCCCAAAAGAAGCACTAAAACTAAATTAGCAACAAATAAAGAAAACAAATTTATTAAATAAAACAACGTACGCCATCTACCCGTCAATGCATGTATACGCCACACACACCTGCGATAAGGAATCTTAAGCAAATCTACACCAGATGGCAGTAGTAGTAGGAAGATGACATAAATTTAATCCAAAATAAATTACGTATTCCACGACAACCTAAAATAATCCATTAAAGGATAAAATACAACAAAAAAAAATTGTAACAAATTCCTCCCTCACCCCAAAAGGTTATTTACTTGTAAATTACCGTTAAGCCAAGAGTTATGAAACCAGGAATTGGACTGTGCGTAACACAACATATAAACATACGATACAATAGAACCAAGTAAAAGTCGACAACGACTAGGCAAAAAGGAAAGACGAGAGTGCGCGACCATGTCCGACAGCAAACGCAGCATCACCAAACGCTTGACCAAAACCACCACGCGGTCCTTCGGCATTCAGCCGGTACGGGAATTAACGAGGAATAAAAATAAAAAACATGGGTGTCGAGATTCTGCACAGACGCGCCCCGAGACCTGACCAACCGACAGCCCAGTACCACTGATAGCATCAAAAAGGAAATGGAGTAGACGGGTTAAGTAACGGTGTGCCCGGCCGGCGGTGATCCTTACGACGGTCGAAGGCACAGGAATTAGGAAGAGATACTACCAATAGACCAAGATGCGGGAAAGGCAACCCCCGAAACGACACTCTGCAGATACGCGACGGTAAAAGAGAACTTTGGGTGAGGCCCTCGGTATCTCAAAACAAACAAAAATAAAAGGTGAACTAAAAATGGGTTTATTACTACAGATACGGGATACAAAGCGGAATAAGGAGAGGTATTTAAAGATAGGGTACAGCACAGAATGGTGAAACTACTAAAAGACACGGACGGCACGTCCACGCGACAAACGTACATTCCGGAAACACAACAACTGAAGATCGCCAACAAAATAGACATAGCAAAAAGGAGTTTAAAGTCTGGACCGGCGTTGTCCCGACTGAAACGCTGAAGGCGAGCGATTAAGCCATAAGGCGAAAGTCAATATCAAATCCTGGAGGTAACATTTTGACAATAACAATAGCAAAAAGAAAGTCGCCAGGACACGACCCTTGGAAGGCTGAGAACTATCAAATAAAGACCGTTCTTCTTTATACCTTCGCAAATAAACGTCTAATGAGAACGAAAAAGTCAGTACGACACATACAACACGATAAAATAACTATCAAATGCAAATTCTAGACCATACGATACGTAACATAATCCCAAAATGGTAAAGGTTCTAGAACTGCTATACGGTACGGAAGTCATAAAATCGTTAATACTTAATCGTAAGCGATACGAAAGTCATATTCGGTACGGAACGTCAAAATCTGTACGGCAGAGTCGAGATCGGTACAAAAGTCAAAATCGGTACGAAAATTACATAACTTATAAAAGTTACACGGAAGTCGAAAATAACTTAACTAACGTAAGTTATACGGTACTCAAAAGTAACATACAGAGTTACACGAAATTAATCCACCCAATTCAATCGTCGCTGTGTGGGCTATCGACAAAACATAGGGAGAACATCCCAGATCAGAACACGCAAGGAAATACGTCGAACCCACGACAACTAAAATTGAAGATGTTAAACGAAACGGGGGGAAAACAGAAAATTTTTGGGACGCCTTTTACGCCCAGGCATTAAACCCACAGGTATATTCTTAAGGCCTACCTGCAAACCAAGACTTGCAAAGTTCAATCATCGTTAGGTTGTGCTTTAAGATGTTCAACACTCCATGTACCCGGAAGTACATCTCCATCACAATTCTTAAGTTCATAAGAGTTATTAGATATACGGCGATGAATCATGAAAGGACCAATATACTTATCTGCTAACTTCGCAGAATAAAATTTCGCAGCGTCGGACAAAACAAAGTTCTTACGCCAAACCAGCTGATTAGGCAGGAAGGAAACAGGACGATGTCTAAGATCGTAACGAACTTTAGACTTCTCATATGCTTTCTGTAGACGGTTCTTAATGTCACTATAGAGTCTCAAAAAATTAGAAGATCGACACATAAAATCTTCCGGATTTCTTTGACACGTTTCGACGGCATTTTCGTCATCCACAGGTGTATGGAAGTTACGTTCACCAGTAAGATACATTTCTCTGCCAAAGTTTACGAAATAAGGAGTATGACCAAGAACCTCATGTTTTGCAGTGCGAATGGCACAAGATATTTTCGGAAGGAATAGGTCCCAGTCACGATGATTATCGGACACATACGATACCAACATAGTCGTAATAACACGATTAATACGTTCAACGGGATTTGCTTGAGGATGATAGTACGACGTATACGAAGGACTAACCTTGTACTTCTCTAAAAATTGACGATATTCCCTAGAACGAAACTGAACACCATTATCGCTAATAACCTTACGAGGAGTTCCAAAAAGTAAAAATACATGATTTTCCAAAAATTCTACGATCTTGTTAGTCGAGGCTTTCCGCAAAGCACACGTTAAAACAAACTTACTGAAACAGTCAGATACGACAAGAATATAACTAAAACCACGTTTGGTTCTCGGTAACGGACCTACAATATCCACACTCAATACGTCCCAAGGTCTGTCAATGAGAGAGTGACCTCCCATACGACCAGCAGGTTTACGTTGCTCAGGTTTAGTTCTGATGCAAGTAGGACATCGACGTACATAACGGATTACATCATGAACCATTCCAGGCCAGAAATATTTTTGGTAAAGACGATGAAGAGTTTTGAAGATACCTAGATGACCAGAAGTTGGTACATCATGGCAGGACGAAATGATCTCAGAACGACGTTCTTTAGGAACTACTATTTTCCAATCCTCATCCTCATTGTCAAAATATTTGTTAGAAGGACGTACAAATTTACAAAGTTGACCATTAGCTATCTGGAATGTAGGATATTTCTCCGGATTCGTTTTGACTGCTCTAAGTAGTCTGTGATACCACTTATCTGTTGATATGACGGGAATCGAAATAGAATCGACGACAGGAACCGATCGAGAGAGAGCATCAGGTACGACATGATCCTTACCTTTACGATGAATTATGTCGAAATCATATTGCTGCAGACGTACAGCCCATCGCGCAAGTCGACCACTAGGAGATTGTAACTTATTTAACCAACATAAAGAATAATGGTCCGTAATGACGCGGAAGTGCGAACCCTCTATGTATGGACGCAACTTCTCAATCGACCACAAAACTGCTAAGCACTCTTTCTCGGTAGTCGAAAAGTTCCTTTCCGCACCATTAAGCGAACGACTAAGATAGCAAATTACTTTTTCCTCGTTATCGATATTTTGAGTTAAAACAGCACCCAATCCAAAATTAGAGGCGTCAGTTTGTATAGTGAACTCTTTGCTAAAGTCAGGACAAGACAAAATAGGAGCTGAGATTAAATGTTGACGGATTTTTGACCATGCCTCGTCACAGGACTGATCCCAACGGAAAGGTTGATTTTTACGTAACAAATTTGTTAAAGGACCCACAAGAGAAGAAAAATTTGGTATGAACCGACGATACCAAGAAGCCATACCAACAATACGTCTAACACCGGATACTGAAGTTGGTGTCGGAATTTCAAGAATGGCTTTAACTTTGTCAGGATCAACTAACAAACCCTGTTTATTAATTACGTAACCCAAATATATCAGCTCTTCACGGCAAAATAAACATTTCTCACGATTAAGAGTGAGACCCGCAGTCTCTATACGGGAAAGAACTTCACTTAAAATTTCCAAGTGTTTTTCGAAAGTGGACGTAACATGATAATATCATCCAAATAGACGAAAACATGCGGTTCAAATTCAGGACCTAAAACCTGATCAATGAAGCGCATCCAGACGGCAGGAGAATTTGAGAGACCAAAAGGCAAGCGACGACACTGGAACAATCCCCGATTAGGGACAGTAAAGGCGGTATAAGGTCGAGACGACTCCTCAATAGGGATTTGCCACTAGGCGGATTTAATGTCCAAGGAAGTCAAGAACTTAGCATCACGAAGTTTATCCAAGGTATTCGTTACATAAGGCAAAGGGTAGGCATCACGTTCCGTGACTTTATTGAGCTTCCTATAGTCAATGCAAAATCTATAGGTTTTATCTTTCTTCGGAACCAATAAAATAGGAGAAGACCAAGGACTATTAGACTTTTCAACAACACCCAGTGCTAACATATGATTCAACTCTTTATCGACGATTTTCTGCATAGCAGGAGAAATAGGGTAATATCTTTGTTTAATAGGCGGACCATTCACAACAATACGATGTTCCACTAAATTGGTACAACCTAATTCTTTGGTCGATTTCGAAAAATGATTGTTAATGAGTTGATCTAATTGTTGTTGCTGAACGTCAGAAAGGACATGTTCAATTCCTATCGTACTAATCGAAACAGGTTCAGACGAAAATACCCATTCACCACGTCGATGGTCAGGGACAATACCCATAATTTTCCAGAAATCCGTGCCCAAGATCAACGTATGCGGTAAAGAAGGGACAACCAAAATATCTATAACGTTAATTTGATCACGAAGACACACAGGCACTGAAATCTCACCCAAAGATCGACACTTCTGACCATTTGCTACAGTACATACCGTAATTTTTTACTTCAACGGAATATTCATGGAACGTAAAGTATTCCAACCAGGACCCCCTAAGATAGTGCGTGAGGCGCCAGAGTCAAGAAGACCTAAGAATGACCGATTAAAGATTGACACATTTAAATAAGGACGTTCATCACCACGAGCGTTCGCGAGAATAAAATCTATCTGATACTTATGTCTACTATTCGTCGAATTATCAAAACGACGTCCCAAACGACGACTTAGGACGTCCGACGAGCGTTTCCCGAACATGAAGGACAAGACGGAACAGTCACATTTGGTTTACCACAACGGAAGCAATGTCTCTTACGAGGTCGTGAGCATTGACCCGAACGATGACCCACAACTCCACAATTCCAACACTTGAAAGGAAAAGAAGTCTTAGAAGTACCAGCCTCCATAGCATTACATTTCACAGGAACCTTAGGTGCCGACACACAAGCAAGGTCTGGCTCAAGTGATTTGCCACGAGTAGGAGGAGGAACATAAGCTTCGACTGAAATTCTGCGAGCTTCAAGTTGTTTACCGCATTTTAAGAGTTGGACGATAGACGTGATTTCAACTAAACCAAACTGTGTCTGATAAAATGGCAAAAGATTTTTCAGCATAATTTTAAGCTGAGTAGCTTCAGGAACATTAGTACATAGACGTGAGAATAAATTTTTCATCACGGAAACATAAATGCCAATCGACTCAAGAGAACCCTGAGTTCGATGCTTAATCTCGTCAAATAATCGATCATAATCGGGAGCCAAAAATTCAGTCCTCAACCCATCCAATACATCAGACCAATTAAAGAAGGAATCTTTATTAGCACGATACCAAATCAAGGCATCTCCCGTAAAAATATCTATAACGGAATTGAATAAAATTTCGTCAGTTGAATGACGCGCGATCTTAAGTTCGTTCACACGTTCTATAAAAGCATTCACAGACATTTCGCGAGGGTTTCCCGAAAATTTAAGTCCCCACGTCGCGACAGGAACAGGTCTCAAAGGCGATACCGGATTGGCTATAATAGGTTCGGATTCCCCATCACTAGATGACTCTTCAGACTCGAAATTTACTAACGGTCCTCCGGTAGTTAAATCTAAAATTGTGCTCTGTCCAACCATAGTGCTTTTGCGAGCCGCTCTAGCCTTAACGGTTAATTGCACGCCCAAAGTACAAATTTGAGACACAAGTTGTGCACGTTGTTCAATTTCCGTATCCGTTGTTGGTTTACTACGTTGCGCACGACCGAAAGCACAAGCCAAAGAAGTTGACAACTTCTTGTACGCCGATGAAGTCCGCGTATCCGAAAAAGTAGCCAAGGTTGTCGTAATAACATCAATTTTTGCCTTAAGGGCGTCAGCGTCTTGAGTGAACGTAAACGGATACACAGGTACTAAAGTTTCAGGATTCTTACAAAAACGTTGCATAACTCTTAAGGAACGACGCAACTCTTCGACCGTACCCCCACTCGTTGAACCGTATCTCGCTAACTCGTACTCTAACTCATCTTTATTCAGTCTGTTAATTTCTATCTTAAGATCCATTATAACGTAATCGAAATTCAAAATTCTACAATGAATACCCGGTAAGTGAACACTCCGCTATAAATTCCTTCCCACAATTTAAATACAATGTGGCAACGTTATTGAATTTAATTTAAGACGTCAAAGATTCAATCTTAAACTGACTGACACAAATCAAAATACTTCCACTTCTATACGTGAACACTATGCATACACACTAATATACCAGTGTCCCACACAGTACTCCTATTATCCAAAATACTTGCAACACCCGAAATAATTATACTGAGGGAAAATCAAAAATCAGTATAAGATAATCAAAAATTCTTGGAGAACAATACGATACTATACAATATACGGAAATGAATTGCTTACGGAAAAGAAATTATTCCCCAAGAAATATCAAAAGGCCGAAAATTTTCCTAAGTCCAATCGGTACTAATAAAACATCAAACATACATCATCACACATACAACGTAAGACGTAACTGTGATATAAGCTGGGATATACTTTACTTTTACTCGAAACAAAAAAAATATGACAAGGTCTCCAATGCTAAAATTAACTAATTCCTGAAAATGCCTCAAAAGTTTATGAAATTCCCAAAATCCCAAGAATTTTGGATTTATTAAAAAACTAATTTTTTTTCCCCCTTCAAAAAGGCCTCACAACGTTGGCCGCTAAAACCCTTTGTTATTTTTTTTAAAAACGAAATTCTTTTCTAGGCCACACGTTGGCGCGCCAAAAACCTTGCTACCCTCTTGTATTTAAATTACAAATGGCCAAGGCCCTAAACAAAATCGGTACCCAAATTCCAAGAAGGTAGTAAGTTAGACACCACCACGGTAATTAACCTTCTATTCAAATTTTAGAAGGACGCTTGTCTATTAATTAATCACCAACTTATAACACTCAGTCTTACCTCTTACTTCCCCAAGGGTCGATGTTAAATATGGGAGTCAGCACTGCCTTCAGCTACAGTCAGAGAAGGGCGAGTTCGAACACCGTACTAAGTCGAAGGTTAAGTTGTCAGGGTGCCTATCCGTAAAAATATGCTAAGCCCAACAGATATTCAGACCCCGGACCAGATCCAATGTAAAACTCCCCAGGTGATAAGAAAATAAGACCAACACACGCTCATTCAAACTTAACAAACAGTTTATTGAAATTTAATCACAGATCTCAACAGCGCATTCCCATTACTGTACATATCCGGCTATATTATATAATCTTTGATTTTCAAGAGATATATAGAACAAAGGAAAAAAAAAACAGTGAAAAGTAAATCACAAGCGCAACTCAGTTGCCAGTATTAAATTCTGAAGGATTAATTAAAATTTAAATGGTCACCCAAGGTGATCCACAACTCAAAATTATCCATGACGTACAATTACATAATTTAAGAAATTCGAAATGGTGAACACAAGAAACAATCTTAAAATTAAAATTAATTAACCAACAATATTCTTACAAGCATACAGTTATAAGGCAACTTGCCGGAAGTCCCTCCAAAGTCGAACAGTTTGATCGTGATTTACAACACGTCAACACAAAAATAAAACACTCTGTATACCAGAGGCAACCGACAATCTATTCGACATCAGAGTGCAGACTCTAAGTTATAAGTATCTAATTCTATTAAAAAAATTAGCGCTAGTTAACTATGCTTTACATAAGGAAAAGTGATTCGATTAAATTCAAAAATTTCTTACGAGATTGTACCAAAAATAAATTACAATGGTTGACTAAATGCACTAAATAACAACTAAGAAGTTACACAAGACAGATGTGAGACTACACTGCCCATACACATCCAAAATTTAGTTCAAATTCTGAGTCCAAAAATAAAAAGGCTACGTAACGTCTCCAAAAATGTCAAAGTAACCTCCAAATTGAGGTCACTATAATTAATAAAACTACGTTAATTTAATTAATTCAAAACATAAGGCTCATATGCCACAAGAAGTTAAAATAGGAAATTACGATGACTTATTTAATTAGCTAGGCCGGAAAATTGAAATTTACTGTTCAAAGTACACGATATTGACATAAATTTTACCAAAACTGTTTAGTCAATAAACTCTACACTCTGGATAATATCAGAGAAACTTACACAGACACAGTACCTTAAAGAAAGTCACATCCACAGCTACCAAACATGATACCTTCTACGGATCCACACGTTACAAGAAATCTGCTCGCCTATCTTCGGCTAACGACATCTCAAGAAAATAGCGTATGAAGGCTACAGAATTCCAATAATCTGTACCTTAAATATGTCTTCACCGCAAGATCCAGCAATAAATTTCCTGGCACCGTAAGATTACCATAGCACGTGGTTCTTAAATCTTAACCACAACAAAAGTGCTCAAATGAGGTCTAGGCCATGCACCACACTAACCGCTATATTTGAAGATAGAAACAACACAAATTAAAATCGATTAGACACATGGAAAAAAATACTTACAGCAATTAAACAATTCCTAGCTAAGAAGAAAATATCCTCGCAAGATTCAATCAAAACGCCAAAATCCAATAATAACACTTGAGAAGTACTATAACATCCGCTTTTGTAAGCGATTACAGACGATAAACCTCCAAACTCTCCAACATTCTCAAGTAAAGCTAAGGAAATTGCTTCTGCTCTTGTGGTATTTAACCCTTCCTCGACGACCGTTAAAGTGCAAGAGAAAGACTCTAACATGTCAAAGCCCGACCATCAAACGGAACACGACAATTGCTCTAAAAGACCGAACGACCCAATCTGATATTTTAAACGTACGACAAAATGCAGGTTCAAATGACCAGAGAAAAATGGAAAATAATTATAAATAATTTGTTACATAACTCTAGGCCCAAAAGAAGCACTAAAACTAAATTAGCAACAAATAAAGAAAAGAAATTTATTAAATAAAACAACGTACGCCATCTACCCGTCAATGCATGTATACGCCACACACACCTGCGATAAGGCAGAACGCGTGCAATAGGAATCTTAAGCAAATCTACACCAGATGGCAGTAGTAGTAGGAAGATGACATAAATTTAACCCTTAAAGGACGAAGTTTTTTTTTTCTTTTTAATCTTATTATTGACCTATTATTTTTTGTTAGTTTGTTATAATTGTGCAATATATTGCATAAAAACCCATTCAAATGGCATAAAAGAAGAAAAACAGCACGTTGCCATATGGCAACGCTAGTCCTCACTCATAGCTAAATATGACAAAATAGTAAAAAGCACAAAAACAATTTAGTTTTAATACGTAATATCAAAAAAATTACAAATTAGTATGAAAACTTATATTGCAAGCCAGACATAGTCCCACGTCACATTTTGTGCACATTGTTCTTATTATTGATTTACAATTTTCACCGGCACATCTTCTTTTCTTGTGGTCTGCTGTGTTCGTGAGCAGATGATTAGTTTGATCAAATCTAACATCATCAGAAACCCTACAAAATGATCTGCTCGATAAACTTGTGGATGGTCGTCCACCAGGTTTTGGGGGGCAACCAAATTTGTTCAGATAGGTTTTTACAATTTCTCGTCGAAATTCTAGTTGTGTTAGTTTATTGCCAGATTTCCTGTGTAATATCCAAGTGTTTTGATTGGTTACATCAATTAACCAGGTGAATAAGCACCACCACCACTTTTTCCCGCGTAAACCAATTCTGTATCTTGATATGTTTTCATCCATCAAGTCAGTGCCTCCCATCGCAGCATTATATTCTCCTATAACATATGGCCTTTGGATTTGAATATTTTTCTTCTGCGTTTGAGAATAGCGCTGAACCTGTCCAATAGGAGAAACTCCATCAGAAGTTGAGGCAACGGTTACAACATTATTATCGGCCCACCTGACCAAAATAATACCATTGGTTTTGTCAATAGTGGATTCATATGTTCCCCTTTCCTTCTTTTTCATCAGTGCTTTTGACGATAAAGGACAAGTTTTTGGTATCCGATTATCGCGAATGGTTCCTGTACCATAATAACCTAAACTTCTTAGGTGGCTAAGCAAAGTGAAACTGGTGAAAAGATTATCAAAATATAAATAATACGGCAATTTTTTCTTGGCTTCAGGCAATTCATTTAGCATTGTAATAAAGGGTGCTGCCGCTTTTCCAACTGTTAATTGATAATTCTGATTGGCCTTAGGATGATTCCCCTGATAAATCGTAAAATTGACGAGGTATCCGCTTTTTGTGTTGACACTCCATACCTTGTACCCAAACCTTATGGGTTTGCCCCTTATAAATTGTTTACAAGAGTGCCTGCCAAAATACTTTACCATGGATTCATCGTAATTTAGTTCTTTTTCAGGTTCAAAGTGCTGAAGGAACTTTTTTTGTAGCTTGTCAATCAGTGGTTGCAACTTTGCTAGTTTGTCAGACTGGGCAAGATTACTATTGTCAGCACAGTGAAGATAGCGACAAATGGTTATAAAACGATCTCTTCTCATAGCGCCAATAACCAATTTATTTCCCATATCTCCATCAGTGTCCCAGTAAAATTTTTTACCCGGAAGAGTGTTATATCCCGACAAAATCAAAATTCCGAGGAAACATTTCATTTCTTCGTAGGTGATTTTCGGATTAGGACAATTTTTAAAGTGAGCATATTTTGTTGACTCAGAAACCAAAAAAGATACGATGTCATAATCTAAAAATAACTCCAACATTTCAACAGGGGTAAGGCTTTTGAAGCGTTCATAATCCGGCTTGGTAAAATTTTTCTGTTTTCTTTCAAGATCCCCGTTCATCCACTCAATCGCTGAATTATCTATTTTTTCCAGCACCGCTACACCATTTCTTGCATTCTCACCAGTATCCTCCTCTACAGCAATCTCACCAGTATCCTCCTCTACAGCATTCTCACCAGTATCCTCCTCTACAGATTCGGATAAACTCTCTTGATATGTGTTTGACAAATCTTCTGCCTCATTATGATGAAATTGTATTTCAGCCCCAGCACTCAGTTGTCTTCTGGACAAATTGTCAACTAATCCTCCTCCATCTTCATCGGCAGAATCCTCATCTGTAAGTTCGTCAAAATCGGGTGGTTCGATATATATGTTTTCAATATCTAAATCCTCAGAATAGGCCATTTGTATTGCCTCTTCTAGTGTTAAACCTCCACTGTAACAATTTGTATTTTATATAAAAATGTTACATTCGTAGGGACTGGCGTTGCCAAATGGCAACACCAAAGTTTGATAGGGTGTGCAGAAATAGTTTTTGTATTTGTGGTTATAAATATAAAAGTAACACATTTTGGATACATTTACGAATCTAACATAAACATTTCAGGCGTTATAAATGGTATTTGTTAAAGTTATAAATACTTACACCAGCTTGAGATCCATTTTCCAACCAACAAGTTACACGTGCGTACTATTTAGGTTATAGTTACTATATGAAGAGCTTTACAGCAACTTTGGCAAGACAGTACACGAACAGTGGGTTTATTTACGCGCTAGTAGTGACATCTACCCAACATCATTGAAAATTAATTCTACAGATTCCTCTCTCACCAACACTTTTTACGTTGCCATATGGCAACGCCAGTCCTTTATGGGTTAATCCAAAATAAATTACGTATTCCACGACAACCTAAAATAATCCATTAAAGGATAAAATACAACAAAAAAAAATTGTAACATTTGTTTAAACTTAGTAATTGACAAAATATTTGCAAAATTCGATTTTTTCACTGAAGTAAACTACTACTTCCGGTCTGCCGATTTTGCTCAAAATCTAATCAGTTCTCAAGAGGGAGATTATATTCGTAAATACAAAATTTGGAATTGATATCTACAGCGGTTTGACCGCTATCGTGGTCACACACACACAGAGACACACAGACATTTTTTAAAAACCACTTTTTTGGTATCAGGGGACCTCAAAACGTGGACATCTGCAAAAATCTCGAGGTCGAAAATTTTCATCATCACAATACTTCCTTATACTACGTATAAGAAAGTAAAATGAGGTGTGGCCACCACACAACTTTCTTATACGTATGAAAGTGTTACTTCCGGTCCGAATTTTGAAATTTCATTTATACAAAAAATATTCCAAATCCAACTCTAAATACTTTTGTACTCTTCATAAATATATATAGAATGCATAATTTACGACATATTTGCAAAAAATCGTTATTCGGTAAGAGTAAAAGTGGTACTTCCGGTCCGTTTGAAATTTTTTTTATACAAAAGATATTGGAAATTAAGTTCTAAATACTTATGAATTCTTTATAAATTAGTCTAAACTTAGTAATTGACGAAATATTTGCAAATTTTTTCACTGAAGTAAACTACGTACTTCCGGCCTGCCGATTTTGCTCAAAATCTAATCAGTTCTCAAGAGGGAGATTATATTCGTAAATACAAAATTTGGAATTGATATCTGTAGCGGTTTGACCGCTATCGTGGTCACAGACAGACACACACACACACAGAGACATTTTTTAAAAACCACTTTCTTGGTATCAGGGGACCTCAAAACGTCGACATCTGCAAAAATCTCGAGGTCGAAAATTTTCATCACCACATTATTTCCTTATACTACGTATAAGAAAGTAAAAAGTAATTAATAAAAACAGTTACACAATAAACAAGTAATGCACCAACACCAAAAACTTTAAATAAATATAAAATAAAAATGATAAATACTAGAAATTTTGAAATTATATATCAAATATATGTCTTTGCCGACGATCGCTTATCGACTAAAGAGAATAACAGATTCAATGACAAAGAAAGAAAGTGAGGTGTGGCCACCATACGACTTTCTTATAC
The DNA here is from genome assembly GCA_963170755.1 of Amphimallon solstitiale. Lineage (NCBI taxonomy): Eukaryota > Metazoa > Arthropoda > Insecta > Coleoptera > Scarabaeidae > Amphimallon > Amphimallon solstitiale. The sequence goes on along the minus strand of OY720677.1, from coordinate 86,291,920 downwards.
GAAAGTTTTCATCACCACAATATTTCCTTGTACTACGTATAAGAAAGTAAAAAGTAATAATAATTAATAAAAACAGTTACACAATAAACAAGTAATGCACCAACACCAAAAACTTTAAATAAATATAAAATAAAGATGATAAATACTAGCAATTTTGAAATTATATATCAAATATATGTCTTTGCAGGCGATCGCTTATCGACTAAAGAGAATAACAGATTCAATGACAAAGAAAGAAAGTGAGGTGTGGCCACCACACGACTTGTTACACAATAAACAAATAATGCACCAACACCAAAAACTTTAAATAAATATAAAATAAAAATGATAAATACTAGAAATTTTGAAATTATATATCAAATATATGTCTTTGCCGACGATCGCTTATCGACTAAAGAGAATAACAGATTCAATGACAAAGAAAGAATGTGAGGTGTGGCCACCACACGACTTTCTTATACGAAAATTTTCATCACACAATATTTTCTTATACTACGTATAAGAAAGTAAAAAGTAATTAATAAAAACAGTTACACAATAAACAAGTAATGCACCAACACCAAAAACTTTAAATAAATATAAAATAAAAATGATAAATACTAGAAATTTTGAAATTATATATCAAATATATGTCTTTGCAGGCGATCGCTTATCGACTAAAGAGAATAACAGATTCAATGACAAAGAAAGAAAGTGAGGTGTGGCCACCACACGACTTTCTTATACGAAAATTTTCATCACCACAATATTTCCTTGTACTACGTATAAGAAAGTAAAAAGTAATTAATAAAAACAGTTACACAATAAACAAATAATGCACCAACACCAAAAACTTTAAATAAATATAAAATAAAAATGATAAATACTAGAAATTTTGAAATTGTATATCAAATATATGTCTTTGCAGGCGATCGCTTATCGACTAAAGAGAATAACAGATTCAATGACAAAGAAAGAAAGTGAGGTGTGGCCACCACACGACTTTCTTATACGAAAATTTTCATCACCACAATATTTCCTTATACTACGTATAAGAAAGTAAAAAGTAATTAATAAAAACAGTTACACAATAAACAAGTAATGCACCAACACCAAAAACTTTAAATAAATATAAAATAAAGATGATAAATACTAGCAATTTTGAAATTATATATCAAATATATGTCTTTGCAGGCGATCGCTTATCGACTAAAGAGAATAACAGATTCAATGACAAAGAAAGAAAGTGAGGTGTGGCCACCACACGACTTGTTACACAATAAACAAATAATGCACCAACACCAAAAACTTTAAATAAATATAAAATAAAAATGATAAATACTAGAAATTTTGAAATTATATATCAAATATATGCCTTTGCAGGCGATCGCTTATCGACTAAAGAGAATAACAGATTCAATGACAAAGAAAGAAAGTGAGGTGTGGCCACCACACGACTTTCTTATACGAAAATTTTCATCACACAATATTTCCTTATACTACGTATAAGAAAGTAAAAAGTAATTAATAAAAGGCAGTGGCTCCGTGTCCGAGCTCGGACATGTAATTATTCTTACTAGATGTCCGACATCGGACATTTAATTTCAGTTGCTATATGTCCGAGGTTGGACACATATGAACGTTGATCCTAAACATCCGATGTGGGATACTGAAAAAGGTAGTTATACTGAATGTATAATCCGGTAGCCGAATTAATTGATAAGCAACACTTGCGAGCCTTAATTTTTTTATTTTGAAAATAAGTACTATAGAAAAACAATAAACAACACAATATAAATATGTACTCATAATTACATTTTGGTATTGCTAATGAGTACCTAAATACTAATCTTAAGTAAGTTCCTAAGTTCACTTAGTTTTAAACTTTCTTTTTGGAAGACCAATGGCTGTTGATAAATGTCCTTTTGGACGCCCCCTTCCTCTTTTTATTCGAAGAGGCATTTTTATGTTTGCTACTCTTTCTCTATCATCTTAATTGCTTACAATTTCTAAGTCATTTAAATCAATATTTGTAAGATTTGTTTCTGGATGCTCTGTTGTAAGTTTTTTTGTTTCTCCTTCGGTGTCGACGTTTTGAGGTAACACAATGTTTTCGTCATTTTCGAAGACTAAATTAAGAGTTTCATTTGTATTTAAATTATTATTATCTTCTTGATTTGTTTCACTTATTTCTTCTTCAACGACAATGTCTTGAGGGAGCAAATTGATTTCCTTATAGGAAGATATCGAAGCAATAACATTTTCAGACTGATCCATATTTAAAGAATTATCATACACTACGTTTTCGACAAGAATAATCTTCTTACCCAATTTCCAATAATTTGTTAAATCTTTGAGAATTTTTAATTTATTTTCAAATTCCAGAGTTCCTTCTTCCGATGCTACTTGTGCTAACTCTTGTATTGTATTTAGCGCCAAATTATACTTTTGATTCTGACTCAAAGTCGCTTTTCTTTGAAAAGTTGTAACACTTGACAGAGATGCATCAATTTCAACATTATTGGAATTATTATCCCTGGGATTTTCTACTTTATCTTGGAATAGATTATGGTGCGCAACATAATATTCTTTAGTCCACCTTTCTCCACAAAGTGACCTTTCGAATAACTCTGTGTTTTCAAAACTTCTAAATGCTAGTATATGGCAGCAAGGCAATTTCATTTGTTTTATGAATTTACAGTCACAACGATTGTTTGTTGTTGTGTAAGTGCGACTTAGGGAGTCACACACACTCACTAGGCCAGCGGCATCTTTTTTGATAACTACCTTCTTATAGCGTTTTCTAATTGTAACACTGGTGCACCACTGGTGCGAATTTTATGTTCTAATGGAAAATTCTGTACCAGTTTTCGTGTTCCATTGACAGTATCAGTGCAAATAAACTTGCACCAGTGCATATTTCTTTGCACGAGGTCTGAGAGGTCGTGGTGAATTCAGGGCAGTTAAAAGTGAGGTTATAATAGTAAATACAGACGTTTTAAAAAGCAACAAACAATAAATCATAACCTCACAAATTATAAAAATTTAATGTGTGCATCCAAAGGTAACATCGGTGAGAAAATGGAGGAAAAGAAAATTAAAACAGTAATGGAATTTTTATCATCATCATCTAGCGAAGATGATTTGTACGAAAATATACATGTGTGTATGAGGAAGAAAATACGAAAAGTTTCTGGATTTATAAATGTTATTAGGGAGTGGTCTGATATACAGGTATTATAACATATACATTACACATAGAAAGTTTATAATATAAGGATATTAATTTCAGTTCAAAAAGAATTTTAGAATAAGCCGGAATACCACCTATCAAATTATTAATAAGTACAAAGTGTCTCCATTTGGTGCAAAATTTAAAGATCATGGTGGCTTACACCATATTTCCCATGAAGTCGAAATACTTTCATTTATATGGTTTGCAGCGAACAAATCATGCTTACGAGATGTATCTCAGAGATTTGGTATAGGATTAAGTACCCTCTATAGGTGTATAGAGAAGGTAATGAATTTTGTAATCTCTATTGCACCACAAGTAATAAAATTTCCCAAATCTACTGAAGAAAAGGAAAAGCTGTCATTTGAATTTAAAAAATTGTCAGGCTTTCCCGGAGTTATTGGATGTGTTGATGGCACATCTATACATATTTCTACTCCTGCTCATAAATTAAAACACACTTATGTGAACAGGCATGACATACCTTCGATAACGTTACAGGGAATTTGCGATAATAATAAAAAATTTATAGACGTATTTACCGGCGCACCAGGAAAAGTTCATGATGCCAGGGTATGGAAATTATCTGATATAAGTAAAGAGATTAGTATTATATGTGAAAATCGCTTCCATATAATTGGAGACAATGCCTATCCTTTAAGAAAATGGTTATTAACACCCTATAAAGATTTTGGGAATATTAGCCTTCAAGAAAAAAGTTATAACAAAAAAATTTGTGCTACGAGAGTCATTATTGAAAATACTTTTGGACTTTTAAAAGGCCGCTTTAGACAACTTCTAAAAGTAGAAATGCACCATGTGAGTAGAGTACTTTGGACAGTTCTGGATCCACCCCCCCTCCACTCCCCAGGTCAAAGGTCGAGGGTCAACGGTCAAGAGTCAAGGGTCAAAGGTCAAGGGCTAAAGGTCAAGGGTCAAGGTCAAGGGTCAAAGGTTGAGGATCGAAGGTCAAGGGGTCAAAAGTCAAAGGCCAGGTGTCAAGGGTCAAAGGTCACCGGAGGTGGCGCCCTCTGATGGTCACTAACCCAACTAAGGTAGCGCCCTCTGACGGCCACTAACCCAGCTAAGGTGGCGCCCTCTGACGGTCACTAACCAAACTAAAAAAGGCGCTCTCATGATTACCAACTAAAATGGCGCTCTCTGATGGTCACTAACCAAACTAAAAATTGCATCTCTCATCATTACCAACCCAACTAAAATAGCGCTCTCTGACATTCACTAACCCAACTAATGTAGCGCCCTTCCAACCAAACTAATATGGCGACCTCTAACGGTCACTAACCAAACTAAATAGCCCAACTAATGTGGTGCCCTCTGACGATCATTTACCAAACTAGAAATTAAATAAAAGAACAAATAAAATTATTGATTTTTTATTTATAGATAGTCATATATACATATTTTTTAATATTATAAAATAAAATTATAACACATTGTCTTTATCAATCCAAGAATTGTGAGAATTATTGAAACCAAACCATTTTACATAAACTTTCCCACCCTTCCTACATAAAACTTTTTCAATCAGATAGGCATCTCCATGTTTAGTTTTCTGCAATTCATATTCATAAAAACCTCCTAATATTGGTTGTCCATTCATATCTTCCAACATATACGTTGTTGGATTAGTAACTTTAACAATCTTAAACAATTCACCACTCCAGTTGCTAACATAGCCTTTCGAAAAAACACCCTTAAATTTACTAATTCTAACGATATCTCCAATTTTAAATTTTCGTTTTCCAATTGTTTGTATATCATTGTAGACAGTAGAAAGCAGGAGCTTTTCATTTTTCTTGGTGACATCACAAGGTCGCATTTTAATGGTTCGATGTTTTGCTTTATTATAGGTATCAGTTACTGAAGATAAAATATCTATCCACTTATAGCTACCTTTCATAGTAAATTCCTTATATAATTTTCCCTTAAGTGTACGAATAACACGTTCAGCAATAGACGCTTTCATTGTACTATATGTCGAATAATGATTTATATTATATTGTTTCATGAGATTTTGAAATCGGGTATTATAAAACTCTTTACCATTGTCGGATTGTATATTTTTTGGCTGTCGAGTATCTTGAAGAATGTCTTCCATTGCATTACATACATCTAACCCGGTTTTAGATTTAAGTGGTCGAGTCCATAAGAACTTTGAGAAGCAGTCTATAACCACGAGTATATATCTATACCCGCCATTTTCCCGAGCATGCGGGATAAATTCGGCTAAATCAATCTGCCACAAATCATCAAAACCTCTAATAATGAAGCGACGTCTGGGGAAGAATCTTCGAGTGGGCTTGTGTAACTCATTAACTATATCACGCTTAATACTGCTCATTATTAATGACTGTAATCTAGTGTTTATATATGCGCGATTGTTTCATATAACAATGGTAATTAATTTTAAAAATTCATTCCTGACTGCATTATTTCAAGTCTTTGATTTTCTTTTCAAGGTTTTTTCTTATAGCTTCTAGTTTAGCATTGAGTTTAGCTTCAATTCTACTCTCAACATTTTTTTCCATTCGATACAGCTTTTGATTAGTTTCATCTTGTAGAGTATTTGCACTAACGTCGACAATCCCTTTGATTGTATCCAAGTTAACACCTTTATTTAAATTATTTTTCAATGCAAGTATTTCACCATCCAAATCCTTCTTAATTTTTTCAATCTTCTTACTAACTTCAGAATTTGTTGCATGGTTTTTTCTTAAAACATCAAATTTAGCATCAATCTTCTTCTCAACACTAGCTTGCATCTGGTTTAATTTCCCATTAATCGACTGTTGCACATTATTTACACTAACATTAACAATGCCTTTAAATATATCCAAATTAACAGTTTTATTTAAATTAGTTTTAAATGTGTTCAAGTTCTCATCCAATTCCTTCTTAATTTTATCAATCTTATCACTAACTTCCGCATTTGTTGCAAGGTTGCTTCTTAAATTGTCAAGTTCAACTTCTATTCTATTCTCAACAGCAGTTTGCATCTGATGTATGATATTGCTGACATCCTCACCTACTTTGGAGTTTGAGGTATCTATCTTTATTCGAATATCATTCACTACATGATCAATCCTTAGATCTATTACACCAAGTATTCTAGATAGGTGGCGCTTATTAACAGAATCTTGATCTTGTATAGGATCTGCTACACGACAAATGCGTTTACCGTCAATATCAACATCACCTTCTTCTGTTAATGGTAAAGATGGCTTTTGACGTTTAACGCTAGCTTTACTACTGCTAAGATATCTACCAAATTTGTCTACACTCATTACGATACTGATAAAAAAGGTTGAGAGTATTGAATATTTATTCAATTACCCCACATTCTTTAAGCTCTTCAACGATAGATGTAACCTCATTATGATGAATTTCATTACCAGAATCCTGAGAAGCTTTCAAAAGTTTAAGACGATCCACGAGCTCATTTATATCATCCCAATAGACATATTGATATGTTGCATTAGTGTTGGCAACTAACATGTCACCTATACGTCCGCCAGACCATGTTTCTGAACTCGAAAATCCAATTTTTTTAGCGAGAAGAGGTTTTATTATTTTTCCCCATTTGTACGCTCTAGTTCCTCTCAAATGATTTTTCAAATAGAATTGTTTGCGATGTACATTGGTTTCTTGTAAAATATCATAGTATTGTAATAGATCATTGTCATTATAGTTATTTGGTCTAGTTTTAAATATTAATTCATAGAGACCATATGAACCAGGAAATCGTTTATTATTGATTATTATATCATTTCCATCTAGATATAATGCATGAGCGCCCAATTTTAATCTATTTGTTTCAGGTTCAAACGTCACACCATACGTCGTATCATATACATTGCTTGTGTCTTCAAAAAAGCCCTGTACGAACTCTCTCGGCAATGGATTAAGATTTTTATAAGACGTGCTAGATGAGTGCGAATTATTTTCTAACAGTGAATTAGATTGTTGATCGAATGGATGCACTTCTGTCAGAGGTTCTTTCACAGCTTCATCATGTTAATGTTTTGATCGTACATTTGCATATCGGGTAGTGTAGAAGTTGACAATTTTTCATTATTTTTCATAGTGGTGGCAAACGTCATTAGCGGTTCTTTAATTGTCTGTGTTTCCTGTTTTATTGTTGTACTTAAACCTTTCAGATTCTCAGTAATTGGTTTAAACATTTTTTGAATTAAATAATCCTCATCTGAACGATTAAGTTTCAACTGCATATACTTATTTTTTATAACTTTACTTGCTTTAATAATATCCCGCTTCATTTTATCATAATTTATGTTTCTACTATTAACTGTTTGTCCCCGCATGATTATTAGTAGACAGACATATATTAAATGAATAATGCGAATACGTATAGTTCTTTATAAAGATTATCTAGATGTAAATGTTACTAACAGTGAGAAAATACACTCAAAAAATATACAAAAAATGTCACAACATCCCACAAACATATCATTACAATCATCATCAAGTAGTGAGGTGTCGGTGGTATTCATGATTTACTGAAGTCACCTATACGATTATACATCTATATATTAAATGATATCCATACAATAATTCACAAACATATATAGTGATCGAAACCTTTCCTGTAACGACCATTATGTATATCACTATCCTTATCTATCACCAAGAATCCATATTTATCTATCCAGCATTTACCACAAATCGATTTAAATTGCTCAAATGACATATCAACACCAACATGATCATTGTAAATATGTTGTAGATTTGTATTATCTTGCTTAAACAATACCAACAAATTTGCATTATCTCTAATTAGATGTTTAGGTATACGAGTATAAGTTTGACATAAGTAAAAGCTATCGACACCCTTATGCCTCCCCATACAAAAATATTTTCTAATATTGTTCTGTTTATCGCACGCTACATCGTCAAAAATTAAAACTGAATCTATCTCAGCTTCCGTAGGATCAATTATTTCATCATTTTCCTTACAAGGAAAATATTTAACATCTTTAACGTTGTTTAAAACATTTTCCAACAATTTATATTTTGGCTGATACAGAGACTTAGAATAAATGTAAATATTTTCGAACTTGAGACCATTTTCATCGAATAATAAGGATAGCATGAGATTTGTTTTACCACAGTTTGATGGACCGCAAAGTAGTGCTCTAATGGAATTCGGTAGTAGACTGCTATGTTTCCGAAATTTAGCATTTTCGTCTGTATACAAATCTAAATTGAGGATTTCAAGAGCATCCTTCTGCTTCACTAATCTCATGATGAATGAATTATATATAAATTGTCGGACGTTTACATAGTTAATTCATTTCAATGTTAACATTTAAAGAAGGTGGAGGTGTTGTGAACTCTCTAATCAACAAGTTACCTATAGAGCTTCACATACCAGGGGGGTATTCTTTCTGTGGACCTGGTACAAAGCTCCAAAAACGCTTAGCGCGAGGCGATCTCGGCATTAATCCATTGGATAGAGCTTGTCGGGAGCACGATATTGCATATTCGCAACATAAAGATTTAAAAGATAGACATAAAGCAGACCTGATACTTCAAGAAAAAGCTTGGAATCGTGTTAAGTCATCAGATGCAAGCGTGGGTGAAAAGACAGCCGCCTGGTTAGTAACTAATACAATGAAAGCTAAAAGAAAATTGGGCATGGGTCTAGGGAAGAAACCGCTTAAAAAGATATCGGGTGCTACTGTTAAGAAGACTCTTAAAAGATTCGGAAGCGATATTAAACAAGGTGCTAAATTATCATTGGAGGCAGCTAAGGTCGCTATCAGAGAAGCTGGAGGTCGAAAACGTATTAAAACTCCTAGAATAATACCCATACCGAAGGTGGGCGGTATATTGCCACTCATACCTATATTTGCTGGTCTAAGTGCTCTCGGCACATTAGCGGGTGGTGTAAGTGGGATAACACAAGCAGTACTCAAAGCTAAGACTGCTCGAAGACAATTACGGGAAGCTGAAAGACATAATAAAACTATGGAAACTATTGCATTAAAAGGTGAAGGTTTATATATGAAGCCATATAAGAAGGGTCTCGGTTTATACTTAAAACCATCAAAAAACTAATAAGTCGACTGCCTCAAAGAGCATTAACCGATCATGATATTTTGAAATATGCTAAATATATTCAACATTTTAGAGGTGTATTTATGTTAGATACTCTACCAAAATCACCCAACAAAAACGAAAGCGCAGTCGTTAATTTGGATAGTATTAAAGGACCTGGAACACATTGGGTCTGTTATAAGAAGAAAGGTTTTAATATATATTATTATGATTCGTTTGGCAATTGAATGCCTCCGCCGGAATTGATAGAATATTTCAATACAAAAAGTTCTAATAAAATAATGTATAATCATAAACGTTATCAACGTTTCAACACTATTAATTGTGGACACTTATGTTTAGAATTCCTACTAAATGATATATAATCATATATCTATATGCTAGTATATTAGTCATGTCGTACACTTTTACGTTGAAGGGCACAAAGTCTGTGCTTTCTGTTGATTATTATCCGCCTATTGATTTGAATCCTCGCTATGAATACGTTCTGGGTCTAATAGGATTCAATAGCTACAATTCGATTCCCAACATTGTTGAGGGCAGTAATAAATTTTATTATGATAATGATAAAGTTATTATAATTCCAACAGGATCTTATGAGATAAGTGATATTGCAGATTTCTTGATGAAAGCGATGCCTAAAGACACAATATCACTCAAACCAAACAATAATACAATAAAGTGTGAAATTAAAAGCAAATTTGAAATAAATTTTGAACCTAAAGACTCTATAGCAAACATGTTGGGCTTTAGTAGGAGACTATTACCAGCTAATCAAAATCATGAGTCTGATCTACCTGTTAACATTATAAAAGTTGCAACAATAAGAATTGAGTGTAATATCACAACATCAGCCTACTATGATAGTCGTCTATCTCACACGTTGTACGAATTTTCTCCGCAAGTAGAACCGGGGTATTTAATCAGTATCTCACCGGAACATATAATATATCTACCTATTAATTCTAAACGTATTGACAATATCACATTAACATTGCTCGATCAAGATGGTGATGCAGTAAACTTTCGTGGGGAACAGATCATTGTTAGATTAGAGCTGAAAAGACTTGCATAATGGGTATTTCATTTTATGATCGTTATATAACATCTACAATACCACGACAGAAGATCACTTCACAGTCTAACCTGAAACAGTTAACATCAGCTAATATAATATTTCTACAATCACTAGGCTTTCAAGTGAAAAATGGAGGAAAAGCTGTCCATATTCCAAGACGTGCAATTCGATGAAGTTATAACTAAGGATGAATATCACACATATTATCCGAGAACGCACAATTTCAATTTAAATGATGAAATTCGCATAAGTATTCAAAATCAAGATGTATATACACTACCTTCCGAGAGTTATATATACATTGAGGGGAAATTTAAACCTGATGATAATGGAATTGGTAAACCTGAATTAACAAATAATGCGTACGCTTTTTTGTTTGATCAGATTCGATATGAAATTAATGGTGTAGAAATCGATCGTTCAATGAAACCTGGTATTAGTTCTACGATGAAAGCATTAGTTTCCTATAATGAAGCTGAAAGTCGTATGTTGTCAATAGCTGGGTGGTGTCCCTTCGAACAACAGCCTACAGTTTCCAATAATAAGTTCAATGCATGTCTGCCGCTCAGTATGTATTTAGGTTTTTGTAATGATTACAAGAAGATTATTATTAATGTTAGCCAAGAATTAGTATTAATTAGAAGTAAAACAGATGAAAACTGCTATCAAAATAAGGCAGATGATGGAACAAAAAAGGCTACAATCGAGATTGAAAAGATTGAGTGGCGTGTACCACATATAAGTGTAAATGATGAGACACGTTTAAAGCTCTTAAACAACCTTAAAACCAATAAGCCGATATATTTAACTTTTCGCAAATGGGAATTATACGAACTTCCAGCTTTGCGTGCAACGAAAACTGATATTTGGCCTGTTAAAACTAGCACTAATCTAGAGAAACCACGATACGCTATTATAGCGTTTCAACAAAACAAGAAAGATAATTTTCAAAAAGATGCTTCTAGCTTTGATCATTCTTCAATCACAAACATTAAATTGCATTTAAATTCAGACTATTATCCCTATAGTAATATGAATATAGACATGAGCAAAAAGCTTTATGCCCCAGCATATCTTATGTATACAAAATTTCAATCTAGTTATTATGGGCAGATTCGTGGACCTCTTATGAGCTATAACAGATTTTACGAATCACCACTTTACGTAATAGACTGTTCAAAGCAAAATGAATCTTTGAAAACGTCTACTGTCGATATAAAATTAGAACTAGAGTGCCAGGAGACTTTTAGTGAGGACACTTCCTGTTTATTATTAATTTTACAAGATTGTATTGTTGAATATAGTGCATTAACAGGTACTGTTAAGAAAATTATATAACATTTAAAAATAAAGATCTATATTCATAATATCTGTTTAGCATACATCTATAAATTCAGGGTGAACATGTTAAAATCCCCTAACAAGTTTTCCTCATATATACTGATTATAAAATAAATTTACATTTAGTCACACTCAAGTTATCATGATGCAAAGAGATACAATTGATGATGGTGAGACGGTTTATCAGTGTACAGATGAAATCGATAGAAAATCGGATTGGTTCCGTTGTGCTCTGATAAGCAACGTTTTCGTATAAGAATTCGAAACCTAAATAAAATTTTAACCCAAGTTTTGATTGAAACACATAGAGATAAAATCTACAAACAGCGATTTGAATCGTTCGTCATCATCGATATAGAAGGATTTGCCATACCAAACTTCATACCGAAAGAAATGAGTATAAGCGATGGTCAGAGAAGTCTACATTTTTTATTTAAACCTGCCGTAAGTTTTCATCTATTACCAAGGAAACATCAAAGGACAGTGAGATGGCTAGAAAGAAATCATTTAAACTTGAATTATTCTCAGGGATATATAGAATTGAAAGAGATTACTCAGATATTAAAAAACATTTCTAGTTCTTACAATAAAATATATGTGAAGGGACATCAAAAATATGATTTTCTTAAGAAATATGTAAAATATATAGATATAGTAAATCTGGAATATTGTAAACAAAATGTACCGAATCTTGTTAAAACTATGTTTCCCTGTCTTAATAAAGATACTGAAAAATGCATGTGCACAGAATATAATGTTATGACTATTTATAAATATTTACAATCTAAATAAATATATGAAGATATATATAAATAAGTTGTTTTTATTTTTATTATTTAAGGTAATATAAATATACATATAAATCGTGAAAATATTTCATATCATGTTTTCTCCATATTACAAATTTTTTTCTAGCAATAATTTAAAATACTAATTAATACTTTCAAAGTTATTTCTGACGTCAGACTTAAAATACACTTTCTATCATTTACAAACACCTCAAGGTATCTAATTAACGCTGTGGAATTTTTTTTCCAATTATATATCAAGGTAATATACACATTATATGACGTCAACTTAAAAAAAAAATTCGCTTTCTAACTAGGCATTTACGATCACCTCAAGTTATATAATTAGAGCGATGGAATTTTTTCAAATATATCGAGGCAACATATATGAGTATTATACTAGTTCTGACATCAACTAAAAAATGCGCTTTCTAACTAGGTATTTACAAATATTTCCAATAATTTCTAATTAGAACATTCTATTTTGTTAAATTATTTCTAGTAATTATAGATATGAAACATTTAAGGAATGTTTCACTTATAACAAATTATACGCGAGAGCTTTCTAACACCATCATTTTAAAAATTCCACAATATATTTTCTATTTATTGAATCATATAGGTGAAAACGTCAACTAATTACGGTTTTCTATCATTAACTCTATTGATATATATTTGCAATAAAGAATACTTGATAGCATTCACCGTATACTAATCAAAGTGTGAACATCTCTTTGTTTGTGATACGTCTTTACATTTCGCTGTATACTAATCGAATTGTGAATATCTACTGTTTGTGTGTGATACTTCTTTACATTTATAATGTAAGTATATATTTTTAATTTGTTTCTCATAGAATGAGCTGCGCCATATGCGTTTTTTATTGTTTAAACATGTAAATTTGCATATAATTAAGTTGTTTATTTTTATATAACTCTTTAAATAAATTCTGAATAAGAGTATTTTTAGTTAAATATATGGGTATCATTAATGTATTAAAATATTATTTTTTATATATACAGGTCTATAATTAGTATTTTATATCAATTGATATACGAGGAGTTTTCAAAATAAATAGACAATTTCGATATATTAAAAATTATGTTTCAATAGCTTTTTATTGCATTAAATTTATTATATTAATTATTTTTAATTTGTTTCTCATAGAATGAGCTGCGCCATATGCGTTTTTTTATTGTTTAAACATGTAAATTTGCATATAATTAAGTTGTTTATTTTTATATAACTCTTTAAATAAATTCTGAATAAGAGTATTTTTAGTTAAATATATGGGTATCATTAATGTATTAAAATATTATTTTTTATATATACAGGTCTATAATTAGTATTTTATATCAATTGATATACGAGGAGTTTTCAAAATAAATAGACAATTTCGATATATTAAAAATTATGTTTCAATAGCTTTTTATTGCATTAAATTTATTATATTAATTATTTTTAATTTGTTTCTCATAGAATGAGCTGCGCCATATGCGTTTTTTATTGTTTAAACATGTAAATTTGCATATAATTAAGTTGTTTATTTTTATATAACTCTTTAAATAAATTCTGAATAATAGTATTTTTAGTTAAATATATGGGTATCATTAATGTATTAAAATATATTTTTTTTTTATATATACAGGTCTATAATTAGTATTTTATATCAATTGATATACGAGGAGTTTTCAAAATAAATAGGCAGTTTCGATATATTAAAAATTATGTTTCAATAGCTTTTTATTGCATTAAATTTATTATATTATTTTTAATTTGTTTCTAATAGAATGAACTGCATCATATGCAACAAATCATTCAGCCGGCGGGATAGCTTGAAACGACATATCAATACAGTCCACCGCGACTTTCATTGTGGTACTTGTGGTGAGGGTGTGGAGACATGTTAGCATGTTGCTGGACCGTCTAAGAAGAGGCCAGTCGAGATGCGCCTCAGGTAAGCTGTTGTGGGTTGAGTTTCCCTAATAATTTTCTGTATAGGGGGCATCTTCGCTCACAGCAGCATTTGAATAATAATACGCTTATGCTGCCGGATGGTGTGTTAGAAATTAATTCATCATTTAAAAACCGCGTCGCGAGTTATAGAATTCTAGGTGATGAGAGTGTTGATATCACAAATTTTTTGGCGAATTTGAAAATTAAAGTGTGCAGCCTGATTAACGATGCTCTGGCTAGGGCTGTATCGGGTATTAAGGTGCAGTTAGAGTTATTTGCTCATTATGCTAAAACTGTGGCTGATGAGGAAATAGCCGACTTAAAGTCCTTCAATACACGATACGTCATTGTCACCGAGTCTTCTGACTTGGAAGATATTTTTGATCAGGCTGCCGCCATCATAAAATCGAAATCGGAAGAGTTTTTGGAGAGAGGGAGCAATTGGACACTTAAGATGGTCTCACATTTAGAGGTTAACATTAACAGCTACCAACCTCTTGGGGGATCATCTTACTTGGAACTACCCCCCTCGATCCGAAACAAAAAAGCATGCATCAACATTCAGAACCGGGATGATGCCTGCATATGTTGGTCGATTGTAGCAGCACTCCACCCGGCAAACATAAATGTAGATAGAGTGGGTAGTTATCCTCATTACTCCGGCGTCCTAAATTTAGAAGGTATTAAATTCCCGGTTAAAGTTAAAGATATTTCAAAAATTGAGCAAATGAATAATTTCAGTATTAATGTTTACGGTTTATCTTTTAATGATGAAACAAAAAATCATGAGGTGGTGGGGCCGATTCATTTTACTAAAAATAGAAAAAATATTCATATAAATTTACTTTTAATTGAGGATGGAATAAAGGCTCATTATGTGTTAATTAAAAATCTGTCCAGACTAGTTTCATCTCAAATCAATAAACATGATGGTGAGGTATACATATGCGATGGGTGTTTGGTTTATTTCAGAACATCGGAAAAATTACATACACATCAACAACATGACTGTAATCACGTGTATACAGTACTACCCTCAACTGATGCGCGTAAAACGAAATTTGGTGATATGTTGCCACAAAATATTTTACGTTTTGATAGTCATCATAAGAAAATGTCCGTGCCTTTCGTTGTTTATGCCGATTTTGAAAGTATTCTCCAACCAATTCACACATGTAGCCGTGATCCAGCTAGTTCGTATACGAATAAAACATTCAAGCATATTCCTTATAGTTTTGCATATCAAATTGTGTGTTCGTTTGATGCAAAGTTAAATAAATTTGTCACGTATGCCGGTTTAGATTGCTCAACGGTGTTTGTCGAAAAATTGATGGAAGATGTTAAGCTAATCTATGAAAACTATTTAAAGACTATCGTGCCGATGAATACTTTAAATAATAGCGAACAAAAATTATATAATGAGGCCGTGATTTGCCACATTTGTGAGCTATCTCTCAACGGGGATAGAGTGAGAGATCACTGCCACATTACGGGAGCGTTTCGAGGGGCCGCTCATTCTAATTGTAATCTAAACTTTAAAATTCCTAAATTTGTCCCTATCTATTTTCATAATTTGAGCGGGTATGATAGCCATCTATTTTTAAGAGATTTGGCACAACAAAATTTAAATATTGATGTAATTCCGATTAATAAAGAACGATATATTAGCTTCAGCGCGAAAGTTTTGGTCGGGGACTATACAGATAAAAAATCGGGCGAGAAAAGAAATGTTTATGTAAATCTGCGGTTTTTAGATAGTTTTCGATTCATGGCATCTTCTATCGATAAACTTGCACAAAATTTGGACCCGCAAGACTTCATCAATGTTAGACGGGCGTTTCCATTAGATTCACATTTTGATTTAATTAGAAAGAAGGGTGTATTTCCCTATCAATATATAGACACCTTTGGGCGATTGAACGAATCGACCTTACCGACAAAGCGCGATTTCTTTAACTCATTAAATAATGTTGATATTTCGGATGTTGAATATCAACATGCGCAAACTGTTTGGAATACGTTTGGATGCCAAAATTTATTAGAATATTCGAATTTATATTTAAAATCAGATGTTTTATTATTAGCTGACATTTTTGAAAATTTCCGGAAAATTTGTCGGGATACATATAGTCTGGATCCGGCACAATATTACACCAGCCCAGGCTTGTCTTGGGATGCTATGTTGAAGCATACCAAAATTCAGCTGGAGCTACTCACAGACATCGATATGCATCATTTTGTTAAACACAGTATCAGGGGTGGGTTGTGTCAGGTATCTTTGCGGCACGCTAAGTCAAACAATAAGTATATGTCCAATTATGATGCGAGTGCTCCTAGCTCATATTTAGCTTATTGGGACGCGAACAATTTGTACGGGTGGGCAATGTCGCAGTATCTACCATTCGGTGGGTTCAGTTGGGCTAGTCAAGATGAGATTGACAATCTAAATATCTCTGGGGTCGCTATTTTTTGGAAGTAGATGTCACGTATCCTGTAACTTTGCATGATGAGCATAACGACCTACCTTTTCTTCCCGAAAACATGGTGCCTCCCACGTCTAAATTTCAGTATAAAAAGTTGATCGCGAATTTACAGAACAAAGAAAAATATGTCATACATTATCAAACATTAAAGCAAGCGTTACATTTCGGCCTTAAAATAACCAAAATTCACCGCGTTTTAAAATTCAGTCAGTCCAATTGGCTTCAAAGTTATATTAATTTAAATACCAGCCTACGTCAGCATGCTAGGAATGATTTTGAGAAAGACTTCTACAAGCTTATGAACAACTCTGTATATGGTAAAACCATGGAGAATGTTGATAAGCGAGTAGATGTCAAATTGGTCACACATTGGGAGGACCATGGTAAAAGTCGCAGGGCTGGTAGTTTGATCGCGAAACCAAATTTTAAAAGTGTTAGTATTTTTCTGAAAACTTTGTAGCTATCCAGATGGAGAAGCTGAAAGTTGTATATAATAAGCCTATTTATATCGGCTTCTCCGTCTTGGAGCTATCAAAGCATCTTATGTATGACTTTTTCTATAATTTTTTGAGACGTGTGTATGCTGAAAAGGTCCGTCTATGTTATATGGATACGGACAGTTTTATCTTAAAAGTCGAGACAGATGATATATACAGCGACATTAAGAAAAATATTTCAAAATTCGATACGTCAAACTTTTCGGCCAATAATGTCTACAACATAGCACCTCAAAACAAGGCTGTTTTAGGACTGTTTAAAGATGAAAATGCTGGTAATATAATGAGTGAGTTTGTCGGACTTCGCGCTAAAATGTATGCCCTAACGGTTGAGGGTAGGGAAATTAAAAAGGCTAAGGGTGTGAAGAAAAATGTTGTCCGGGATGAAATTAGTCTGGAAGATTATAAGCATTGCTTATTTAATAATGCTTTTTTATTAAGAAAACAGCAAAATTTATTTCAAAGTAAATTACATGAAATCTACACAGTTAGACAAAATAAATTAGCCTTATCACCTCATGATGATAAACGCCGTATTAATGAGGATGGCTTACATACTCTCGCCTGGGGACATTATAAAATCGACTCACCAGCTCCTTAGATGGTCGCTGCGCATGCCTCGGGTGCAGCTGCTCTACCGCCTCAAATTGGGTAAGTACCCCACTCCTTTTTGTTTGGTTCTCACTGTAATTTTCTCTCACTAAATCAGTATTAGTTTGTTTGCATTCGAGTTCGCACATATTTTAACACACTAAGATTAAAATGGAAGCTAGTAAGAACACAAAATTATTATATACATAAACTTATATCTACATATTTTTTAATTCTTTTTCAGAAACTTATAATGAATTTATTGGTGATTCGCTTAAAATGATGGATGAGAATATCGTTAAGGAGAAACAGTTAATTGGGCAGTCATCATACTTCCTCAACAAATGCGGTTCGAAATGGGTGAATATCGGTCTTAGTCCAGCGGCTGGATTCGTGCCCATCATCCAGATTCGATCGCCTGCAAGCTGTGTATTCTTCACATTGGACGACTGGGAGGAATTTTGTAAGACAGATGGTTGCAGTCCGAATCATCAAATTCGAACGTCAACATTTAGGAATACTACTGTCATTGTATTAAGTAGTCGTAATCAACAGCTGGTATTGTCTTCGGATACCTATAGCAATTTGTTTAATTTACAACCGCTCATTAAGAGTAAATTAGAATTTTTAGTAAACAGCGATTTTATAGCATTTTATAAGATGATTTTAACCGCTTGCATAACATTAACTGGAGATTTATATACAAATGTATCAGAATTGTTTGTTGATCATTGTAATTCGTTTAACGCTTTCCTTATGATGGAAGTGCTACATATTTGTTATAATTCACTTCACTATGACTTTGAAGTTATGAAACTTGGTCATATTGTTAATTTATAATAAATAAATTGTTTTTTTTCTTAAAAAATACATTGTTTCTTTTTTTTATTTTGTAAGATATAGAAATACATTTCAAGCATGCAGCTATTACAGAAGCAGGCAGACGTTGCGGTTTCCGCTGGAAAAACATGTTTGGACCTGCTAGAAATACATTGAGAAGCGTGATAGCAAGTTGGGTAATTTATTCAGGAATTCTCTAGAAGCAAAGTTTATATTTTTATTGACCATCTTGATGGTCGGCCATTTTGCCTGATGTCACATTAGTTTGGTTAGTGACCGTCAGAGGACGCTATTTTAGTTGGGTTGGTAATGATGAGAGATGCAATTTTTAGTTTGGTTAGTGACCATCAGAGAGCGCCATTTTAGTTGGTAATCATGAGAGCGCCATTTTTAGTTTGGTTAGTGACCGTCAGAGGGCGCCACTTAGTTGGGTTAGCAAACGTCAGAGGGCGCCACCTTAGTTTGGTTAGTGACCGTCAGAGGGCGCCACCTCCGGTGACCTTTGACCCCTTGACCTTTAGCCCTTGGCCTTTGACTCTTGACATTTGACCCTTGACCTTTGACCCTTGACCTTTGACCCTTGGCCTGGGGAGTGGTGGGGGTGGTGGATCCAGAACTGTCCAAAGTACTCTACTCATGTGGATAATATAACAAAGTTTATAATATCTTGTTGCGTCTTACACAATATGTGTATAGATAACAATGATTTCATTGATGAAGATGATTATATTTGTGACTGTGATGACGGAGCATTTTTAATAGAAAATGAGGCAAAATTAAAAAGTGAAGGAGAAGCAAAAAGAAACATCATAAAAAACTCATTACAATATATTTAACATTTTATAAATATATGTAAATATATATAACATTGCAAATAAAACAAGAAAAAGAGAATATTGGGTAAAATCCGCTGTAGTACAAATGGCGGTCTGTCACCTGATGGTCTTCCGTTTATGCTTACATCTCCAAGGTTATCCCACCTTATTCCTTGGCTACACCGTACTGATGACGACCAATTAGTCAGAAACACGTGTCTACGGTTGCACTACAGCGGATTTTACCCAATATTCTCTTTTTCTTGTTTTATTTTATGTATCCGCGATAATTCCTCTTTTTATTATCTTTCCTGGGTTCGGATGGCACGCAGGTTGACAATGTCTTCCTCGTGGCGATGTTAGTTGTTGTCTTCAAAACCGAAGATCTTCTAACTGAAGCTGCAAATGGCGGTCTGTCACCTGATGGTCTTCTGTTTATGCTTACATCTCCAAGGTTATCCCACCTTATTCCTTGGCTACACCGTACTGATGACGACCAATTAGTCAGAAACACGTGTCTACGGTTGCACTACAGCGGATTTTACCAAATATTCTCTTTTTCTTGTTTTATTTTATGTATCCGCGATAATTCCTCTTTTTATTGCAAATAAATATATGTTAAAACAAAAATTTTTGTCTTTGCAATATTTAATATGTATTCCATTAAATATTTGCATTGTTTCTATATCAGCGTCACTTTATAAACTACTTATAGATATGAAAAAAATTATTTTATATTCCCTGGAACTTAAGATAGAATTTTGGCAAATAGCTATTGAAAGCTTTACACATAAAAAATAAATTTCATGTTTTACAATGGAATGTTTTTTAATCTTTGTTTAAGTATTGTTTCAACAATTCCATTTTTTCTTTATGCCTGCGTTCTTTATTCTCTTCTTTGATTTTAGCTGTTTCCATAATCACTTCTGCTAAACTTAATTTCCGTTTTTTAGGTTTCAATTGCATATCATCTGTATCTGTAGAAATATTTGAGCTACAACTACTTTCTGTTGTGCTGACAAGTTTTCCAACACGGACATTATTAGCACTTCTTAAAATTTCTGGTTGTATGCTGTCATCAAGTGAACTAATTTTTGTCAGTTCTTCTTCAAATGGTACATCCATTCTGCTGCAACCACTGGTAGTATTATTTTCAATGGCTTCTTTTTTCCTTTTTAGAACAGTTTTATATCTGTTTTCTACTTGTATCTGTGTACGGTTTAAACAACATATTTCATTTATCTCTTCAGCAATACGTGTCCACATACATTTTTTATTTTTGAACTGTTTTAGAGGACCTACTTGCTTTATATACGTCTCATACTGCTGGAGCATATATTTTGTTTCTTCCGTACCCCACTCTACAATACATGCAAAAAAGTACATAGCACATTAAAAATATATATAAACATATTCCATACCTGCCTTATTACTGTGAGAAACTGGCTCTGTGGTTGCTTGGTCTTGCAGAGTAAGATGTACATCACTAAATCAAATTTTATATTAAATTATCCCTTATACTTGTATATATGTTTTTATTACTTACTCGTTACTCGTTTCAATAATATAATATGTATCCATCGTGTATAACTTTTTCAAAATGTGTGTTAAAAAAGGTTATGTAAGGAATTTTGACAACCACGGTTTATGTTCTAATGAATATGCACTGTCTCAGTTTTAGTCTGCACTCTAGTGCAATTGGAGTGCAAAACTTGTGCTGCCATTAGAAAACGCTATTAGATTTATAATGCTGTGTTTTGATAAAATTGTATGCATAGGGTGTTAATAGTTCCTTATATTCTTTTAAATTATTTTCAAACGACTTTAAGGTTGTTCCTTTTTGTAACATAGTAAACATTTCAAAATTGTGTTTTTCACGAAGACTATTAAGAATACAAAAAAAATGGTCGATGAATACTCCCAAAGAGGCATAGCGTGGAATAACTGATTTCAGTTTCTGATTTATACATTCTAACCTGTTATTAATTGTATTAGAAAATGAGCATTCAGCTTCACTTAGAGCTGGTACCCATTCTTCTTTAATAGAAGTCTAATTTTGTTCCAAGTAGTCGACAACAGACCTAGGAACTTGATCTTTCATTTCTTCGAAAATTTTATTATATTCGTCTAAATTTTTACTATATAATAATTTTTGAACATAACTTAATGAAAAATTTCTTTCCATAGATGTTATTCCAAGTTTTGAGGTAATTTGCCTTTGAAACGTTTTTAAGACATGGAACTTGCATATAAGCAGTGTCGCTTCTGGAAAACATTCTTTCAGAACAAATCTTTCTTTTATGTCTTTATCGGTCATTATTGTTTTTATGTTTGACCATTGCTGGTTATTAGATTTGAATGTTTCACACATCCACTTTAGGCTGTTCGAGTCTTCATACATTAACAAAGTAATGCATATAATGTCACTACCTCCATTCGAATCTTCCACTAAGAAAATATACACTGGAGCTCTGATGTCCAGTAGTTTATAGGTGGCATCAATAAGGCCACTTTACACCATGCTATTTTCATACTTTTTCTATACTAATATCTAGAAACTAGAAAAAATAGTCAGAAAAAGTATGATGTAAATCACAAACATGCTTCCAAGTTTTAAAACTATGCTACATACTATACTATTTTAAAAACTAGATCCAGTCCTATTTTTGTTTCTAAATTAATTCTAGAACATGCGCAGAAGTACTTTTGGCAGATTGGCCAACATCGGAAAATAAATACAAAGTCAGTATATGATTGGAAACGTAGTTAGGTTATGTACGGTTGAGCGTTATCGGTAATTGTATGCGAAATTTATTTGTTTCTTTCACTTTTATTGTTTCGAATTAGGTGAGTACAAATGAATGATTAAATATAAACTTCATATTTAACTTCATTGTCTTAGTGAGTATATATAAATATGCCCAAAAAATGGGAAGCAGAAATTACAAAAAGACTGGTGTCACTGTATGAATTGCAACCGGTGCTTTATAAGGTTAGGATAAATAAAATATTTATAAATACTATTTTATTAATACTATTTCTTAACAGCAAGATTTGCCAACTTATCATAACCAATTATTAAGGCACAAAGCACTTGAAGCGATAAAAGAAGACTTGCAATGCACTTTTAAAGAACAATATTCAACAGAGGAAATACTAA
This sequence comes from Amphimallon solstitiale, assembly GCA_963170755.1. NCBI lineage: Eukaryota > Metazoa > Arthropoda > Insecta > Coleoptera > Scarabaeidae > Amphimallon > Amphimallon solstitiale. The sequence continues at coordinate 86,269,058 of OY720677.1, read as the reverse complement.
AAAAAATTAATAATCTAAGAAGTCAATTTTTAGAAGTAACGAAGAAAAAAAAAAGTGATTCCAGCTAGTGGATCTGGTGCAGAAGAATGCGTAAAACCCAATTGGTGGTTATATGATTCTTTAACTTTTTTATTACCATATACAAAAAAAGACAAAGGAGAATCTAATTTAAATGTTTCGGCAACTCAAAAATTGTTGCCAGTACCAAACAGTCAAGAAACAACAGTTGAGATAAGTGGTTGGGTAGGAATTGTATCGAAATAATTTAATATGAAGTTAATTAGTGTAACATGTTTTAGGAAGGGGTTTTTACGGAGGATGACCATTATGAAAACGTAAATGAACCGATTGTTCAAACAGATCCCATGTCTCCAGCTTCATTTGCAGTAGAATGTGAATCTTCCCATTCAAAATCGTTAAGTATCAATAGTGACAGTAATTGGAAAAATACGCCAAAGACAGGGAAGAGAGGGAAGAGTGATTCATCACAATCTGGTGTGGTAGAAGCTGCGTTTGTGAAGGCTTTAAATGAAGTAGGTCAAGACGATCGAGGTGCAAAACATCTTCCGGATGACCTAAGATCATTTATAGAATTTATTGGCCATGAATTAATAGATGTGTATAATAACAAAGCATCCTATAAAAAATGTAAAAGAGAAATTCTACAGGTAATTCAAAATACTATAGATGAGAATGAGATTCAATAATGAAGTAATGTCATTTATGTTTTATATTTGCAGAAAAGAAATAAAATGCACTTTATTTTAAAATATATGTAAGAGTTTTTTTTGTTAAACATAAGAGAGGAGACAATAAAACAATATCTTTGTACAAGTTCATTTTTATTTTAAGCCATGTTGTTTTGCCACTCTAACACATCTACATTGTTAAAATATTCTTTGAATATATCCCGAACATGTAAAACTTCAGTGTTTGCTCTTCCAGATGTTAAACTAATACTGTGTAACTGTAAGTTATTGTCGTCTACAATACTTGTATTCATTGAATTATTGTTTAGATAATTGTGTAATGCACAACATGCTTGTGTAATAATCACAACTTTATCCCTACACAATGGAATCGGTGTCAGTAATATCCTACACCGATTTGCCAATATCCCAAATGTATTTTCAATTACACGTCTTCCTCTGCTCAATCTATAATTAAAAATTCGTTCCTCTTTGGTCATATTTTTCAATGGGAATGGCTTCATGATGTGTTTTTGCAAAGGAAAAGCAGCATCCGCCAGAAAGACATATGGAACAGGCACATTCATAGTGGGCAAAGGTTCATCGGCAGGTATATTTAATGCATTATTTTTTATGGCGTAGGCTAAATCGCTATCATTAAAAACACCTACAGTATAAAATATTTTACTCACAATGTCCGCATTAATAATATATATTTACATACCACCATCACTGACTTTTCCATTAGTGCCTATATTTATATATAAAAAGTTGTAGTTAGCATCTGCAATAGCAAGTAATACAATACTATGGTTTCCTTTATAGTTGTAATAATGTGAACCTGCACATTTCGGGGCTCTAAATACAATGTGCTTTCCATCCAAGGCCCCCAAAGTATTTGGTATATTCCATAATTCTTTGAATGCCCTTGAAACATCTTCCCATTCCTTTGCTGAACAAGGTACCTACAAATTTTGTTATTAAAAATATAAGCAGCATTTTAGTGTATGTTATAGGCATATATTTACCTTTAAGTACATTTCTTTTAAACCCTCATATATTGCAACGCACACATTGGGTATTATTTGTGAAATAGCACTTAATGATATACGCATAGTATAAGACAAACTTGTGTAGGATTCACCAGTGGCCAAGTATCGTAATGTTAATATTAATCTGTGTTTTGATGGTATACATTTTCGCATTACAGTATCTGCTTTAGAAATTTTTGATTTTACAATATCATATAATTTATCGAACTGGTCTTTATCCATTCTCACAAAATTTTTAAAACATGCTGGGTCTTCCAATCTTAGTTCTTGGTCCAAAAAGTGACTTGCCCCTAGCTGCACTGTACTTCTTAATAACCAAGCCCTACACCAAACACGTCTACTTCTTTCAACATTTAGTTTTTTCATCATATTTTTATAAATATCATAGACTTTCTTAATTCTGATCAACTTCCTCAACTTAGCTTTTGATTTTGAAGTAGTCATATCTTACCAAAAAATTTATAACCACAAAATTTCGAACCCTATTTGAGAACTGTCACAAATTGGTTAACAAATACTATCAAGTTGGTAGAAGCTAATGGCTGTTTAGTAGCGCCACCACGCATTGATTTGTTGTACTGACACCTAAAAAAGTATTTAGAAAATCCTAGAATAGAATCTATTATAGAAAAAGTATAGTTCTAGTCAGTTCTAGTATCGTGTAAAGCCTGCTATACACATAAACTCAGGATAAGCTGCCGCGAGCATTTTCATCTCTTTCGATTGAAATTGTAGTCCTCTAAATTCCCCGTCCTCCTCCAATACAAATGATTCACAATCTGAAAAATAATAATATTATCCATTATGTATATGACTTAAAGATTGTTTTTCAATTTGCTTACTATATGTATTCTTCAGCAGCTCGATGCAACTTGAAAGATCGGATGCCGCAGCTGCATCAGGTTTAATTCTGGTTTGAATATTGTGAAGATCTTTTAAAGTAATTTTTTTATTACTGGTTGTCATAACATGAGATTGAATCAATTTTTTATTTGCTCTCATTTTAATCATATTTTTGGTTTCCTCTAATACTTCCCCTTCTAATTTTCGTACTGGTGCATAGTACTGATACAATTCCTTTAAAATTAGGAGTATATTACAATAACATAAAATATCACAAAGAAATTATACTAACTATGATAACTGACTATACCTACAACTTACTTTTGAAAGAGTGTGATTGTGTTCGTTATTTAACTGGGTGAGTTTTAGCTTTTTCGTCTTACTCTGGAAATTAATTGTTATATATGCACCGCAGTTAGTAGTGCGATGAGATCTGCAATAAAGTTAGTAATGTTAAAAAATTAAATAATATGTACTATATTCGCTGGTTTACCTAGTATTTGGTCTTTTGCCATTAGAGTTGCTCCTAAACAACTTTCCTCCTTGCTTACAAGTGAATTTAATATATTCGTAAATGCAGTTCTTGTCCTTTCGGTCTCCTTTTAGAATTTTACTATCACGTTTGTAAAATTTTACAAAGTTTTCTTTTTCATAAGCACTGAGGGCTTTCATGCAATCACTGTAGCTGTTAAATTTTTTACCTACCTCCATTTTATTGGTTAACTGAACCACCCGCAGGCAGCGCTAAGTAAAAACCGAGGTTAAAACTCAAACAGACATAACCTCAAGAAACACATTTTCGTAGGATTTCATACTCGGACATATAGCAATTGAAATTAAATGTCCGATGTCGGACATTTAGTAAGCATAATTAACCCATTTGATCCCAAGATATTTTTTTTCTAATTAGAATTTAATAGTTTGTTGTCTTAATCTACTAATTTTACTGAGCATTTTGATATAGGACACTATATAAAAAAAAACAAAAACAAATGAGATATATATATGTACCCAAATGAGTACACTGGGCGGTAAAGGTAATATGTCGGTTTCAGAACACGCAACACAAATTTATTTAAAAAATGCATTTTAATGTAACATATCAATATAGAATCAAATCAGTGGAAAAGTTACTGCGAGTGATATGTAATAAAACAGTTTCTTTCTATGCATAATGTTACATTACACTTGCAGCAACCCCAGCGAACTCTCATATGGCAGTGGGCACAGCGTCGAGGTTTATCCAATTTCTTAGGAAAATGACCACCTTCATGTCTTCTAACACTTGCAGGAACCACGGCTGCAGGCCTATTATTACTTCTGTTATAATAGCGAAGATAATGACGTACGATTTGTCTTTGAAATTGTAATAAGTCCATTGATCCGTCTACTGCAAGTTGATAGAGTCTCCATGCATTTACTACAGTAACGTTGATCATATGGGTAAATAGAACCCACCACCATTTTTTTCCACCTATGGTGATTCTGTAGTTGTTTACCGCTTGATCCAACAGATCAACTCCTCCCATACAACGATTGTAATTTTGAAATAAAAATGGTTGTGGTACATCTATTTTTCGCTTGTCAGCAGTTGACCATCTTTTAACAGAACCAAGAGGAGTTACTGAATCATAATTCGTAGCCATGGTAACTACATTATTGTCTGTCCATCTGACAAATAATAATTTAGACGTTGAATCATACCTGTACTCATACGTTCCGCGAGTTTTTTTTTTAAATTCTTTAACATTTGTTAAAGGGCATTTTCTGGTTCTATTTTCTCTGATTGTTCCAGTGGCCTTATGTCCTTGTTCTCTCAGCGTAGCCAAAAGATCGTAACTGGTAAAATAGTTGTCAAAAAATACAATCTGATCGCTGGGTACGGCTACTGCTTTTAGAAGATCTAGTACCACTTGAGATCCAAGCGGTAAATTTTGGTTTGCACGAGGTTTTTGTTTTGCACCACAGTATATATCAAAAGAATAACAGTATCCTGACGAACTGCATAACATCCAGCCTTTATAGCCAAATCGAACAGGCTTGCCTCGAATAAATTGCTTGGCTGAGTGGTGTCCGAAGTATTTGATCATTGCCTCATCTATTGATAAGTCCCGTTCAAAAATACCCCATTGCTGAAATCTTTGATTCAAAAGGTCAATAAGTGGTCTAATCTTTGCAAGTTTATCTTCTTGGTCTAAACTATTATTGTTTGCCAAGTGAATGTAACGTTTTATCTCCTGGAATCTGTTTCGTGACATTGCATCAGCGACCAGTTTTACTCCAACATCTTCGTCGAGACTCCAATATAATCTTTCGCGCGGCAGTCTGTGATATTCACTTAGTAAAAGAATACCGAGGAATTGCTTTAGGTCGGATTTGGAAATAAAGAAGCTATGGTTATTTTTCTGATTAGAATATACGTTGGTTTCTGTAACAATGTGTTCAGTAACTTTCTCGTCCCATAATTTCTCAAACACATCAACTGGTTCCATGACTTGAAGTTCTGACGCAAGAATTTCCCGACGATCGTTGTATCCTGAGGTAGAAGGCATTTCCATATCCCCAATATTCCTAGTCCACTTAGGTTCTGGCCTTACCTTGGATTTTGTTTTTTCATTTATTAGCTGTCTTTTGAGACTAGCTAATGGAACATTATCTTCATCCTCATCCTCGCTTTGAATATCATATTGAATTTCAATTTCACCAGCGACATCATGAAGAAGCTGGAGCGATTGACTTTCAGTATTATTGTTGTCATCAAACTCTTCTTCATCTGTTTGATAATCAACAACCTCCGGTGGAACTATTACGAGATCAACGGGTTCATCCGTCTCAATGGACCTAATATTGTCTATAGCACTAGCCAATGTCTTGTAACGTTTTCCATAAAAAGTATTTGATGAAATGGGCTGAAATTGCATTTCTTCGTCACAATCCATTTTTCTGCAAAAGAGGTAACAATTTGCCCATTGTACTCATACAGGTACACCACTATTTATTGATATGTGAAAAACTAATCAAAAATAAAATAATGATGAAAATTAGGTACTTACGTTCAGTGACGTCTTATTCAAAGGAAAACTTTCAAAAAAAGTAAAAAAAACGGCGTAGAATGAGCAATTTTGCAAAAACAAAAGTTCTGCGACAAGTAGGAGCATGAACAAATTTGCAACGGAAGAAATAAAGTTTCATTGTGCCATCTGTCGGTAATGAATCTGCACATGGCAGCAAACTTGCTTCAAAAATACTGTAATATACCATCTTCCATCTTTTGTAATACAATAAATATGGCCATACAATAACAGGGGTCGCTAGTTGGAACATATTTGTTTTGTACTCAAATAGGTACAACGGGATCAAATGGGTTAACTGTCCGAACTCGGACACGGAGCCACTGCCTTAATAAAAACAGTTACACAATAAACAAGTAATGCACCAACACCAAAAACTTTAAATAAATATAAAATAAAAATGATAAATACTAGAAATTTTGAAATTATATATCAAATATATGTCTTTGCAGGCGATCGCTTATCGACTAAAGAGAATAACAGATTCAATGACAAAGAAAGAAAGTGAGGTGTGGCCACCACACGACTTTCTTATACGTAAATTTTCATCACCACAATATTTCCTTATACTACGTATAAGAAAGTAAAAAATGAGGTGTGGCCACCACACGACTTTCTTATACGTATGAGCGTTTCAAATTGTACAATTTTAGGAATTTTTTTAATACAAAGCTTATTCAAAATCCTATTCTAAGTACTTTTATTCTCTTAATAAATCGCTATAGAATGCATACTTTGCAAGATATTCGAAAAAAAGTGCTACCCGCTAAGAGTAAAAGTGCCGCTTCCGGTCCGAATTTTGAAATTTCATGTACACAAAAAATATTGCAAATTCAACTTTAAATACTTTTGTACTCTTAATAAATATATATAGAACGCATAATTTACGACATATCTACAAAAAATCGATATTCGGTAAGAGTAAAAGTGGTACTTCCGGTCCGAATTTTGAATTTTTTTTTATATAAAAGATATTTATAATTATAAACTAAATACTTTTATACTCATAATGTACCTGCCTAGAAAGCATGACTTGCGAGATATTCGCAAAAGACTGATTTTCGATAAGAGTAAAAGACCTACTTCCGGTTGGAATTTCGAAAAACTTTTTTAAGATACTTTGTCTCAAATTTAATTTTGAATACATTTTAATTCTTTATAAATTTGTTTAAACTTAGTAATTGACGAAATATTGGCAAAATTCGAATTTTTCACTGAAGTAAACTGCTACTTCCGGTCTACCGATTTTACTGAAAAACTAATCAGATCTCAAGAGGGAGATTGTACACGTAAATACAAAATTTGGAATTGATATCTACAGCGGTTTGACCGCTATCGTGGTCACACACAGACACACAGACAGACACACACACAGACATTTTTTAAAAACCACTTTTTCGGTATCAGGGGACTTCAAAACGTGCACATATGCAAAAATCTCGAGGTCGAAAATTTTCATCATCACAATACTTCCTTATACTACGTATAAGAAAGTAAAAGTAATTAATAAAAACAGTTACACAATAAACAAATAATGCACCAACACCAAAAACTTTAAATAAATATAAAATAAAAATGATAAATACTAGAAATTTTGAAATTATATATCAAATATATGTCTGCAGGCGATCGCTTATCGACTAAAGAGAATAGCAGATTCAATGACAAAGAAAGAAAGTGAGGTGTGGCCACCACGACTTTCTTATACGAAAATTTTCATCACCACAATATTTCCTTATACTACGTATAAGAAAGTAAAAAGTAATTAATAAAAACATTTACACAATAAACAAATAATGCACCAACACCAAAAACTTTAAATAAATATAAAATAAAAATGATAAATACTAGAAATTTTGAAATTATATATCAAATATATGTCTTTGCCGACGATCGCTTATCGACTAAAGAGAATAACAGATTCAATGACAAAGAAAGAAATTGAGGTGTGGCCACCACACGACTTTCTTATACGAAAATTTTCATCACCACAATATTTCCTTATACTACGTATAAGAAAGTAAAAAGTAATTAATAAAAACTGTTACACAATAAACAAGTAATGCACCAACACCAAAAACTTTAAATAAATATAAAATGAAAATGATAAATACTAGAAATTTTGAAATTATATATCAAATATATGTCTTTGCCGACGATCGCTTATCGACTAAAGAGAATAACAGATTCAATGACAAAGAAAGAAAGTGAGGTGTGGCCACAACACGACTTTCTTATACGAAAATTTTCATCACCACAATATTTCCTTTACTACTTATAAGAAAGTAAAAAGTAATTAATAAAAACAGTTACACAATAAACAAGTAATGCACCAACACCAAAAACTTTAAATAAATATAAAATAAAAATGATAAATACTAGAAATTTTGAAATTATATATCAAATATATGTCTTTGCAGGCGATCGCTTATCGACTAAAGAGAATAACAGATTCAATGACAAAGAAAGAAAGTGAGGTGTGGCCACCACACGACTTTCTTATACGAAAATTTTCATCACCACAATATTTCCTTATACTACGTATAAGAAAGTAAAAAGTAATTAATAAAAACAGTTACACAATAAACAAGTAATGCACCAACACCAAAAACTTTAAATAAATATAAAATAAAAATGGTAAATACTAGAAATTTTGAAATTATATATCAAATATATGTCTTTGCAGGCGATGGCTTATCGACTAAAGAGAATAACAGATTCAATGACAAAGAAAGAAAGTGAGCTGTGGCCACCACACGACTTTCTTATACGAAAATTTTCATCACCACAATATTTCCTTATACTACGTATAAGAAAGTAAAAAGTAATTAATAAAAACAGTTACACAATAAACAAGTAATGCACCAACACCAAAAACTTTAAATAAATATAAAATAAAAATGATAAATACTAGAAATTTTGAAATTATATATCAAATATATCGTCGCCTCGAAGTCAAAACCTCGTATGTCAAAATTCACAACTTTTCAGGAAACCCAAAAAACTTAGTATAATTTGCTGTTATGATAAATTTGGTACAGGATATTGTCATATTGAAGGCCTGGATAAGAGTAAAATCCTGAATAAATTAAATTTTAGTTTTTTCTTGTTTTTTTCTTTGTAACCGCAAAAATAGTGAGATACGAGTATTTCACTGTTAATTTTGGACTTCCGAGGTTTTCTCACTGCAAAGTGAACTATAAAAATTGAACAAATTAAGAAAGAAAGAAACATTTTATTCTGGTAATCGGTAGTTATAACAAATAATACACAAAATACAATAAAAATAATATTTTTTCGACTTAGATTGAATGCTAAGGTTGGATGAAAAAACGTATAAAATAATTAATGAAGTAGAGAATCATAAAATCCATGATAATCTTGATGAATGACCTTTTTCAACGACTGAAGATGATCATATTTATCACCTTTGAGAGGCAATGCAGCTTTGTATAGTTTCTTTACAGTTCCCGTATTATTTGACATTCTGTGGGGAAGGAGAGACCACTCATCATCAAACCTCAATTTGAATTGTATCCCACTGTCAGCTGAATATTTAAGGGCTACTAAGTCAGTTACACAAGGATCGCCGGTCTTGACACCAGGACGTATAGTCTTATAATATTTAATTTCGTCATAGCTGTTGAAGAAACTGTGATCAACGTACTTCACTTTGTATGGTCCTTTAGAGTTTCGACGAGCTTGTTCAATGATCTGAACGTAATTTGAGGGCGAATGAACTTCTCTATTTTTTTTACGCATTTCGATGGTGGAATGCACGCTGTCGCATTCCATCTGAGAATGGCCCTTAGTAAGATATTTTTGAACAATATCGTTGGTTTCATTCATTATGCAGTAATGTTGCAAAGCATTAGCTAAGGTTACGTTCCTATTCTGAGCACAACAGCCATCACTATAAAAGATTTTTAATTTGTCTTTATCATCTCCGGCAATTTCATTGTTGATATAATCTGTTAGATATGAGGCAAAACAATTAGCATCCATCCCGCCTCCCCTTCGTGCCATACATAGCATACGACAGCATCACTACCCAATTTGTAAATGGTAAAGTTATGGCAAGCTAGTTTTTGTTTAAAATAAATCATGCCAGCTGGCAAAAATGGCACAAGCTGCACCGCCTGTACATCCATAGTGAATGCAAGTACTTTCCCAGCGACGGCATCGTCTTTGTCTTTTTGTTTTTCCTGACGAGCTCGTTCTTTTTGGTGGATGTGGAAGTTATATTCATCTAGTCCAACATTATTTAGTTTGAAGCTAAAACACAAGTCACATTGATCTTTTCGTGTATGGTAGATGTCAATATTCAAATGTTTCATTTCTGATGTAAAAACATCTTTGCTCGCGGCAGAATTTTCTCCCACTTGTGCTTTGTATACATTGTACACCTCAGTGTGTGATTTAAAGATAGTTTCCACATATAGTTTACTGGTTGTCGATCTGCAATAATGTGAAGGTAGTTTCGGCAACTTCTCCAAAAATTCTTTTATTTGAACTCTTTTTTGTTTATCACAAGGTTTACTTTTATTTGGGCACTTCCTCGAGGAATCTACTATCCCAGAGTGATTACTATTTTTTACCCAGTTTAAAACTGTCCATTCTCCTAAGGCGAATGTTGAGAGAAACATTTTTTTGCAAACGGGAAGTACTTTGTCGTTCACTTTTAAATGATAAAATAAACTGGTGTTGCGGCGTGATGTCTTCTTAGTCGTTTTTTGTAAAGTTGTAGACTTATTTACCAAAGTCGCCACAAGCACTTTTCTCTGACTCCAGTCCATTTCCTCCCAAAACCTAGTAAATAATTCTTTTCTTTGATCGTCCGTTATGGAAGCGCATTGTCTTTTTGCTTTAGACTTTAGACACTTGCCTGAGTTGCATCTCTCTTTCATGATCCGTGCACTTCTTTTAACAACTGTTTTCGATCCATCTCTGTGTTTTTTTTGTACTTCATATTCCTCTCCCTTTCTTCTGCGTATTTGAGCACGATTTCTCTTCCAAGTAGTGGGATTTCCTTGTCCTTTTTTGGCACGTTTCTTTTTTAACTGATTATCTACAGTCCCGTTCTGATCTTCTAGTACTTCTTCATCATGGTATGTTTCTGATTGGGATTCGTCTTCTGAGCCATTACTGGGGTGAAAGCTAGATCCAGAATCTTGGAAAGGGTCTTCATCGGTGTCCTCCTCATTGAAATTATTATTATTATTTGTGACTAAACTTTGATCAACGCATATTGAAATGTTCTGTGATATTTTTTGATCAATCTCTACAGCTGCAGACGGATTAACGTTACAACACAGTTCAACGTGTGAAGAAAAATTCGTGCCAGATCCAAATTTTTGTGAATTTCGTTCTGTCACTACAGCTGATGGAACCGGTTGACTATCGCAAGAAGAATCCTGAGGGCTTTGTAGTGCCATAGCTAATATTTTACTAGCACGAGACGCCTACAAACAATAAAAAAAACTTGATTTTAAGCCGTTTAAGTTGTTTGCTATACTCATAATAAATTGTAACTATTAACCTCTGGTGCTTGAAAAACTTAGTTTTAGTAGTTGTAATAAATTTGTTCAAATTGTTACAACATTATGTGCCGTTTACTCTCAAAAATTTAGCTTCTAACCTCACTTTTTTCTACTTTAAAAATTAACACATTTCTCATGCATAAAAATTTATAAAACAGATAGAATTTTACTTACCATATCTTAGAGCTCCTTTCTGACCAACTACCTATTTAAATCAGACACAATATCGACACGGTGATTCAAACTGCATAACAATTTGTTTTTCTTAAAATGAGATACGAGGTTTGTGTGCTTCATTCGAGATACGAGAATTTCAAATAAATTTGCGCTGCCGCATTCTATCTAAATATCGAGATCCAAGTATTTGCCACGTATGCGCTATAATATTCTATAACCTGAAATACACGTAACTTAAAAAGAGCAAAATTCGAGATACGAGGTTTTGACTTCGAGGCGACGATATGTCTTTGCCGACGATCGCTTATCGACTAAAGAGAATAACAGATTCAATGACAAAGAAAGAAAGTGAGGTGTGGCCACCACACGACTTTCTTATACGAAAATTTTCATCACCACAATATTTCCTTATACTACGTATATGAAAGTAAAAAGTAATTAATAAAAACAGTTACACAATAAACAAGTAATGCACCAACACCAACAACTTTTAATAAATATAAAATAAAAATGATAAATACTAGACATTTTGAAATTATATATCAAATATATGTCTTTGCAGGCGATCGCTTATCGACTAAAGAGAATAACAGATTCAATGACAAAGAAAGAAAGTGAAGTGTGGCCACCACACGACTTTCTTATACGAAAATTTTCATCACCACAATATTTACTTATACTACGTATAAGAAAGTAAAAAGTAATTAATAAAAACAGTTACACAATAAACAAGTAATGCACCAACAGCAAAAACTTTAAATAAATATAAAATAAAAATGATAAATACTAGAAATTTTGAAATTATATATCAAATATATGCCTTTGCCGACGATCGCTTATCGACTAAAGAGAATAACAGATTCAATGACAAAGAAAGAAAGTGAGGTGTGGCCACCACACGACTTTCTTATACGAAAATTTTCATCACCACAATATTTCCTTATACTACGTATAAGAAAGTAAAAAGTAATTAATAAAAACAGTTACACAATAAACAAGTAATGCACCAACACCAAAAACTTTTAATAAATATAAAATAAAAATGATAAACACTAGAAATTTTGAAATTATATATTAAATGTATGTCTTTGCCGACGATCGCTTATCGACTAAAGAGAATAACAGATTCAATGACAAAGAAAGAAAGTGAGGTGTGGCCACAACACGACTTGTTACACAATAAACAAATAATGCACCAACACCAAAAACTTTAAATAAATATAAAATAAAAATGATAAATACTAGAAATTTTGAAATTATATATCAAATATATGCCTTTGCAGGCGATCGCTTATCGACTAAAGAGAATAACAGATTCAATGACAAAGAAAGAAAGTGAGGTGTGGCCACCACACGATTGTCTTATAAGAAAATTTTCATCACCACAATATTTCCTTATACTACGTATAAGAAAGTAAAAAGTAATTAATAAAAACAGTTACACAATAAACAAGTAATGCACCAACACCAAAAACTTTTAATAAATATAAAATAAAAATGATAAATACTAGAAATTTTGAAATTATATATCAAATATATGTCTTTGCAGGCGATCGCTTATCGACTAAAGAGAATAACAGATTCAATGACAAAGAAAGAAAGTGAGGTGTGGCCACCACACGACTTTCTTATCGAAAATTTTCATCACCACAATATTTCCTTATACTACGTATAAGAAAGTAAAAAGTAATTAATAAAAACAGTTACACAATAAACAAGTAATGCACCAACACCAAAAACTTTAAATAAATATAAAATAAAATGATAAATACTAGAAATTTTGAAATTATATATGAAATATATGTCTTTGCCGACGATCGCTTATCGACTAAAGAGAATAACAGATTCAATGACAAAGAAAGAAAGTGAGGTGTGGCCACCACACGACTTTCTTATACGTATGAGCGTTTCAAATTATAGAATTTTAAGAATTTTTTTTACATAAATTATTGAAAATCCTATTCTAAGTACTTCTATTCTCTTAATAAATCTCTATAAAATGCATACTTTGCACGATATTATCAAAAAAGTGCTCCTCGCTAAGAGTAAAAGTGCTACTTCCGGTCCAAATGTTTAAATTTCATATATACAAAAAATATTGCAAATACAGTTTTAAATACTTTTGTACTCTTGATAAATATATATAGCATAACTTACGACATATTTGCAAAAAATCGCTATTCGATAAAAGTAAAAGTGGTACTTCCGGTCTGAATTTTGACATTTATTTTATACAAAAGATATTGAAAATTATGCTTTAAATACTTTTATACCCGTAACGTACTTGTCTAAAAGGCATGAACTGATTTTCGATAAGAGTAAAGGACCTACTTCCAGTAGGAATTTCGAAAATCTTTTTAAATAAAATTATTCTCAATTTTAATTTTAAGTATATATGAATTCATTATAAATTTGTTTAAACTTAGTAGTTGACGAAATATTTGCAAAATTCGAGTTTTTCACTGAAGTAAACTGCTACTTCCGGTCTACTGATTTTACTGAAAAACTAATCAGATCTCAAGACGGAGATTATACACATAAATACAAAATTTGGAATTGATATCTACAGCGGTTTGACCGCTATCGTGGTCACTCACAGACACACAGTCACACAGCCACACACACAGACATTTTTTAAAAGCCACTTTTTCGGTATGAGGGGACTTCAAAACGTGGACATCTGCAAAAATCTCGAAGTCGAACATTTTCATCATCACAATACTTCCTTATACTACGTATAAGAAAGTAAAATGAATCCAAAATTACAGTGTGACTTTATATCACAAGACAAAGTATCGTAAGCTGAAAAATGCTATAATATATCTTGCGGCAGTCGTCTTTAGGTGGCCGGGATACGTTCAAAAATCAAGGGACGAATCCGTTGACAGACAGGGGTTTCTTCCTCCTGGGAGCGGCGGCGATGTCTTCGGAGGACGGCGGGGGTGTCTTTGTCGGGACTGGGTGGCAGTTCCTACTCCGGTAACGACGTAACTGTCAACAGTCTTCGCTTGGTTTCGGCGTGAGGGGCGGTAAGTCCAGCACCTTCGGGAGGCGGCAGGTCCGGCCTCCAATAGTGTGCGGATGGTCCGGCAAATAATGTGGGAGCGGCTGGTCCAGCTCCACACGTGCAGGAGCGGCAGGTCCAGCTCCGGCGGGTCTAGTCCCGTAATAGAAGAGCGACTAGTCCAGCTCTTGGGTGTTTCTAGGCTGTCGGTTCTCCGACTGATCCAGGAGGACAGTTGAGAGCTAGAAACACTGCCTGATCTGATATATGTGTCGTTGTTGCTTTGTCGAGGGTTGAAATATAATTTCCTTGTCTTCTATGTTTTCTTGTGTATATTGTGTGCGTGAGCTTCGAAATTGTATAATTAGATATAATTATTCAATTTGTCGCGTGAATTGTGTATGTTGTTTGTGTTGATTGATGTGTTACAGGGTGTATGTGTATGTGCTGTTAGAGAGAGTGTCGTGGTTTTTTAGGTTTTAGGTGGATGCTAATGGTTTCAGCTCTTCATTTAATTGAAAAAATGATCGGTCCCGTTGATGATGTTGCATTTTCAATTGATACACAAAAACTTCTATTTTTGATATAACTTTAAATTAATTTAACTAGACCCTAGACACTGTTAGCCTCACCCATATCCTTAATCCTAAACATATCATTTAATTTGCTTTTTAGTAATGCTGTTTGCTCGTTGTCATTCGAGAAAACGAAATTATCTACCTATGGTTAATAACTTTCCTTGATACACAAGAAAGTTTCTAATTCCGATCTCTTATAACCTAAAAAATTTAAGACGTCATCAACTCTTTTATTCCAGGCTCTAGAGGACTGTTCAAGCCATAAATACCTTTCTTCATCTTTAAAATTATACTTTCCTTTCCTGAAATGTTGAATCCCTCAGGTTGCATCATGAACACATTTTCCTCTAGATTACCGTTTGTAATGGTACATACCAGTTCATTTATTAATTTTATAATTTTTATTTTTTAAGGATTTAATTAAGTACATTTTGTTATTAATATTTTGAAGAGAAATAATATTTAAAATCAATGAATATACTATGATATTATTAAGTAGATATTAGTCATAAGCTTAGTGTGTATTTAGCTCTAAGAACTGTGGCGCCGAATGTTTACAACAATGAAATAAACGCTACAGTTGTGATAAACATTCGCCTACGTAAAAGAGTGTGTATGGGAAACTTAAGTGGAAATAACCGAACTATATAGAAAAAAAGGGGAACCACAGACACTTTTATATAAAATAGTAACACGCGCTAAGAACAGAAGAGTCAACCGCTAGACTTAATTCGAGTCGGAAGGTTAACTCCAAAGTCGGCAGGGATTCGACTGGCTGGCTTCATAAAGAAGTCGTCGAACCCCGACTAGCAGAAAGTCAAGTGATATACGTTAAATGTTATATAAAAAGGAGCACCTAAAACTCCTATAAAAAATTAGATAATCATAAGAATTGTTATTTGAAAAATAGTGATTAAAGTAGCACTTAGAGAGTAAAGGTACACAGTGTTAAAAGTTTATAATAATTATATTGTGCTCCAGTAAGTAGAGCAAGTAGATACGTTACTTCAGGATCGTGACCACTAAGGAAATTCCGGTGAAGACAACGCCAATCAAAGAAGAGTTTGCTGAGGATAGAAATCGCCGAAGAGCGAAGAAAGAAACGTTATTATAAGGTATTTTTTAAAAGATTATTGTAAATTAAAATATTGTAGATAATGAAGAGTTAAAGATTATGAAATAAATTTTAAATTGAGATTAACACAATAAAGTTGTTAAATAAATATCATCTCCGTTCTATAATGAAAAATGTAATTTGATCTGTATTAACATTGTTTTTCTATTTATATAATCATACACAAAACGTGTATACAGCTTACGTAGTAAATGCTAGCATTCGTTGTTTATGTTTGACTATATGGAAAAATATACATAAAGATTTGTATCCGTTTATTATTTATAAAATTGTATTCAAATTGTCTTTTAAATAGGTTTTATCTCTTTTGTTGTTTGTATGAGATTGTTTTTTATCTGTTACAAATATATATGTGATTCATTGATTTTAATATAAGTATTATTTAAAGTTTACAATAGTATTTTTCTTTTTATTAAAATTAGGTAATGTTTAGGATCACTTTTTAATTAAACATTTCTTATAAACCCGAATCGCCCTGAGAAAATCTGATTTGAGTTTAGCCGGCAAAACAAGTTATTTAAATTTTTTTTTAGATTCAAACTCTACATTTAAAATATATTAAATAAATTAAATATAAGGGGTTCCTTTACAGTATGGGGCAGTTTTGGCATTTTAATTGCATTGTGATGCTTTGTTCTTTTATATTATGTCGCCCAATTTTGGGGCTGTTCCATTACACGTTAAAAAAAACTATTGTTACGTCTAGATGGCTTCAAAATTTAACTTCTTTCTAATTTCCGCAACAAAATTTCTAGATGAGTTTTTGAAATGATCCATAAAAACTTTTACAATTGCATGTCTTCCTTCGTCAATTAAAAATTTTCCATCATTTTCTTCTTCATCTTCGTAATTGAGGTCATCTGAAGAGCTGCCGTTTAATTCTAGTTCTGGTATGTCTATTGCAATTTTGCATCTGTCTTTTTTTCTGTTTGTAGTTCTTTTTTTTCACCAGCTTTGGGAAACGGTCTTATTAATTCAGGACTTGCAAGTGAGTTTCCTTTTCTTTTGTATATATCTTCAAAATGTATCGTGCTTGTAATTGGAACATTACGATCTGCTCTATTTTCGTCAGTGTCAGTTGGTCCGTCTTCGCTTGCGTGTGAAATATCTTAATTTTGCTTATTTTTCATCCTAACCAGTCGTCACGTGAATGCAGAAGTATGATAAGTCACAAAAAGTAAATTTTACAGGAGAGGGTTTTTTGTCTTTCTTGAATTTCGATACGATTTTTAAAATTATTGGTATGAAATAGGAGAATAGATAATGGAATGTAACTTACAATAGTTCTAAATAAAAAACTTAATTAAGATTTAACAAAATTTTCCTTCAGTTTTACAAAAATATTTTCTCTTCGAAGATTACAAAATCTTCATCATGGATTAGGAACTACTACCAAAAAAATGTGTAACTTATATAATGCTTAAGTTAAACCTTTAAGCTAAATCTATTCGTAACGGACCGTAGAGAAACCTATGTAAAATATAACTTAAAAAAATTATTAAGATACATGTCATTATTAGTTTGTGTTATAACTGGATGGCATTCAAATTAGTTTTGACATAATCCAATATATGGTCATTCCCATAAATGAAATTAAAGTGAAAATTCTTCAAATATAAAAATTTAACATAAAAAAAAGAAACGTTAAACTTGCAAAAACACTCTTATAAATCCACCAACAGCATAAGTAAAATAAAAGTATTAGCCAATAGATAATTATAAATATATTAATCACTATCCTGTTCATCAGGCTTTGCTGTAAATGGTAATGCTTTGAAAAAATCTTGATATTGGGCCGTTATCACTTCCTTCTCACAAAGGTAAAGTAAATGATCATACTTCTTTTGCTGAAGAGGTATTTTTCTATTATAGAGGAGCTTAAGCTGTACATCTTCAATGTTCACTTAATTTTTTTCCTATCTCTCTGTAGTAAATTAACCTTTTCGAAAGTTTCATCATATGCCGTTTTAAAAAATAGAATATTTGGAACTTTTGGATCGAATTCAATTACTTTGAATTTGTTCGTATAAATTTTATGATTGTTTTCATCCTTGTCAAAATTCATTGCTGTATTTACCTGAAGATCTTTCATATCATATACCTGATTTTGAGATAACTCATGCACGCTATACCATGGTTTTTTTCTTTTTGCTGTCCTGACGACTGTATACCATTGCTCTGGAATATATATGGGAATGTATCTTGAAGCCTTTTCAATAACACTATGGACACTGACTCCTTCAGATTGTGTATGGCCAGGTTCAAGGAAGGTATGGCGAATTTTTATGGAATATTTTTGTGATAAATAATTGTATAATTCGAATACATATTTGTTGCGATTCTGTCCGGCACAATTGTCCGAATAAAAAGAAAATTCTTTTGCTCCATTTTTTACTTGACTTTTCACATAAAGTAACAAACAACTTCCAATTTCTGATGAGCCTCTTTTTGCGATACACTCGTACCACATATAGCATTGGCATTTTTTAGTCGCCAAATTACAAACGCTGAAGTTATATGTGGATAACTCCAGTTTATAGTAGGCCAAACCCACGTTTGATTGGGGAACTGGAAGAATTTGCTGTAATTCAAAAACAGCAACACATAAAGTCGGTCGCTGGCATGCCAGTTCTTTATCAGTATTTTTTAGATTACGAGATAAAACTCGATTTTTGAGGTGTAAAGTATAATGCTCCTCCATTTCTGTTCTTTTCTCTACAGACATATTTGTGGCAAATATCGCACAAATCTTTTTCGGTTGGAAAAAAGAAGGATTGAGTTCCGTATTAAAAATTTGTCGATAAATGCTTTCCGTTGCTGGCTTAAGTATGTGGTGTTCTTCGCAATATTCTAAATAAAGTGTATACATTTTAGAAATGTTCAATGATGCTGGCAAATATTTTCGTTCTGTTGATTTCCGACAATGATGCTCTCGACGGTTTCTAAAGAATTTATATGAGTTCGTACTGAATCTTTAATTGATCCATCCAGCTGTGAGTTTTTGCTAACTTTTCCCCTTCATTCTTCCGATGTTGCACCAGAACTTCCCATCTTCTGAAATACTGTCTCTACCATTTGTCCGCTTATACTTAAGGTATTAAGGAAAAACGTTCTACATACTGACACTGTCTTTCCGCCATATGTTAAGCTATACGCGTAAGTTACTTGCCTCTTGCTGGTTATCTCTTCGTCTCCAGATGACTTTGATCGTTGGCGACACCGTTGTTTTTGCTGAGCAGTCACATGCCTAGAAATAAATCGCGTTGCCTATTTATATCACACAATTCCCAAAAATTGGTAAATATCACATGACGTTCGTCTTCCGAAAATTTGTCGACGCATTTTTTACTGCAATTCTGACAAACTGGTTTGAGTGTTCTTTTTTTCTGAAAATTTCCATTCCAATTCACATATTCGACTCCGCTATTCCTAGAACGCGTAATTACGTTTCTTCTCCAAGTGCTAATCTGTTTCTTCCTTTTTCTTGTTTTGTTTTTATGATCTCCCTGATTGTTAGCCTGGACCTGCTGTAAGTTGATGTCATTTTCACTTGAACCAGATGGAATAAAATCGGGATCATCGCTATTCGAATCTGCAAATGGATCTGTATCTGCCGAAGATAATTCATCACTATTTTCGGGAAACTTTTTGTCTTGAAAATTCACTCTTTTGAGTAAAGCTTCTGCTGCGTCGCCTTCTGAGACAAAAGTTATAGAGTGTAGTAGCGTACTCAAAAACAAAAATATTATTTATTTTCAAAATCTAACCTTGAGAAATACTAGTAGATGGCTGTATTATTGCTGCTAACGGCTGCGAATGACTTGATACTAGTTCAAATATTTTTGGTTTTTCTGCTTTACTGCAGTTTTGTACCCTCGCCTCCTCCTGGTTGCAAAAATTCGAAGAATGCAGAGGTTTGAC
Organism: Amphimallon solstitiale; assembly: GCA_963170755.1. Taxonomy (NCBI): domain Eukaryota; kingdom Metazoa; phylum Arthropoda; class Insecta; order Coleoptera; family Scarabaeidae; genus Amphimallon; species Amphimallon solstitiale. The sequence continues at coordinate 86,249,048 of OY720677.1, read as the reverse complement.
TGGCCCTTAAAAACATGCATTAGAATCAATAATTTATTACCGCAATTTTTATTATTTCTGTTTTTATTAATTGTGGTTATTAATACTATTGAATATTTATTTTAACACTCACCTCTTGTGTCATCAGCTTTCTTTTCTAATAAGCTGAAAATTTTGACTCTTCTTGTGGTCATTGTGAATTCAGAACCAACAAAAAAATAAAATCAGAAATTACTCTAAGTCCTTAACAGAATAATGTATGTCCACATCAAAGAGGTCAGAATTATTATAAGTTCTTTGTAGAATATTGCATGTCCACGTCAAACAGGTCAGAACGTCAAACAGGTCAGAACTATTCTATGTTCAAACACTGATCTGAGTTACACTACCTACTTTACTTAACATAGTTCTTCACTCGACTGGAGCATCTCGACCTATTACACGGTAAGTTAAAATAGTCGAAAGGTGGGGGAGCTCTACTGCTTGGACTTAACAATATTTATGCATCCAACAGATGTGACTATGAGCTAAGCAATAGTATTTAAAACTCAATTTAAACAAAATTGGACATACAATAGTTCTGCATTCACGCGACGAAGTGGTCGTTCTTGACTTGTGTTTGGACGGTCTGAATTTGGTCCATTTTCCTGATTTACAACTGTTGGACGATCAGTTACATAAGCATCAAGAAAATCTTCCTCTTTAAAAATGTTTGCATTATATGGGAAAATCCCGGTGTTGAAAAACCCTGATTTAATATTGGATGGTGTGGCTGCCAAATCCCAGGACTTGTAGCAAAGCTCCGGTAGGTAGTACATTGTGAGGGTTTGACATGCCATATAAGTTTTTTTGATGGCGAAATAAACTACTACTACTACTATTACTACTACCTCATATACTACATCGAATTCTGCAGTTACCATGTTAGTAACTTCTTTATTTATATCCACTTTTACTTGTAAAATTTGCTCTTCTGTTCGTTTAAATATATCAGAAACTAATCTACTTTCCATTCCTTTAAACTCATTTTTTAGCCGCTTCATTTTCTCTACATTCCTTTTTTCTAAATCCCCCATATTTTTCTTAATAACTTCCTCTAAATTTTTCATATTCAAATCTTGCTTTCCTTGAGATATTTTACTGTTCTCGTCTAAATCTTTCTTCATATCATCTCTTAAATTTTTCATATTCGCGTCTTGTTTTTCTTGCGAAGTCTTCATTTCTTCTCTCATATTCAACAGCAATTCCATCAAGGGATTTTGTTCACTTCGATAAGTATCATCTCCACTATCTGAACCTTCATCGTCTCCTTTCTCCTCTTTTCTGCTACGTGTCTGCATCATTATATGTACTACTTAATAATAACACCAATAAGATAATAATAACCAAATACACACACTCTAGCAATGTATTAAACAATACTACCGTATAATTACCTATTCTTTACAACTACTACACCCACAAATGTATAAATCTGTATAAAATAAAGAAATCAAACTGTATGTCTATTATTTTATTTAATTACCCTCTGTTAAACCAATGACAACCCACACTTTTAAATTAATAAATGTTATAGTTGTGATAGATGTGCTATCACCAATATTGCACCACGTTGCTATGCGCCAAAATAATACAAATCTTGCTTTCAACCAAGTAACAGTAATAATTTTAAAAATCTTTGGACAAAATCTTTTGAACGCCATTTCTGATTCCTTTATGTTCGCTTGTTTCGCACATCCTACAATCCACGGTAACGTTTTACTCCGTAAATTTGGATATTTATCATATTTATCAAACCAGGCATTATCTATTTTTTTACACTGACTTTCCGGTGTCGAATCACAGATTGAATGGTCGATCACAGTCGATGGTTGATTGATTCACAATTATAATCAATTGTTATAAATGGCTACGTGCTTAACAACGTCGCTACGGAAATATACATATACTTTGAGAAAGTTCCGGTATAGGAAGATCACTGTGGCGAGGTGGAAATGTCTGAGGTTCGCAGGGCCGAGCTAACTCACGTCGAAGATGGCGTGTCTGTTCAAGAACGTATTAGGTTGAGCGCCGGTCGGCAGCGACGCTAGCGACGTTGTCTGGGCACCAGGACACTACGCTACCTTAGGAGGTAACCTACTTGCGATCTCTATATAATGCCACTGGCTGTGTCCCTCCAGCGGGATACACCACTGGATCACCCTGTATGAGAACCAGCTACACAAACCTTATCCAAGTGCTAGTTACGTTGTAAAATTTTAAGGTAAAAAAAAAGAAAGAAAAAAAGATGGACAGTATTCTATGTATTAATTAAATAAAGAATTTATAATGTTTATATGATGAAATAACATATTACGTACGTATGCAAGATAAACGAACAGATTGAAATTTCCAAGAAAACTTTATATATTATTATTTCACTTATTATTTTTTTTTTAAAAATATGCATCAAAATCCTATTTATTAACTCATAACAATCAACCCATTGAAATATTATGATAAGTAAAACTTTTCATTTTTTTTAAACCTTTTTATACTGTTTAACTCTAGTCAAGATGGTAACAAGGGTTAGTCTAGACATTAATAAATTTGTCAACGATAATTACATCTTAGTAAAATTAGAACATTAGCTTAAACAACTTTTAATTACTTCATTATCATAACCATATCAAAATAGATTAATAAAGGTATGAAAATTGACATAACCTCCGCACTTTTACCAGAGGCAGGTCGGCGGCAGAAACGTTTCATACGCCTTACAGATTATTACATACAATTCAGATAAAACGCCAAGCAACGGCGGTTTAATTACAACAAAAGAAAATTTAAACAGTCAAGATAATATATACTACAAATTGAATTTGGTATTTACATGATTCGCAAACGCTTATGTTTACGGTTGATATTTAATTAACACATCTTAGACATAGGCAAAATAAAATAGCAAAAATACTAATGAATTTACTGTAAAGGATTAATTCCAGAAAATTAATCTGAGTCGTACTTCAGGTTGTTTCAAGAGTACGTAATTAATTAGAGCATTAACAATTATTCTACTACTGGTCTCACCCGGTATACAGTGAAATCCAAGTCAAATATAAAGCAAAATTTAAACAGCTGTATTTGAGACCTAGCACATGATAAGATGGTAGAAAATATAATTTGCGGATCACTCGTTAGCTCTTAAAACATATGAATTAACCAGCTTGACTAGCACAAGATCCTAACAAATTAGTCGTAATATAAATTCGTAGTCTAAATTGATGTTGTACTTAGCTTGCGAAATCAGGTGAGAAGGAAGTCCTCTAGCAGGTGATGTGGTAACGGAGTCCTTCTGGGCCTTCAGGTGGTATTCCTCACAGAAGACTCTGAGATGGTAGCTTCACACCTCTCAAAATGTACAAGCCATTTACAGAAGGTACAACGGGTAATTCAGCAAAACAGGAATCAGTGTTCCATCAAATAATACTGTACGACAGTGATGTCGAACGGCAGATACCGGAGAACAGATACCGTACAACGGGTTCCTAAAGACCCAGGAAAAAAAGAAATGCAGAGATTAAAACTCTGGAAACTAACAAAATGTAATTCTCTTAGACTTACCCCAATTTGGAGAACACGATATTTAAACTTTCAGAAGCCACAATATCACAAAAGAAACGTAGAGGCCAACACGTGGTTCAGCAAACAAAACTCAAGGGTGACGAAAATTACGTAAACACCCACATAAATTCTTGCGATAAGGTAACGGTATTAACTACAAATCCCATTAAAGCTGTCGTAGCAAAATTTGTCTTCCTAGACACACATTATAAATCACAAGGATAAGTAGTTTTGTACTTTGTGTTCTTCCTATGAAGATTGACTTAAAAGTCACAACGTGCTTCCGATATTCCGCCAGTCGAACTTTCATGCAGATTCTAGAACGCGGAAACAAAAACCTAAGATGGGCGGGAAGAATTTGAAATTAACGAGGACTACAATTATCCCATAAGAGAGGTCTACAGTAAGATGACTTAATTAAAAAAAAAACACGAGCAACCTCAGAACTCAGATTATCGACAGAATTAACTTAAAATAAACTGGCACGAAACGCAAATTAAATAAGTTACACAGACGGGGAAGCAATAATATATTATATAACAATTGATTATAATTGTGAATCAATCAACCATCGACTGTGATCGACCATTCGATCTGTGATTCGTGTGCTTTATATAAATTAGGTAAGTACACATTAACTCCCAATATTATCTAATAAATTTACTTATTTTTCTGTTTTCTTTTAAGGTTATCGATTATGTCGATTGATACTTCGACTCCAAATCTTTTGACATGTTATTACCAAAATGAAATCAAAGACGATTCATAGCTCAACCAATTTAATAAATACGATATATTCAAATATATAGAGGTCTTATTTATATGTAGCAAGATAAAAAACGGCATCATAAATATCTTAAACTAATTTAACTGACGTTATGAATGTTACAAGTATGGAATAATACTGAACACCTTTTTCTACTAACTTCAAAGGTAAATACTTTTATATTTTAATATTTTGCAATTCTAAATTTTCAAATATACCATTAATTATTTAATTGCGTACAATATCACTTTATAAACACAATATTAATAGTATATTTGCTTACTTTTAAGGAATGTGTAATATTTATTTAGTATGGCATATTTAAATTGAAATTCAGCATGTCAATCAAGATGGTTGTGGATTGAATAAGAAAAAGCTTTTCGTGAAATATGGAATTATCCCAACGCGATCGCTGCCATTGATGGAAAACACGTGCTTATTCAAGCACCACCACACCGTGGTACAAATTACTTTTGCTATATAAAACATTTTAGTTTGGTACTGTTAGCCTTAGTCGACGCAAATTATAAATTCATGGTCGTAGATGTCGGTGCTTTTGGTAAGAATTCTGATGCTAGTATTTTGAGAAATTCGAGTTTAGGCAAAGGTTTACAGGATGGCACTCTAAACATACCTCCACAAAAAATACCACCAGAAGGCACCGAACTACTACCTCATGTCATCATCGGTGATGAGGCTTTCCCATTATGCACGTATTTAATGCGACCCTATTCTCGCGACGATGTCCAAAGAAATGAAGAAAAAAAGTGTTTAACTATAGGCTCAGTCGTGCGAGAAATACTGTAGAAAATACGTTGGCTACATGCGGTTTACACAACTTTCTAAGAGATGACACATGTCACCGGACAGCAAATGATTTGAACACTTCTATCGCGGAAATGGAAGGACTGCAAAACATAAGACGTATGGGTGGTAATTCACGCACAGATGCTTTAGCTGTCAGGGATAGCTTTAAAAATTACTTTAACACAGCAGCAGGGTCGATAGAATGGCAATTGCGGAGAGTTCGGGCTGGAAGGCGCGAAAATGTATGAGTAACAAAATAAAAATTTACAAACTTACCATTTTGATTTAATCTTTCTCCAGATATTATCCCTTCTTTGTTGGTTCGAATAATTCGGGTGTTTTAAATCATATATCTCTTTATAGTCTTGCACAATTGCAATTAGTTGTGACGCGTCCATGCTGGAATAACACGTGTGAACAGGACGCAGGTAAATGGACGATGCGGAGCGAGCGAGCAGACGGACTCAGCGCCGGAGTCCGCCCACTAATCGGCATTCCGTATGACGTCATCGGCACGCATCGTAAAAGTTGCCCCTCGGAGCATCGGCATCGGCATTGCCGACGGGTAGATTTGTGCGATCCGTACGATGCGCATCAGAGGACGCACTTGTATGACTTCCTATACCAAAAATACTACGATCCGTTTGATGCGATGCGTCCGATACTTACGATGCGAAAATGTGGACGCCTACCTCTAGTGTGCGGCGTTCGTATTGAATACTGTAAACTAAATTTATCGGAATTTTTCCGTGCCGGTCTGAGCCGATGCGGGCCGGTTAGGTGTGCTTCAACCTTAAAGGTAAGCGCATACTATTTGCAATGAACGGAACGGACGCAACGAACGGATTGCATTTTTGTTTGCTCACATATGTAATTCCATTGTATATCGCATAGTATTCGCTACGGACTCATCGCATGTACGGAATTGCGAAACAACATCGTCAAGGCACCAACAAATCCGTCTGATGCTATGCGTACTGATGAGATCACCTGCATTTCCGCACAGTATGCGACCTGTTTCAACTTGATTGCATTGTAGTGATCACGTTGTGATCACACTTTAATAAAAAAATTACAAAAATGGATGATGCTGCTCTAATTCCCGTCGTTCAGCATTACGAAGAACTGTATAACTTAAAACATCCCCAATATTCTAATGTGCAAAGAAGGCAGAATATATGGGAAGAAATTGGCAAAATTATGAAGCAGTCAGGTGGGTAAATGTTTAGTAAAATGTTAAGGGCCGGTTTATTCACCTCTAAGTAACTTTATTTTCCTGTTAGTTACTAGTTTCTAGCATCTGCCAATGAAGAAGTTGGAATCATGGTAAACACATAAAGTTACTTGGAGGTGAATAAATCAGTCCTAAACTTTATTTTTTTTAATTAAATAATTGTAAATACCTATCATAAAAGTTATTGCGAGAGTGCTGCATTTAATTTTACGTAATTTTTTAGACAACGTTTGTTTATATTTTTTTAATTGTTTAAAACAAAATACATTTTTTAATTATACATTTCCAATAGGTAATTGCATTCCTTCTCTTATTCGTCTTTGTTGCCAACCTACAGCACCTTCTGGCGAAACGAAGTAATCTTTAAAACGATTCCTTATTTCTATTCCAGTAGCAGCTTGTGCACCTCCAATTCTTCTCAATGCTCTCATACCTCTAGCGTCATTAATACCGTAGTTCAAATCTACTTCTGTCCAGTAACAAGCATCATTTCTGAGATAATTATGTAAACAACACACGGCAAGTACAACCGTCGTTACATGTTCTGGTGAAAGCGATAATCTGCGTTCGAAAATTCGAAATTTTCTAACTAATATTCCAAAAGAATTTTCTACAGGATTACGAGCTCTACTAAGTCTATAATTAAATATTTTTTTTGTTTCGTCGCCTTGTATTTGCCTACCAGAATATGGCCGCATTAGATGTTTTCCTAAAGGAAATGCTTCATCCCCAATTATGACGTAAGGTAATTTTTCGTTAGTGCCTGGTAATTCCTTTTCCATAGGAATGTCTAATGTTTGATTTCGTAAAGCTTTTCCTAATGGAGAGTTGTTAAATATTCCACTGTCTGAATTTTTCCCAAAAGAACCCACATCAATTGAGATGAATCGATAATTTGCATCTACCAAAGCAAGAAGTACTGTACTGAAATGTTTTTTGTAGCAAAAATAATTACTTCCACTGTGAGGCGGAGCTTGAATCAATATATGTTTTCCATCAATCGCTACAAGTGCGTTAGGAAAGTTCCATTTATTGTAAAATTCATCAGAAATGCGCTTCCAAATCTCAATCTTAGGAACAGGCATTACTTTTGGTTGTAGTAATGTCCAAATAGCCTCACATGTTGAATAAACTATCTCACGAATTGTAGATTCTCCAAGTCGGTAACTGAACGATAGGGATTTGAAAGAGTTTCCTGTAGCCAAGAATCTAGAACAAAACAATAATAATTATTTTTCTTTTTAGCTGATGTATGTAAACAGCGATGGACAAGAATCCGCGATAACCATCGTAGGGCACTGAAACTTAGAAAAACTAAAAGTGGCCAAGCAGCAATAAAAACAAAGGCACCCAAATTTGAAAAAGAATTAACTTTTTTGACACCTTACTTAATAGATGATGAACAGCGAGTGTGCAACATTCCTTCTCCACCCGCTGTAATGAGCGAGGAAGAAAATACAGAAAATGAAGAATTGCAGATTGCTGAGCAAGAGCAAAATTTGCCTCCTTCTTTAAATACTTTCGATATTCAAAATACAATGTCAACTGACAGCGCACGAAGTTCACGGGCATCTACACCACTTGCTGCAAGCACAGTACAACGTCGAAAACGGTCAGCAACCAATCCGGGGCCGATATCAGTTGCGTCTGTTGTGAAAGAATACATTGATTCAAAACAAAAAGTACCTTCAGATCCCCTTACTTCTTTTTTTCTTACAATGGCTGCAACAGTTCTCACTTTTCCCTTGCCAGAACAAATTGCAATTAAAAGCCAAATATTCGACATTGTCAACGATGCAGAAAACAGAATTGCAATGGGGTCTACCGCCACCAGAAATACTACTAGAAATTTTTATGAACAAGCAAGTTCATCTCTGATAAGTAATGACCAGGGACATGTTTTCAATCCGCCTAGCTGTAGTAGTTACATGATAAACCATCTGGAGTCAAATGATGATGGTGGAGTTAATATTACTGATCTTTCATAATGCAGAAGGCAATTACCATAGAATGTTTGTTTTTGTTTACCATACTAGAAAAATCTTTAATTTTTATTGTTTATTGTATTTGAAGTTATACTTTTTGTTATTTTAGTTTTTATTTTCTTTAAATAAAGCACTATTTTGATATTAATAGCATTTACACTTACCTTAAACACACCACTAATCGTTCTTTAGGTCCGATACATTCCCCAAAAGTTGTGTTTTTCTTTTGCAGAGACACAATTAAAACATTTAATAAATAACAAAACTTTTCATGACTCATTCTAAAGTACTGGAAAAACCTTCTATCATCTTCTACAAGTTCATTAAATAAAGTATGGAATTCACCATATAATTGTCTTCCCTTATTTATCGGATGAACTGAAAAAAGCCGTCTTTTGCTTTTTCTGTGTTTTTCTTCATTTTCTTCTTCCAGCAAAGCTGCTATGAAAAACACTTCTTCTTCGTCTGATGAACTCATTTTGTTAACTATAATAAATAATAACGATGCGAAAGCTGCTGATGCATTAACCTGAACGATGCGAACAATATGCGTTCCGACAAAATAAAATCCGTTTTGTCCCGGTTTTTTGCGAATAGTATGCGATGTAGCAACATAAAATCCGTTCCGTCCGATCCGTCCGTTGCAAATAGTATGCGCTTACCCTAAGAGATCAAGAGGAAATTCCCAATCTGCACACTTTAAAGCTGAGTTGAAGTTGGTGAAAACTGATTGCCCACCGGTTTTTCTTACATATTTCGCATGATATTTATTTTGCAAGGTTCCACAGGGAATTTTATAATGTAGCAAGGCCGCCATTATGGAAAGGTCGTTGTCTGCTATTCTTTGAATAGCTTCATTAAGTTTATCGTCTGTATAATCTCTATAACTCCTAGTGCCAGGCGTACGCTGATATTTTTGTACCATCTAAAAAAAAATCAGCTGCATTGCCAAGAGAAGTTGATAATACCCAAAACGAACAACGAAAAATGTTCATCGTTATTGGTTAATAAACCAATGGGGCGAGTTTGATATGCCTGTCAATTACACCCCACCATTAGTATCAAACTCGCCCATTGAAGATTTCCCAATAAACCATCTGATTAACCTCAAAATATTCATATTAAAATGTGTAGAAATAATGACTTTATCACGCATGAAACTTACAATTCATGCAATTAGAGTTCTTACCTTGTGGTCCTTGAAGTTATGCGGAACAAGATTTCACTTCAAAACTATGATTTTTACAAAAGTAGCCGAAACACATTCGAAGAAAGAGAATCCGAGAGCACGCTACCCAAATAACTCTTAATTTAACCTTGTACTGACGATTGGCTGAGATGGTTAGTTTGAAAAATTAGTGGGGGTAGTGGGAATGATTTTAGATAGTGGGGGTAGTGGGAACGACTTTAGAGCATACTAGTGAAGTTATTATCAATCTCGCCTCCAGAAATCAAAGTCGCTCCACTTTACTGTAGCTAATATTTTAAATATTGTTATAGTTGAAGTGTTTGTATTTATTTTTATTGAGAATATTTTGTCTGTTAGCATTTATTGAAGATAATCTTATTTTATTTTATTTTTTAATACAACTTTTACATTTCTAATTTGTTTTTCTTTTATTGCTCTTATACTAGTAAATATTACATCAAATATAAGTTAAAATAAACCAGAAAATAAGAAAAAGCGATTATTGTTGATAATAATATATTATAATAGAGTTGTTCGTACAATTCTTTACAACTACTAGACATTTGATAGTAAAATGATATTTTAAACAGCAAAATTTAAATTTATTACATTATATCTCGCTCTTCTGCCTTTCTCTAGAATATCTAATTCAACACAATCATTTCTGTCATCTTTTATTTCAATCTCTTCAGCAAGTGGAATACCTGCTCTTATACACATGTTATGTAACACCACACAAGCATTTATAATGATTCCAACTTAATTTGTGCTATATCTTAATACTCGTTGGTTCAATAAACATCTGAACCTTGTTTTTAACACGCCTATGCACCGCTCTACACAATTTCTTGCCCTTTTGTGACATACATTGTATCTTGCAGCAGGAGAGTTTTCCGGTGGATTGATTACTGCAGTTAGCAACCATGGTTGTTGTGGATAACCACTATCACCTAAAAGCCAGGAATTTACTTCTCCTCCTTGGTAATTTGCCTGTACATATCTGAACATAGCAGACTGCCTCCAAATAAACGCATCATGTGTTGTCCTCCAAAATTAGCATTGATATTAAAAATTGTTAAATTGGAATCACATATAATTTGTCAATTTTTACTGCATTTTCTCTGGTAATTCCGCATTATTTTCTTCAGTTATTGGTCTTTTACGATCCAACACTGGAAGAGGAACTTTGAAAAACGGATTTTCGTAATAGTCTTTGTAGTTAGCATCACGTTCCGTTAATACATGAAATTCCTCTAATTCACCGGAAGTATCATTGCTACTGCAAGCAGTTACCGTCGATCCAGAAGAACAAGGAGATATTGTTATTCCATCCGAATATGGAAAATAAATAAAAATATCTGAGTAAGTAAATATTTACCTAATTCTTTGGTTTGCTTACCAATATATCTGATATGCTGTTGATATTTATGAGATACTCCTTTAATTCTTCTTTAAATATTAGTCTAGGTCCAATATTTTTAATTAACAAGTTTATTGTTCCGAATCCATTAAGCCGAAACTGTCATCTGCTTTTCCTTCCTGTGTGACAAAAACACGAGTATACATAAAAAATGTGATTTGCAGTGTATTAAGATTTGACGAAAGTATTGATACCCATTTTGGAAATAAATCTATTTAATAAGTATAACAGTTTAGAATGACGCCCACATTAATATTAAAATACTAGAAAATATGGAATAATGCAATATGTATAATAATAATAATTTATTATCCAACAGTATAATTACTAATTACAGGATAATACAAATAAAATCAAAAATAGTGCACAATAGTAAAGGAAAGAAATGAAACAATGAATGGGTTCACCTCAGCTTATGCCTCAAGACGAGACTCAGCCCCACACGCGATATATTAAATAAATCAATATCTGAGCCCAAATCGTTTGCTGATCTACACATTGATATTATAGGTGAAAAAAGATATTGATTGGTGTTGGCTGAGGGTACATAGAATGTAGGCCGGCTTCTAAATAGTTCTAGCTTGCGGCACGCAGAAGCACAATAATTCCAACAAGACAGAGTTCATTACGTACCATTCATTAACTTGTGCAAGAATATAATACCAGAAATAGTCCTTCTCGACTGCAAGGACATGAAGACGAATTCCGTACACAAAAGATCGTAGCAATAACCATGGTCTAGGTAACTCCCATGTTTTCTATAAAATAGTATCTTCAAGAACTTGCGCTGTACATTCTCGACTAGGTAATATTCCAATTTAGACCTGATGAAGGAATGGTAGAAGCAAATAAGTGCGTCATTATCACTGAAATCTCTAGTATTACGTGCCAGAGAACTAAGTAACTTTAACGCTTCATTTTTAATGTTGAACATATGCGCATGAAATGTCATGTCGGTATCAAAGGTTATTCCAAGGTCCTTTACTGTTTCGCAATGTGGTAGTTCGACGTTATTAATCGAATACCTCTATACAGTCGAGGAATGCTTTCTACTGTATAACACAACTCTACATTTGTCAATATTTAAATGTAATTGGTTTTTACCACACCAGTCAAAAATGGCATCCAGGTCTCTTTGTAAAAATTCGCAATCCTCCATGGATTTAATGCAACGAAATTTTTTTAAATCATCTGCATACAGCAAGCATTTCGAAGAAATACCATCGAGGAGTGGTCCCAATATCGAACCCTGAGGTACTCCACTACTGGAAATGTAATCAAAGGACCTGACGTCCCGATACTCAACATAGTTGCGTCTATCGGTTAAATATGATCGAATTAATTCAATTGTGTTGTCCGCAATACCAAAGTTGTTCAACTTGTTAAGTATTAATGGGAGTTGAACTTGGTCAAAAGCTTTGGCAAAGTCAGTATATACCGAGTCCACTTGATCGCGCACATCCAGACACCCGGACACATAATGTACAAATGAACACAAATTGGTGGACGTAGATTTTCCTTTAATAAATCCATGCCGATCCGTTGTTAAATAATGCGATACGTGGGTTGTAAATACGTTTGAACAGCATAAATTAAAAGACCTTAGACGCCTTCGATATAATAGAAATATGGCGGAAATTTCCAATTTCGTTTTTAATGCCATTCTTAAACACTGGTGTAACACGGGTAGTTTTCCAGCACTTAGAATAGAATTTGTATTTCAAAACCAAATTAAAAATGTGCAGACGTGGAAGCTGTAAGGTAAGTCTACAGTCTTTGATGAGGAAGGATGGAACAAGGTCAGTACCCATGGTTAGAGTAGATTTTAAAGACGCAATAGCATTAAGAATATCGTCGGCGTCAAATTCGATAATAGACAGTTTCGGTGCATCAACGTTTTTCAAGACAGGAGTTTTTGCATCTTCTCGCAATACTGCGACGTTATCCAACTCAAGTATTGGTTGCCAATCAATATCAAGGATCAGTTCATATAGAAGTTTAATATCTGCACGTTTAAAATTGTAAGACTGAGCTGCAGTAGATCGGAAAGATTCGCTCGTCACTTCAGTGTGATACATCGAAAACGTGAGGGCTGGATGATGTACATCCTCCAGAACCAGTGGAAATTCTGTAGATTCAACGAAGAAAACACTATCATTACGGCATGCATGCATAAGCATTTCTTCCAAAGCCCATATATGGGAATACACGATGTCAATGCACCGACATGACGTAAATAGTTTAAGTAGGTTAATATAGAAATAAGTTATATATGTATAGTAGTGTAAGTTAGTTTTAAGGGGATTGACGATGATTATTCACTGACGTTCAGAGATAATGTATTTACTTCGGTCCGAACATGTACATTGAATATATTTCAATATAATAGATTTAGTTAGTTAACGTGGTGATCTGTTTTAATTAAAATCCCTCTAATAAATTCCCAATCTCGATCCGATTCAAGAGATCCAAACGAGATGACGATCGAGTAGATGTAAGCCTTAGGACCAGGCTTATCACAATATGTATAAGTCACTGGATGGAAATAAAACATAATAAATTACACAAGTTTTTATTTATAAAATGTAGTTTTACAAATTTATTTCATATTAGTTTAGCTTTCTTTTCTTTTTTCTTCGGGTCTTTTCAATTCTATTATTTTTATTTTTTGTTTTGCAAAGCAATTTGCAGATATCCTACCAACTAAACTCTGATTCTATAAATCACAACGGAAAATCCATTAAGAAATGGCAACTAACAAGTTTAGCCTAGTTGGGAGCACTAGCTCCACCATTCGAACTAAAATCCAGGCATCAAATTCCAGTCCATATTTACAAGTTATAATCCGTAAGCGATCACACTTCTTCTCTTCCACACTCCATACTATATGTGGACGAGACTATGGAGTCCATAGTCTCGTCATTTAACATTTCAACAGCGACACCTTCATCTTCTTGTTCATTGTTGGTCTCGAATCAGGCCTATGGCCTTTTACTGCTATTCTGAATGCGAATCATCTTGACTTTGAGTGTTGGGAACTATATCAGTTTATATGGCTTGGTTAATGGATTGCCGGGGGCGTTTGTATCTCCATGGTACATGAGGATCGTAGTTGAGAGTTTGTTCTATGTCTGGGTTGGGGTGGGTTGTCATTAGTGATGGACATCGAACTCAAAACATCGATGTTGATGTCGATGTCACCATCGATGACGGAACATCGATGTCGATGGAATATCGACCAAAAAACATCGATATTTATGCATTTTTATTTTTTATTTTTTTTTGTTTGGAATCAGAGACTTTGTTCATTCAAAAAATATTCAATAATAGAACTCAAAAAAAGGATTCCAATATAGAGAAGTAAGTTGGCATTAAAAGTGTGAAACATACATGTAAAAAACACTAAAGACCGCGGCGTCAAATGCAAACAGTCTTGAAGTATAGACAATATATATATATATCATTGAAACGAATTAAAGAACATTTAACACTTTATTTATATAGAATTATAAGATACAGATATCTTAGAACAAATTATACAAATGTTTCTATTTAAATTTCCCATAGACGATCATCCAAATCGGCCAAGAACAGTAACTTATTCAAAAATTTGGCATCTAATCGGTTTCTTGTTTTTGTGATTGTTTGTCCTGCTTTAGAAAATAATCTCTCCGCTGGTACAGATGTAGCAACAGTGCCAATATATCGCCTTGCTACATCTGCTAGTATTGGATATATTTCACCCATATGCTTCCAAAACAACAAGGGGTTTTGCTGAATTTTTTCTGCTGGTGCACCTGTAAACCATCAAAACAAGCAACAGAAATTTTAAAAGTTTATTATTTCTTTATTTTAATACTATAATTGTTTATTTTTAAATGTTACCTAATTAGAGAGATAATTCTGGATGTAACTGCATTAACGACTGGTCATGTACTGCATCTGCCTGCCTGCGCCAAGTATTCTGCACAATTTTATTGTGATTGTGAAAAATACCTTTTTGACTATTTCACCTAAAATTAATAAAAAATTATTTATATTCAAAATACCTTTGGATTCTGAATCTGACTCTGAAGAAGGTGCTGTATCACTTTCTGGAAGACAATTCTTTACAAGGCTGTTTATAAAAGCTACATACCGAGGATTCTTAAAATAAACTTTCTTAAATCGAGGATCTATAGAAGGGTAGCTACTGCCAATATTTTTTTCCAACAATATCGACAGACTGCCACGTTTGCTTTATCTTTATGAAAATACTGCCACAATTCACTTTTCATTATAATTTATTGTTGCAGGTTCAATTTTCAATTCAATAAACTCAGATGTCTGAAAATGGTCTGAATTCCGCTTTGACACTACTAGTAGTATAATTTTAAATGTTGGCACAATAGTGCCGCGTATAACTAGTCTATAATAATAGACTAGTTATACGCGGTCTACGCGGTACATTCAATAATATTGTAAAAACAAACTTTTTTTTAGAGATTATTAATTTTCAATTTAAATCAGATGAAGCTTTATTTTAATTGACACACAATTCTATTAAAAGTAATTATTTTATATGATAAAATGGAAATATGTCACAATTAGAGTATAGTATAAATAATAATAACTGCACGAAAAAATGAAACGTGTCAGTATTCGGATATGTCAAAAATCTGTTAAAACATCCGCACAGTAACATCGATGCCGAAAAATCATCGAATTGAAATCATCGATGTAAAAACCATCGAACATCGTTCGGTTAATGTTATGTAAACATCGAGTATCGATGTCCATCCCTAGTTGTCATCTGGTTGTAAAATTTTGTTGCAAGTTCCTTAATGTATCTGTCTATGGTTAATGTGTTGGTCTCTGCGTGGATTTGGTTGTTCCTCGTGTACCATGGGGCTTTAAGTACCATCCTTAAAGTCACGTTCTGAATTACTTGGAGTTGGAGAGCTTTTATATGCGTGGGGTAGGCGTTGATCCAAATTGGTGCAGCGTAGGTGATTATTGGTCTTATTATTTGCTTGTATATAGTTTTATGGCGGCTGAGAGTGTACTAAATCTTCCTAATAATGGCCATAGGCGTGTTCTTGCGATTTTCGCCTTTGCCGTTTTTGAGGTGTAGTGAGGATGATAGTTTGTCATCGAGTGTAACGCCTAGATATTTGACAAATGGAGACTATGATATAGGAGTGTGATTTATATAGAGCTGACCGGTGATAAGTTTGGTTTTTCTTTTGAAAATTATCGCCTGCGTTTTGTTGGCGTTTATGGCTATTCGCCAGGTGTGGCACCAGTTTATTATATTGTCTAGGGTTTCCTGAAGAAGTTTTAGGGCTCTGTTGGGGTGTAATGATTGGGTTAATATGGCTGTATCGTCTGCGTAAGTGGCTATTATGGCTTTGTCTGTTTTTGGAAGGTCGGAAGTAAAGATAGCGTATAGATGGAGGGATAACGCTGATCCCTGGGGGACGCCTGCTGTGAGAATTTTTGTGGAAGATAGTGTATTGTTGATTTTAATATTGAAATTCCATCTGTAGAGGTAACTGTGGATGATTCTGACAAGATATTTTGGGTATCCGAAGGAGTTAAGTTTGTAAATCAGGCCCTGATGCCACACCCTGTCGAATGCTCTGACAATATCTAAGAAAGCTGCTGTAATAGTTGCGTTTTTGTTGAACCCTTCTAATATTCTTTCGGAGACTCTTGCTAACTGCGTCGTCGTGGAATGATTTTTGCGGAAGTCGTGTTGCTCTAAAGGTATGATGTTCTCTGTTGTGTGTTTATCTAGTAGTTGAAGGATAATTTTGTCCAGTGACTTTGCTTAGGCTGGGGAGGAGGCTGATCGGTCTGTAGTTGGAGGGTAGGGCGTAATTTTTGTTTGGTTTAGGGAACATGACTATTGTAGCTGTCTTCCATATTTTGGGATAAGTTTGGAGTTTGAGGATCGAATTAATAAAAGTGAGGAGGAACATGAAGGCTTTGATGGGGAGGTTTTTAATCATTTTATTGGTTATGTGGTCTGAGCCTGGGGCTTTTCTGGGTTTGAGTGAGTTTATAGTGGTTTTTAAAATTTGTGGAGTGATGAAGTCTGTACTGGGAGTGGGAGGGAGATTAAGTGATCTTTTGACATGTTTGTGGACGTGTGCTATATGTTGCATGTCTTCGATTTGTGTGGCAAGGGCTTCCGCTTTTTCTTCTTCTGTTATTGCTATGGTGTTTCCTGTTGTTAGTGGTGGTATGATGTGCTGGTCTTTTTTCATCGCTCTTGTCAGCTTCCAGAGTCCCTGTAGATTTGAGTCGAGGGTTTTTTGCCAGTTCTGGTCTTTAAAATTCCTTAAAGCGATTCTTACTTCTTCTTGTTTCTTATATAAAATGGTTTTGTCAGCTGGGTCTAGCGTAAATTGGTACCTTCTTCTTTGTCTGCTTTTTGATGAAATGAGTTGAGGTATATGGTCTGGTAGTATTTGAGTTTGGTATTTTATTGTTTTCTGTGTGGTGGCTGCTTCGGAGGCTTCTGTGATGTGTTTTTGTAGAGTGTCGACTGCATCTTCTAGTTGTTCTGAAGATTCTATTTTTGGAATGGATGGAAGATTCTGTGTTAGAGATTGTTTAAATTTGGTCCAATTGGTGCCTTTAATAGTGGTGGTTAGCTCCGCTTGGGTGTATCCCCATTTAAGAGTTATGTGATCTGAGCTTAAGGCTGATTCCGTGAATATTGTAAGGTTGTCTGAGATATTATTTGTTATTGCGATGTCGAGTAAGTCTGGTATTCTGTTGCTGGTGAAGTGTGTTGGTTCGAAAGGTGATATGATGTTGATGAATTTTTCTTCATGGTATTTTAATAAGGCTCTTCCGTGAGTGTTGTTATAATTGCATCCCCATGCTGTGTTTTTGGTGTTAAAGTCACCTGCGATTAAAGTTTTGTACTTTCTGGAGAAGATGTTGTCCAATTCTGTGCTCAACAGCGGTGTATTAGGTGGTAGGTAGGCTGCATATATGTGGATGTCACCTCTGTTGGTGTGAACGATGGCTCCATTTGTTTCTATGTTTTGAGTTTGTGGTATTGGTAGTTCTGTGTGTTTGATATGACGTTTAATTAAGATTGCTGTTCCGCCTCCAGGAATGGGTCGGTCTCGTCTATATATTGTGTAATTTCTTGTCTTGAAGATGTGACCTGGTAGTAAATGTGTTTCGTTAAGCAGTGCGATGTCTATTAGGTTTTCTCGCAGGTATAATTCCAGTCCGTTTTTTTTCTATTGGTTTTACACCATTACAATTCCATGCCATGATCTTGAGTGCTGAAGGTTTTATTTGGTGTACTGACATTATTGTTTGAAAAGTGATAATATTTTGTGTGTACTGCGGATGACCATCATTGTGGATTCCCCGGGGTGGGGTTAGAGTTTTCTAATGCTATGTACATGTCGCTGAGGGCGTCTGCTGCTATGGCCGCGTTGTTATTGTTGCTGTTGTTGTTGGTGTTTGTAGATTTCTGGTAATTGTGATTTGCTGCATTGGCGTAACTAAAGTTTGGGTTGACAATCCTGTAGTTTTTTGCTGGTGGTTGTTGTTGAGGTGAATTTCTTTGTCTTGCTTGATGTGGTTTGGGAGCTTTTGTGCATCCTCTGTATGAGGCCGTGTGTGCTTCGCCGCAATTTGCGCAAGTTGCTGGTGTGTCTGGTGTTTTGGTACAAGCAGAGGTGGCGTGGTCTTTGCCGCATTTTACGCATTTAAAATTGGCGTGGCAAGTTGCCTGGGAATGTCCGAATAGCTGGCACCGGTGGCATTGGCCGGTGCTAGCTTTGCGTCTTAGAGCTTCTGATTTAACTACGATTCGGCATATTGCCGCGGTTTCTTGTATATTAAAAATAAGAATAGTATTAAGAACTAATTTAAGTATTAAAAAAAAAAAGCAATAGTAATATCAACAATTTTTATTACAAACTGAAGATTTCAATATGTTTGCAATACAAATAACACAAGTGTATGTTGCATATATTTAAGTATAGAAAATTCTGATATCAAATGAATTTATTGTTCTAATTATAGGTTAAATAAGTATATTAAAATTAAGTATTATATAAGTACAAAATAAATAAAATGTACTTAAAGCTAATAAAAGAGACTGAGGCATTTATACGCCATAAAACTCTATAAACGAGGTCAAATTTGTCATGCACGAGATGTAAATATAGTCAAATGAATATTATGAATTTAAAAACGTGCACCATGTGATAAATTTAATAAAAGAGATTTTAAATAAATTATGCTTAAACGATAAAATTTACCTCAAACTTATAACTATAGACAGAAAAGGATATAAGTCTACATTCTGACACGATCAGCAAATGTTTTTATATCAAAGACAGCTGAGCAAATAAAATATATACATTCATGAACTTGTATGTGTAACACAGAAGCTTCATAGACTGTAAAGACATCTTGTCATCTTCATGTCATCTGCAATGTGTTTTCGAGTGTACCAGGTCCAAACATCTCTAAAAGAAATTTGAAGATTATGTTAGCAAATGGGAGAAACAAGTTTATAAACGAATACAAGGAGGGATTGTATTAAGAAGAATATACCTACCTTTGAAGATACCGAAAAGTTTAGGGAAAAGACTTTTAAGTGAATGAACTGTCAAAAAGACAATATGTGCGCGTGTGTTAGTGTAACAACGGCAACTTGAGGGCAGAGATTTCACGGTGACGCAGGGTGACAACCTAGATTTTAGTTCGGTGGATGGCGTAACAAACGTTACATATTTTTTTTCGGGTATAAATTCAAGAACAGGAATGAACAAGAGGAGATTCTGATTTCGACTTCGAAAGATAGACTTTTTGAAAAAGCTAATAAAGGTTTAAGCGTAGGGTCATATACACTACGACTATATATTGTCGTAACCCTGAGTGTAACAAAATACCTAAGTGAAACTAACAATGAAATTATCGTTTACTCATAATATCTCTTTATTACATCCTGGGTTTGACATATTTTTATAATTAAGTATGACAAAAGTTCTTTATCATTTATGGCAATCCAGATAAACTGTTGCACGTTGGGTTGGCCTATAAAATTAAGTTATATCGCACCCTGAGTGCAACACCATCGCATATGTAAAAACTGAGATTTAGAGAAATCTGTGGTAGAAGATGTAAAAACGTGCATGCACGCGTTCTAAAGGATTTTTCTCTCGTTTCCTTAGAGTTAAAGTTTACGACGATTTTACAGATGCCGCCTAATTATGTATAAAAATATACGTAAATAAAAAATTTTAGTTATTTTCATAATTAATTAATTTTTGATACTTACGATACTCTTGCACAATAGATGTTTAAACAGCGATTGTCAATAAGCCATCTTATTGTCGTTGTTAAGAGTACAACTTTCAGGCAATACTAACACATTTATTCAAATTACATTTCAAAATTTTTTATTTATTTTGAACTACATTATTTTATTGTAACAAATAAACATAAAATTATACTGATAAGAAACAGCAAAAAATAAAGTGGAGGAGCTTAGGAGCTTTTCAGTTTTCATCAGATTCTTCGCTTCTCTGATCTGTCACTTTTAAGTCTTTATAAAACTGCTGATGTTCTTTGTCGATTAAATTTTTATTGCACAAAGCAATAAGACCATCTTTCTTCTTTTTTGAAATTGGTAATGGTCCGTTATAGACACAGTTTAACTTAACTTCCTCTACGTTAACGTAGGTTTTAAGTCTTTGTTTTTGGTTTATAAAAATTTCTTTAAAATCTTCTTCGCCGTAGTCTGTTTTATAATAAATTCTTCTTGGTTTTGATGAGTCAATAAATACGACTTTTATATCAGCCCAGTTGACTTTTTCGTTTGATGTATTTATTGTGTAGTTTTTCCCTATTTGAGAAGCCAACAACTTAAAGCCAAAAATTTCATTTTGTTGAACTTCATGGACTCTGTAAGGAGTACCTGATTTTTTAGCTAATGCTATTATTGGGGTCCACTGAGACGGCACGTTTATTTTATTAGATTTTAAATACCTCTCTTTTTCTCGTTCGATTGTAGAGTGCATACTATCACCCTCATTTTGGGTGTGGCCCAAGATCAGAAACTTATGAGTAATTGTTTTTATGTTATATTTCTGTGTGGCATATAAATACATTGTCATTAAAAATTTGTTTTTATTCTGCCCTCCGCAGTTATCAGAATAAAAAATTACATTCTTTCCCTCGCAATACGTTTTCAAATAGTGCATCACTAAACTGGCAATTTCGTTGGCACCTCTCTTCGCCAAAGTTTCATTAAATACGTAACAATATCCCTTCTTAAATGGAACGTTATAAATTGTAAAGTTATAAGTAGACAACTTACTTACATAGTAGAAGTCAGATTCTTTTGAACAAGGACTCGGTAAAGCGGCTTCTAAATCAAAAACAGCTACAACAGTATTTATATCTTTGTTTTCTAAAACAGAAGAAACATCTCTTCGCTTTTCGGCCCGGCAGAGCTCTTTGTTTCTAGTATGATTTACATACTGTTCCTGAATTTGCTCTTTTTCTTCATTACTAGAATTCTTATATCTAGCACATAAAGTGCATTGGTCTTTCTTTGGTCGAAAGAATCCAATGTTGTACTCATAATTAAAAATGTTTGCGTATTGAAAATAATGTGCCGGTGTTGTTCCCTCTAAGTTACATTTTTGGACGTAAAGCCTATACAAAGTTGCCAAATATAAACTACCTTCAAAATATTTTCTTGTAGTTTGAGCACGAAGATAATGCGATTCAATTGTTGGTATGGACTCAATGTGATGCCTAATTGTATCTTTGATTTCCTCACTGATACGATTTTTTCTGTTTGGATGTTTTCCACGCTGGTCTAGTTCAAGAATGCCACCATCATTTATTTTTTTTAAAACAGTTTTTATCATTTGATCACTGATTGATAACGTGTTTAAAAAATATTTTTTACATACTCTAATGGTGCTTTCATTAACAATAAAATTATATTGATAATTATTTCCCCTAATATCTCCAGAAACAGATCTCTGACGACGATATTTCGGTTCTACTTTTTTTAAACTTTGTACCAAAAACTGCCGTTGCTGATCTATATTACCCAATCCGCAGTAATTTTCAAAAATTTTTTTACGCTCTTCGTTAGTTATTTTTAAAATGCATTTAAATTTGCAATTTTCGGTGCAAGTAGTTTTCATTTCTTTGCCTTTCACCCAGTTACCTCTAGTGTTCGTGTGAGCTTCCCCAAAGTTCAGTTGTCGCTTTTTAATATTTCTCATCCATTTTTCCTCGCGTCGTTTTCTTTTTCTTGATTTCGCCTTCTCGTTTTCTTCGGGAGATTTTCTTTCAGAGTTCTCGTCTACGAGTATTTCTGATTTATCTTGGCTATTTAGTACCATACTATCTATCGTTACTTTTGTTACTGTTGTTTATCTCTACATTTTCGTCTTCCTCCTCTTCTTTATTTCTCTTCTTTAGATGTCCTACTTCGCCACTTTTGTAATTTTTAGGCTCTGAATGTGTGGTTTCTGCCTCTATGTTTTCAAGTCCAACACTATTAGTTATATTTTTATTATTGTAACTTTCTAATGTATTATCTAATGAGTTATAAAAATTTACGTTTTGTAAAACAGTATACGTTAAAGATTCAGAAATACCGCTGCTGCTACTTGTGTTATTGTAGTCTTCTAATTGCCCTTCTCTGGTGTCTTGATATAATAAATCTAAACAAAAAGAAAACATAAATTATTACTTTTTATAACTTTAACATGGATACTGTTGCGAAATTATAAAAGCTTAAGTCACTACCTCCAACATCAGGAGCTGGTGAAAACGGGACATTGCAACATTCCAACCCATCCTGCGATGGATCATCACCTAGGTCTTTTACTGGCGAGTCTACGAATTTATTAATAAAAATTAACATTAACAACGACCGAATTCAATGAAGTGACTACTTACTTTCTAGGTTATAACTTGACGAATGAGGTACATCTGGTGCGGTATTACACTTAAAACTATTATCCATTGGCGATAATTTTAGTAAATTCAATATTTTCTTAGTACCGGCGCTCACACCACTCATGATTGCTTTATATTTGCAGAAATCACGTTGTTTCCGGCTTCACACACCACTACCTAACCGAGAAGTGATTAAGTTCGCGCCAGATATGCGTGACATCCTCTTCTGTTTTCAACAACTGCTGTTGACTGTCTCACATTGTGCCTTTGTTTATGAAGTAAAAAGGGTGAACAGTGTTCTTACGATAGTCTTGCACAGAGCTGGCGCTAAAATAATCGACTCCAACACTAACGTAAATACAGTTATGATAGTTTTGCACAGTAAATGCGAACAAAAATTAAAGTGTTAGAGTGGTGTAAGTCCAACAAAATTAATACTATAAATACGATACTTTACCATTGGAAAGATTTAAGCTTTCCAAGTGCAACACTCGATTATCTCAAAAAAAACTTTTTTTGGACTTACGATACTGTTGCACTCAGGGTGCGATATGTTACAATATTATGCCTGATTTTATTATAAAACGTAATATTTATTTGCCCGTAACTAACTCAGTCGTAATGGAAATCTCGATATCCTTTTCTAAAAAAAAACACTCACAATACTTAATCTTATACTTTATATATTATAAATCATATATTTATTACCAATACATTTACTTCTTTTTAATTTATAATTTTATAGTTCTTTTGTTTTATAACAATAAAAGATTTAATCCGGTCCTGTCTCTTTATTTTCCCTATAGCATATAAACGCCTTAGTACTATTCATTATATAAGTTGGTAATCCGTAACTAAACTGATCTTACCGCTTCTAAAGAGAACTAACATGATTAGTATGCCATATATTTAGTTTGATCGTTAATAAAATATTAATTATAAGTTCAATTTGTATTCTACACCTCTTATTATCTTTTAGTATGGTAAGTACTTATTATACCAATACTATAAGTTACTTATAGCCTTTACTTTCCATATATTTCTATTTTTTAGGAGATTCTACACCCATACATGAGAAAATGTTTACTTGTCAGAATGCTTCAACATAAATTAAAACACAGATGAATGTATAACCATACATATAATGAAATAATCAAAAATATTTAACACATTGATGTACCAGATGATTATGCTCATAAGATTTACAACTTCCTTTTTTTAAAACTTGTCCAATATTTTTTAAATATGGTTATGATAAGAATTTTATACAATAGCTATATACCAGAAGGTAAGTTTGTTTATTTTCAGTGTATAACCTTTTATAAATGAATTTTATGACTTTAAAATACAACTAGTACCACATTATCGTTATTTATAGCTGTAATTTATAACAGAAATATTTTGAAGATAAATTAATTGATCGATAATTATTTAAATCATGGAATAATAGAGATATTCAAATAAAATGTTACAAATAACTAATACAACCTTGTTTTACAATAGGGTTACTTCTTGATAAGGAAATTTATTCATTTCTGTCTCCTTGTAGACTTGGATAAACTTGAATCCCTCAATCGAACAGCTGTTGCGCTTCGTGAAAATTTATTTCAAGTGTACGAACTGGATTTTGTACTAGACATACACGTACTTGGCTCCTCGTACTGGATATAATACTTGTTCAAATCTCCTACCTCGGACTCGGATATTAGACTGGATCAAATTCCCTTTATCGGACAGGATATGCTCGTTCTTACTTAGTCTCAGGAAAACTTTACCACCTATGGCCCCTCAATCGTTTCGGAATTTTTCAACAGATCAATCCTTTTATAGTAAGTATTTATTTATTTATTTAAATCCTTTATGCACTTTAATCCTCTTATAAAATCTTTTTATCCCTGTATATTCCTTATTTTATTGTGAAGATACACTAATATTTTTGTTAATATGACAATTAACTTTATACAGTATAAGAATATTAATTTCTTACACTATAAACCGCTTTTTTATCACTTCTAATTATAAAAATTCGGCTTTATTTGCTAGAACCGAATTTTTTTAACTCACTTCTCCTAAAATTTTTCTAGAAGTTTTTCTTTATTTTTCCCTCATTTCCCTAGTGATGATTTACATTTTTGAAATGACCAATCTCTATTAAACACCTCTTAATTATATTCAAAATACCTTCTATTCATTTACTATCTTCTCGAATTCCTTTCTATACAACTGTACTTATATTTTCACAATTTCAACCATGAATTTACCAATAAAATTAAGCATTTAGAACAATTAAATACACAATCTCTTAAAATTTTCTGTAAGTGTCAAAATCTGTCATCCACTGACATTTCCTCTAAATTAAATTTTACGCGGGAGTTTTTGATCTATTTTGACGTTACATTTAATCAATATTACCTTCCTTTAACATCAATTCTCATCATTAAAGACTATTGAACAAGTTTTTACAATATAAAATTACATAACAAACACTCAATTAATTTCAATATCTCCACTTTCCAGGTCTTGGTCTTATTTGAAGAACTATGGACCTCATCCACACAACTTTACTGCAAACAGCAAATATACAATTGTAACTATAAAAATTAGTACTAAAACTATTTTTCCTCATAACTTCATTTTTATTCATACGTTTTTCAATCTTTTCACCTTTAAAATTAAATATATTTCACAACCATATATAAATATTGATGGTAGGTATCTAACACCACCTCAATATATATTTATTCATTTTGTATTAGTATATTAATTTCATTTTCATTTTAATTTCATTTATAATAATAATTTTTCTTTTTGATATTTTTTTTTGTATTTAAAAATGCAGATGCCTTAGGCAGAATTTGAAGAAATGTTTAGTGAAACAAATTGAGTTTTTCAATTATAAAGAAATATCAATGCTGCAATGCGTTTGTAGTAATACAATGTGAAAATATTTATTCCAGAATAACGTAGAGCAGTAAGGATAAAATAGATATTGTCCTGTAAATAATAATTCGTTAGTTTTTTATATTATATAACACAGAAAGGATTATTAATGGTGTTGGGTATTAAGAGAATTCAACGTGCGAATGTTTATTTTCAAATACCTTTATCAGGCATCATTAATTCTCGCAATTCAATTTTGATTTCAAATTTAAAATAAAATATACATTTAGAAAAGGGAAATGTTTCTATGTGGCGGGTTTTGAGACGTTGGTTGCAATACGTGCGAGTGGTTGTTGGCAGTGTTCAATTCAAGCTTATCTTCGAACATTGACCACTGCGAAGTTCTAAAATTATCGGGGCATTCGTGCAAATATAATGTTTCTGATAAAATAGAATTAGCACAATATTTACAGATTATCGACATTCAATTGAGTTTTTTTTAAAACAGGATAATATTTTTTTTGATTAGCATTCACATGATACGTTTTTGCCACAAAGTATGCTAAAATGAGAGAAACTTGCATCAAGGCTGGTTGTACTTCATGGCATGATAGCATCGTTGCAGGGGGCACAACTTGTAGAGTTGCCAATGGTGGTGGTACTTCCCGAGATGTTCCTGTTGGAGGCGGTGCAGAGTGGTGCAAGTCCTATTTCCCGATTTACATCGCCTGTCAGTTCTCCACCCCATTACTGCCATTAATCTTTCTTGAAGGTCAGTTAGTGGTGTCGACCTAGCTGCCCCCCCCCCTCCCCGTCTTACTCATATCCAGCTTCACTGTTGTGGCTTTCGCTTTGACTTTCGAGCGCCATCGGTTAATAGTCAATTGCCACTTGCTAAGGCTTCTTGCCCCATAGCCCATGTTGTTTAACTGTAGCACTAGCTCGTCCCACCTTATTTTGGAATCATGCTGATCAGCATCAGCATGTGTAAATTTAGATCTTACAAAAATGGATAACTTGCCAAATAATCTACAATTAAGGCCCAGTGTTCCTCTCTCGTTTTGAATTCTCTTTCGCTTGTATGTAAAATAATACACTAGATAGAATGAGTTTTTATGTTACTTTATTTATAGGGTGACCATTCGTCCCGCATTTTCCGAGACAGTCCCGGATCAAAGCCCCGTGTCCCGTATTAATATATGTCCCGGAAAATGTCCCGAATTACATAAATCATAATATCATGTGAATATTATAATATTCGATTATATTTTATTCGCGCGTCTTTGTTATTTGCTTTCTACGTGCATGCCTATGTTTACAGTCACATTTTTCGACATCGGAAAATCACATGTAGACACAGTAAAAGCAATGACAATAATGAAGTGCACTTATGAAGATTTTCTAAAACAAATTCAGCCTGTGAGTAAATATTAGTTTTGTTTTCATCTTTCCTATAGCTTTTTCTTACACTTTGTATTTATATTTATTTTCTTGTATTGCTATTTATATTTATCAATACTTACTATTTATATAAATCTAATATATAAAATTCTCGTGTCACAGTGTTTATCACAAAACTCCTCCGAAACGGCGATTCTTATGAAATTTTGTGTGTATATTCAGCAGGTCTGAGAATAGGACGTAAACTATTTTTCGTTCCCATAAGTGATAAGGGTGGTCCACCCCAAATATTTTTTTTTGTTTTTTGGACAAAATTTTGTATTTTATTTTTTTATGATTCGGCATTAAAAAATACATACAACCCTAAATTTTCACCCTTCTACCAGCAACACCTATTTTTGAAGTGAAAACTTCTATGGGCGCGTTGATTGTGGGCACTGAGCGAGACTTAGCCGTCACGCTCGGCTATGTAACGCTCGTTCGGGTAAAGTCGGCTCGTGTCGACTAAGGGAGCGAGAGAGATATAGTTAACGCGTCTCTGCTGGGAGTCTATTCTTGAATCGTTCGAAGCGATGAGGTAATGCGATGCGGTCGAACGGTCCAGTAACGCACGGTCTGTCAAATCGGTATTATGGAAATATCGTTTCGAGTATGCGTTGCAGATGCACCTCGAAGTAGAATCGTTTGGTCTTGAATAGAATAGGCGATTCTTTTCTATTCAATGGCAAACATGATAACCAATCCCAGCGGGGTATTTAACATTCACCGCGAGCGGGTAATATTTAAAAGATACGCATATAACAATTATGCCCATCATGTACATACGTTACATATGGTATACACCTGTTTCTTCATATATTGTCAAATTATAATTGTATTTTCGGAATATTTGTTGAAGAGGTACCAAGTTATAAACATGGAACGCGGACGTATTGCCATTCTGAAGAGCAACGAGATGGGAGAGCAGTATTAACCTCAACTAAATGTATTATATTATGTGTTAAGGCTTTTGATAACCGAAACATTTTTATAAATTGATGTTCAGTGATATCCAATGCATTATTTCTTGTATATGCTGTTCTGTTTGCTTTTAATGCATCTTCTTGTAGAAAGTCCCTGACTTCATTAACAACTATATTTGCAGCTCGTATTATATTTGTCATCTACAATATAAATAAATGCTTTCACCAACAGTTCCATAATTAAGATAGATAATTATTAGTATGATAATTAATGAATAAAATGCGAATAAAAATAGAAGTGTGATGTATAGAATGTCACCAGAAATGTATTTAGTTGTTATAATTGTAGGTGTAATTACTTACTTTTATACTAAAATGATTTAATGAAAAATATTCTAATTTTTATTTAGCAAAATCGACAAGGTAATCAAAAATCTGGAGAAAAATATTTAAATGTGAAAAAGAAATTAAAATAATATTTTTTCCAGTACATGTAAATATGTATAAAAAGTTTACTGACTAATAATGATTCTTCCAATAGCAATAATAAATAGTTTTAGACTTCAAAGAACATAATAATGTATTCAAATGTCAAATATTCTATTGTAACGTATGCTGTAACGAATGCAAAGACCATTCGATGTGTTTCATACGACGGACAGTGCGTGTGCGATATCATTTCGGATTCCAGAATACCAATTCGAACGAAATGAGATAGGCGACCGCATCGCACGTACGATTTTTTTTAATAGCGATATTAGTACTTTAATAATTTTCTACTCTCGGCGGTCGATAATTGATCAGTTACCACTCGATCAGTTATTTCCGCCAGGCGTCTACCGGTGTCACTTCTCACCCCGTAAACAGCACAGAGTAGGGATGAGAACGAAACCGGTCTCCTGTCTTTCTCACACAATAAGCTTTCTCTCACTCACTAAAGTTTAGGACCTAAACCGTTTTCGGCCATTATTATTGATTGTGCATCGATTGTAGCAGTGACGCTTATACTTATCATTTTACTTTCTCAGTGCAACTCTCATATTAAGTATATTCTCGTCAAGGCCAAACGATGTCTGTTTGTGGCTTAGATTTGGGCACACCGTGTTTTTCCACGGACAATTATACGTGGCATGTTCTCGCGTGGGTAAACCATCCAATTTGTTTATGTTGGCTAAAGATGGACTCACTAAAAATATCGTACACTCCATTGCACTAAGCGACTGATAAAGTTTGTTTTTAATTGTCATTATTTGTGATAGAGATGTAATTAGAAATTTATTAGTTAAGATAATAAAAGTACAATGAATTCAAAAAATTAATGTTTGGTGTTTTGTTATTTTTATAGGCCGTCATCGTTCACAGCGCTCCATTCCTCTTTCAGTCATATACCACATCCCCACACACTTACAATAAGTTTCTTATTTTTTATTAGACTACCAAAACATCACTAGAAATAATTTATATGGCAAAACAACGTTTGCCGGGTCAGCTAGTATTATATAAAAGAATATTTTTTGATAAATTTTGGAATCATGCGAAAATTGCGAACGTTAAATGACAACAAAACAAAACAATAATTCTACCAAAATAAATGAAGGGTACAAATTCTAAAATATACAGCACTGTTCAAAATTAACGTAACACTACATATTTAGAACTTTTACATTAGGCGTAATGACACTGTATGCTAGATGCTATAAGTTCCCATGAACGGTTAAGCGGCGGTACGATTCCTAGCTACCGGCAGCAGCTACGCAGATTTGAAACTTTCAGCATCAATTTCTCTCAATAATCATTCCAGAAACGTTCGATGTTTTATATCAAGTGCTAAAGAAGTAGTATTTATCATATGTCGCATTTTTCTTAATTCGATTAGAATAATCTTTGGGAGCCAGTTTTTAAACTGTACACCACAGAAAAGGCTTAGCATCCACACGGTAGGTTTTACATTGAGACATAGAACTGCGCAGTCAAGTATCAAGGTAAGACGGAGCTAGTGCAGGGGCGTTTACACAACACAACAGCAGTCATCCGATAATTCATTCAAATGCATTAAAAATCGAAATCACGAGTCAAAAACAATAATCAGGGATATTTAATGGCTCAAATAAAATTAAATTAACATTAATAAACAAATTAGGAACAACTAACAATCGACAATTCTACTACCACTGCCTCCTATACTTAACAAGCCGTGCTATACGATCTGGCAACGCTGTCTGTGATAGGGTCGGTGGTCCTGTCGGGGTTTACGTTGATCACGCGCGTCTTTGAAATACTTGACCTTTCTTACCTTACATAAATTAAAAAACTGGATCACTTACCCGATTATAAGAAGCACTATGCGCCTACTATTTTTTATTAACCTTATCAAATAAGTAATACTTATTAATTAAATAGTTTATTTATAAATCAGTTCATTTAACAAGTCTTACAAATGTTACTCACAAATTTCAAGGTTTTGTGAATATAGCATGAAGAGTAAATATAATTAACAAAAGGTGTGTATTTTTTTTTGCTTTGCTTTTTTGAATCATTATAACATTTGAAATAATTATTCAATAAAATATTTGAAAAAATGAGACATATTTTACTAAAAAGTTTCTGTAAATTGTTTCCGCATTTGCATTCATCTTCAAGGACATTATAAACCTCATCCGATTTTAGAGATTTTTGTGTCAAATGAATTAATAAATCTGTCTGATTGACAGTCTTTAAGAAGGCACATTCTAGATCATCAACACTATAATAATACATTGAAAAATTTCACATATATTCAAAAATACACACTTTACTTCCTTTGACGGAATACTCAATCCTCCTTTTTGTAAGGTATCAAAATATATCCTATTAACCCATTAATGTCCAAATTATTTTGTTATTAGTTTTTTTTTTCTAGTTTTGTTATATTTTGGTAGTAGGGGTATGGAAATAAATAAAATATAGGCATTTTTAAAAGCAAATTATTTTAACTGGTGTTTTTGATACGTATGCTATAAATTAAGTTTCTATATGGTCACTTGGTGTTTTTAAAAACAATCACAAGACACATCGGCTGCTCCATGCCAAAACACAGTATATGAAAAAAACAATATTTTGCAGGAGACGAGATCTAATGTTTCGGCTTGATCTAAAGAACTTATTCAACATATCTGAGTGATTTTTGGCATAGTACCAGTGCAGTCAGTTACGTTTTTAATTATACTATCGAAATTTGTGTAAATCCAAAATGTCGCCTGTTTCTGCACATACTGTGTTTTCAAATACTGTAAGTTGCAACATTTCTATTACAAAACACAGTATCTGTGTTTATATCCTAAACAAAATAATGTTATACAAGAAAAAATATATTTATTTCTCTAATCGATGGGTATTACAGAATAAAACAAAGCAAAAGAAACTTAAAACAATTAAAGCACGTCTTCTGCATCGTGTCCAAGGTCAGTGTTGTCTGTTCCTAGGTCCAGAGCAGAGTTGCTTTCAATCAAGTTGTGCCAAAAATTCAATCGGTTTCTTGGCATCGAAGGTCCTAGGACTGTTATTATGGTATTCTTTTTTGATGGCAAAACGCCCCGTTCTGGTAAAATTTCGGGTTTATTATTATTTTGAGATATTTGATTCTGGAATTTCTTTTGCAGAAAATCAAGTTGCGTATACTCAATATCATTAAAATCAGTTTTGTATTCCATTGATGTAGAACCTTTTGTGAACCGCACCTCTACCACATTTTTCAACAAAAATCCTCTCAAAGTCTCGTCGACAGCGCTTTTTTTTTATGGCTGTCTTCTCTTCTTGGTCCATTTGTGAAATGTGGTCACATCCACAACTTGAAGATTCTTTCTTGAACTGACCACCGCTTCTTTGAGATCATTGTAGTCGTACACATTTCTAATTTTTTTAATTCTTTTTTCGATGTTACCGTGAACTCCGTCCGCACTCATATGAGTGTGACCTTTGGTGAGATAACGCAAGATTACCACATCAGGACCGGTATCTTCATTTACACAAACAACCAGTGAAGTGTACAAAATCCAATTTTTGTTTTGGGCTGTACAGTTGTCAGTCCAAATAATAAATTCTTGTACGTCTCTCTCAGCCTCAAAAACACGGAAAATGCCATCAGCAATATTTTCCGCGTTGCGTCCGGCTACCCCCTCGTGCCACATAGCACAGTAGTTTTTGTATTTTGAGTCAGGCTTAAGTGCTGCAAACGTCAAATTAAATGCAACTAGGCGGCTTGTAAAATAAGAGTCCTTTATAGCAGGCATGATCGGAATTAAAATAACCTTCTGTAAATCCATTGAAAAAATTCTGGCTCCATCCTTGTCTTCAAGTTCACTGTCTGATTTATATTTGTCGTTTGCTTTTAAAGCTTTCTGTTTGTGAGAATTATATTCTTCTTCTGTTTGAAAGGGCAGTAGTTGTTGGTTATCGGTTTGTTGATCAGTTTTTTGGATTTTATAAGACAGGCAATCGGCACAGGCGTCCGATTTTGGCATATAAAGCGAAACATGCATTTCTTTCAACACTTGTCTGTATAATTCTCTTTCACACACCCCTAGATATTTTTCTTTGAAATCATTGTACATGTCTTTCACAGTCAATTCATTTGGTAAATATTTCATATTTGGGGCGTTTTCACGCCTGTAATGACTGACGCTTGGGTGGGAGCTGTTGATGTGTTCCACCATCAGCGTTCTGTCTTTCATTCTCTTTGAGTTGCCGGTTACTCCTCTATTCTCTTTTACAGCAGAACACATTGGCGCTCCTTTTATAGATTCACACAATGCGGTGATTACCGAGTCGTTTGAATATCCCAAAGTTCGCAAGAAGAACGTACGACAAACACAATGACTTCTATTTTCTTTTGGTAAGAAATATTTGCGAGTATCGTTTTTTTTGTACCTTACATTTCGTTCCACAGTTCTTCTCTTGACTACTGTAATCTGTACATTTTTAGCCATCCACTTCCGCCTGGAAGTGTAGTCCAATGTCCAGTAATTTTCATGAATTTGTGTGCGCTCTTCCTCGGTGAAACTTGAATTGCACTTTTTCTTACATTTTTGAGTACAGGGTTCACGCATGGGATGTTTCTTTTTATCTCGATCCATTTTTTGCTGCGATGTTAAACGCTTGTACTTAACGTGCTCCTTAGTTCTTCTTTTTACCGGGTGCAAAGATTTAAAAATGTTTTCCTGTGCCGTCCCAGGAACAAAAACTGCTGCATTATCTGTTATTTCTCGCTCGTCAACAGTAACAGCTTCAGCAGCCGCAATTGTTACTAAAAATGGTTCCTTAACTAGAGCAGTTGGAGCTTCTAAATCATGCGAATGCATCATCTGCCCTTCTGCGTCTTGCGTCTCTGCTATTAAATCATCTTCGCAGGACTGATTGATTGATGCGTTATCGTTATCGCTGATCTCAAAATCGGGATCAGCGATACTATCGTCTCTATCTTCACTATCGTTATCTTCCTCGTTACTTTCTGTGTCATTTGGCGCTGGCCTAAAATTGAAGACACAAATTTAAAATCAAAATAGGTACCTACTTATATGTTAATACAAAAAGTAAGGTTATGAAACTCACTAACTGAACAAATTATTGGGAAAAAGCGACAATTAAAATAGTACTCACTGATTTCTGAAGCACATGGACAGCAATCGTTCCGTACGAGTTAATCCAGAACGTCCACACATTTTAAATATTATAATATTTACTGCACTAACAAACTTTACTAACAACAACAAACTACACTTTACTCCTTGTAGGATAAAATTTAATGAAAACCGACATAAAACACAGTATCTACCACTTACTACGTTTTGGAAATTATAGGGTATAAGTTCTAAAACTCATATAAAACACAGCATCTACCACATACTGTGTTTTGAAATTCTAAAAGATATATACTGTGTTTTGGAATGGGTAAGGTAAGATTTATAAAACCGTTACAAAACAGTATATACCATATACTGTGTTTTGGTAAAGTACGAAATGTATACTGTGTTTTGGGATGGTTAAGGTAGTCGGCAACTACAGATACTGTGTTTTGGACATACATTTACGTCTAAACCAGCTGAGATATAACCACAGAACCCTGGCAGAAAGTTGCAGACAAACACAGTATATGCATATTCATGAAAAACCTATTTTTGCAAAAAATGTTGGATACTATGTTTTGGCATGGAGCAGCCGACATACAAAACTATTTATTGAAAAATGACCTTACTATTACAAGGAATAATATAAAGTGTTCTTAAATCTAACATGTAGGCTTATACAGGGTGTTCCTAAATATCATGTACATAAGGAAGGGGGTAACTATTTGGTTTATTTTGTGCCTAAAATTTCATATAAACATAGGTCTGCAAACGCTTCGTTACCAATATGCAGGGTGTTGAAATTTCAAGAATTTTTCACTTTTTACTGTATAGCTCCTGCAGTTTTTTTTACGATTTCTAATGTCAATTGTCAAATTAATAAACTCAAGTGATTATCTGAATAAAGCCAGAGCCTGCTAGACCATTTTAAAAAATTTAATTTTCTCTGGCGAATTACAGAAAATTGTTTTCTATTTTTTTTCTCGATAACGGTCAGAGATAAGAAAAAAATATAAGAGATCAAAAAGTTTCTAAACAAGACAGAAAATTTATTGCGTATTTTAGAATCTAGCAGTGGCGCATCGCAAAAAAGTTCAGGGTGAGAAAAGAGGGCATGACCCCGAAAAAATTATTACCCTGTAGATTTACATAATCATTTGGCATGGCTAATGATGCAGGCCTTATAGCGTAACCTACCTTCCAAATTTGAACAAAATATCTCAAAAACTGCAGGAGCTATACAGTAAAAAGTGAAAAATTCTTGAAATTTCAACACCCTGCATATTGGTAACGAAGCGTTTGCAGACCTATGTTTATATGAAATTTTAGGCACAAAATAAACCAAATAGTTACCCCCTTCCTTATGTACATGATATTTAGGAACACCCTGTATATAGATATCTTAAAATATTAACTAAATAATGGAAGTTTCCGATGGTCCCTGTCGTTACCATATTGGGGATGTTGTTTATCTCCCGATATGTAGGGTGTTGTTTGTGTATTGGTATGGAGAGTTTTGCTTACATAACTTATATCATACGATGGGCATCTTCATAAAAGGTAAGTACAAAACTAAAATTCTAAGATTCACATATAATAGGAGAAAAAGTAGATTCATTGAAATGAAAAACCAGAAAATTATTTAGTATGATAAGCCCCAAAGCAGGCGTCTGGGTGGTGTCCAATATTGCATTTATTACACTCAAAAACTGCATTTTCAACACTGGCCGCAACGTCGTTGTGTACTGTTTTTCGAAATCTAATGGCTTTTGTGGTCCTATCGGGTTTCTTGTAGAACTTGATTTTTATATCTTGGTCTTCTGATAGCCTTTCCGAATTAGAAAGCAAAGCTAGAACACTTCGTCTTGTGAATTCAAGTAGACCAATGTTAAGATTAGTATGCCTATATAAGTGCCACATGTTTATTACAGCGCCATTTAGACAAAAACGAAATGATGACCAATACCATTTTTTCGATCGAATCCTAATACGATATAGTCCACGCATTTTATCAAAATGGTCGACTCCTATACCTTTATTGTACATATTGACTATAGTAGGCTGTTCCACAGTAATGGTACCCTTCTCCTTTCTGGACCAACGTCCACAAGTCGCTTTGGTTGACGTGATGCTTGGGTCATTCATGTTAGTGGCCATGGTCACCTGACTATTATCGTGTAAGTGTAATTCCAGAATTTTTGTCTTCCAATACGTGATATGAACCTCTTTTTTCTTTTTTCATATCCTTCAGTGGAGCTTTTTGGATGCGGTCAGCACGGATCGTTCCTATATACGTAATATTATTCTCCTTCAAGATTTCCAACAAAGGTAAGGAATTAAAATAGTTGTCTATAAAAACCACGCTATTGTTTGGTAAATACCCCAAACACAATTTTTCAGTTACACTGGATCCTAAACTTTTGCCTTTTTATTTTCTCCTGCACCGGTATATGGGAAAAAAATTAAAAGAGATCCGGTAGATGTTGACATGCACCAAAACTTGTAACCGTACCTAATAGGCTTTCCTCGAATAAACTGCTTCATTGAATGATGTCCATAGTACGGCTCCGTTTTTGCTTCATCCAGTGAAACCCATTTAGCAAAGGGTTCACCGTATTTTTGAAAAATGTTGTTCAAATGTTGAAAAAGAGGATGAACCTTGTATACCCTATCATTTGAATCCACTGACGAATTATCATTGAGGTGTAGATAACGATGTATTGCTTCAAATCTATTTCTCGACATAGTGGATGCAACCAAACTGTTATAGGTATCCGCTCTCGTTTCCCAGTACATCTCCGAAATGGTACTTTGCAGTAGCCACTTAGCAGAAGTATTGCAAAGTAACTGTACAAATCATCAGTGGTAACGCGAAAATCGTGGCATCCTTTGGATATGGCGTATTTTTCAGATTCACGTCATATGAAATCCATAATCTCATTGGTAAAAAATAATTTAAAAATATCGACCGGTTTTAGAATTTCAGCAACTACTGAAGGAATTGCATTTACTAAAGCTTCTCTTTTTCCATTTCTCGGTTTTAGTTCGCTTTTTTTTCAAGCTCTTTTTTCTTATATTTTTTTGTTTCAGACTTTTTGCCTTGTGAGGTAGTGTTTCCTCGTCACTAGTACTATAGTCGTCTTCCCTAGGCAACACTAAAAGTGCTTTTACAGTAATACCTTTATCCGCGTGCGTCTTACATATGATTTCCATTGGCTGAGCAAGAACTCCTTTTCCTAAATCTCGAAAAGTCTCTACGTATTCTCCATCGCTTTTTGCATCATCCTGGTCTGTGTCTGCTCCATCATTACGTGGAAATAGCACCAACTGAACTTCGTCATATTTGTCGAGCATGTCGCAAATATCATCATCTGATCTAATGTCTTCTAGGTAATTTAGAAGCTCTTCAGCGTCATTTTCATCTAATGGATTATAATACTGTTTCCTGGAGGAGAAACAAGGAAATAGTAACTATCATTTTGAGATAAACATAGTAAACTAACTTGAAAAGATCAACAACAAGAACTGTTGTGTTAAATAGTTAAAACAAAGCTCTTAAAATAATTATCTCCAAGGAAAACTTGATGCATAGAAAATAAGAGCAGGTTAAAAAGCTAAAACTTACCTCAAACTCACTTTTTTAACAGTGACGTAGTGATTAAAATTATAAATAGTGCCTGTTGAAATTTATACACTAGTGTAACGAACTTGAGTCGTTAAGACAGGGAAAATGCTCGTTGTACATTAATTAATTGCAAATATAAAATATTTTTATAATTTAGTGAGGCATTTTCTAGTCCGTTACGTGTTTAAATCATTGATTATTCATATTCATTTATTCATTGGTAAATAGTAGAAGTAATTTGCTAATTAATTTTATTCATGATAGTTTTTAAAAGAATCCGTATGGGTATAATTTCTATGGAAAATTTTCAGTTTGGATACGTCACGAATGCGGACGTGACAAAATGCAAGGCGTCTTCAGATAAATATTAGAGTGTGGGTAATTTTGTCGTGTAAAATATGCCTTTTTTTGGATGTGACGTACTCGCCTGGGGGCTATAAAAGCAGAGACATTTTGCAGGAAAGAGAGACTCCTATTTGATATTCCGTCTAGGCTGGTTTATTTAATTGCAGATTCAAATGTCCAGTCTTCTAATTCCCATAATTGGTTTGACTACAGGTCCATACCAATTAATCCATAAAGTAATTGCCTGTCATTAATTTCGCATGAACGCATGAACTGTTTGTGTGAAGGTCGCGATTAGAACTATAAAAAAAATTAATTTATTATCAAAGGAAACATTTTATTAGTTTAGGGAATTTTCATGCTTTTATTCGAGGAAATAATTTTATTGTATGTGCTGTAATATAAAACGTATCCGTAATTACTTTAACAGTGTACACGGCAAATTTCAAGGGCCAATAAAAGCTAAAGCTCCGCATTTCCCTTGAAATTGTCACGTTGCCGGGATATTTAGTAATTGTCATACAATTCTCCGATGTATATATAAAACTAATGTGGAATAACAAATTTGATACAACTTGTCTATACTGTAAATATCTGTGTGTGTAAATAAATGTAAATACACGAAACAAAAACTCTGCATATGTTTATTTTATCACGGCAAATCAATCAAAATGTATAAATACCTTTTAAGAGAATCCATCGACGTCGTCTCCGATTGGGCTACGGTATTGCACTTGATTAAAACACTATCATTATCACGTTTCACTAATTTAATTAGACAAACGTAGTTTTAATCTTTTCAAAATATAATGTTGCGACTGACAGCTGTTGTTTAGTTCTCACAACAAACCCCGCGTTGCCCGCATTTCGTTAAGCCACCCGATTAGCTTTACAGGTGCGTCTTCAAGTTGTTGCGATCTGTCGGGGCTGCATCAAAAATAGACACGCTCAGCCAATTTCTCGCAGCGCTCGCGTCTAATGGTAAATATTAGTAAATTCACGAATGAGATGAAACAAAAGGAAAGTATCTGAGCAGAACCGTGGGAATATAGAGCAGTGCACATGAACAACATTATACTAGTATGTCACTATATTTACACAAGAACTCAGAAAAGCATTTTAGAAGCACGGATAGATGTAAACAATATGCAGAAAGTGTACAAGTTAGAAATAGGGGCATGCGCAGCGCATCTACTCCAAACGTATGATTACACATACTATGGGAATTAATGGGTATTACCTCCTTTATGATTTCTAAAAAGTGTTATACACATCGTGCCTATTAAATTTTTAGATATGGAATGTGGTGCATAGCCACATATATATGTTAGCAACCCTTCATCTATTTCTAAATTACTGAGATAATCATATGGATCGATATCAACATGAGTCTCTTGTGAAAATTCGAGCTTTTATTGTCAATTTATTCTTTTCGATTACGCGAAGCAACTGTTTTATTCGAATTTCTTCTCTGACTCATAACTTTTTTGGACAGATACCGGATAATTTGTACCAGATAGACGTCGATAAACACCGAATCGTTCTTCCAAATTATCCGTTTGAAACTTTCCTCCTAGAATGTAATTAATTGATAATTTTGTAAAAGCTTATTCAGAAATTTTTATTAAAACGTATGTACACCTATACAAAGCTGCATGTGTATCTGCAGTGAGACTACCATTACATAGTTCATTCCATTTCTCCAGCCAAATCAAAAATTTTTTTAGGAAAATAATTTTTTTCCGATTTTTATTTGTTTTCGAGTTATAGCGTAATTTTAAATAAACAAAATTTCATACATTAATGTTTTAGTATCCCATTGTTATTATCGTTCTTTATAATATATTTTCAAAAATACCGCCATTCATTTCTAAACATTTTCTACATCGTTTACCAAGGGCGCTGGTTGCGTTCCTGATAGCGTCAGGTTGATGATGCTTGATATTTTCTGCAGCATTCCTAATCCGTTGAATTAGTGCATCACGAGTGTCCACTTTTACTTGATTCACTTCATTTTTGAACCAGCCTCACAAACAATAATCGAGTGGGGTGAGGTCTGGAGACCTAGGAGGCCAACCAATGTCTACCACGACCAATCCATCTCCCTGGAAACCTTTCATCCAAATGTTGCCTGACCGCACGAGCGTAATGTGCAGGCGCTCCATCGTGCTGGTAGAACATTTGGATTCTGATGCTTAGGGGAACATCCTCTAGCAGTCCGTGTAGTTCACTTTCTAAAAAATTTAAGTAGGTCTCCCCCGTGAGGCGATTTTCAAAAATGTAAGGACCAATTACAAAACCATTAATCAGACCACACCACACGTTTACCGAAAATTTATGTTGAAAGTTACTTTCGACTGTTGCGTGTGGATTTTCGTCTGCCCATACATGATTGTTATGACAATTATTAATACCGTCACGGGTGAATGTTGCTTCATCCGTAAAAAGCGTACGCGATACAAAACGGGGATTATCATTTTATCCATCGACAAAATTCCATACGTCTACGATAATCATTTGGTTGTAGGTGCTGTACACTTTGTACATGGTACGGACGTAAGCCTTGCTCGTGGAGTGTTTTTATCACCTTTGTTTGTGGAATGCCCAATTGAATACCGATTCTCCGTGAGCTGATAGTTGCGTCTTCTTCTACTTCATCAAGAATATCTTCTACTTCTTGTAATTGTTGTCGACTGCCTCGTTCAGATATTGTGCTTACACTGGGAAGCTTTCCGGTCTCGCACAATTTGTTAAATACACTAATAAATACATTTTTATTAGGATGTCTGTGATGTGGAAACCGTTGACGATGTTCATTAGCAGCAGCAGTAGCATTCCCATTACAAAATCCATATATTAGCATATTCTAAATTTGAATAAGTGTGTGGCATTTTAGTTTCCTACACTTTAGTTGTACAAACGTCAAGTCAGTGTCATAAAACTCGAACAACAATTTAATAATATTTTACTCGTAAGGTATGTATGTATAGGGAACGTTTCTTATGATGGCTATATCAACAATGAACGAGAGGTAGTGACATTAGACGCATTAGACATACAAAACACTCTGCACTATTTCTCGACTGCTTTAGATGTCACCACCGCTACCGCTAGTTCGGAAAACCACGAACAGATAGTGTTTCAGTTAGGAAGACTTCCCTATGATGATTTGCTACCAGGGTTTCACTGTTTTCACGAATACATACATAAACATGGCATACTAAATATACATTTATAATTACGCTATAACTCGAAAATAAATAAATATCGGATAACAACATTTGAGTATT
The DNA here is from genome assembly GCA_963170755.1 of Amphimallon solstitiale. Lineage (NCBI taxonomy): Eukaryota > Metazoa > Arthropoda > Insecta > Coleoptera > Scarabaeidae > Amphimallon > Amphimallon solstitiale. The sequence goes on along the minus strand of OY720677.1, from coordinate 86,208,010 downwards.
TTTTCATTATTTTCACATGTAGAATACACTCCTAGAGTTTGGTCGATTCCTCACGACTCACCCTGTATATTTTAAATAATGTCCACTACTGGAATTATCACTGTTGGGCTCCAAATTACAGGAAGATGAAATGTAGTGCAAGTACCGCTTATGAGGCAATATGAAATAATCTCGCAAATAGTTATAGGCAGCATTTGATTGTGAAAACATCATAAAAGCAAAAATGATCATATTAGGACTGTATTGCTTTCTTTTCGAAATTAGTAATGTAATTTGTTCCACTAAAATATCTAATCGTTTTGTAATATCATTATTATCATTATGTAGTGAACTATCCAGAGCTTTTTTTAAATGTTCTTTTGCTTTTAATATAAAATAGTCTGTAACGATTTTGCATCGTTAGATTACTAAATAAGTCAATATTGTACATATTTTTCATGCTACAGTTATTCATTCATGATATGTATAACCTCTTTATTAATTTTCTCTTAATGTTTGTATGTAATCAAATGTTTTTTTTTATATCTCATAGCAATTTGGTAATTGATTTATAATGATGTTTAAATTGTTAAGACTCTCCGTGTGCAGAAAGGAATGTTACCTGCTGCGTCACTTCTGCATACGACAGAGCTAGTCACGTTTTCTATTTATCAAAGTGGGGAACCGTTTTTCCGAGGTGCTCAGGCCTATATAAGCAGGCGACTTTAGATTTTAAAATCACTTGTTTCCTTCAAGTCAACCAGGTCAGTCCCCGGAGGCAGACTTGTTTCCTTCGAGCCAACTAGTCATCCCCTGGTGGAATACTGATATCTTTCCTGTCTTAAAAGAACCGTCCCCGGTAGAAGGTTCTTTTCCGTAATAGACCACCAAGTTTAGACATTTTGGGGCCCGTCCTTCCAATTTTCGTCCGCTTGTCTTGGCATGAGAGGTGAAAATTTCCGCATTTAACAAAACCACCAATCTCGGCATTGGAGTATGTTAAATGTTTTATCCGTAATTTAAAACTACAAGGCAGGAGTTAATCAGTCACTAGTAAGATTTTTCCGTAATAAATCAATTAGCAAATCGAACTAGTAAGATTTTTCCATAATACATTAATTAACAAAGCGTTTGAAAGTCTAACATCTATATACATACTGCTGTAATATTTGCCTTTAAATGAAATTTATATAATTTGTTTATTTATTTGTTAAATAAATAAATAAAATTGAAATTTATGCTAGCTCTATAGGCAAAACAACATAATTTATTATCTCTCGTGGGTTCTACTGTGATTTACTTCTTTCCTTACTTGTTTCTCCTTTATTATTATTTTGATGTTGTGTGGGATAGGGTTATAAATAACTATGACACCAGATTACTTATGTGAAAAATGTATTATCTGCTTATTAATTACAATAGGTAAAATTTATTGTTGCCTGTATATTATTTATTTTATATGTTTATTTACAATTCTTACGTTATTACAGTTTTCATAATAATATCGTGTTCGTTTATTTTAATGTGAATTCAATCAATACAGGGTTTCTCCACCTTCACTCTTTTCTTACGAAGGCCTGTATATTTGGGCCAAATTATGTTGACTTGATAATGAAAGTACTGACTAATCGGCTTTATGCAAACATTCACACGTACTACATAAAGCTTGGATCAATCACCACCCCAGATACATTCCTAATGCATCACAAACTAATTGTCTAAACCTCTATTCTCACGGAGACTTTAGATTCTTAGTGTGAAGCTTTTAGGCGTTCCTGTTTATAAAAGTTTGAATATTATTCAAAGCTGTGCTTACTAATGTCTTTTTTAATGAACACTGGTCCGTTGTGCAAGTATTCGCACACAGTACACTATTAAGACTAATGTTCTTTATTTTTAATAAAAATTGTGTCCCTATATTTACGTTCTAATATTTAAATAACTAAATATTAAAAGAAATGGAGTGTTTAGAGAGAACCTGTGTATTTTTGATTGAATTTAATAGTTATAACAATATTATTTACTACTCACTGCGTAGATTCATATAATTCCTCGAATTCTTCTTGAAATTGGTTTTCCATTTTTGTGGATTCTTCCCTCCTTGGAATCTTCTATAAATTTAATGGTGACGCTCACTTCTTGCAAATATGGCGACGAGAAAACAGTTGGAAATTATTCCTATAGAAGCGTGTATGCTTCTTGTTTGTTTGTGAGTTGTTAGTTAGTTTATTTATTTATTTATTTATACTGCGGTAATAATGGTAAGCGTGTAGCAACTCCACTTGACCATTACTCGCTTAACACGTAGATGTATTATCTACTTCAAGAGACGCTATCACTTTGTTGTGTATTAGAAGTTTTTAATGTCACAGGTACCAGCTAACAACTAACTATTTTCTGTTGTGACTCCCTTTTTATAGTTGAAAATAAATGCCGCTCGTTATTTGATTGTTTTGCGGACTTTTATTTTTGAATTGTTCGTTGTGGCGCCTCTAGCGGATATCTCGATACTTATGCCTTGTCTCTTCTTCTTCTTGTCGTATTTTAGGTTGGTATTTATTTTTATTATGTTCGTTCCTGACATTTGATATTTTCCACATTCACCAACGACAGTATTTGTTGTTGTTCCATTTATTTATATCTAATGTGCAGTAAGTATATTGATATTTATTTTGATGTTTTTCATACGTTATTTTATTCTTTTATTGCTATCGTAAACATTCATTGTACTTATAAATGTATTCATTGCTACTTTTACTGTTTTGTAGGTACATTCTTCGACCAAGCGCTACCTTACTCGTATTTTTGTTTTGGTGCTTTTAATCGGAAAGAATGGAAAGAAATTGGATATTGTTTCAATCGCCAGTCCCTCTGTCTGTGGCTTCTCTGTCTGCTCCGTTCTTTCTTCGAACCATTTTACCGTCCTTGGAGAGTTTTGTATGTTTAATATGCTGTAATAAATCATTGCTTTTTATATTAATGCTGCTTATTCCTTTGGTTACAGATGTTCGTTTGTATGTGCACTAAGTTTGGAACCATGAAAAGGATTGCTATTATTCGCATTACGATGAGAATTGATACTTTTGTTGTGTATATTAAAAATGTTATACGATTCTGTGCTGTTCTTTATGATATACTTTATTTTAATATCCTTTTCAACGCAACTGTATGTATTTTATCTTTAAGTTACTTGAGTGCATTAAGCCTCTTCATATATTTTACGAGTATATCTTATTTTAAATACTTATTTTCTAATTTAAATGTTGTCTCGTGTTTTTCACTTCTGAAAATAAATATTCATTTGTGTCATTTACTATTATCGTTGAGGTTTTTCCTCACTTATTTCTAAATGGCGTGTGTATATATATAATCTTAATTAAAATACTTATATTCTAAGTGCATACCTGTGTTATCGTATGATTTAATAAATTTTATTTTAAAATAAATATTTCTTAAACTATGAGTGTGTTTTCTTATTGCTAATATTGATTTAAATACACGAGTATATCTTAGTGTCAACATTAATTATATCTATTTCTAACATTTTATAATTATATACAATATTGTCTTAATTTCTAAAGTAAAGTTCACGGCAATACGTATTTCTTAAAGTTGTAATATTAAATTTTCTTACTCATTCAAATTGTTGTTTTAAAGTAATATTCATTCAGTGTATTATTTAAATTAGCTTTTAGACCTGTCATGAGAGGATGTATTCAAATTTTACATGTCATTTTCTGTACTGTATTTTTCTTTCCAGAACAAACTCATAAATTTGTAAATATATTTCATTTGAAACTGAATGTGTGTTCAATAGATGTAGCTATATAAATTATATGTGTGTATATATTTTACCTTTTCACGTAACATGTTAAATAAAATTGATTAAAATGCACGAGTGTTTCTGTTTTCAAAGTTTGTAAGCAATATTAAGAAGCGATGAGTTACTAAGAAACAATACTCACCAGATAATATATTCCCAGTTTTACCACTGTGAGCTACCCCCAATTGGTTTTCTTTTGGCTCAATTAACAAGCACATCATATCCACCGATAATTAATTGGTCAATTCTGTGTACCTCTGTAAGAGCTGTAACATAATCTGTAACGTCTGTAAGGGTTTACAGATGAAGTTGCAATTCTGTGTCCATATTTTGCTTATAGAATATCCGTAACTCTTACAGATTTCCGTAAACTTTACGCTAAGCGAGCGCATGTCCATAAGATTGTAACAGAATCTGTAACGTAAACGCTGTCTGCAAACTCTTTTGTATAGGGATGTCTATATAATACAGAATATTGTGTAGTACGGACCCCTGGCAATGAAAGCCGTTTTGTTTTTTATGTATACAAATTTATTTATTTTTGTGGAGTTTGAATTTTTTAGTTTTTCCTGTATTGTTTAATAAATATATACATATATATGTTATGAACTTTTATTCCATAGCTGTTGGTGTAGATGTAAGTTAGGTGCAAAGAAATATTTATATGTCACAGTAACTTATAAAACAACATATAATATGCACTGAGATAGGTAAAAACGGTACTCTTCAATAAAGGAATTTCACAAAGCACATACTAACATTATTAAAGTAAATGAATAATTTATAACTCAAAACAAAAACAATTCTCATAAAAAAACATTTTTAAAACAAAATAAATAAGCACATAAAATAATATATAAACATTGTCATAAAATAAAGTAAGCGTTTTAATACAAAAATAAATAAACCTTCTTTTAATACAAAAATAAACAAATAGTCTGCTTACACAAAATGATCATTTATGACAAAACTGTTGCGCTACTGCATCAAGTTGACTGTTCACCTCACCTTGAGCATTTGTTATATTAATTAGCTTTTCTGCCAACAAAGATAAAGGCTTTTGTCTTGTTCTACTTTGTCTTTGTTTGTAACTCGATTCCTTGTTTTAATTTGCAGAAGTGTCTGTAATTGCAGTTATCACTTCCGAAACATCTGCAACAGTACTAGCACCCCGAATTCCTTCCTCTGTAGAAGTATCGCCAGTGAACACTTCAAACACACCCATATTCACTGTTGGGCTAGGTTCATGTGTACCCTGCTGTTGTGTGGGTTGTATGTCTCTTTCTTCATAATTTATTGCACAATTAAGGCCTGTTACTGCTACTTTTCCCCATACAGGTAGTCCTCTTTCTTCCAAATCCGACATTTTAATAGTAGTGGCTGGTCCTGGTCTGGGACCTATATTGTGACAACTTTCTATATTTTTCCCTGGTGGCATATTTCCAGTCACTAAACCGCTACAAAAGATATATATTTATTATTTATAGATTAATATTGTTTTTTAATTTTAATTGTATATAATAAAAGCCAATTGTCTCGCTCTTTTTGACACGAGCGATTAACACGGCACAGCTATTCCCCAAAATTGATGAATTGGGGCGACTCTTTTCTGAGAACCTGGCCCATCTACGGTGGGAACGAAAGTGTCACGTGACGGGGACCACGGTCCCAAGTGCCTTATGCTATCTTTTACGTCTCCGAAGAGAGAACGAGGGTCCGAAAGGAATTTTTGAAAATTTTAGTACGTGCAGAAAAAGACTGCATCATAGCATTTTGCCATAAGGCCTACGTGCAAAATATAAAATATGGGATAGGTTCGATTTTAAAATGGCGGTGGATCGACACAGATGACCGTGACACCTCAAAGGTCGGATAAGGTTAAGTCAAACGCAGGAAAAATTCAATTTCAGGTTATAAATTATCAAAACCGTCAAATCAGTTTTAGTTCGCGATATGGCATTTGCCGGGAAACGTCAAAATTGGCGGAAAGCATTTAGCACCAATCGTGCAATACAGTGCAATACACACATAATGACTATATATTCACGTTCATCGATCGGTTGTCAAGTTTAAATGTCAGAAGGCCGACAAATAAAGAGATTACGAAGGAAAAGTGCATTTCTAATTGAAATGTGGTACCTTTCAGATACGTATTAGTGTTATTATTATCAATTGTTACTATTTCTTTTCTATACGAATATATGAACAGTGCCGACGGATATGATAAAATAAACTTAAAGTGTATTATCGCACGTAAGTACAGTAATAAATATAACGATATTTCTATATTTTATTAAGATATATTAAATACAAAGACACTCTATTCATTATATATGTCATCGAAATGTCGTCACGATGAGAAGTACGGGCTATTTTTTGCTTAAAACTGGACGCAAAAAAGTCATGACAATTTCACACAACGAAGAACTTGAAGCAAGAATAAATAAAGAACCATCTGAGTTTTGCCTTTTGGGCCTGTCAAATTACGTTAGATGCACACGAATTATACAAAATCTAAATGTCAACAGAATGTTGGAAATATGTCAGTGTTTAAGATGTAGTTTTATAAATTTAAGCCATTTTACGAATGGGATCATTTAATAACATTTCTCATCGATCTTTCTACATACAAATAATAGGGTGAGTTTTCTTTACTTGTCAGATGTGTCCGAAACACTTCGAAAATAAATACATCAAATATAATCTAGCTTATAAACGTAAACTGAAAATTGTAGTTGAGGTATTGATAAATGTCATTTATTGAATATGATTTTTGCCAAAAAAAGGGTCTCGGGCAATTGAAGAGAATATAAACTAACATTTGAATGAAGCAAATACAACTTGGCTGGAGTTTATTATATTTAATGTACATATTTTATAAGTATGTTTACAATAATTATAGATTACCCACTGAAATACAACAGCATATGAATGCAGCTTTTAAAAATTTAAATAAAGTATGATATTTAAAATCAACACCATAGGAATTATAGACATTATAAAGAACTTCAATAATATGAATATTAATAGTAATTATTATTTACTAGCAACAGCTAAACTGAAAGTGAATTACCAAGTGTTACTCTATAAAGAGAACCGTTGTTTTAATGTACTATAATTTCTATAAATAATCATTTGACATAACCAAATTACCATAAGCTACATTATAACCATCAGTCTTTCAATAATTTTTAAGAACGATTAAGTAATATAAATTCCACTGACTTCAAGGCATAAATTCATCATGTCGATGTTTCACACATTTTACTGCTCGATTATAAAGTATTCTGAGCATCTATATATGTTTTGTCAAAGCAATCTATGTCTTGCCTTTCAACTCATTGTTTATTCAAGATGTCTTTTCTTTGAATCTGACAGAAATAATGTGGGAACTGCATCTGAATTTAAATCTCTGTATGATCTATTGGAAAATTGCTGTAATTCTTGTAATTCTTTATATTACCTTTTCCCATTCTTCCACCTCTAAATTCGTACCATCTCCAATTGCATTTAAACTATTACATAGTTTTGTCCACTGGTTTTCTATGTAGTTTTCCCCTAACGTGGGATTTATAGTACCACTTCTAAAATGGTAATCTGTTTCCATATATTGTAAATAAAGATCTAATTGTTCCTTGGTGGTATTTTTTGTCAGTTTTTTCTGTAAAAATTTTGATTGTTTTGTAAAATGTTTAAATAAACCCTTCAAAATCTTTCTCTCCGACCTCTATCATTTTCCTCTAGCGCCTGTACTTTTTGAGGAATGTTGTTGCTAATTATTTGCTATACTAAATTTGTTTAATGCAATAAATGGTTAAATGATTTGTTAAATAAATATTTTCTAATCAGCAACGGTACTGGATGCGAGAACAGAGTGATTAGCCCAGTAGCACAGTCTGCATCCAGTATCTCAGGGTCGTTTAATATATATTATTGCAATAGAACCTATATGACTAATAATTGAACAAGGAGTGAATGAGTGCGTATATCTAATTTAATGACAAAACTCACATACCTTAATCTTATGCTTTACAATCCCTCTCAATAGTTCCTCAGGTAACAGGTGTTGATTTCCTTAGATCGCTAACTGCTTACTTGAATGATTCTGTGATTATTTATGTAGTTATTGCCGGACGCCACTTACTTTGACTTATGTAATCGTCATTATTTTGCTTTTATTATCACTAGAATTAGCACATCGTGGCTCTAGGTATATTAGTGAAAGAAAGTAAGAAACATACACTGAGCTTATTGAGTCACCTCAAGGAACGAATGATAATTAATTTATAACACAAGTGTCGTAAACTTAACGATATTTATTACATGAAATAATTTAAACAAAGGTACAATGAACATGCAATGATAATAAACAGATGGTTCATTCCCACATACTACATCAGATTACACAATTCTTAAGTCGATAATCTGGCCAGACGGAGTTATCCTTATTACATAAACATTAATATATATAAGTCATTGCAATACCCTAATTGAATATACAAATATTAACTTAAAATTGGACATTGAATCCAGAACAAAATGCAATCACTAATGCATGTATTATTATGACAGAATGAATAATTATTATAGCCACTTTTACAATGTTAACTCAAGATTATGATGAACTTCAAATTTTAGATTAATACCATTATTTAAGAATATAGTGATTATTCAAATAACAACGTGAACAAAGAGATATACATTAACCCTCAAAGCTAGTTTGACTTTATCCGACGGAACAAATAATATTTAAATTACCTTGAAGTGTGCGGAAACTATAATAATCGTGGATGCCAGGGGGGGGGGGGTCGATGACTTTCCACGAAGAAAAGATGGGCTTCTTCGGTAGCTTGACTAAGGACGTAGTCCGACGGCAACGGCTCAATACCAAGATTGCTTCAAATTCCACTTAAGGTGAATTATCAGGATCGGCCAAATCTTCTCTTAGACTGGACTAATGATCTTTTGATAATTTTAAAACCACTAGACACGTTAAATCGTCACTTGACTAGCTTTTAGCACTGCTATATTACGTACACTAGGGTAACAATCTTAACATTTACATTGGTACTGAACTATGTGTCAAGCATCTAATGATCACCGACCGTCAACGGTTCACACTTACAATTACTTAGATGTGTCGACTGTCACTATGCTGTTAATAATTATTATATTTTTAAGCGTTCTTGCCTTTTTATTCGTACCTTCGGAGTGGGGTGAAAACACGCGTCAACGCTTGTTTCCGTATTCTAGAACCTTCTCGAAAATTCGATTTTTGTTCCATGGTCTCGATGCAATACGACGCCTCTTAGGCGCATAAAAAAAAAATGCGAACCAACTAAACGTTCTTTTCCCATCGTGTCTTACAAAGAGGTGTTTGAGAAAAATTTGCGTACGTGACTCTAATATTTATTTTAAAAAGAATTTCAATTTAGATTATGAATACTGGTCTTTCTAAGAAATAACTACGTATTTGAAAATACGATATAACGAATGATCTCATCAAGAAATTTAATAAGCTTGGCTGTGGTATTTATGACATATGTATATTTTTAAACTTTGAGTATATTTTACGTATCAAGACTAATAATTGTGTATAGTAGGAGCCAAAAGAATGATATTATAATTGATTTGGAATTCTTAAGTAATTTAGTACTTGTTAATTTAAATAAACAGATATTATTTAACATTTTGAAATTAAATTAGTCAGAAGTGCCAAAAGCACGCAACAAATCCCCCCTTAAGTGAACTTTCCGATTAAATAAAAGAAAGCACCAGGGTATTATGATATAAACAAAAGTCCCCAAGCATAAAGTTAGGCTGAAGGCCCTAAGTACATTTGTAGATAGGCACGACAAGCAAACACATGATTTCCAATGGAACACAAAAGAGCAGACGGTATTCCACAACTGAAGGTTAAGTGAAGTTAAACAAGAGGTTAGGTGAATTTTGAAAAATGATGAAAAAGAGAAAAAAAAGTTTCTTACAACTAATGACACAGGCTGACCTGAACAGAAACTATCAATGTAGACAATGCTACAATGAGAGTTAATAGAAATATCCAAACGGCGTTACATAAATTTTGATACAGGGTACATGTTAAAATGCAACCGAAGTTACAAAGAAAACTGAAAATATCCGAAAGGCGTTATACTAATTTCGATACTAGGTTATATTAAAATGTAGGCAGTGCACTACAATAAAAATTAATAATTTAGGCCGAAAAAGGTTCAATAAATTTTGACAAAAGATAACAAATAAACCAACTCCCACGTGAAATTCCTTAAAACTAAGTAAAGTTGTACTATCGACCATAAACAAAATGAGTTCCCTATAAAAGTTGAACACAAGTAAAGATAAAATTTACAAAAGCATCGTACACGAGGGTCATCACAAACCAAAACCAGTAGCTAAACTACAATCATAAGTAACAAGTGAGTGGCACAAAGTAGCTAAACTACAACACAATAGAGGGGAAGGGGACTTTATACCCCGACAACACCTCCACCAAATCAAAACCCCATGCATACATGACAAAACCAAACACTTGCACACAAATTTTAACAACAAGATGATGACACTCTCGCACACAAAGTTACATTCAGGGACAAAATCGAGAAAAGTCGGGTATTAAAGGTCATAGGCAATTCACTCCACCAGATGAATTAAATCAAAACTAATATGTATATCAAGTAACAAATTCAACAAAAGTATTAAAAGGAAAATGTGGAATGAACAGCAGGTCGAAAACATCCTAAGATGGGAGATTGTATTATTGAAAAGGGAAGAGAAAAACAAAAAGTAATAATAGAAAGGGAGGGTATGTTGAAAATTGCATTAAGATGGTGGTTGCGCAATATATTGTTCCATTTAGGGGACTTTTACCCCACGCTGGTTACACGGCTGTGGAATTCTTATGGACCCCAACAGCAGGTCAAATATCCAAAGATGAAAAGATTCCATTAAGATGGTGGTTGCGCAATATATTGATCCATTTAGGGGACTTTTACCCCACGCTGGTTACACGGCTGTGGAATTCTTATGGACCCCAACAGCAGGTCAAGAATATCCAAAGATGAAAAGATTGCATTAAGATGGTGGTTGCGCAATATAAAGATCCATTTAGGGGACTTTTACCCCACGCTGGTTACACGGCTGTGCACGCAACAATGTATGATTTAAATGTATGCTTTTTCAACACTGCGTGCACTGTTTGATTTGACATGCCAATGTTACTGGGAATCTCTCATTACTGTTTAAAAGATAAAGTAGATTCTTAAAATAATTCCACTTTAAAGTCACATATTTTCTTAAATAAATTATTCTGATGGTTTGTTAACCATCGGGAAATGCATAATTATAGCTGTTATAAGAATATATATACCTATATTTTTTCTTACCAATTATTTTCCTGAAATTATTTTTATCCTGTTCATTTCCAAACCGTAATTGTATTTCCAAATTGTCAGCGTAAAATACAAAAAGATCTAGCCCTGCATTGTATCTGCAAGGGACACATTCTTCCCTGCAAAATCCAACTATTTCTTTCTTACATGGAAACCCTTCCCTCATATCGTCTAATACTAAAGCTACAAGGGTTGCTTCCATGTGTACCATCAACACAAATACAGTCATTTCCATATTTTTTTAATATTTCTTGTTGCCCTTCTGTCATAATTGCTAAAACAAAATCTTTCTCTTTTAAAATAGAATATTCTTTACAAACAATATTCTCTGGCTTATAAAATACCAAAAAATTCTTGAATATTGTGAAAATTTAATATCTCAATTTTGATCAAAATATCATGTGCTGTACTAAAATGGTTAAGAATATTTTCCTTTGTAGAATCCTTAAAATCACAAATTGTACAATAATGAATATCGGATACTTTAGGAATAATATTAGTATTATGTGTTTTTAAATGGACCCTAAAGTTCCTTTTATTTGAGGTTTTCGCACAATAATCAGGTTATAGTCCTTAGGAGATATCCTAGCCAACGACACACAAATATTACTCTCTACGATCAAAAAATAATATTGGTTAGGTTTATACAAAACATTATTGTATTCAAACTTACTTGGATGTTTTCTACCAATGTGATACTTTAATTCGTTAGGATTTTTAAAACATTTTTCGCATAACTGCCACTTTTAAGACTTTTGCTGCCTTTATTAGTGTTTTTGTTTTTTATTCTGCTCAATATTTAAAGAAAACCACGAAAACACAGCTTTTTACCCTCTAAAAACTCACGTTTAATATTTCTTTTCAGTTTTATTTAAAAAAACATTTTTTTTTTAAATTAAATGGTGGGGCAGGCGCTAGAATCTAGTCTCCTTCTCTTCTATACTCCATAGTCTCGTCATTTAGCATTTCAACAGCGATAGGTTCGGACGAGAGTCTAAATACCACCTTGTGTTCCGTCGTTTGCGCAATTTCCTTTTTCTGTGGACGACATATTATTATTAAATTATTACTAAAGAATTGAAAATGTTGTGAAATAAAAAAATTGGTCAGTTTTTTGTGTTTATTTTGATAGCTATCTAAAAACATAGTAATAACAATAATACATAACACAATACTAAATATTTCTTAATTATATTCCTCAATTTTAAAAAAGTTTAACAAACTACATTGCGGGTGTGATATTTATGATTTTCTGTTGATGAGTGGGAAATATACAAACTGCCAAAGTTATTTTTTATATTTCTACCAATATCTGATACTTCTGAACCGCTTGTTTTTTTTGCAATTACTTTTTCTTATGAATTGAAAAGAATCATGTTTATTATTTTTTTTGTGTTCAGGCTCACTTGGGTTAATAGGAGTAAAAGAATGACTAGATATAGTTGGCAAATCCAATAAATTATCAATTGCTTGTAAGCGACTCTGAATTTGTGAAATATGTTCTTCACTTAATCTACCAATGTTTGTATTTTGGAGTTTTGTCATTGTACTTATCAATTTTGCAGAACATTTTTCGCTTAAAATGTTAGATATTTGAACATACGTTGACTTAGCCCCACTCTCATTTTCTTGACTTTTTGATAGCTCTGTTTCTGTACATTTTATTTTCCGGTAATATGTCATATCTATGTCATGAATGTGCACAAATATGTATGATAGCAAATTTTACATTCTGTGCACATTAAATCACAACAGCTTTGATCAAGAAGTTTCTGTACACAGTACGTGTCCTGGTTTTCTCTTGAGAAGCAGGACTTATGAAACATGTAACTTTACTTTATTTGTCAGAATCTACGGAAAAATCACTTGAGGTAGCAGTTATATGTCCGCATTATTTGTTTAATCTGAATAGTGCGTTTTCCTTTTACTTGTTTAAGAATTCTATCAGCACATTTATCGCGAATAAATTTTAATAAAACATGTAAAGTTTTGTCTAACCTCTTAAACTTTTTGCCATCTAAATAAAAATATTTCAACGTTTTATGCATTGATTCTACACGCATATTTGTATTTATCTCGCAACCTTTTCGGAGACAGTAAGCTCATTTTTCATAATTTGTACCATAATTATTTTGAAAGTAAATACCAAAGTTCCGAGTATCCACATCTAAAAGCATTTCTGCAGCAATTTTCTGAAGCAGCTCACAAAATGCATCACTGTTCGCGCTTTGTTGAAGAAATTTGAATTGATTTTTAGATTTCGGATTTTAATCCTTTTAGTTATCTTTGATAAATTTTGCTGCCAGGCCCTGTCAATGTGCCAAGAACAAAATAATTGATGTTTGACTGGACACATTACACAACACCATGCACTGTAAAAGTTAGAAACTATATCACTTATAAAAGTTTTTGGATTGAGAACTGCTACTACATTTAATTTTTTTTACATTAAAAACTACTTCGTAGATGTATGTGTCCTTTCTGGTCCTAAACATGAAAGCTACAGGTATATCCTCACCAAACTTGTCCACCACCAAAATAGTTGTTAATTCAAAGTCATAGTTGTTTAACCCGTGAGTTCCATCTATAGCTAGAATATTATCTCCAAATTTTTAAAGCATATTTTTTTGAAAATCAGTCATGATTACTAAGCAAAAATGTACTGTACATAATTTATACACATCATCCTCCACCTCCTGCTTTTTATAAAACAATACCGGGTTTGCTTGATCTCATTTACACTGTTCCACCCATAAATCAACTGAAATGGCATCATTATCATGTTTGACACCTTCTGAAATATTAATATGGTAGGAATTTGTAATATTCTGTATGTCCTTTCTTGTTATTAGATCTCACGGTTAATGTATTCACTAATTTGGTCACGATATGAAGCCAAGATTCTAATATGTAAAAAATTTTATTTTGAAAATAGGAGACTAGTGGCAGTGTTGTGTATTACTCCTAATATTAGTTCCATCTTTGGAATTCGCAAGTGCTGCAAAGCTAGATTGTGGCCATAGTGAGTTTTTACCCAAGTCACTACAGCATTTTTACCCTCTATGAGTTTAATCATGCTGATACAATAATAATTTAGTTGACTTTTGGACAGCCTTTTTTTTACCAGAATTTATATTAGAGCGTTTTTTTCCTTTGAAAAATTCAATTAGATAATATCTAAATTGTAAAATGAATGTCTCACCAGACCTATTGCCCGGGTAATAGGTCACTTGTTTTATTGTTATCCTTGTATGTCCGTGCAACAATATAATTAGATTTGTTTGTTTTCTCTATCAGATTTTTCCAGGCGAAAAGCTTTAAAAAGAAACAACAATAATAGATAGGCACTCTAACATGTACCTTTTTTGTTCGAAAGTTCCACAGTTTCTGTTTCTATTTCGTAATCATGATCATTTGATAAATGGTCTCGTAAGCCTATATAGACATTTATACTTCCACTTTGATTGATCATAATAAACAAACTTTGGTTTCAGATTATGAACGTTTTTGGTATGTTTGTTTAAATTGAATTGGCTTGAAAAAAATTTTTCACGCACTAAACACATAACACCCATTTGAACTAAATGGTAGCAATAAATAATGGTAAAACACAATAAGTTAGGTATTTAAGTTGTCTATAATTAGAAACTGCTACTCGAACGAGGCAAAGCCGAACATTAAAAGCACATCAAATTAACGATACGGAAAACCAACTGAACAGCCTTTTTCTATTCTTTATCAACGGCACATTACCTAACCTCACATTTATTAGCCACATTACGAAAACCGCGAACCGCGACTCACTGGCGCATGCGCAAACGACGGAATACAAGGTGCTATTTAGCAACACTACCTAGATAACAAGTCCTCTGCACACAGCGGATGAGTCATTCATAGTAGGCCGATCGCAGCTCGCCTTAACAGACCCCTATCACCGCGATATTCGAGTCAATGGTTATGATAGAATCTTTTATGGATTACAAATTCATCGATGTATGAAATTCAATATTCTGATTGTCGACATTCAAATTGATTGATTTTTAACTAATAAAAATCAATCAATTGCATTAAATATATTGAGCAATAAACCACTATTCAAGCTTAGTAATGTCTTAAAAATAAATAACAGAGAGAGAGTAATGATGAAGGATAGTATAGTCAAAAGAGTTAGTCATTTGAATGCCGTAAAGTTGTATGAAAAGGGTGAAATAAGACATTTACGACATGAAAACATCTTTCATCGTGAGTAGACGTAAGAAATAAATAAGTTTATAAAAGATTGTTATTTGTTAGACATTCTATGGTCACACTTAACAATACGATAAATACCTGATACTTATATCTAAGCATAATTTTAAAAAGGAATATGTAAAAAAGTATATTTTTTATTCGACATGATGTAATAAAGAAAAAACTTCAGAAATAGCAGGTTAAATCCAGTTTAATCCAGGAAAATTCCGGAAATAACAGGATATAATTGGTTTAATCTGAATAAATCTACAAAGAAAAAACAATGTTTAATATTGTTAACAGCTGCATACAAATTAACCTACACGAAGACGAGAGAAGATGGTTTGAAGACAGCAGTAGAGTTGTCAAGGTCCAGCCTCCTAACAATGTAATTAAAGAAGGAAGTATTCCAGTCGCATGCAATGTCTTTCCTATTATTTCTAAAGGAGATGTCTGCAAAAGAAAAATACGGATAGTGTTAAACAATGTAAGAAGAAAGTATTTAAAATATGATGAAAGTGGCAACAAATTCATCTATAAACACAATAAGGGATGGCGTTAATAAAAAAAAAAAAAAGAATGTACCTACCCAAGATAAGAAAATCGCAAATGTGCAAAGACATAAACAATGAATAATTTGTGTGCGTGTATTTTTGTGTAATTTCTAAATGTCAAAATGATATGGGTACAGGTCAGCCTAGGGAAAACGTGAAGAAAATAAATATGAGCAGGACAATGCCAACATAAACATTAGTGCGTGGATTGTGGCGCTGCAGATGAAGAATGTTTTTTTTTTCCGATCACCGAGAACTGATAAAAGATCAGGAACGACGGAAAAATAGGAGAAGTTGCTGATCTTTGAGATAAGTTGCCAATCTTTTAAATTGCTCGAATGTAAAAATTCTGTTTGATGATTGCAGGTGTACAGATACACTGCATAGAAATAATTTGTAGTAAATGTATTGAGTTATTTTTGATTTTCAATAAGTACGTTATCATATCATAATTAGTTTATTGTCATTTAGTTTAATTTCATTTTTTGTTATTATCATTAATATGGTAGATCAATATCAAGAAGAATTTGATGAAATGTATGAACATTATAAGTAAGTTTTTCTTGAAATAAATTATGTTAAAGATGCTATGTGAAAATATTCATTTTTAGCAAAGCGATTAACATTGTTAATATTTTGAATAGTACCTGTTGTATGCTTTTGTTAATTTACCATTTCCATCACACTGCTCCCATCGGTCTAACCATTTCAGGAAATCCGTTAAAAAATTAAAAACATGGTCTGCGGCTTTTGTAATTGGTTCCTGATACTTGTTTGTAATCTCTTTCCTTTGAGCGGAGTCTTCACATTTACTATATCCCACCATTTAGAAATCACTTCAATGTATGTGGCTGTATCTTCAAAACTTTTAAACTGTTTTTTTTGGTCCAAACTGCTTTAATGCCGTAACAATGTTTGAATTAAATATTTGGACAGCTAATTTGACATTCTAACGTTCTATTGAAGTGGGATATTAAGCTTTCAGGGTTAAACCATAACCATATTTCAATAAATTCTGTTTTTCAGTTAGGTGCATTTCTCTTAAGGCATTAAATGAAGCAAGTCTCATTGTTTCTGTTTGAAAATCTGGAAATATCATATAAGGATATGGTTTCTGATTGAGCCAATTGGTTAATAGACATTTAAATATGTGTACTGAATCTATAGCCAAAAACAAACGTTCGGAAGAATCTTTAGGATGCTTATATTCAGTTAGTACTTGAGGTAGGTTACTAAAAAATGACATTGCTTTTTTGTTTATGGCATTATTATCAGTTACCACTGCCATCACAGTGAATCCAATGTCTTCTAATCCAAGAATAACTTTCTTTATAAAATAGTGTAAACTAGGGACTCCTAAGGGTTTTACAAGCAAAATACACTACTTCTTTGTAAGGTGACAATATGCTGCTTATCATAAATGTGTGTGCGCTAGTAGTAGATTCTCCATTGTTATATGCAGTACCTACTAAATTTCCAGCTTTATAGTCTATATATGGTTTGATATGGATTTCATCTAACATTAATAAAACTGTCTTGTCTGCAGCACTGAGCAACTTATATTTACAAGCAGCGTAGTGTAAAAAAAGTTGATTCATCCTGTTCAAGTCGTGGATCTGTTGTAAATTTTCCGCAAACACGTTTTATTGTACTACATGATGGTAAAAGCAAATTACCAGAATTTCTAAGAAATTTGTAGGCATGAGGAGATATTGAATGCAGCAATCCGCAAAATAATACAGTTTCCCATAAATATCCTATTGTGTTTTTGGTACCCGCATTTAAGAGTTGTAACTGCTTTGCCAAAAATTCTAAAAGATCTTTATGATGCGGTAGATTTGTTGCTAAAGAATTTAAAATTTCACCAATTAAATTTAATTGTTCTTTAATTGATTGTGTTTCACTACTCTCACTTACGACACTTGCAGTTTTATTAGGCACTAGTTCAATTTCATTTAGATTGCTCACTTTCATTGGAAACACACACGCACCATCAGAAAGCACTTTCAGTTTGACATCTTTACATAACACCGATAATTTAAGGTCCTCAGTCACATAAACACAATATTTAATGTTTGGATATGGTGTGTCTTCAATGTAATAAAAACTAACACAGTTTCCTTTCTTAATAATCCAATCACCCAGTTCAATATCTTTCAACTTAACAAAAAGTTCATTATACTATCAAAACCTTTTTTTTCTTGATATATTTGGTCAGTTTCAATACTTTCCGCAATTGCCTTTTCTATCTGTGTGCTTTCTATTCTGCGCTTCTTTTTTTCTGGTTCTTCACCTTTTTTTAGTATAGCACTTGATAAATACTCAGGACAACCAGGCAGCTGACTTGCAATAGCCCCTAATTTTTTTTATTAACATTATAACATGCTACCTTCTTGTATTTAAATTATCAGATGGCCAAGGCCCTACACAGATTCGGTACCCAAATTCCAAGGAGGTAGTAAGTCAGACACCACCACGGTAATTAACCTTCTATTTAAATTTAGGAAGACGCTTGTCTATTAATAATCACCAACTTATAACACTCAAGTCTTACCTCTTACTTCCCAGGGGTCGATGTTAAATATGGGAGTCAGCACCGCCTCCAGCTACAGTCAGAATTAGGGCGAGTTCGAACACAGTACTCGTCGAAGGTTAAGTTGTCAGGGCGCCTATCCGTTAAAATATGCTGAGCCCAACAGATATTCAGACCCCGGACCAGATCCAATGTAAAACTCCCCAGGTGGAAAGAAAATAAGACCAACACACACTCTTTCAAACTGAACAACAGGTTTATTGAAAACTTTAAAATATAGAACCAACAGTTCGTTTCAAATATTGAGCACAAAACCGGCTATTACTAACTAATCTTCTGGTTTCCAAAAATATATTTAAAAGACACAAAACAAGTAATATGAATCACAAAAGCGCAACTCAGTTGCCAGTAATAAACTTCTGAAGGAATGAATAAAATCTTAAATGGTCACCCAAGGTGATCCACAACTTCTAATTACCAATGACGTACAATTACAAAATTTAAGAAATTCAAAATGGAAAACACATGAAACAACCTTAAAGTTAAAATAATTACCTGACAATATTCTTACAAAAGCATACAATTATAAGGCAACTTGCCGAAAGTCCCTCCAAAGTCGAACAGTTTGATCGTAATTTGCAACACGTCAACACCAAAATAAACCACTCTGTATACCAGAGGCAACCGACAATCTATTCGACAGAAGAGTGCAGACTCTAAGTTATATGGTATCTAATACTATAAATATTAGCGCTAGTTAACTATGCTTTACATAAGAAAACGTGATTAAAGTTAAATTCAATAATTTCTTACAAGATTGTACAATAATAAATTTAAATGGTTGACTAATTACACTAAATAACAAGCTATAAATTTACACAATACCGATGCGAGGCTGCAACGCCAATACACATCCAAAATTTGTTCAAGTTCTGAATCCAAAAAAAAAGGCTACGTAACGTCTCCAAAAATGACAAAGTAACCTCCCAACTGGAGTCACTGTTATTAATAAAACTACGTTAATTTAATAAATTCAAATTATAAGGCACTCAGGGCAATATGCAATTAAATACTGAAATTACGATGACTTGAGCGATTAGTTAAGCCGAAAAATTGAACTTTACTGTACGAAGTACTCGAAATTGACATAAATTTTACCAAAACTGTTTGGCCAATAATTCCCGTGTTATGGGTAATATCAGGAAAATTACACAGTCACAGTACCTTAAAGGAAAACCACATCCACAGCTACCATACACGATACCTTCTACGGATCACACTCGTTACAAGGAAAACTGCCTCACATATCTTCGGCTAACGACATCTTCAGCAAAATTAGCGTAGGAAGGCTACAGTATTTCATCTATCTGCACCTCAAATTATGTCTTCACCGCAGGATACAGCAATTAATTCCATTGGAACCGTAAAATTACCATAGGCACGTGGTTCTTAGACTTAACCCAACTAAAGTGCTCAAATGAGATCTATGCCATGCACTAACAGCTATATTTGAATATAGAAACAACACAATTAAGATCTATCAGACACGTGGAAATTATACTCAGCAGTTAAACAATTCTTAAGCCACGACAACAATATCCTCAACAAGATTATAATTATAACGCCAAATCCATATTAAACCTTGAGAAATATCATACCATCCGCTTTTTACTAGCGATTACACACGATATACTTCAACACCCAACATTTCTCAAGTAGTGACTAAGAAAATTGCATCTGCTCTAGTGATGTTTTAATGCTTCTTCTACGACAGTTAACGTTCAAAAGAGGAAGGTTCTAACTTGTCAAACACCGACCTTAAGCGTAACACGAACATTTGAACTAATGACAGAGCGACCTAACCTGATATTTTAACATACGACAGAAATGTAGATTCAAATGACAATACAAAAGTGGAAAATAATTATAATTAATTTGTTACATAACTCTAAGCCCAAAAAGAAACTCCAAAACTAAATTAGAAAATAATTAAAAATACCCAATCTATTAAATAAAACATCGTACGCCATCTACCCGCCAACACATGTATACGTTACACACATGAGATAAGGTAGACCGCTCGGCAGTAGGAATCTTATGAACTTCTTCACTAGATGGCAGAAGGAGTCCGAAAGATGATCTATTTACTCGAATTAACCAGGATAATTTATTTAATCAAGCGATAAACTAAAACTCTCAATTAAGAGATAAAATACAGCAAAATAATTGTAACAAACAACTATGTATGCACAATAAGAAACTAACCTTTAGTCAAACGAGCGTGACCGACCCAATGAAGCAGTCAACCTTTCTCCAGTACTTTCAGAATAATGAACTGTAATTTTTTCAATTTCGTCCTTTCTAAAATGCAACTCGCAAACCTTAAAACATAAAAAATAATTTTATTATTATTAAAAACAGCATAAGTTTAAGTTACTTTTACCTTTGAGTTGTTTGTTTATCATTGTTCAATATGTTATGATAAGGTATGCACTTACAATTAAAGTTTTTATTAAAGATGCAGCATGAAAATAAATACTTCTAATGTGGTTTTTATCTTTTTATATTAGTGAAGGAACCTCCTTCGAAAATAAGAATTTTAGAGAACATCGTTATCTCTCACAGCCATGATCATATTGAAAAGAAATCAATTCAAATCTGACCGGATAAGGAACTATCTATAGGTAAATGTTTATTATAACATATTATTTTATAAGAACTAAGTATTATTTGAAATTTTAGAAGCATACTAATTTCAAAATGTATTTTAGAATGTGTGGAAACTATGAATGTTCCTAGCACAAGTGATATTGAATTCCAAAATTTAGCAGAAAGTGAACCACCTATAGGTATAACAATCGATATTTACAATACAAAGTTATATTATGAGCAAAACATAAAATACGTTTAGTTGTTTAACTAAAGAATTGGAAGTCATTTTTGAACAAAAATTCAACACATATGTATTTAACCTAGTATAAAGTAAAATAATTTAGAACTTGTCAGTTACACACATACAATTAATTTGTATTTAATGAAATGTATAATTTTTTAATTGTATTTTAGCAGTTATGGAAATTCCTTCTACAAGTGATGTGATGGGGTTCAAACAGAAAAAAATTTCTGTCCATACACCCAGAAAGGAAAGACTGAGAAAATCTCTAAAACAGCAACGAGTTGTAGCTACTAAATTTAAAATGAAATCCTATCCTAAACAGGAGCATTTACAATAATTTCTAGGGCTTTGTGAGAGATATTTATTAAAAGTACTGGCAACTGTTGTTAAATTTAATGCAGTTAATAAAAATAAGAATATTGCAGAAGAATAAAAATATTTTCTAGAAATACCATACAGGAAAGCAGACTATGTGCCTCAGCAATGTGTTCCATTGAAAAACATTTTGCTAATTTGCTAATCGTAAGGAACGGCGAATGGATTTTATTTTCATACAAGTCAATCAAATAACATATTGAGTTTATTTTTTGTCTGTACTTAATTTTTGATATTAAACACTCAGGACGGCATACGTTTCGGCAGCCTGCCGAAAGGGCATTATTTCCTCTACAACTGTCATTAAGGCCAGCTCAACATTATCTTTGGAATAGTTCTGGCGAAAAGGTGTTCCCAGCTTGTGTTTGTATACACGAGGCATGCTGTCCCAATTAACCCTGCAAAAGCACATTTTTGACTTTTGCAAAAAAACTATTACAATTAAAACAATTTAGATTTCAGGAATCCATTGATAAGGTTATGTGCAACTATGTATCTCATTGTAACATACTCAAAAAAGTTATGGTTTGTTCGGTACAGAGGAGATTATTTACGTGTTTTAAATTGCAGTAAAATTAGATTATAATAATAATTTTTTCTTTATTTTCCTTTGTTCTAATACCTCAGCTGACAACAACCCGACGACATAACCCTTAAGGTTACTAGTAGTAACTTTTATTTTTCAATATTTGCTACCAACATTGAAATATGGCACGAAATTTGAAAATAAGACCTATTGTCCCATAAAGGCACAAATATCATTAACTACTGTAGTATATAGTCGGGTCGTTTTCGCAACCGACACGGCAAAAGTACGAACTAAAAACGCTGATTCAATACCACTACAAATTCCAATCAACCGGAACAATTTTAGAACAATAAAATTCAACCAACTAATTAATATTTTAGGATAAATAGCTACGGCTAGTAAAATACTATTACATGAAAGTCAGTTAGAAATTAAATATTATAGATATAATTATTAAATATTACTTTTCTATATCAATATTTTATTTGATACATGGCTATGTTGTCAGATTTTTATTTTCACGGAGCGTATGATACTTGACAAGTGTAGCGTTTGACAAGCAGGTGGCTAGTATTCAGTATAGCGTTTTTCGAACAATTTCACATGAAACTTGGGCTACCATCACTCATATTGAACAAGAAATAAAGACGTCGTGGGATAGGGAAATAGAAATTGATAAAACAGATATTAATCCAGTAATATTTTGTATTAATGATAGCGGTAGTAGCGACTGTGAAAGTTATTAAAGTCAAATATATTGATCTAAACCAAATTATATACGAGAAGGTAAGTTTTATTCAACAGAAATGTTTGGTTTTACTTGTAATTGCTTTATGTTATTTAGAATAATCACGTAACTGATAAAACGAATGTAGCTTATAAAGGATTGGAGACGGATTAAATTCAGTATCTATATCAAAAGTCAAAGACAGATTTTGGAACCTGTTAACATATTTGTTCATAATGCTTCGGCAGAAGATTACGATAGTTAAAATAATTTGTACTTATATTGATCAGTTGAAGAAAGAACTCTGTCTAATCGAAGAATACTGTTTAGAAAATTTTCATATTTAAGAAGGTATAACCATGTTGAATGTAATAGAGGAATGGTGGATGATTGATTTCAGAATAAAATAATGATCGAGTTTATTAATGTAATAACAAGATAAGCGTTTGCCTAGGGGGATGGAGTTAAAACATATTTATGTTATATTATTTTTATAGTTTTTCTAAAATAACCTTTGTATATTTTCTGTAGGACTTTAATTCTGTAATTATTTATTGTTATTAATGGAATTAAGATTATATAATTTCAAAAATATGTGATAGTATTGTAATAATATTAATGTAGTACATTATAAATTGGGATAGTAAAAATACTTGTTCATTATTGTATTATAATTTAAAGTTGCTTGGTAAGTTAAATTCTGATCAGTAGCAAAGATTCAGCTTACGAATACTCAGCATTTGAAATACTTTAAAATACGTTTGAATTGTTTAATTCTGCATTAAATATAATCTTTAACAACAACAAATTTATACTAGTTTAAAGCTTAAGTAAATAATAATGATGTTTAGCTTAATCAAAGATGTTTGATTAGCATGCAAAAATTATGTTGTAATCAATGATATACCTACGAGAAATGTTTCAAACAAGTTGCTTTTAGTACAGCAGTGATAATGGTAATAATCATAGTGTACAGTAAGAATCTGGTAAACAAATGTTTTTATAACTAGTGTAATACTTTTCTTACCTTCTCGCTGTTGCATGTAAAAATACTTTAATTTTGATGCATTTAATGGAAAAGCAATATAGCACTATTAGTAAGGATACTGCTGTACAACTGTCTTTGCTACTATTGTCTGTAGTAAAACTAACTCGAACATAATTATTAAATACATTCCTGAATGTTTAAATGAATTTCAAAAGTTCAATTTTCTCTGAAAATTAACCTTTTTTATATTTATATCTAATTACTAACAGCAGACAAGTTCATACAAATATAAGATAATCATTATATTCTTCTTTTCAATAGTACTTAAGCAAAATTATTATCAAATTAATAGTCTAATTGATCATTTAGGGTTATAGTGTCAAAATTAATATTACTTGACAGATCAAATTTTGCAACGTCTCAAATTTGATGCCATTTTAATTTTGGTGGCGCATGTCGGTTGCGAGAGCGATTCTAGTATATAACTTTTTTTTAGTGACCGTGTGGTGATATATGGGGCAAGAGAATTTTTTGTTTGTTTAAATTACGAATTTTACAATTTCCATAATGTTCACTCAAATGCTTTGCTTTATGTACTTTTATGCATATTTTTAACATTGTGTAGGTCTTATTCATAGAAATAATATGCATAATAAGCTTTACTAAGAAGCTGAATGAATTTTATAAGTTTTTCTTATTCTATTTGATACAGCCATGCATTACCTGGGTGTTTTCTTCATTAATAATATGTTGGACAATTGACGATTGAAGTTACTATACTACACCCTTTAAAACATATTTTGCAAAATGGATTCCATAATCAATTAAGATAAAATGTTATCCACACAATCTTGTATTTGTAGATGGACAATAAGCCTCTCCACGCATTGCTCAAATCCATTTTTTTACATTTCTGTATCCTCTGTTAAAGCAGAAATTCATGTTTTTTAGATAATGTGCATATGCCACTATTAACTCATAAAATGAATACATAAATGTTCAAATAGTCAAATAGTCAATTGTTGAGATGTTGGAGGTAGGAATAACTAAATATAAATACATGATCTAGTTTTAACTATAAATTAATTATTTTAATATTATTTCTTTGAATATATGTTGTTTATAAAATAAAATTAGTTTCGGAAGCATCTGCCCTTTCCATAGGTCTTCATCCTTTTCTATTGCTTCTACAAACAATCGTTCACTATCATTGATGTATACGACAAAATAACATATTCTGCTTTTAGAAATATTCAGTTGTCCTTGAATCTAAAAAAAATAAATTGCATAAGCAAATATAAGTATATACCTACCTAAAACAACTTACTTGGTAGTAATAAATATGATTTCTTTAAGCCTCAATTTTCCTTCATTTGCTATTTCTACACATAGTTTATGGTCTTTTCTTGCTGCATTAACTAGTGTGTCGCCATTTTTATGAATTTTGTATAAGCATTTCACTTCAATAAGTCCATCCTTCCCAACGAATCCTACAAAAATAAATTGCTTTAAATGTACAATTCAGTAGATATATCATGTTTAACAAACCATCAGGTGTTGCCCTAAAAACACATTGTCAATGTCAGTTATTAAGCCAGCTGGTAATACTGAGATACCGGTAGTCTTTTCGAAGTAAGCTATAGCAACAAGCTCTTTCTGTTTGCCATAATCTATTGCAGGAGATTTGAATTTTTTTGGATATAAAATATTTTTAACCACATTTCTAGTTGAAGTGGTACTCCTCAACTTTAATATTTCTGCGAAGGTTGAAGCAGTAAGTCTTTGTCTTCTCTCATTGACATATACTGGATTGTCAAATTGTCCAACTGTTTCTGCAATGGTTTTCTTCTGTTGTTCCTCTGTAACCTACATATATTTTCATTAATATATTATGTTTAACAAAAAAAAAAAAAAAACAGAATACTATTGCACGCTATAATTTTGTGGTTTCTAAAATCCATTTGCTGCCCATGCTGCAAGAAATCAAGCATTTCCTATAATTAATTACTACTAGAGATGATGAATAACAATAAGGAACCATATTTTTTCGTTAATATATTAAATTAAATACATAAGACATATGTTTCTATATACTAAATACATCATCAAGTAATTCATTTTACTACATTTCTCAAGAATTTCTAACTTCCATCACGTATTATCTAATAGCTAACATATAGTCATTTTAAATATTTTATTAGGAAAAATTCAAGTAAACATGCAATCAATAATAATCTTTATTGTCCAACAGAAAAAATTCAAATTACAGGACAAAAATTAAATATACAGTACATAACAGTAATCTAATAATATAATAAAACATACAAATAATAACAAAAAGGTAATCAAGTTTTAGGAAATGAAATTTGAAACATTACTACTTATGACTGCTTACGAAAAGTAAATAAGAGAATAAGTAAAAAATACATGCAATACATAGAGAGAGAAAATTATAAGTTAATAAATGATCTCAAGAAAAGATCAGGGATGTACCCATTAGCATTTATCATCATATGCGACAAAGGGGCTTTTATTAAAGTATTAGTTCTTGCTCTCGAATACGCAAACGTTTCGGTTGATCGGGTTGCCCTTAAGGGAACGTAAATATTTATTGGTGAGAGTAGTACTGGGGAGTCTATTTTGTTTTGAAGTAATTTGACTAGGAACTGGGCACTGCTCGGCTCTCTTCTGTTTCCTAAAGCATCGACGGAATGCCTGTCAAGGAGAGCTGCATAATCCACTCCCCTCTACGGATAATAACCATCGCTTTCAAATGAAAGCTATTTTAAGAAGCGTCTCTGATTTTTTTCAAGGCCAATTGCAGGTATAGATAATGCGGACACCATATTATAGAACCGTACTTTAAGTTAGACCTTACAAGTGCATAGTAAATACATTTTAATGCAAGGGGATTATTAAATTGTCTAGAAGATCGAAGATAATACCCAGATCCACCAATCTATGCTTTCTAGGCAGTGGACTGTGCCTTACACCATAGCGGAATTGAAACGGATTTGAATTTCTAGTGTGGTCAGTGGAATCAAAGGCCTTCGCAAAGTCCGTGTAGATAACATCCACTTGTTTGCGATTGTCCAGAGCGACACTTATGAATTGAGTTAGTTCTGCCAAGTTGGTTTTTTAGTGGATCTACTCGAGATGACCCCCATGCTGTTGAAATGCAAGCCTTGACCTACAATTAGGAGAGATTTGTTGATTTGGAGTACTTTCAAATATCTTAGCAAAGTTGCTAATAATGCTAATGGAGGTTGATAGTTCAGTATATCGGATTTATCTCCTATCTTAAAAACAGGTATTATTCGAGTGATTTTCCATAGTTCAGGAAACACACATGCTTTAAGTAAGTGGCTCACAGAATACAACTACACAATCCCTCACAAAAAAAGCCGGTAAATCATCATGACCAGATGTGAAGTTTGCTTTAAGATTCGCAATGTATCGATTCGCAAAGTATCACAATTAACTTCAGTTGTGAAAAAACATTGGCAAAAGCATTTACTACGTCCTGAGGCTGCCAAAAATTTCCAAAACGCCCGGGGATCAGTGACGATTCTAGATTCTATGTAGGTTTGATACTTCCTGTAAGCATCCGATATTTCGCGCTTAACCATAGTATGCAATCTCTTAAACTCCTGGTGATAGAATTCCGACTTAGATCATTTCCATTTGTGAACGAAACCTTCTCTCACTTTTTGGTTTTAGTGTTGTACCATGGAGGAAATACTGACTTGGAGAATTTAACTTTTTTAACGGAATGATCCAATGTAACGTATAGTTTTTCATAGAATGCTGCCACAGCAGCATTTACATCTAGGTACCTATCGAGGAAAGACCAGTTGATGTCCAGCATATCATTATAAAAGGTACTAAAATCAGCATTGCGGAAATTATATCTGTAGTTGTTATTCGATGCGGAAACAGTGGTCGAATCATCTCTACAGAAGCTCAGCAAAATATCCAAGGCCGGATGGTTAAGGTTGCTGAATATTAAATCTAATAGTTTACCTCCAGAATTCGTGACTGTATTGTATTGAAGTAAGTTAAGGGTTGCCATGAAGTTCAGAAGAGCCAAGTACTTGCTATTATAATAAGAAATAAATAATAAGAAATGAGCTATTTTTTCCTCAAAGCAGTATAACCAGGCGACCAAGGAGAACTCATATGAAAATACGTACATGGTATCTGAAAGTAAAACCCAATAATGACTGAAATATAACAACAGAACAGGTATCTGGAAAAATTAATTATTTATAATTTTTTTAATGATATTTGAGAATTAAACCCGCAATGATGACAATATCCTAGAACACTCGGATTCATATTCCCTTGTATTTAGTGGCGCTTTATTGCGGTGGCTCCATAATCCACGTTCTTTTCTTTTCTTTTTATTGTGAACTGCCTTCGTTTAGTAACTCTTAGGCGTTTATGTTTATTATGGTGGCCTTCTAGGTGTTGATTAAAGTAGGTTCCAATATTATGACTAGAGTCCGGATTTCTAGGAGCTTAAAAGTCAAAAACTCAAAATAGGACATTAAAAGCCTATACTAGGACCGAGAAATTAAAAATAGGACAAATTCTGAAATATAAGTAAAATAATAAATAAAATACCTAATTATACCTTATAAAACTTTATTCTTGTAAATAAAACTAATTCTAAAAAAAATTGCACAGTTAATTGGTTAAACTTTGGTAAAAAATAAAGGAAAAAAGCGTAAATAACATAGCATGGAAATTGCAGTATTAACCCATTCAATCCCACGGAATTTTTTTTTGAATCACAACTTTTTTTTAAATTTCTAAACTTATTAGGACCTACAAGACTTGATAAAGTGTTTCGTTGAAAAAAAATATTTCAGAATTTTGAAAAAAAAAGGGTGTACTCATATGAGTATACTGGGCAGTTATGGTGTTAATAAATGTCTTTAACTTGAAAGTGTTTTTATTGGTACTAAAATATATAAATATAAAAACTAAACAGATGAAGTATGGAATTTGATAAAACAGTCTTTTTCAATACACAATGTAACATTACACTTAAGGCACGCCCACCTAGACAGAACTTGAGGGCCTGCCCTTTTGGAACGTGGATTTTGCAAAGCAACGTAGGTAGTGTCGGACAATGTTTCTAGTAAATCCTAATAAGTTCATTTTCTCATTGCAGGCTAGTAGGTGCAGTTTCCAAGCATTTACCACTGCTAGATTTAGCATATGTGTAAATAAACACCACCACCACTTTTTTTCTTTTATACTACATCTGTAATTATTAACCGCTTGGTCCATAAGATCTACGCCTCCCATTGACAAATTATAATTTGCAAATAATCTTGGCTGTGGTACATCAACTTTTGCTTGGCCTATTGCCAGAGGTTCGATTTTGTCGTAATTGGAAGCCATGCTTACAACACTATTATCTTTCCAGCGAACAAAAACGATACCATTAGTTTTGTTGTAGACTGTATGATAAGACCCACGTTCCACATTTTTTGGTTCTGTTATCTCTCACAGTTCCAGTTGCCCTATAACCGGCATTCTTCAACATTTTCATTTGATCGTAACTTGTAAAATAATTGTCGAAAAATGTTATATGATCTGTAGGTACCGTAACATTTTCAAGTAGATCCATCACAACTTTTGAGCCAAGCGGCAGGGTTGGAACAGCAGCAGTCGATTGATTTTTTTTAGCACCACAATAGGTGTCAAATTCATAGCAGTGGAGCTACTTAGAACCCATAATTTGTAACCAAATCTGACGGGTTTGCCCTTTATAAATTGTTTTGCTGAATGGTGCCCAAAGTATTTAACCATTGCTTCATCAATAGATAAATTCTGATGAAATATGCCCCACCGTCGGAAACTGGTATTGAGCAAATTCATCAAAGGTCTAATTTTGCTCATTTTGTCGTCTTTGTCTAATTTTTGTGTTGTCGGCCAAATGTATAAATCTTTTGATTTCTTGAAACCTATTCCGTGACATTGCGTTTGAAACGATGGGTACGCTACATCTTCATCTAGGCTCCAGTATAGTCTTGCTCTAGGTAAACGATGGTAACCACTCAACAATAAAATTCCTAGAAATACTTTTAGATCTTCTTCGCTCACAGCAAATGAGTGATGGTTTTTTTGCTCTGCATATTTATTGCTCTCCTCCACAATAAAACTAATAGTATTTGCATCAAAAAATATTCAAAAATTTGAACAGGGTTGAGATCACGTATTTGCGATTTTACTTCATCTAATCGATGTAGATACCCATCTGTTTCTTCCATCTCGATATCTACTGGAGCTTCTGTCCATCTAGGACCTGGCTCAACTAGCTTTCTTCTTTTTTACTTTCTTATACTACGTATAAGAAAGTTCTTTTTTACTTTCTTATACTACGTATAAGAAAGTAAAAAAGAAGAAAGCTAGTTGAGCCAGGTCCTAGATGGACAGAAGCTCCAGTAGATATCGAGATGGAAGAAACAGATGGGTATCTACTATCTTATACGTAGTATAAGGAAGTATTGTGATGATGAAAATTTTCGACCTCGAGATTTTTGCAGATGTCCACGTTTTGAAGTCCCCTGATACCAAAAAAGTGGTTTTTAAAAAATGTCTGTCTGTGTGTGTGTGACCACGATAGCGGTCAAACCGCTACAGATATCAATTCCAAATTTTGTATTTACGAATATAATCTCCCTCTTGAGAACTGATTAGATTTTGAGCAAAATCAGCAGACCGGAAGTAGTAGTTTACTTCAGTGAAAAAATCGAATTTTGCCAATATTTCGTCAACTACTACGTTTAAACAAATTTATAAAGAATTCATATGTACTTAAAATTGAAATTGTGAACAATTTTATTAAAAAGGTTTTTCGAAATTCCTGCCGGAAGTAGGTCTTTTACTCTTATCGAAAATCAGTTTCTTGCAAATATTTTGCAAGTCATGCTTTTTAGACAGGTACGCTACGTATATAAAAGTATTTAGAACTTAATTTCCAATATCTTTTGTATAAAAAAAATTTCAAAATTCGGACCGGAAGTATCACTTTTACTCTTACCGAATAACGATTTTTTGCAAATATGTCGTAAATTATGCATTCTATGTATATTTATGAAGAGTACAAAAGTATTTAGAGTTGGATTTGCAATATTTTTTGTATATATGAAATTTCAAAATTCGGACCGGAAGTAACACTTCCATACGTATAAGAAAGTCGTGTGGTGGCCACACCTCATTGAGGATTATGAAGAGCTTGTTGACGTAACAGTGCTAATGGAATATCATCTTCATCGTCCTCACTTGAAGATTCGCTGCTATAACGAATTTTAACAATTTCAGGAACGTCTGTAGGAAAGTCTGCCGATGCCAGATCGTCGTCGTCAAAATTTTCTTCGTCTGTTTGGCAGTCAACTTCCGGAGGAATAATAACGATTTCAGCAGTCGTATGCCTACTTGAGATAACATCCTCTAAAGCCCCTCCCAAAGAGTTATGTTGCTTTCCATAAAACGTTTTCGGTAGTATTTCTTCAAATGCAGATGTAGAAGGAAGATCCATGTCTATAATAAAGGACAAATATTGCTTAAAATGTTTATGGTAAAATACCCCGTTTGACCCAGTGTACTCATGTGAGTGCAAGCTGCTTTTTCAGGGGGTAGTAAGCAGTGTTGCCACCTAGACAACTTAAATAGTCCCACAAAATCCCCTAAAATTTCCCTTTTTAGGCAAAAAATTCCCACGAATTAAAAAAAAAATCAAACTGCTTGCATAAAAAAAGTACATTTTATTGATTCAACTTACAAGATATCAATTCTTAAAAGAGTATATAGTATTATTTAATAATTTTACATGTTTTTCCTCAATTGGAAAAGTACTGCACTGCAAGTTTCTGCTTTGTAAGGCACTCCTAAACACAGCCATGGCATTTAATGTAGTGCTCCCCAAACGGTTCCGTTTTTTTG
Organism: Amphimallon solstitiale; assembly: GCA_963170755.1. Taxonomy (NCBI): domain Eukaryota; kingdom Metazoa; phylum Arthropoda; class Insecta; order Coleoptera; family Scarabaeidae; genus Amphimallon; species Amphimallon solstitiale. The sequence continues at coordinate 86,176,011 of OY720677.1, read as the reverse complement.
GTTTGCAGTCTGTAACAATGCTAAAGATTCTTTCAGCTTCAGCATTGCTATGAGGCAAAACAAGCAATATATTTATTAATTTCATGGTTTCAACAAATTTTGGTAAACTATTTTCATCCAGTATACTACTAATCTCACACCAAAATTCCTCAACTTCTAGCAACTTTAATTGATCAAGTTTACTTTCTGTAAAAGAAAAAGGTAACAGCCTCCATTCATATTCAAATTTTTCAATATCTATAAAGGTTTTATAGTGACCAACTACAGAAGAAAAACTTTCAAGCAAATTTCTGTTTACAATATCCAAGGCAACTGTGGGAGTCAATATATTTAGTTCTTTAAAAAAATTATCATTCAAGGGTAATCTTTTTTGCATTTCCTCTGCGGAGGTAATATAAAAATTTAAACATTTAAGTCGAAATTCTTTTAACAAATTTGTAGGAAGTGTTTTAATAAAATCACCACATTTAAAGCCTACGCCGATTTTTTCCAATTCTATATAGTTTTGAGGGTGCCGGATGGCTGATTTATGACATTTATATACAAGCTCTGGCTTTACAAAATTTTGGGCCAATTGCCAAAAAATTGTTAAACATTTGCTGTGCAATTCATTAATTAAAACACTCCTACTCTGAAACAGTGCATTAAAAGTGTTGAAATAATTTAAAGTGTACAATAGAAACAGTAAGTATCCTTTGTTTAGAGGATTTTGCATCATTTCTAAAATTATTGAGGCCATTCTCAAGTGATCTTCAACTACTGCTAAAGAAAAGAAATGCAACAGTACATCCCAGTTATCTAAAATCCTTTTAACACAATTATACATACTAAGCCACCTTGTTGATGCTAATTTTAAAAGTTTTTTCTTTTCGCAGTTAAAAAAGTCTTGAAACTCCGACAAAATTGCACATCTTTTTGAACTGCCAGATACATAGGTTGCTATGTTTCTGATAAGATCTTCAGGAGACCGGGGTAGTTCCTCACATGCTTTTCCAGCAATCAGCGCACTTGAATGGCAAATGCATTTTAAAAGTATTGCATGAGGTACAGCCTCTTTAATTCTTGAAAAAAAAGAATTGTTATTTCCTACCATTACAGCTGCACCATCTGAGGCGACCCCTATCACATTTTGTATTGGAATAGATTTGCTACCAAAGCAGTTTTTTACGGCAGTGAATATGCTTTCAGCACAGCAGTCTCTCGCATCAAGTTCAATGAGCTCCAATAATGATGTCCTCACTTTTCCATTATACCTGTAACGCACCTACAACAAAACACCAACATAATGAAGGTGGGAACTACCCAACAACTATGGAAATACATACCAAAAGGCACAAATACTTTTTATCAGCAACATCCGTGCTTTCATCCAGAAGTATGCTGAAGAAACTGTTTTTCAAGATCTGAACTAAATCTTCCTCTTCTTTTTTTGCCAACACAGACTTCACAATTTCTGTGCACTTTGTCCTTCCCATTCGTATTCCGTTTATAATTTGTGAGTCTGGGGCAATAACTTTCAACAATGGAACCAGATGATCCACTGTTAAAAATGCAACATTATGTTCTGCAAAGAATGCTGATAAACCTATTTCGGCTCTTTTAATACTTTTTGTAAGACTAGTCTCTTTAACGACAAAAGTTGAAATGTCTATATTCGAATCTATCACATTAATCAATTTCTGGTGTTTCGCGGTTTTCGAATGTTTTGTAATTTCGGACTTTCCACACTGCAATTCTACATCACAAATAATGCACCTAAAAAAGTAAAAAACACAAACGTATAGGCATTTAATATTAATTCAAATAAGCATACATACTTGCACTTATTCTTGTTTTTTGTGGGCCTTAGCCATTTCTTTAGGCGAGGATCTTCTAACCACCCATTTTGAAAAACTTTCTGTTTGTTTGTGTATTTTTTACATTTTTTCTTTGACGGCCCTGGTTCTGATCGTTCTAAATCTGAATCAGAGCTGCTGGACGACATGGCAAACGTTTAAATGCTAACTTGTTGAACAACAAACAGAGTATAAACAATATTAACCAAACTCACAATGTGCTCACAACTAAACTCAACAACACAACTTGGCAGTGTTGTGACCTGTTACCTGTTGGGGGGTCCCCAGGGGGGATGTGCTGTTGGGTAAGGTCATGTAAACCAACTTGACCAATTAATGCCAATGAATAACATGAAATATTACTAAGTTAGCGTATAGTAGGCAACCAAACAAACAAAGAATTAGAATTGGCGTGAAATAAAAAATGTATTACGGGATTAAAAATTACCACGAAATTACTCAGGATTCCCTTTTTCCCTCGTACAGACAAAAATACCACGAATCGGGAAAAATCCCACGAGGTGGCAACACTGGTAGTAAGTAACTAACTGTAAATAAACTAATTTTGCCTATCAGAGGGGTTGTATACATACCTTATCAATAAGATTTCACAACACTTATCACAAAAAAAAAAAAAAATTAGCACCCGTTTCATCCACATGTAAAGGCGCAACTGAAGACTCATAAAATCGAGACGCATTCAAAGAAAATATCACGTACAAAATATAAACAAACCGGTTTCCGCCGTCAAGAGGTTTGTTTATAGTGTATTCAATCATGTATATGTAACATTATAGACGAAGAAAAAATCTTGCTGTGTAATTTAAAAAAAATAATTTTAACTCCGTACTCGAACGAGTACAGTGGGATTAATGCCCATTTTCTTCACATTTAGATAAGTGCTTGATAAAGTTATCTGTTAGATATCTATGAGAAATGGGCATAAATAGATTTCTTCACTTCTAAATAGACTTTATCTTGAAGATAAATTTATCAAGCAGTTGAAGTACTCGATAAAAATTATCTTACAGATATTTCGCTGCGCGGGCATTTTGTTGACAAGATATAAATGGTGGCTGACTTTTATCTCTGCGCTTTTATTATAAGTTATCGTGTTATTTTTAAAAATTTTCTTGTGTACTATGGATTTATTAATGTTGGAAATAGATATTTTATGAAAATGATCAATATATAATAAAGTGTTACAAATTAATAATAATGTACAGTGATTTCTCCAGTACAGTGTCAAATAAGAATCCAACAGTCCATTATATTATTTTTATAACTTAAATTATTACAGAAATGATGCAAGTAGATAATGTCTTAGAATCAAAATAATGAGCACGTTTTTATCACAAAGATAGATTTGTGTTTTATCAGGATAGTTCTTGAGAATATAAAATGTATGAGCTTTACGTGAGGGTTAAATCAAAAAGGAAGAACGCCGATTACTGGTGAAATCTCCATAAATGCATTAAGTATACTTCATAGATATTGTGTTACAGTGTATTTCTTACGTCCAAAGAAGTCACAGGCCGAAATATCGCTAATAATAAATAATACCAACACACTATAATAAGCGTATGTTTTATGTTTGCAATCGCAATATAACCTACGCGTCAAACAAATCAGAGCGAATGATGCACTTGATGTTAGAAACAGTGACTATTTGCTAGGTTGCCATTTCTCACGATTCTAGTATCTACGGGATTTCCATCTAAGGGATAAGTAACCAAATGTTGCAGTGAAGAAATTCAAATGCACATTATCTATCAGATATATTTATCTTGACGATAGTTATTGGTTACTTTATCTGTTAGTGAAGAAAATGGGCCTAAATGGGATAATAAATTCCACATATGTATTAAAAAGTATTTGTTAGTATAGATATTTTGGTGAAATTTCCGTTAAACAAATTTAAAATATTAAAAGTACAGAATATATACGTAAACAAAACATGTATGAACATTTTGCATTTGCCTAACAGCTAAATATTTCTACTGTGAAATTAGTACGTTTCTCAGTTAATACGTTTTTCAAAACCTAAAATGATCTCTCTACATCACAGCTGGTGACGGGAGCATTGTTGAAAGACAGATACATTTAACTCAGTATCTACAGTATCCCCGTTTAGCACATCATATATTTCTGTAAGTTTTTCATATCCATGGTTTTTTAAAATAGTAGCCTGTAATTTTTCATAAAAGCATCGATCCAAGTGCCCCATCGAGTTAAAATGGGATCGGGGAGTAAAGGAAGATTTGGCAATCGATCTACCCTTAAAGGGGCTTTTAGAAATATTTTTTTCACACTAGATATCAGACTGTTGACATTTTTGTATTTAAGTCTAATAGTTTCACACACCAAGTTCAATGCATGTGCCATACATGTTAGATGAATTAATTCATTATAGAATATGTTTAGATTCAGTCCAGTTTTCAACATATATGCGCAACCGTCAGTTAAAAGTAATTTTAGTTTACTGTACTGAATGCCATCAGGCTGCAAAATGCCTATAATAATTATATTAACATAAAATACATAAAAGAAACTGTTGAGTCAATGTTACCCAGTAATTCATTTATGAAACGGGTGACAGTTAAATGATTTGTATTTACCAATGATTTTGAAGCTAACAAATATGGGAACACCTTCTTCATGACATGTTAATTTACTCACCATAATATTTGCCATTAAACGCCTAATAGTGTTTGCCGTTTCATCAACTATACATATGCACTGTAAGAAAATATTACATAACATAACGTTGGCAATTGTGTGACCAACGTTATGTTATGGAATTTTTAAATTTACCTGATATATTATGGAATTGCTTTGAATTATTGCTTACTGAAATTTACATTGTAAATTGAAACCGCTTTCAATGCCCGCTTATTGAAAATTATATTGTAGATTTGTATAATTTGTGAAGGTAAACTTCTTTGTGTAATTAGATACTAATTACGTATGCATATTCACACAGTAAAGATTCATAACGGAATATGATTATTTACGTGGTAAAACGTTTGCCTCAAATATGTATATTTACATGGTAAAATGATTGAATATTTAAAAACACGTAAATTTCTTAATTATTTTTACTTAATATATATTATATTTTATGTATCAGAATAATCAAAAAACAATAGTTGTATCAACTGTATATAAGTGCGTGTTATTTTGCTTACCCTAAATATTTAACACTCAGTTATAACATTTACTAAGTTATAGCAATTATGAAATTTATGTATTATGTATATGCAGCTTTTAATATCTAGGATGTCTTTTGTAATGGAAAACGAATCATCGACAATAAAACATTAGTTCCAAGTGCGATTTCAGTCTAAATGCTAAATAGTTATTCTAATTTTAACTGGTAAATTATAGAAATTATGTAATATGTTTTTCTGTAATTAGATTTAAGGATTGGTTGGATAATAAACTAAAAATAATTTTTATAAAGTATTAATATATTTTATTTTTAATTTTGGTAAACATTGAACGAGAAGAATAAATAAGTTATTCTGAACAAAATCTAAACTAAGTTCCAATAACATTAAAAACCTTCTTTCTAATAGGATTAACTTGTTACGTTTTTTTTTTTTGGTTGTATTATATCCTTTAATGGTTTATTTTCAGTTGTCGGAGAAGTATTCGTTTTTGATTTAATTTATGTCGTCTTCCTACTACTACTGCCATCTGGAGTAGAAGTGCTTAAGATTCCTGTTTCACGCGTCTGCCTTGCTGCAGGTGTGTGTAACGTATACGGGCATTGTTGGGTAGATGGCGTCTGTTGTTAATTTAATTAATTTGTTACTTTTACTTTTGACTAACTTCTTTTTTTTGAACTTCTTTGGGCCCAGAGTTATGCAACAAATTAGTAGTAATTATTTTCCATTTTTCTATGGTTATTTGAACCTGTATTTCTGTCGTACGTTTTAAGTATTAGTTGGTTCATTTGTTCACTTAGCGCGTTTGACGTGGTTGGTTGGTATGGTCGGTTTTGAGATGTCAAGATCTTCCTCTTTCGATTTTTAACGATCGTTGCGAAAGGTTAGACACGAGAGCAGAACCTTTTCCCTTAGCTGCCTTGAGAATATGGAAAGTTAAGTTTTATCGTCGATAATCGCTTACCAGAGCGGATTTTTATGGTGATTCTCAGGGATTATTGGTAAATTTTGACGTTTATTTGAGTCTGAAGAGGATATTTCTTCTGTGCTTGGGGATTTGTTAAGCTGCTGTAAGTATATTTTCCACGTGTCTAATCGATCCTAATTTGTGTCGTTTCTATATTCAATTTAGCTGCTGGTGTTAGGCCTGATATAACCTCATTTGAGCATTGTTGGTTGGAGTTAATACGAGAGAAACACGTGCTAGTAATTTTACGGTGCCCAGGACTTGTTGTTGAATCTTGCGGTAAGGGCACATTTAAGGTGCAGTTTATTGGTACACTGTAGCCTTCGAACGCTATCACTTGAGGTGTCGTAAGCCGAAGATAGAAGGGCATATTCCTGGTAACGTGTGGATCCGTAGGATTTGTCGTGTTTGGAAGCTGTGGATGTGATGTTTTAAGGTATTGGGTCTGTGTAAATTTTCTCTGTTATTCTCCAGAGGGTAGAATTTAATTGACTAAACAGTTTGACCAAATTTGTGTCAATATCGTACAATTTGAACAGTGAATTTCAATTTTCCGGCCTAATTTATCAAATAAGTAATCGTAAATTCCTAATTTAACTTCTTATGGCCTGTGAGCCTGTATGTTTTTTTGAATTAATTAATTTAACGTAGTTATTAACAATAGTGACCCCATTTTGGAGGTTACTTTGACATTTTTGGAGACGTTACGTAGCCATTTTTATTTTGGATTTAGAAATTGAATTAAATTTTGGATGTGTGTGGGCAGTGTGGCCTCACATCGGTCTTGTGTAAATTCGTAGATAATATTTGATGCATTTAATCAATGATTGTAATTTAATTTTGGTATAATTCCGTAAGAAACTAATGAATTTTATTTAATAGCATATTCTACCTGTAAAGCATAGTTAACTAGCGCTATTTCTTTTATAGAATTAGATATTTTACAACTTAGAGTCTGTTGTCTAACGTCGAATAGATTGTCGGATGCCTCTGGTATACAGAGTGTTTCATTTTGGTTGACGTGTTGCATTATACGATCAAACTGTTCGACTTTGGAGGGACTCTTGGCAAATTGCCTTATTACTGTGTACTTGTAAGAATATTTGTGGTGAATCAATGTTAGTTTTAAGTTGATCTTGTGTTCACCTTTTATTTTTTTTATTGAACTTCTAAATTTTGTAATATCACGTCACTGAAAATTTGCAACGGAGTTGCGCTGTGTTTCACTTCATTGTTTTTTTTGCGATTGTTTTAATTATCTCTTGGAAGTTAGAGATTTTATATATAGCCGGTTTTGTACAGTACTGGAGATACGCTGTTGAAATCTGAGATTAAATTTTAATAAACTGTTTGTTAAGTTGAATGAGTGTGTACTGGTCTTATTTACTTATCACCTGGGGGTTTTATATTGGATCTGGTCCGGGGTCTGAATATCTGTTGGGCTCAGCACATTATTACGGATAGGCGCCCTGACATCATAACCTTCGACTTAGTACGGTGTTCGAACTCGCCCTTCTCTGACTGTAGCTGGAGGCAGTGCTGACTCCCATATTTAACATCGACCCTTGGGGAAGTAAGAGGTAAGACTGAGTGTTATAAGTTGGTGATTAATTAATAGACAAGCGTCCTTTAAAATTTTAAAAAGAAGGTTAATTACCCTGGTGGTGCTTAATTCACTACCTTCTTGGAATTCTTTGGGTACCGTTTGTTTAAGGCCTCGGCCAATTTAATTTAATTACAAGAGGGTAGCAAACTTTTCTTGATTTTGATCCGCTGTTTGAATATATTTTGAGTACCAGTCTTTGAATTAGTTCTAGGGTTGCACTACATGATTTGGGGAATTGTATAATAATATACATTATATATAAATATAAAATATAACGAAAAACAGAACATGAACGCATCTTCGAAATTTTTGTAACCATCCAAGTTAGTTGCTGATCCATATAAATAAAGTATATATAGGCGGAAGGGATATCTTCTTGTTCTGCATAAAATATAAAACCATATTTAGAAAAATGTAAAACAAGAAAAAAGTTATAGTGAAACTATACTTCTATAGTAATTGCTTTGACAATAGCAAATTAAGGACATTTTACGTACAAAATTATATCTACAAATTTACCTTTTTGTATTATAATACATGGTGCAGCTAGCAGGTTGGCCTCACTAATATCATCTGACAGATTCTAGAAATAAATGTTATATTATTTTTATAAAATCGTGTAAACCTAATAAGTATTTTACCTCTGTAAATCTGTAAATAACACCAAAGTCCTCCTGAAAATATTTTGTAATTGCTTCTAAAATTTCTTTTGTAGAAGCGCTTCCAATTTCATCCAATGTTCGTTTTAATTTATTATTCAAGAGCTTTTTAATTTTTCACATGTTTTAAAAAACTGTTTTATTAGATAAATGTTGTTTAAATCTTGTATATATTCATATTACAATTATCACGTGTGCAATAGAAAAAAACATTTTTCCAATTTCTATGTAAATATTGATGTAATCGTATTTTCTCTATGTAGCACAGTTAAATTTGCATATTCTGCAAATAATCCTTTTTATAGTATATAAGCCTACCTATTTCAACTGCTGCAACAACAACAAAAAACAAACACTATTTCTTTGTCACCACAGTTATGTAGGAATGAACAAGACTAATGGCGACTAATTTTGATGCGCATGCTCTAACTTAAAAGACGCATAACATGTACATTTTCTATATTTTAAAGAACATTTTGTTGTAAATTTCATAATACACAATTAGTACTTGCTATTTACTATGTATTTGCATATCGCATAGTATATTATGTGCTTTTCTTTAATCCCACTACAAATTAGGTAAATATTAACGAATATATAATGAAATATTACAGGCATTTTTAACAGTGTGTCATTTTGTCCGATAGCTTTTGTTCAAATTTGGCACTACCAAATGTTTCATGTCCCTACCTCAGTGTAACGGGGCGCAATTAATTTTTACGTAATGTGCTTTCGTTGGGTATGCGCCTACCACAATATTGTGATAAAAGTTCGTTAAATGCTGGACAGTTCAACTTTTTCTATAATGTATTGGAAGCTGCAAGCAAGAGCATTAACATAGATCAGCATTAAAATCACTTCCCTCAAGATGAACTCTTTAAATCGACGTATCTTCTATGTACATAAGTACTTTGTATTTATTTTCTCTCAGCTTTATAAATTTTTTGAATATTTAACTCAAACTTTCCTTATTTCACAAAATTGATATATCAAATTTTAGTGATACTTTAATAAGTACTAGTTATATTTTCCGCTTTTTAAGGAAAAATACAACTGCTTCTTCTTTTTTAAAAATTCTCATAATTTTTTTCATTATTTATTTCAATTTCCCTGGTGATCATTTAATTTTCGAAATTAACCAATCATATCTTTCACAAGTTTTATTGAAATCAAAATAGATTTTAGAACTATTTAATTACCTTAATAAGGTGCACGCACACTGAGGCGAGACGAAGGGAAGCGAAGAGAAGCGCATTTATTACGCCTGATAAAAATGCACGTAATCAAATAGGTGCCCGCACACTGAGGCATCGCGTGTCGAAGCGAAGCAAAGCGTGGTCGCGAGAGAAGTTTCCAGAGCAAGCAGGCGAAGTAGTGCGCTGCGCTTCACTTCTCCTCGCCTCAGTGTGCGTTACGTAGAGACGCGTAAGATCAAGTTTTTGCGCTTTCGTTGGTTATCAGTCATTTCCGCTGTCGTGTCCAATGAGAAGCTGGTAGGCCTTGAGACGGTCTCTTTTTACTTTCTTATACGTAGTATAAGGAAGTATTGTGATGACGAAAATTTTCGACCTCGAGATTTTTGCAGATGCCCACGTTTTGAAGTCCCCTGATACCGAAAAACTGGTTTTACTTTCTTATACGTAGTATAAGGAAGTATTGTGATGACGAAAATTTTCTACCTCGAGATTTTTGCAGATGTCCACGTTTTGAAGTGCCCTGATACCGAAAAAGTGGTTTTTAAAAAATGTCTCTCTCTCTCTGTGTGTGTGTGTGTCTGCGTGTCTGTGTGTGTGTGACCACGATAGCGGTCAAGCCGCTGTAGATATCAATTCCAAATTTTGTATTTACGTGTATAATCTCCCTCTTGAGATCTGATTAGTTTTTCAGTAAAATCGGTAGACCGGAAGTAGCAGTTTACTTCAGCGAAAGAATCGAATTTTGCCAATATTTCGTCAACTACTAAGTTTTAACAAATTTATAAAGAATTCATATATACTTAAAATTAAAATTGAGTATAATTTTATCTAAAAAGTTTTCCAAAATTCCTACCGGAAGTAGGTCTTTTACTCTTATCGAAAATCAGTTTTTTGCGAATATTTCGCAAGTCATGCCTTTTTGGCTAGTACGTTACGAATATAAAAGTATTTAAAACATAATTTTCAATATCTTTTGTATAAAAAAATTTCAAAATTCAGACTGGAAGTACCACTTTTACTCTTATCGAATAGCGATTTTTTGCAAATATGTCGTAAGTTATGCATTCTATATAAATTTATCAAGAGTACAAAAGTATTTAGAAATAGATTTGCAATATTTTTTATATATATGAAATTTCAAAATTCGGACCGGAAGTAGTACTTTTACTCTTAGCGAGGAGCACTTTTTTGATAATATCTTGCAAAGTATGCATTCTATAGAAATTCATTAAGAGAATAGAAGTACTTAGAATAGGATTTTGAATAATTTCTGTAAAAAAAATTCTTAAAATTCTGTAATTTGAAACGCTCATACGTATAAGAAAGTCTTGTGGTGGCCACACCTCATTTTTTATTATATAATTTAACCACAAGGAACTTAAACATTGTTGCATTTTTAACATAGTTTCCTACAACAGGATTTTGAATAATTTCTGTAAAAAAAATTCTTAAAATTCTGTAATTTGAAACGCTCATACGCATAAGAAAGTCGTGTGGTGGCCACACCTCATTTTTTATTATATAATTTAACCACAAGGAACTTAAACATTGTTGCATTTTTAACATAGTTTCCTACAATTAAAATGGTTCAGTAAAATTTAGCTGCTAAACTAAATTTGTATTTAAATTTGAATCCGTTATAATATTTCCAGTTGCAAAACTACAAACGTTAATTAAAATTCTTGAACAGTTTCTTGAGTTCCTTGACGAACAATAGCCGTTTGCCAGTTTACCGTCTATGCGAATTAAAATATTCTGTGAATTTTTGTCTGACCAACAACGCCGCTCCTGGAAACGAACCACCGTTGCCTACAAAATCTCGCAGGGAAGAATATTCAGGTACTTCATTTTCACAAGTTTCTGCAAATAATGCTTCTGAATCGTCCCTTAATAAGTTATGAAGGCAACATGTGGCCCCAAAACTATTATGTCAAGGTGATTTGGTGTAATATCTAATCTTCGTTGATATATCCTGAATATCTGAGAAAGGATTCCAAAGGCATCCCCTGAAACATTTCTCGCTCTGCTTAATCGGTAGTTATAATTTTTTTTATCCTCATGGCCGTGTACCTGCTCCCCAGGATATGGCCTCATAAGATATCTATGGAGCGGAAAAGCTTCATTTCCAACAATTACATGTGACCTGTCTGACGCTGTTCCCGGTAAAGGCTTATCAGGCGGAAACTGGAGGCTTCCTTGAAAAAATCTTTTCCCGAATGTAAAACGGCTGAAGACACCTCCATCGCTGTTTTTCCCATGGGCTCCAACATCAACGAGGGAAACCTATAGTTGGCATCTACAACTGCCAGAAGAACGATGCTGAATTCCTTCTTATAATTGAAATACAGCGTCCCACTTCTTGCAGGTTTTTTAAATACCACCTGCTTGCCATCGATCGCGCCCAAACAATTGGGAAAATTCCATCTGCGACAAAATTCTTGCTCTTTTTTCTCCCACATTTTTTTATCTGGTTCGGGCATGACTGTAGGCTTGACAACCTTCCAAATTGCTTTACACGTCTCATACACAATCTTTCGCACTGTCGATTCTCCAAGGCGGTAGCTAAATGCTATAGTTCCAATAGCCAATAGCTTCAGTTCCAGTAGCCAAAATTCTATAAAAAAATCACAAAATTGAAATCAATTTTTTAATATAAATGTTTTTGGGCGTGGATTGTAAGAAAAGATGGAAAACCTTGCTTGATTGCTATAGGAAATCTCTAAAAGCCAAAGAAACAAAATCGGGACAGGCAGCAAAATCATACAGACCATGGAAATTTGAAAAGCAAATGGAGTTTCTAAGACATTATTTACAACAACAAGGGGACACTATATCAAATGTTAATTCACCAACACCCACAGAAGCAACCTCTGTTGCAAGTGATATTGAAGAGGATATTATTGACAATGACGTAACCTCCAGAGATACAACGTCTGTTGAGTCCTCGCCTGAAAATTTAACTTTGGATTTCTTCGCGCCCTAGTATCTTCGTCTTAATCGGAAATTTAGTGAAGTAAATTTCCTGGGGGACTTGGAGGGGGATTTGTTACGTTTAAAAAGCAGCGGCGATCATTAATTCACTTATCCCTGTACATTACGTGTTACATATTTTCAAATCCGTATTAATTCAAATTGTATTTTACATTCCAAATAAATTACGTCTTAAAATTCTCAACATTGATATCTACGTCGTATATATTTCCTCTAGAATATTCGATTTGAAATATTCAGTTTATAAACAGCTCTTTGTTCAATTCTAGAAACGCAATGTTTGCATTTTGTCCGTTAAGGTTTTCTTATCTAACTAATTCCCACAGTTTTTGTTGTGTAGCGTCATCTAAATAAGGGGAATACCCTTGTTGAAATAACAGCGTCTGACAGACGCCGAAATGTTTGTCTTACCCCTCTACACGTCCGAGGTTTTAAAAAGGCGAAGCGCATCTAAAATCATTTACTATTACAACATTCACCATAACATCAGTATTACATTCATTTAATTTAAAGTTCAGTACAATTAAACAGTGAAGTGGTAGTTGAATACATTTTAACTCCGGTCCCGGCGTAGGCCTGAGCGCTAAGCCCTGCGATGAAGATGCCCAAGGGAACGAGATGTTATTATCCAGTATAGATACACCGATCAGGGTGATTTAATTTTCGATTTCCCAATAAAATTGTTGGAGTATTTATCGACCTTCAATTTACGGCGTAGTTCCGGATCTAGGGGACATCTTATCGATACAGTCAACATAGGGCCCGCTAAACACCGGCGTAGGCCTGAGCGCTAAGCCCTGCGATGAAGATGTCCAAGGGAACGAGATGTTATTATCCAGTATAGATACACCGATCAGGGTGATTTAATTTTCGATTTCCCAATAAAATTGTTGGAGTATTTATCGACCTTCAATTTACGGCGTAGTTCCGGATCTAGGGGACATCTTATCGATACAGTCAACATAGGGCCCGCTAAACACCGGGTAGCGGGTAAGCGTCCGGGAACAATCTTTGTGAAGTACGGAAACACTACATTTCCAGGTACAGTTCGTTTCAAGTAATATGGCAAATCCCATACAATTATAATACGGATAATCATTAAGACAGGTACTTATGTGTCATAAACGTGCCGAGTAAAGAGAACGTAGTAAGGGCCGGATTAAAAATATTTATTTGAGAGAAAAACTCACTTAATTGTATTTACATTACGTTTGGATATTATAACGATATATGTATAAAGTAGTGTGACAATATAATATATCTATAGATAATAAAAAATATAAGAATTTACATAGCATCTGACGATCTGAGATAAATATATGTGTAACGCATGAAACAATATAAAACTAAAGTAATAGGTTGCTACCGGATCTACGTCGCATTAAGATAACGGGCTGAATTAGGGAATGAAACGGAGAATCGCAATAGGGGATGTTAAACTGGATAACGCAGGGCCGAGCTAACTCTGTCGCAGACGGCGTGACGGTTCAGGAAAATAAGAACACCAAAAGTAGAGCGTCGGTCGGCAACGACGCTAGCGACGTTGTCCGGGCACCAGGACACTATGCTATCTTACAGATAACCTACCTGCGCCTCCTACGAGCTACCACTGGCTGTGTCCCTCCAGCGGGTTACCTATTGAACTCCCTGTATATTCGTAGCACCTAATCTTATGTACGTGCTTGTCACAATAAAAATTTGAGGTATGCAGAGGTAAAAGAAATAAAAGAAAAGGTAGTACGTAATGTAACAAAATTTAATTAAAGTTTATGTGTTGAATGGTTATATTTTTTTTTAGAAATATTAAATTGTGAAATTAGGTAATACAATAAAACAAGCGTTGAATGAAAAGTGAATTTGAATAAAAAAAGAAATGAAGCTAGACAGTTGTAAAATTTTGAACACTAAGCGTTAAGTCATAGTAATAGAAATTTTAAAAAAAACAAACAAGCCTTAATACAGAATTATAATCTCTGCGCTTCAGCAGTAGTTGGTTGGTAGCAGAAACGTTTCATCACCTCACATTAAGAATACAAATGTTATCAAGTACACGCCACAACGGCAATGTTAATACAAAGGTGTAAATATTTATTTATAAACGCAAGGAAACTAATGAGTCAGTATATAAGACTTAATCTAAAATGTGTAAAATTCGCAAAAAAAAACATCGCCAGGTTCGAATACATGAACTAAATTAAATTAAATGAAGGTTATTTATTAGCAAAGTCAAATAGTTAAAGGTAAAATTAGAAAAGAAATTTTATAATATACCATAAAACACTGAGGTTCGGGAACCAAAGTTTGCTTCTACAGAAATGAAATTATCTAGCTCAGGTAAATTAATTGATCAACGTGAAAAACAAATTTGCTAGCTTACAAAAAAAACGTGCAAAATTATTAACAAATATTAGATTTAAGATGCAACACATCATGTAACATACAATTATTTTAACGGTAGAGAGAATCACTAGGTATATTATTAATTAAATAACATCTCCCAAAGGATATAGTGAAAAATAATGAATTTACTAAAATTAGTTTTAATTAAATAATTGCCTCGTCATAGGGCTACAAAATTTACGGTAGTGACATACCCGAAATGTATTAATTAATCAAAGAATTACATAAAAAAACAAAAGAAACAGCGGTAATTTAATACGGAATAAATTGTGACCTCGCAGTTATCTAAGAGGTGCGATAGTTATTAAGCCACTCGAAATTCTTGGTCAAAATCTAGGCAAAATAAAGTCTTGCAATCAGACGTAAAGACGTCGAAAATTCGGACGGAAAATATGAAGTAAAACTACAACCTTAGCTGCTCTCATCTGGTAAAATGGACGCCGGAAGAACGCTGTGGGAATCCAAAATGGCGGCGACTCCCTTTTGGAAAATTCCACTCCAACAGGTGGGCAGGATGTTAAGAAGCAACTACTGATGCATCGATAAAGAATCACCACGCTCTTCGGTAGAATTGCGGGGCGAAACCACCAAAAATAAGGCTTCGGAGGGCTTAAATGGCCGTCAAAGGAATCCTAACGGCTTCTGAGGGCTTTTGCGCCCGACATAAGAATCCTATTAAAATTTAGAGAAGAAAGAACCAAAAGTAAAATCCCGAAAATTAACACAAAGTTCCAAACACTTACCCCAATATGTAAAATTAATGGAGATTCCACGGTAAACGACTTACAAGTCACACATAGCACGAAAATAATTCAAACTCCACCACGTGGCATTCGTAAATTTAGATAGCGGTATTGCGATAAAAATAATTTACGATAAAACACCTAATTAAGGTATCGGTACTTAAACTTATTTCATTAAAGCCGCCTAAGCGTTAGTCTAACTTTAGACATAGTGATAAATTCACCAAAAGAAAATAAGCATATCGTGCCCATGCACTTATAACAAGCTTGACTTCGAAAGTGGCCCAACCGTGACCTTTACGGTAGATACGTTACAAACCAAGAACACGCACGCTCAATGCATCGCACTGGAAAGGATTCAAACTATGGGCGGGAGTTTTCAAATAAACATAATAAACACACAACTAATCTGACAATAAAGGGAGACGACATCGTGACTTAAACACAATTAAACGTAACCCTACACATATCTTGGACGGAAGAACATAAGCGAAATACTCAACAATTGTAAATAGAAAATATAAAGTCGGCAGCACGAGAGGGTATTTCATGCTAGACGTTGGCAATCCGTGTGTAACACCCATTACATGGCAACGTATTGTCCACGTTTGACAGAAATAAACAAAACAAACTTCCACACGTAGTTTCCATTTTATTAGGCGAAAGAACAGAATCTCTGCGGGTAATTAACGAAATATCAAAGCTCTAATATCAAAACGCTGCGGAAGACGGTTGGAGAAACCGATCTACCTATATGTTTCAGAATATTATTAACGTCCATAATCCCTACTGGTAGTCCCAGGATGAACCACAGAAGATGCCTAATACTTAGAAAAACGAAGGAAGGCCACAAATGATCGGCAAACAATTAATAGTATGCCCACTGTCCCAAGCATTTCCTTAATTAATACTTCTTACATTTTTAGTGGGACGTCTGCGAAGGAAAAGGAAAATAACAATAATAATCGGGCCTGCTTGAGATACTGTGTTCGGCAATACGCAAAAACATGTGAAACAGTCGACACAACAACCTGACTGTCGTCTCGGAGCATTTCCAAGCCACAAATAAATGCATTATGTAGAGATCGGACGTAATAAATAAGTAGATATTTTTAAAAAAACTTAAGCAAAGCGTAAAAAGTAACTGCAAATGCAGAAAATACGAACCCACAGGTAGGTTAGAATAAGCTAGAGCTAAGATAATTAGAATTAGTTACTCAGATATAGAGGCTTCCACAAAAATAGGGTGTAAATGCCCGATCTTACACAAAATGAATCTGTCAAATTCGCGGTACGTGAGTAAGGGCGGTGAGGGCTCAAGAGTAGGTTTAGTACACACGCAGGTATACGGCAGGCAGTCTTAGTAGCCGGTGAAACAAACAATGTACAGGGTACGCTCAAAAGTCACGAACTAATACAAAATTCCACGTATTTAGACAAAGGCACACAATCTTTCCAGAACTATAACCAAAGTAAATTTTACAGCGTAACAAGGTGTTATTCAGAAGTATCTGTATCGTCGTAAAAGTCTGTTTGACTAGAATCTTGTTTATTGTTGTTTACATGGATTACGAAATCCGGAACTGTTTCTATGTATGATTTTTCAATTTTCATAACATGGCGAATTGCATTGCACCATGCATTTATAGACTACCCTTCTAGTTCTTTTTTTATTAATTTAATAACAGTTTCACAAAATTTTGGAGAGTTATTTCCTTTTCGTATATTACCCTTAACTTGTGCCCATATCAATTCTATAGGGTTAAATATACAATGATATGGCGGCAAGCGTAACACAATGTGATTATATTTTTGGGCAATAGTATCTACTGCATACTCCTTGGAGAATTCAAACGATTTGATACATTCAAGTAGCTGCTTCTTTGTGTAGAAATCTTCGAAATATATATTATTAGCAATTAGAAATTGCTGAATGGTTTCCTTTGTAGAGCTGCTATTGGGAATTTTATTTTCTAGCCTGGAATGATACGGAGCATTATCAAGAACAATTACACTATTTGCTTCTAACTTTGGTATAAGCGTATTTTCGAACCAATTTTCAAATAATGTTGCCGACATGTCCTGATGATAATCTAATGAACAAGTTTTTATGTTTTTGGCTGATAATAACGCGGCTCCTTCGACCACCCACCCATTTACAGACCCACAGTGTAATATTATTACACGGAGTGTTCATTCCAGCCTTTTCTAACGATGTCATGTGTATCGTACCATGTTTCGTCTAGATAGTATATATTTCTTTCTTCTTGCCTGTACTTTTCTATAGCCATTAAATAATCATACCGCCACTTACATATTCTTGAACTCTCCATTATAACTTGCCTTTTGTTAATGTCCTTGTATTTAAATCCATGATTTTTTAAAACTCTCCATAATGTTGACCTAGAGCAGTGAATATCTTCGCTTATTAAAGCAACCCGCAAACAGTCAATAGTAGGTACTTCATTTTTTTTGTAGGCCGAATACATAGTCTGACGGATTATGTGCACCTCTCTCGATGTTATTTTCTGGTAGGTACCACTATCACATCTTTTTTACTTTCTTATACGTAGTATAAGGAAGTATTGTGATGATGAAAATTTTCGACCTCGAGATTTTTGCAGATGTCCACGTTTTGAGGTCCCCTGATACCAAAAAAGTGGTTTTTAAAAAATGTCTCTCTCTGTGTGTGTGTCTGTCTGTCTGTCTGTGTGTGTGTGTGTGACCACGATAGCGGTCAAACCGCTGGAGATATCAATTCCAAATTTTGTATTTACGTGTATAATCTCCCTCTTGAGATCTGATTAGTTTTTCAGTACAATCGGTAGACCGGAAGTAGCAGTTTACTTCAGTGAAAAAATCGAATTTTGCCAATATTTCGTCAAATACTAAGTTTATACAACTTTATAAAGAATTCATATGTACTTAAAATTAAAATTGAGAACAATTTTATTTAAAAAGTTTTTCGAAATTCCTACCGGAAGTAGGTCTTTTACTCTTATCGAAAATCGGTTTTTTGCGAATATTTCGCAAGTCAAGCTTTTTAGACAGGTACGTTACGTGTATAAAAGTATTTAAAACATAGTTTTCAATATCTTTTGTATAAAAAAGATTTCAAAATTCGGACCGGAAGTAACACTTTTACTCTTACCGAATAGCGATTTTTGGCAAATATGTCGTAAATTATGCATTCTATATATATATTTATTAAGAGTACAAAAGTATTTAGAGTTATATTTGCAATATTTTTTGTATACATGAAATTTCAAAATTCGGACCGGAAGTAGCACTTTTGCTATTAGCGAGTAGCACTTTTTTTCGAATATCTTGCAAAGTATGCATTCTATAGCGATTTATTAAGAGAATGAAAGTACTTAGAATAGGATTTTGAATAAGTTTTGTATAAAAAAATTTTTAAGATTGTATAGGTTGAAACGCTCATACGTATAAGAAAGTCGTGTGGTGGCCACACCTCATTTTTTCCTTTCTAAAACACCGGTATTCACAATTATTCTAATGGTTGTTTGCGGTACTAGAGTCAGTTGCGAAGCCTTTGCCTCAGCTGCTGAATTTGATAACTTATCTACTTTCACCAAAGAATTATAAACATTTAACACAATTTGTTTAGCATCCGTCGATAAATATTGTCGTTTCTTTACATTTTCATTATCACTATTATTTACTTGCATAGGCACTACTTCGTATGCAGAAACTGCGGAAGTATCTTCCCACGGTTTGAACATTATAAATTTTTCAATATACGTTAAATAAGCTAATTTTAACGTGATAAGTGTACTTTAAATAACATTTTCAATAAAGTGGGGGTAAATTGTTTTCATTTGGCGATGATAGTTACGTATTTAAGAAATATGTATTAATCATAATGTGATTTTAACTACGAACTAGTTTGGCTTTTATTTTCTAATTATCTGTAGACCGTACCTGATATTTTTCAAGTGCTTCTTAATTACCCGCTGCAGCTCGAGGAAAGGGTTTCTCTTTAATCCGGATTATCACCTTATACAAGTCGCTCATATTGCTTGAAGCGAACTATACTATTTGAGCCTTTATTCTTGTACTACATGTGACAAGATATTTGTACAACTACCGGGCTATTTGAAATTTTTAGAGTTATGTTTGTTTAATAAAGTTAAGAGTTATTGTGCACCAGGCACAGTCTTTGTATCTATCTAAATTTGTTATATTCATTAAATCTTTGTGTTTTTGTGTAAATTAGTATATTTCTTTAAATCTGTGTGTGTTGTAATAGTCACTATTATTTTCTTTTATTTTATCGTATGGATGGTCAAATTATTTTGAAGTATTAAATATTTGTAGAGTTTTTTTAATATTTGTAATCTCCAGTTTATATAAATTTTAAGGTAAATGGTGCACCATGTTTGATCAATTAGTATTATCATGTTTGATAATTAGTTTTACCGAATTAATTTTATTAAAATTATTTATCTGTCGAACCTGTTCTTATTGTTTTGTTTGTACCGTCTCTCTAAAATTTAGATTTCTCTGCTTTTGTATTAAATTTGTAATTATTAAATTTAAATGAAATTTAGTGTAGAGTGAGTCATTTTTTTAACAAAGTTAAAGTTATATTCAACAATCATTTTTATTTTGATTTCAATATTTCTTATGTGCAATATTTCAATTAATAATATAATAGTAATGTATCCAATTTTCTATATCAATTTTTCTCTTGTTTTTATTAAATAAATTGTTATTGTTTTTATTAATTTGTTTTCTTGAGGTAGGCCTAGTATTAGTTAGTACAATTTCCCATTTTAATTGTGCAATACTTTAACAACAGTGACCCCGCCTTATTATTTTAAAATGGGTGGCGCAACGGGCATTAGTTAACATCTTTCAGTAATTTCATGCTCTTAATAATAATCTGAGCTACATATAGGGTGGGTCACAGATATAATAACATCAATGGTTCTACTTTAAGGTCAACATCTGGGAATATTATTAATCATAAGCGATTAATAATTATTTATTAAGGTAAGTGAATGTACTGATTCACACAATTATCTTGCACCCTGGAATTTTAATTTATTTATATTAGGGGTTTTCTCCCCTAAGTAACAGTATGTAGTTGTCTTCAGTACCTGACGCAATCTATTGGATGGCATGAATTGCCGTAACTCCTTCCGTTACTTCTTCTAGGGCTAGTATCCTACCAGTGGCTAAAATAAATAGTAAATAAAATCGTACTTTAATGGTTCCCAAAATATATGTATTAAGTACCATTCATTTTCTTTTCGCAAATTGTCAAACGGTTTTTCAATATTAAATATTTGGTTATCGGTGTTTTGGGGGTCGCTGTCACCTGTAAGTTGATATTATTATAAACATAGTTTAAAAAGTGAATATAAAATGTTATTTTTTTATTTACCAGAAATTTCTTCCTCAAGTTGAGGCACAATGAAAGCTTAAGAAATGATTAAATTGATCTGAACTTAAATTTCTCTTTAACACAATTGAGGCAGTATATAACAAAAATTGTCTTAATTCTGTTGCCTTCCAACGATCCATTTCTAAAATTGATCGTGGAAGGCGATTAAATTCTTTTGGCATACAATTTCTAAATTCTCTTAACTGCTCACATACGTTTGATATTTGTTGTTCAGTCATTCAAACTTCTCTCTTTCCCTTTACCTAAAAAATAATCAAACGTTTCACAACACCTAAGCATACTAAATACTAAATGCATGTAATCCAAACAAGTACGTGGGACTAAGCCAATTTCCAGCTGCGTCAATATGGTATTAGTTTTATGAAAATTTTCATCAATATAGTTGAATAATTTTGTGTCAGTTCTTAATGATGAAGTGATTTCTCTAAATATCATTCGATTATTTAGGAAGTCCCCTACCACCTTACATTTTGTACAGCTATTGCAGCATTATGATTTCTTTAAGTTCAAATAAATAGTTTTGCAGGAGCATCACAAGTCTTCCGGCTACCTCTGTCGCCATTACTTCAAAAATTATTTATGCAGAGCTCTTATTGTGTCCGTTTTAGCAGTTTTTAAATATCTCAAATTAGGTGAAATGTCTTTTAACATTGTTATATTTGCATGCATTAATTAACAAATAATAAATTTTCTAACACCCTGTATGTAATGATGCTTAAATATAAAACGGTAAAATGATATTATAAAATGCTTTTATGGTCTTAAATAAAATTACAAAACGTTTTCTCAAATATTAAATTAAATTGGAAAGGAATGGAATGTGAATCTATTCAGCTTAAATTTATGTTTACAAAAAAAAAACAGACGCCGAGTTAAATATTTGTCTATTTCTTTTTGCTTGTCTGTGATGTCACGGCAGACGATGCGACTTACTACTGTCTCTACCTATTGCATTTGCGTACTGATTTATCTCTTTGATCCTTGTAAAATTTACATAGGAGGTACATACTCACTTTTGATTCTTCTGGAAATTACGGCCCTTCTAGTGGAATTATGAACTTCCTCTCCCGTTTTGAATATATTCTTGAATATTCGTCTTTTGTTTCTTAGTCCTATTGTTTGTGGGATTGATTATATGGAAATTAGACAAATCACTGGAGTTTATCTATTTAATACTTAACTTTTACAATATGCATACCTAAACAGATGTTAACGGCATATGATAATACAGTTATTATACCAGTAGGTGAAATCAGAACAGATGTGCAAATAAATAACGTTGTAAAGCATTGTAGATTGCTTATAGTTGATAAGGCAAAAAACCACTTTTAGGTAGAGATTTAATCACACTTTTTAAAATCACTTTTAATCAAGTAGATTGTTATTGCAGCTAAATCACTCTTTATAACATTCACTTCTACTCGCGCACTAAAACTATAACTACTTTAGGCGTTGTGGGAGAACTATATATACCGCCAACTACCCGCACTATGGCGCTCTTATAGTAGATGTGAGGCGTCGGCTTTTCGCTCTTCGATGGTGTCTTTGGTTAGATGTCTAGGGTCGACTGGAAGCAATCACTGTGCTGGCTTGTTGAGTGTTTGTAACCAGATGTCGCTGAAACATTGGTCTTCTATGGCTGAGAAACTATTGATCAATCAATCAATCAATCAATCATTTATTTCAGGATAGTGAACATACATAGATCTGTAGATACAGTATCAGAAATTGTCAGTTTATAGATAAATAAATAACTAATATAACATTATATAAAAATAAAATCGTAAAATAACTATATGAAAATACATTACCAAACAGCACATATTAAAATTGTATGTGTATTTAAAATATGAATATATATTTAATTAAATATATACATGTCAATATAAAATTGAATACTAATACAAATAAATAGCAAGCGCAAGTGAACAATAACAGAGAGACTAGCAGCTACCAGAGAAGTCCCGTCCGAAGTATTCCTCCATGGAGTAGACACTGCTAGACAGAAGCATCTGGGTCGCATGTCTTTTGAATGGCTTTGGCGGCATCTTCAAACAAGATGGCAAATGGTTGTACAGTTTTATAGCCATGTAATTGGACCCCGTCTGTGCACAGCTCACTCGGTGGCAAGGGATCACGTAGTTATTTTTGTTACGGGTGTCATAATTGTGGTTTTCACTATGGGTCGGATATTTTTGTGTAAGATGAATGTGGAGTAAACTAGAAAGGATATAGCAGGACGGTAAGGTAAGTATATTTAAAGTTTTAAATAAACTTCTACAGCTAGTTGTTGAATTTACTCCCACTATTGCTCTGATTGCTTGTTTCTGTTGTAAAAATATCCTCTGTGCCGCTGGTGATCCCCCCACAAGAGAACCCCGTAAGTGGCCCTACTATGGAAACTTCCGAAGTACGTCAGCCGTGCGGCATCCCTTCCAGCTATCCTCTTTATCCTGCGTATTGCATATATGGCTTTAGAAAGCTGGTAGTGCAAGTGGGTGACTTGATCGGCCCATGTTAACCTTGAATCGATGAAAATGCCCAAGAATTTCGTTGACCCTTTTTGGTTGTTGTCTGTGGAGAAGACCAAGGTTTGGGTCTTTTGCGCATTGATACTGAGCTTATTTGCGCCAAACCACTCCCCAGCCTCTGCCAGAACATTTCCTGTATCCTGCGTCAAACTAGCATCTTTGTTTCGTATAAGGAAGGATGTATCATCTGCGTACATTAAGGTCTTATGGCAGCGGACATTTGCAGGAATATCGTTTATGTACATCAAGAATAACACAGGCCCCAGTATGGATCCCTGCGGTACTCCCCTATTTACTATCTCCGCATCTGTCAGTTGTTCATTCCAACACACCTGTTGTTTTCTGTTGGTCAAATAGCTTTTTAATAGCGCATGAGGAATGCCACGTACTCCGTAATGTTGCATTTACACCAAAAGAATGTCGTGATCAACACAATCAAATGCCTTTGACAGATCACAGCAGATCAGTTTCACGTTTTCCTTTTGATCAAAAGCCTCTGCAGCTGCGTCTACAAGTTCAGTCATCGCTGTGACTGTAGATCGTTGTTTTCTAAAACCATGCTGTGCCTCACAGAATAAATGTCTGTCCTCAAGATATTTAACCAAGCGAGTTGTAATTGCTTGCTCAAATATCTTTGAAATTGTTGGCAGTATGGAAATTGGCCTATAGTTGTTGAGGCCGTTCTGTTGACAAGTTTTACGAATTGGATAAATCTTTGCTCTTTTCAGTTCCATGGGAAAAATACCATGAAGAAACATGGAATTTATTAAATGCGCGAGAGGACCACTCACAAAATGTATGACTTGTTTAATTAACGTAGACGTTAAACCGTCAATATCCCTAGTACCTTTGCTCTTGAGTTTCCTCGTTATATCGATCACTTCCTCCTCGGTGATGGGAGATAGATATAGTGATGTATAGTTCTGCATTTTTTGAGTCGCTAATAGAGAGGTTGCGCACAACGATGGTCCTGGTATACTCGCTGCCAGTGCCTCACCCACGC
This sequence comes from Amphimallon solstitiale, assembly GCA_963170755.1. NCBI lineage: Eukaryota > Metazoa > Arthropoda > Insecta > Coleoptera > Scarabaeidae > Amphimallon > Amphimallon solstitiale. The sequence continues at coordinate 86,151,479 of OY720677.1, read as the reverse complement.
CCGCAAAGTACCTGTTGAAATCTTCAGGGGAATGTATGCATTCTTCCAGTCCCTGCTGTTTCTTTCCCCCGCCTGTTTCACTCTTTGTAATGTCCCAGACGACTCTATTTCTATTCGACTTTTCTGCGCCTTCTATGTAATCAGTCACTGCCTTATTTTTTGCCTCCTGAATCCTTTTTCGGTATTCATTTCTGGCATCATTGTACACCATTTGCGATTGTTTACTCTTCATTTTTAGCTGTTTTAATTCGTCAGTGATCCAATTGTTAGTGTGGTTAGTTCTTTTCTTCGGTTTAACATATTCGACAGGAAAAGATTCCTCGAAACAAACAAGGAAACGCCCATAGAAAATTGAAAACTGTTCCTCAGGTTCCAAATAGTGTATATCGTCCCAACATTCTCTTCTTAATCTTTCGCCAAATGAAAATATATTAACGTCGCTTATTTTCCTTACTTTCAAAAAGGTTTTCTTTTCAGGGTTCACACAGTTAGAAAGCTCAACAGTAAGTAATTGTCCGTGGTGATCAGATACATGTGGTTGGACAGTCCGTACCAGAAGATCGTCTTTCGAAAAGTTCGCAAAAATCTGGTCAATACATGTAGCAGCGTTCCCTTGTATCCTTGATGGTTCGTTAAAAAGTGGCCTTAAATTGACAGACAGGAAGCTGTTGCAAATTGTAGTTTGTTCAATAGTGTTCATTAAGAAGTTTATATTGAAATCGCCTGCAATTACAATTCTAGAGCTCGAGTAATTCTCAAAAATATATATAAGCATTTTGTTTAATTGTTGTATGACTAAAACATGATTAGCCTTTGGTGGCCTGTATATTGCTACAATTACGATTTTCAAATGCTTTAGGTACACACCAGTCGCCTCTATTTCTTTATCTACCGCTAGTCTTTTAATTATTGGTATCTTATTTGCGACAATTTCCTTCTTGATCAATATCATTGTTCCTCCATGTTTCGATTCATTTCTACAGTATGTGTCTACTATATTATAATTTGCAAATTTCAAAACATCAGCAGCCCCTTCTGTCAGCCAATGCTCCGTAATACAAACCACGTCAATTTCTTCAGTATCACTGTATAGTGCCAATTCATCCATTTTATTGTGCAGTGACCGTATGTTAATATTTAATACTTTTAATATCTTAGTAACGTCCTTTGTTTGCTGCTCTTCTATTACTGCTGTAGCGAAAGGGTCTCCCCCCATTACCAAACACTCTTCGTTGACTGTCTCCGAAGGTATTGACTCGAAAAAACCGTACCATTATATTTGTCGGCCAGTTTTCAGGCTGAAAATTTTTTCATTCGGCACTGCTTCTGAAAAACCTATTTTGAAGGCATTGTATTCTTCATTTGAGTGGTAATCTCGCTTTTTTATTAATTCTATTACGATATCATCTATGTTCAATTTCATTTTTAGTAATTCCTTTAGTTTATTTTCTGTAACATGTTCTTTAAATCTGTCGGCATAAACCCATTTTCTTTTTGTTATAGCCAGTGCAATATCTTCTTCACCTTCCCCTGTAATTTTTGTTTGATAGCATTTATTCTCCTTATTATTCTGAATACTTGTTTTATTCAAATTTCAAGTATTATTGTTACTCCTTGCTTTAGATATTCCCCTTTCAATATTTTTAACAGATATGTTATCGTCTTTGTATAGAGGCATCTTTGGTTGCCTATCTCGTGGCTCCGAATAATTATTTCACTGTTTACCTTTATTTTATTTTTTGCATTTGCACTACCTTCACTGTCAGTAATTAAACAATCCAAATAAGAAATTTCTTTGCTTTTTCGAATACCATTATTAGTTGTTATTGATGTAAGTTCTACCTGAATGTTTTCGATTTTCTTTGTAATAGTTTCTTCCAACTTTGTCACATACTGTTCAAGACTGTACAGCCTACATTCGTATTCTTTTGCGTTATTATCATTATCAACATGTTTTTCATTTGTCTGTGATTCATCAATGTGTTCCGCTAATGATAGCTCCAACAATTTATTATTTACATCACTCAATCTGTTTTTAAGTTTTCTAATTTCTTCATCTTTCACAGAGCAGCTACAGGATTCAATTAGCTTTTGCAGTTTGATATTCAGTTCTTCTATTGTTGCATCTTTGCTTTCACATTTGCATTTTGTTTTAATCACTTGTAACTCATGTTTTAATTGTTTAATTTCTTCCAGGGCATTTTCGTTGATTACCATTTTTGAGGTTATATTTCTACAACAGAATAATTTTCCCTTTTCATCAATATACATGCCTGGGATTTTCAGGATACAACTTGGATGATATAAATTACTGCATTCGCCACATATGGAGAAATTCTTTACTTCCTTTGTACACTTTTTGCAATATAATGCACACAAATTACCTTTACCGGCCGACATTACGGGTTAGGCGTACTGTATGTATCAGGGTGTATCGTATAGTAAACGAAGGTCTTTTTCCATACGAGGCCAAGTCGAAGGGAGACCATTCGCTATTTGCTTGTTCACCTCCATCGATCTCATTAGAGCTGGCGATTTGTACACGTATAACTGACAAACAGGTTTAGGAGGAGAAAGTATGAAATTAACAGTATGATTAGGTTTGTGTTGGTAGTGGACGATTTTAAATGCTATAATAAATCTAATTTAATAATTATTTTACCAAAACATAAACATCGTTGCCCTATGTACAGTGTAGCTTCTTGTTTATCGAAGATCTGTATTCCTAGAATGAGATTATCAGGTAGATCAAGAACACTAAGAATAGATGTTGTGTAAGAAGACTGAATTGCTATCTAACAGGACTACAAGGTGGCAGATCATATCGAAACTACTTGTAGACAGCTTTGATTCGATGTTAAACTTCCGGTCACATGACAACACACACTAACCTGGATTTACAAACAAACTAACTAGCTTTGCAGCTAAATCACTCTTTCTAACATTCACTTGTGTTCGCGTACTACTTTTAGCGTTTCGGAAGAACTATATATGCCGCAAACTACCCGCACTATCGCGCTCATCTGGTAGACGTGAGGCGTCGGGTTTTCGTTCTGCGATGGTGTTTTTCGTTACATGTCTGCGGTCGGTTGGAAGCAATCGGTGTGCTGACTTGTTGACTGTCGGTAACCAAGTGTCGCTCTGAGAGATCTGTGATACGTTGGCCTTTTGCGACTGTGAAGCACTGATGATCGCATCATGAACGAAGGTCCCTTTCGATACGAGGGCAAGTCGAAGGGAGACAGACCTTTCGCTATTTGTTTGTTTACATCCGTCGGTCTTTTTGAAAAAAGGCGAGTTGAATACCTGTAACAGACAAACAGATTTAATTGTAGGAGGAGAAAGTAGGAAGTTAATCGTAGGATTAGGTTTGTGTTGGTAGTGATTGTTGGATTCTGTAATAAGTCTAACTTTATATGTAATTATTTTTACCTAAATATAAACAATGTTGTCCTATGTGAAGTATAACTTCTGTTTCTCGAAGATATGAATTCCAAAAATACGAAATAAAATGCAAAAGAAAAAAATCCTCCCTTACCACAAAAAATATATAAAAAAATCTGTATACGTATTTCGGCAAGTAAGTTGCCACCTTCAGTAGAAATCTGTATAGAACAAAAAAGAGTGTTAAACGTAGTATTTTTGGCTAAGGTGTAACCTTAACTAACACGTAGATCAGGGAAAAGAAGAATAGGTGTTGTGTAAAAAAACTCAATGTTCGACGTTATTTATCTTATCGGTATCAGACATGACTACAAGGTCGTAGATGATCCCAAGAACTCCTTGTAGACAGTTACATATTCAACCTTGAGCTTCCGATCACAAAAAAATGCAATCTACCAACATTTACGGACATGCTAATTAACTTACAACTAACATAGTCTTTGTGATATTCACATGTGCTCGCTGCCGCTACTTTTAGCATTTTAAAATAACCATCTATGGCGTAAAATACTTACACGATCACGCTTTTGTTGTGGACGTAAGGCATCGGTTTTTCGCCCTTTTGTTATACAATTGCGGTCGGTTGGAAGCCATCGGTGTAATGTTGCTAAACTTGACTTCAATATTCCGTAGCATTACGATGCCTAGAGAGGTAAAACTTTTGTTTATAGAAATGTTACTATTACAATGAACACACTTACCTTTACAGGTTTTAGAGATGTGGTACTCAATGTTTCGCCAAATCTCATGAACTTATGGTTTCGTTCACATTTTCTAACATTGGCGAAACATTGAGCATGGAGCAAACTTTACCGCTTCCTTGAAGACAAGGTTGTACAATTTTGGTGAGGTTCGACTTCCTATACGGTATGTGCTGAGCTTTATTTTTTAGGCCGTTGATCACTGAAATTAAAGACGCCAAGCTTTGATTAATATGTTTAGTTTCTTGTTGTCTTTCGGCGGATGCGTTCTCAGCAAGTTTCTCCGAGCCTGCTAAATCAACAAAGTTTATTGCAGATTTTCTTTGTATATTAAGTATATTATTCTTGCATTGAATGTCTATTTGAATAATTATATGCGATCTAGAACTGTGGCAATTATCTTTTGTCGACGCCACAGTTCGATTTTGCTTTATATTGGTCATATATTTTTTAAATTCTTTAGAAGATTTAATCAGTTCCTTGTTTAAATTGGAAATATATGGATTGCCACCATTATACCGTATATCTAATTCCTTTGAACTTGCTTCTAGTAAGTCTATGAGATGTTTATTGTAAATTTCTACGGCACTTAGCTCGACCTTATAATTCCAGCCACTTTCATAATTTTGGTTTATTTGTCGAAAAGCTGATACATATTTCTTGGGACTATTGGGGCTGATCATGTAAGCAAAAAAAGAAATAGATATGTAATAACAAAACACTAGAACATGTACCCCCTCCATAGCAATTGTCTATTTCGGGATATTAAATATATATATATATTGTTAAAGGTCCATTATTGACTCTAACAATATTTTTCTAAAAAAATCATTTATATAACAATTTAATTAATTATTGAAGAAGTATATGATAATAATATGGACATATGTAATTGAATTAGACGTATAAATTTATTAATTTGTGGTACAGAAATATTTGTTAAGTATGGTACATTACTTGGTGAACCGACCAGTATATTTTCTGAATAATTATTTTCTTCTTTTTATTAGACTTTACCATAATCTGTAAAGAAGAGATTTGAATATTAATTATTGTACTATAAGAAATGTTATTATTTTGTAAAAACTCATTTAAATGACGTTTAAAGAGGTAAAAGATGATTAAAAATGAATATTGTAAGGTAAATGATCAATATTGAATTAAAAGTACATTTTAAATATCGTACAACCGGATGGAGAGTAAAATGTCAAAAGTGACATCTGATATATAATTTTACTGTAAATGTTTCATTTTTGAATATTAAAAGTATGGGAAGGCTTAATTAAAATTCAAAATGTTTGAAATAATGAAATTTATAAAGATTAGTTAGTATTAAAAATAGTCAAATAAATTTAAAAACTATATTGTCTGGACAAAGTAAGAAAAGATATCAATTGGCTGATTTTGAAAATTTAGAAAATCACTAAGGAGATTTGTTGAAAACAGTTAAGGGAGAATTTTCAGAGAGATAATTAAGTACGGACGCATTATTTTGGATGTGAAAAAAAACACATCTAAAATTGTCCGAATTGATATATTTGTGAATAATAAAAGTGTTTAATTCCTCATACATCGGTACATGAAATTTTGAGAAGATACGTATAGTTTAATTGTAACCAGAGAACTTTAAAATATAACATTTACGACCAAGAAAGCTGTAAGAGATAGTTATTATACTAGTACAATAATAAAAAGTGAATAGAAATTTTTAAAAAGAAGAATTGGAATTGATTAATATATATAATTAAAAGAATACTTACAATTTTGAGAAAACGATATTCCATAATAGAAGAAGCCATTAAGAAGAATTTTCTACCTAGAAAAGTTACAGAAGTCCATTTACATCCAGAACTCAGGAATCAGTGTTTTTATTTCAGCCCTAATATTTGAATTTGAAGTACAGAAGTTCCTTTGTCCGATCCAGTTCTTGATTAATAATATAAAATGAAGATCCAAGGTCCATAAAGCCAAAGAAAACAGAGAAATTCAAGAAGGTATTAATTTGTCGAGTAGTAGCAGCCAGAAACCTGAATTCCATCGTCGTAGTCAGTCTTTCCGAAGAAATTAACCATATTCAAGCCGAGGTGTCCAGTAAGACAGCTATTTCAAGGATACAAACCAGGATAGGAGATTTTCTAAGAAAAAAAAGGAGTACATTAAAATTAATGGAAACAAGAAACATACATATCGTTATGTTTAAATAAGGTTGTATAAATTCTTGTCTAAATAAGGGAGTCATTGAAGCTAATTCAAGCCTATAATTGTTGTAATAGTTATCTTATCTATGTCCAAATAAGATTAAATTACTTTGAAATATTAATATTTGAATCTCATGTTGATAAAGTTCTTGAATTTTAAGATACAAATTTCCATACTGAACGAATAATTTTTTCATACCTAAATATAGATAAATATATTCTAAATATGGTATTATAAAGAAATGGAACATATTATAAAGAAGTATAGTGTATTTGTATATCCATAAAAGCATTTTAGAAGTACATAAAAAAATTTACCTGAAAGGTTATTTATAAAACTGTGTTGACATCGTACCATAGTATTATCATATCTTTTTAACGTCATCTAAATCGGTTTATATTATTTGTGAAATTGAAATTTATTGCATAGCAGACAAAAAAGACGTTTATATTAATTTTCATCATATTCATTAAATTGTATAAAATCTGAAGAGTTGTGTTTATTTGATTTCTTTAGTTGCATCTTGGGAATTTTCTGTGTTCTTGGTCTATTGACATATCGATAACCTTAAAACATAAAAGCGACATGTAAAATTATAACATTGTATTCTGGATTAATTGATTACTTACCTAATTTATAGGAAGGGAATAGTCTTACAAAGTATTAATAAATATTATTCGCTTATCGGACCTCTATCACACGATCCTGAAGAGAAATTATAGTTATCTAATATATAGTAATATTTTATTTAAAGTTGAACGTTCATAAATATAGAAGAATAGAATTTAATACCAACTTCAAACAAAAACATTACTAAGATTGATGTATAGTTGGTGGTATAAGCTACAGGAAAGTATTTTAATTTGAATTTGAACTAATAAATTTTCTTAAGTAAATACTAAATAAAGATAATTGATGTTTATAATAAAAGTAAAAGAGTCTCATGTTCAAAATTATTACAAGTATAAATTAATAACATTTATAATTGAATTAAGGAGTTAGCCGGTTGAATTTTATTAATTATTGGCTGGTCCAATATAGGACATTTATAATTTGATTAATGGAAGACATTACATGGTAAGCCTTTTATTAATATATATATATATATATATACCCGATAATTTTCCTTTTATTGTATATATATATATATATATATTGTGGTAGTTCACTAACTTAGATGAGTAAGGATATGATGGAAGTACTAATGTTAATAAAATATACTGTATATGTTCTTGTAGTGAGTATTAAAAAAATAAAAGATGGTAATATTTTATGGACCAAACTATAATTAAATAAATAGATGTGAGAATATTTAAATTATACTTAAAATAATTGTGAGAATATTAATTGGGTATTTCCCTATAGTTTTTGTGAACCGTGTAAAGTTGGTTACATATCGGGTTATGTTGAAGTTCGCCTTGCATCGAGTGGTTGGTTGCCTATCAGGTTTCTTTGTTGTAGTAATATTTCCCATTTCTGAAAGTAGAATTGTAAATGTTACTTGTTGTATTTTTATATGTAATATTATTTGTTAAAGCTTGTTTAATTAACACTTTTGAAAAAATAGAGAATATTAGTATGGATTTTGAATCATAAAGGTTGGAAAATGATGTATAGTTACGCGCTAAAATTCAAATGTAAGAAGTGTCAGATTTTGACATTTAAAATAATATAGTTAAAGTATTGAGTATTTGGTTTGCCGAAGGGTATAAAAGGTTGTGAAAATTAAAGTAAAGAATTAAATTGATAAATTTTTGGAATTACAAAAAGGTATTATAAATATTCAATTACAAATAAAACATATTTTGGATTATTATAATGTGTGGAACAATATGATTGGATATGATAGAAACTAAGGAATTATTGCCAGGGATATGGGGAATAAATAAAAGGATTAAAAAAGAATTTAAGAAAAGCGGTAGATGTGTTTTCGGAAAACGAAATTTTCCTTCCGAAAAACACATAATTAAGAGATTCATCATTATACAAAAGTGTAAAAGAAGTGGTTAGGAGATAGTAGAAAAGAAAGCAGATATTTTTTAGGTGATTGCAACATTTTCCAGAATAGTACCATTTTTTGTATCATGCAAATATAATTAAAAATAAATTAGAAGAAAGAATTTCGGTAACGAATAAAGAAATAATTGAAGAATATTCATACTTGAGAAGAAAGCGAAGAAATATATAATTACAATTTAAAAATAAACTTACTGCATTGGTAAATATTATTCCATATTTGGCGAGAGATTTATTGCATTGGAGAGTTGGTGAAATTCCAGAAGTTATACAAATAGTTTAGTCCAGGACTTGAAAGATACGAGATATTCAACATAGCAGCTAACACAGGTATTCCAGTCCAGTAGAGGAAAGGCAGGTTTCAAAGGTCTTCACGAAAGCGTTCGACGGTTCGAGATTCTAGTTGATTGCAGAGGTTGAAGGTATTACAGGATAGCAGTCATTACAGTCCACATTCCGAGCATTCCAGACAATTAGGAAAAGGAAAGGATCTCCCTCATTGATTCCAGGAAATGTCTTCGACAAGCTAAAAAGAAAATCGTTTGGTGTATAAATAAGAATACCAGTTCAGTAGTAATAACAGGTCGTATAATTCTTTGGAATAATTTGAATTTATCAGTTTCGAATTGAAAAGTATATCAAAATTTAGAGATCTATTATTTATACGTACATTATAACTGTGTTGATAATCAAGAAAAGATATTTTGTAAGTTCTGTGCACAACATTAATTTGTATCATCATTTGTATAATTTTTAGAAGTCAAAAAAAAACTGATCGGCAAACTAAAACTGATTAATTTGTGTGGGTATTTGATTTACATACAAAAACTATACAGTATTTTTAAAATAATATAATTAATATACTTACTTGTATATTTTTCGATCCACGAAAGGTGTATTTTCATGCACATATAAATTGTCAAAAGAATGTTTACGTAAACAAGCTTGGTACTTCCATGAATGTCTTATTTGGTTGTGTGTGTTGAGAACTACCATATAATTTATAATTTGCCTGATTTATTAAACAAATTAGTTTGATACATTTGTTTTTATTTGGTATATAAAGAAGGTTTTTGAATTAAATTGATGAAACAGATATGACGCTTAGAACCGTAACCTATAAATAGAAAAAACAACTGTCAGTGATTATAATATTATTTGAATAGTATGTTAATATATACCTTGAGATTGAGTTCACAGTAAGTATTGTTATTTGAAGATAAAGTTGAAATACACATCATAATTCACTAAAGAATAACTGTTTTGTAAACTGTGATTTATAAAGTTAAGAAATATAAAACGTAAAGATCCTATGATATAGGCAGATATTGAAAAAGTTACATATAGGCAACTGTTTGGGTTATGATGATTCAAGGGAAGTTAGCAACATATGAAATAATTAGTTTAAATATTTTATATAAGAACTGAGTTAGTGAGGGCATAAATAAAAAATTACCTGAGAGAATTTGAAAATAGATTTAAAAAGTACATAAAGATTTCAATTTTATATATAGACGAGAATAAGTACAGGTTTCAAACACATAGTAAGAATAAATATTATTAAATTTATCTGAGTGTAATCGTATCTTTATTAATTAAAGGTATTGTTACATTTTATGGCGTGCCCAACGTGGAGCGATTAAAATAAGACTCGCAACAACATATTTCAAATATTTTATTAATTATAGTAATAACAGTAACATTAGTATCCATTTTACAAAGGTAATAAAATCAGTTTAAAGTATATCAAGGTATAAGAAATTGTGTACTATAATAATTTAGAATGAATACAAGATCCAAGAGTAATTCTGGATTGTATAGAACGGAATCTTCTAGTGATAGTGAAGAGGAGGTAGGACAGAATGTGAATTTACTAGAGGGAGGAGAAGATATGTCACAGGTGCAGGTAGAAGGTCAATTGACTGGAGAGTTACAGGATAGAGGTGATAAGGTGGAAATTCAAGGAGAGACTTCGAAAATAGAAATGTCGACACCAGTAGTAGATTTTGGATCAATTTTACAAATGTTAAAACAGATGAATGAAGATAATAAAAACATGAACGAAGAAAGTAAGAAAAATTTAGTGGATTTGAAGAAAGAATTAAGTGGAAAACTTGATAAGACGAGTGAAGAGAATAAGAAAAATAGGGATGAGGATAAAATGGAAGCTAAGAAAAATAGAGAAGAGGATAAAAAAGAACTAGGAGAAAAATTGGATAAGTTGGAAAAGGCGAGCATTGATACTAGAGAAGAAACTAGAAGAAATCTGGAAGAATTAAAGAAAACTCTATTGAGAGATACCGAAGAAAAGGTTATAAAACTTACTACAGAAATGGATAGCAGGGAAGTGAAAATGCGCAAAGAAATGGATGATAAACTGAAGAATAAGGATACTGAAGTTAAAACTCTTATTATAAATAAAGTACAAGAGGTTGAAGGTAAAATTAAGGTAATACAAGAAAATGTTAAACAAATAGATAAGAATAGTAGCGAGAAATATAAGGAGTTAGCGAAACGCATACGGGATGAAGTTGATCTGGTAAATAAAGAAGTCTCCGACAAAACAGAAAAATTAGAAGAGAATTTTTGTAAGAAAATAGAAAATACAGAAGATAGATGTTTAAAAGAAATAAAATTATCGACTGATACTACTATTGCGCAGAAGTTGAGTATGGAAGATATTCTGAAAGAATGTGAAGAACAGAAGACGAAAATACAAGATCTTTTATTAAAGACTCAGAATATTAACATCCCTCATGTAACATGTCCTCCGGTTTACAATGTTTTAAATAATGGTATCAGAATTGAGAATATAACTCATTTTAGTGGGGATAAAATGTCCACTCATCCAATGGCCTATTTGACAAATATTCTAAGATATATAGAAGAGATACAGGATTTTAGGAGCCAAATGAATATTATTAGAGCGACTTTAAACAGTGGTGCAGCGGATTGGTTTCAACGGGTTGAAGACAATTGCGATGATTTAAGTAAGTTTGTGGAATTATTTAAAAATAATTTCTGGAGTGAGACGCAACAAAGCAGAGCACATCAGAGGTTGTTAACAGGAAGATATCAACCAGGTAAATCTTCGAGGGAGGCTTACGCACAAAGAATGTTTAACTATTGTCGATACATATCTCATTTGGACGAAAAAACTATATCTCAACATTTATTACAACACTTTATTCCTGTTGACACACATGCAATTATTTGTCAGAATGTCACGGATATGTATGTGTTGATTAATATTCTTAGACGTTTAGATGATTATACAGACGGTGTAAAATATAGGGAATCTCGTCAATTAAATGGAAGAAATGATATTCAGAATAATCAGCAACGTATGTCAAATAATAGTGGTGTGAATAATCATTATGTTCGTAATAATACCCCTTTCCAACAGAATGCTTATCCAAGGAATAATCAACCTAGTAGTAGTCAGAATAATTATTTTGGAGCAAGACAACCTTACCAATTTAATAGTCATCAGAGTAATAATTATAATAGAAGTTATAATACACAAGGGAATGGTATCTCAAATTGGAACAATAATCGAAGTATATCAAATGGAGGGAATGGAAGACCGAGTACAAATAGGAATAATCCTTTTATTAATCAATCTGCAAGACAAGTTCCTCATAACAATGACTATCAAGAACAAAATAAAAGGTATTATGGAAATAATAATTCTAGACAGGTGAATAATATACAAATGCAAGATTGGAGAAAATCAGATAGGAGATTTACTGGTAGTCAGGTTCATAATCAAGATAGAAATGAAATTGGAGTTGGTTTGGAAGAAAAAAAAACGCCAATTTTGGAAATGAAATTGGATCCATATCAGAATGCTATCCCGGGAACATCTCATTAATAAATAATTTTGTTAATAGTAGTGTTAGTTGTAATATAATTAGTAGTAGTAAAATAACAGGAATGGGGAATGTTCAGAATGGTTTAGATATGGGAAATATAATTAATAATTTTGAAAGTTTACCTTTTTGCATAATTAGTATTAGAGATGTTAAATTTAAAACTTTGTTAGATTCTGGTGCTGAAATATCACTCATAAAAGAAGAAATGATAATGAATATACCTGAATATTCTAAATATATTATTAAAGTCAAAAATACTAATGTTATGTCTGCGAATAGGGGAAAAATGGGTTGTATTAATAAGCGGTTATGTATAGATGTATTGATTAATGGACACAAATTTATTATGCAATTTTATCTGTTAGGGAATTTGTTTTATGATTGCATATTAGGGATAGATAATATGAGAGCGCTGGGAATGTATTTAGATTTTGAAGAAAACAAGATTAAAATTGAAGGAAAGGAAATTTTATTAGATAAGGTTGTGGATTTAAAAGAAATAAACGCTTATATTGAATACAAGGAGGATATACAGTACGAGGTAAATAATGTCATTATAGCTGATCGTGCAGAGAATGATGATGCTCAAGAACATTTGGAAGGAGCAATGTTTGAATTACCTAGATCGGAAATAAATGACGAATATGGAAATGCTGTAATAATAGAAGATAAACAAGAAGTTAAAGTAATAAGAAATGTAGCTGACATTCAAACTTTTATTTTACAACAAAAATTACCAGAACCTTGGATTGAAGAAAGTCTAATAGAAATTTTAGCTAAGAATATAAAATTAATTAATGATGAAGTTGTTTTTGCAAAAGATTATGAGCATCGATTATTGATAAATGATGATTCGCCGTTATCGTGTAAAAATTATCCTATTCCGTATTTTTTCCAAGATCGTGTCAATGAGGAACTTAGAAAATTAGAAGAAGCTGATATTATCGAGAGATCGAACACCTATTTTATTAGTCCTGTTGTGTTGGTTAATGTTCCGAGAAGCTTATTATTGCCGGAATGACGAGAAGATAATTAAAAGAGAAATTAAACGGTGTAAAACTTGTATTTTAGCAAAAGAAAAGAATTATACAAATCAGAATATAAGTTTAAGTATTGTTGCTGATGATAGATTACAATTAGTAGCAATTGATTTTATTTCAAATCTGATTCCGAGCACGAGAAGATATCGAAATATTTTAGTGTTATGTGATATATTTTCGAAACATGTGCGATTAATACCAACACAGAAATGTGATACAGATACTGTATTACAGGCGTTACAAGAATATATAACTGAGTATGGGACTCCAAGAACAATATTATCTGATCATGCAACATATTTTATGAATCAGAGATATCATGAATTTTTAGATGAAAGAAATATTAAATCTCATCACATATCGATTCGTCATCCACAAGCTAATCCATCGGAAAGGTATATAAAAGAAGTTCTTAAATATTTACGGATATTACTCGAAGATCGACATCATAAATGGGCCAGATGTTTAAAACAAATTGAATTTGTAATGAATAACACACCAAGTACCGTACATGAAGCTTGTCCAATAACTATTTTCACAGGACAACCTCCACAAAGGCCTTGGCAAGATGATGAAATTGCAGAAATAGGAGGCAGATATGAACAAATTAAACAAAAATTAATGAGACGAAAAATTAAATGGGAGCAGAAGAAAAAAGAAAAACAACGTAAATATAAGGTGTATAATGAGAACGATAAAGTTATTGTACGCGCGTTACGAGTAACGGATAGAAGGAATAAAATTATAGCAAAACTCATAAGGCCATATTCGGGACCGTATTTAATACATCGGAAAATAGGATTAAACAATTATGAATTAATTGATGAAGAAACGGGATATCTTAAAGGAACTTATCATATTTCAATGTTACATGATTATATTGATGAAGTATAATTGTTAAAAAATTTAAGGGCATGGCGGTACTGAAGGGCCAGTTACCGTTGGTAAATAGCGCTACCACCCACCAGAGCTACACTGTATATAATAAAGCCCAAAATTTAGGGGCATGGCGGTTGAATTTCATAGGGCGACAACCGTTGGTAAATAGCGCTACCACCCACCAGAGCTACATCAAAGTTAATAGAACCAAAATTTAGGGGCATGGTTAATGTATTTTGTTTCTATAAAAGTATGTCATAAAAAAAAAACGGGATATAAGTATGTGCATTTAATTTTTTTTTATAATTGAGTTAATCATGTAAGAAATTTTAGCTAAAATGATCTAACAAAGGTTTATGTATTTTATTTCCTTGCTCTAAATTAATTGAATCAGGATAGAATTATTTAGACGAAGAAGAGTTGTAAAGATTAGTTAGTATGAAGAAATTAGTAATATTTAATTTATTTTCCTCATTCCTTACATTATAAAATTTGTAAATATAAGTGTTAGAGGAGTATATAAGTAACTTTACAGTAAGTAAAGAAACATACGAGTATAAAAATGTGAAGAAATGTATAAAGTAGATATATGAAAGATGAGTAAGAAGGAACCTTATTAAAAAAAAAAAAAATTTTTTAAAGGATATTTATCGGAGTAATAAAAGCATTTAATGGTCAAGAAATATTAAAGTCATTAAGAGTTATAAAAAAAAATGTGATATACAAATAGAAGAAGCCTATAAAATAAAATATGTATAGAAAAGATAATAATGAATGCTTGCTATGTATAATAAATAATAAAAGGGAAACATAAAAATATATGGAATAATTTATAGAGATTATGTATGAAAGGGTAAATAAAACCCAAAATGATAATAAATATATAGAATAATAATGTATAAAAGAAATATGTAGGTCACGTACGCCTTAAAAAACGAAAATATAATTTGTGTACTTTCCAAAAGTGAAAGTTTGAAAAGGTAGACGAAAATGTCTATTATAGGTATAGGGTTTTTGTTCAGCTAGGAACAGTTATATAAAATAAAATAATAAAGAATAAGTGAGCATATGTAAAGCATATTTTGTAGAGGCTATTAAATATCTGAAGAAGTAACAGATACAACTTAAAAGTAATCACCAGTAAATGTTAAAAGTAGTTTCGATTATAATATTGATAAGAATTTTTAGAGGGTTTAAAATCATGAATAGGATAATACAAAGAAGGTATAAGATTGGATAAGAAAAGGAATAAAGTTACTTATATAGAAAGCATAGAAATGTTAAAAGATACATTTTATGACATTATTGATGAAGACAAATGGATAAAGATGTAAATTTTGAATATGTTGGTATAAATTAGTATATTTATGAGAATAAGATTAGTTAAAATGGTTTGTTGTAAATAATTGAGAGTTAAAAATGAAAATAGATACAGTGAGGTAAATAATTATCTTATATACCAAATATTAAGAAATGTACATGGATTTATATGAGAATGTATAGTTATGCTACAGAAGTAGTACAAATTGAAGTACATCATTTTAGTATAGATTGTTGAATAAATATAAATTTATATATTCTATAGAAATTTAGATTTATTAAAAAAGGGGCATATGTGGTAGTTCACTAACTTAGATGAGTAAGGATATGATGGAAGTACTAATGTTAATAAAATATACTGTATATGTTCTTGTAGTGAGTATTAAAAAAATAAAAGATGGTAATATTTTATGGACCAAACTATAATTAAATAAATAGATGTGAGAATATTTAAATTATACTTAAAATAATTGTGAGAATATTAATTGGGTATTTCCCTATAGTTTTTGTGAACCGTGTAAAGTTGGTTACATATCGGGTTATGTTGAAGTTCGCCTTGCATCGAGTGGTTGGTTGCCTATCAGGTTTCTTTGTTGTAGTAATATTTCCCATTTCTGAAAGTAGAATTGTAAATGTTACTTGTTGTATTTTTATATGTAATATTATTTGTTAAAGCTTGTTTAATTAACACTTTTGAAAAAATAGAGAATATTAGTATGGATTTTGAATCATAAAGGTTGGAAAATGATGTATAGTTACGCGCTAAAATTCAAATGTAAGAAGTGTCAGATTTTGACATTTAAAATAATATAGTTAAAGTATTGAGTATTTGGTTTGCCGAAGGGTATAAAAGGTTGTGAAAATTAAAGTAAAGAATTAAATTGATAAATTTTTGGAATTACAAAAAGGTATTATAAATATTCAATTACAAATAAAACATATTTTGGATTATTATAATGTGTGGAACAATATGATTGGATATGATAGAAACTAAGGAATTATTGCCAGGGATATGGGGAATAAATAAAAGGATTAAAAAAGAATTTAAGAAAAGCGGTAGATGTGTTTTCGGAAAACGAAATTTTCCTTCCGAAAAACACATAATTAAGAGATTCATCATTATACAAAAGTGTAAAAGAAGTGGTTAGGAGATAGTAGAAAAGAAAGCAGATATTTTTTAGGTGATTGCAACATTTTCCAGAATAGTACCATTTTTTGTATCATGCAAATATAATTAAAAATAAATTAGAAGAAAGAATTTCGGTAACGAATAAAGAAATAATTGAAGAATATTCATACTTGAGAAGAAAGCGAAGAAATATATAATTACAATTTAAAAATAAACTTACTGCATTGGTAAATATTATTCCATATTTGGCGAGAGATTTATTGCATTGGAGAGTTGGTGAAATTCCAGAAGTTATACAAATAGTTTAGTCCAGGACTTGAAAGATACGAGATATTCAACATAGCAGCTAACACAGGTATTCCAGTCCAGTAGAGGAAAGGCAGGTTTCAAAGGTCTTCACGAAAGCGTTCGACGGTTCGAGATTCTAGTTGATTGCAGAGGTTGAAGGTATTACAGGATAGCAGTCATTACAGTCCACATTCCGAGCATTCCAGACAATTAGGAAAAGGAAAGGATCTCCCTCATTGATTCCAGGAAATGTCTTCGACAAGCTAAAAAGAAAATCGTTTGGTGTATAAATAAGAATACCAGTTCAGTAGTAATAACAGGTCGTATAATTCTTTGGAATAATTTGAATTTATCAGTTTCGAATTGAAAAGTATATCAAAATTTAGAGATCTATTATTTATACGTACATTATAACTGTGTTGATAATCAAGAAAAGATATTTTGTAAGTTCTGTGCACAACATTAATTTGTATCATCATTTGTATAATTTTTAGAAGTCAAAAAAAAACTGATCGGCAAACTAAAACTGATTAATTTGTGTGGGTATTTGATTTACATACAAAAACTATACAGTATTTTTAAAATAATATAATTAATATACTTACTTGTATATTTTTCGATCCACGAAAGGTGTATTTTCATGCACATATAAATTGTCAAAAGAATGTTTACGTAAACAAGCTTGGTACTTCCATGAATGTCTTATTTGGTTGTGTGTGTTGAGAACTACCATATAATTTATAATTTGCCTGATTTATTAAACAAATTAGTTTGATACATTTGTTTTTATTTGGTATATAAAGAAGGTTTTTGAATTAAATTGATGAAACAGATATGACGCTTAGAACCGTAACCTATAAATAGAAAAAACAACTGTCAGTGATTATAATATTATTTGAATAGTATGTTAATATATACCTTGAGATTGAGTTCACAGTAAGTATTGTTATTTGAAGATAAAGTTGAAATACACATCATAATTCACTAAAGAATAACTGTTTTGTAAACTGTGATTTATAAAGTTAAGAAATATAAAACGTAAAGATCCTATGATATAGGCAGATATTGAAAAAGTTACATATAGGCAACTGTTTGGGTTATGATGATTCAAGGGAAGTTAGCAACATATGAAATAATTAGTTTAAATATTTTATATAAGAACTGAGTTAGTGAGGGCATAAATAAAAAATTACCTGAGAGAATTTGAAAATAGATTTAAAAAGTACATAAAGATTTCAATTTTATATATAGACGAGAATAAGTACAGGTTTCAAACACATAGTAAGAATAAATATTATTAAATTTATCTGAGTGTAATCGTATCTTTATTAATTAAAGGTATTGTTACAATATATATATATATATATATATATATATATATATATATAGGTATGTAAATTTACTGATCCAGGAAGGTCAGAATGTGTGGGCTGGGTTAATTAAAACATTCTATTTGTGGCTGGTAACGTTTCGGAATAATTTATTCCATCATCAGACTCTACAATAAGTTGAAAAATTTTTTTATATAAATAATTAGGGACAATCTTAAATAAACAAAAGTCATGGACATCCAAAACAAGAGAACTCACTTACTTGCCACTATGGACACCGAAAATTATCTTAACAGATCCAATCATAAACATAGAGAACTCATGTTGGTGGTACACTAAATTAAAAAATTTTTAATATATTATATAGGCCATTAAGGTGTCACATATTAAAATTACATTTAACAATTTCAAATCAATTGCTCAGTAAAATTAAAACCAAAGTTTTTGACGGACATTACTAGTTGTATTTTAAAAAGCACCAACACGAAGATCACAACAACAATTAAAATGCATGACCTATCTGACCGTAAGTGAGTATTTACAAGTCACCTCTTCGCGATGTCAAGGGCAGGTCAGAGGTCACAGTTTAATAGCGAATTATCCAAATTTCTTTAAATAAAACTGTTAATATGATAATTCTAAATTACATCTGTAATTCTGATATATTAATTTGGAAATAAACAGCAGCAAAGAAAACCAAAAATTATTTTGTTACAAGACCAAAAGACCACCGCAAACAAGGCAATATAAGGATGTTACGCAAGAAGTAGGAACCAGCAACGATAGGACAAATTGGAAGAACAAAGAAGGGGGAGGGGGTGGGTCAGGTGGAGGGTTGTCATAAAATAATACTGAAACCATGGGTTTAATTATTTAAATTAGAACAATTATTTACAAACGGTGCCAAGACGCCATCTGTCATCCAACAACCCAACTGTCTGAAAGATATATTTACAGAAATCGACTCTAAAGTTTTGTAACTCAACACATACATGTTACTGCCGACCAACATTACACAAGATTTTAGGTCTTATAAACCTTAGAATATTATTGTATATCACACTGAAATTGGCAGAGTCAGATTTAGAATTCATATTTGGTTCTATGACATTGATACAAAAGGTCTCAAGAAATAATCTCTTGTGCAGGTTAGCTTCATTATATAAAATGTGAGTTTGGTCAAAGTTAATAGTATGTTTAGTATTACTCATATGTTCACCAAGTTTACATGACTTAGGTTTACGAATGGCATCACTGCGATGTTGTATGTTCCGCTCATTGACTCTTTGTTTAGTTTGTCCTATGTAACATTGCGGACAATCCCTACACTTCAAGCAGTAAACTACATTGCTTCTGTATTTTGTATCCATTGTGTCTTTTAAAGGTGTGAAGAATTTAGAGACTGAGTTAGCTGTTGTAAACGCTATAGTTACTCTATCCTCAAACAGTTCCTTTATAAAGTTGGTAACACCTGGTATATATGTCATTTTCTTATAGATAACAGGATCTGTGTTACCCAAGTTATTTATGGTATTATTGGTTTGTACCGGACTTAGCGTCGGACTTAGAGTCGATTTCTGTAAATATATCTTTCAGACAGTTGGGTTGTTGGATGACAGATGGCGTCTTGGCACCGTTTGTAAATAATTGTTCTAATTTAAATAATTAAACCCATGGTTTCAGTATTATTTTATGACAACCCTCCACCTGACCCACCCCCTCCCCCTTCTTTGTTCTTCCAATTTGTCCTATCGTTGCTGGTTCCTACTTCTTGCGTAACATCCTTATATTGCCTTGTTTGCGGTGGTCTTTTGGTCTTGTAACAAAATAATTTTTGGTTTTCTTTGCTGCTGTTTATTTCCAAATTAATATATCAGAATTACAGATGTAATTTAGAATTATCATATTAACAGTTTTATTTAAAGAAATTTGGATAATTCGCTATTAAACTGTGACCTCTGACCTGCCCTTGACATCGCGAAGAGGTGACCTGTAAATACTCACTTACGGTCAGATAGGTCATGCATTTTAATTGTTGTTGTGATCTTCGTGTTGGTGCTTTTTAAAATACAACTAGTAATGTCCGTCAAAAACTTTGGTTTTAATTTTACTGAGCAATTGATTTGAAATTGTTAAATGTAATTTTAATATGTGACACCTTAATGGCCTATATAATATATTAAAAAATTTTTAATTTAGTGTACCACCAACATGAGTTCTCTATGTTTATGATTGGATCTGTTAAGATAATTTTCGGTGTCCATAGTGGCAAGTAAGTGAGTTCTCTTGTTTTGGATGTCCATGACTTTTGTTTATTTAAGATTGTCCCTTTTATATAAAAAATTTTTTCAACTTATTGTAGAGTCTGATGATGGAATAAATTATTCCGAAACGTTACCAGCCACAAATAGAATGTTTTAATTAACCCAGCCCACACATTCTGACCTTCCTGGATCAGTAAATTTACATACCAATACACCCTGAAAACAGTGTCTAACATCACAACTTCCTATATATACAGCTTGAGCGCGCGGGGTATGATCACCCGATGCTAGTCGATATTCTTCGGACATATATTCGGCAAATGATCTCCGCTAGCTGTGTTCGCCAGATATAGATATATAGATTTATTTTTCCAGAGTTGTTATTTCGTTATATTTACTGGAGAGAATCTCTAATTTTAATTTCTATTTCAAGGGTCATTTTTATGTTATTTTATGGTATTCCTGTTATACTTATTTATAGTTTTTTTTTTACCATGAAATTTCTATTTATTTATTTTTCTCTAGACATCTTAGTTTATTCTGCAGATGTTTCAGGCGGGTTGTTTTTATTTCATTCTAAAACCCAGTTGTACTGCTATAACTTTGTACACAACTACATTATTATTTAATTTCATTAGGATAATCATAATTACGTTATAAGTATTACAATCTTCGCGTTATTATCGACTTAGTTATCTAAGCAATCGTCATCACTTAAAGAGAAAATTTAATTTGTTCTTTTTGTCAATCTGCAAAAAAATAATCAGATCACTATGAGTTCGAATATGAGCAGGCAAAATGCTAGTATGTTGTGCCGTTACTCTAATATGTATTATCGGACCACGTTTAGATGCGAGTTTACGTATACCATCGGGTGATCATACCTCGCGCGCTCTTGCTGTATATATATATATATATATATATATATATATATATATATATATATATATATATGTGAGGTATCACTCGGCGTCCGCTGTAGAAAATTATAGGTTCACTGAGAGTCCGGTGTCACTCAGCGTCCAATATACGGACGCTGAGTAACCACTAAAGAAGAACTTCATAGACGTATAGTATGTACCCCGTACATTGTCATAAAGCAAAAATAACGGGGACGTTGCCTGGCCTCTAAATTGACATGTGTATATAATTTAGTTCAAGCGAATTCTACTAGTATGCGCTATAGTCGACTTCTGTATATCGATGCTATGTATATCCTAGACCATGAATTTTCATTTTGGCGGTTTACTCAGCGTCCATAAAAGTGGCAACGTTGTTTATGCGTTTGAATTTATATTGTAACAGTAAATCCAAATACATATTCATTTGTAGACGTTATCGGTTTCAAAATGTACCAGTTTCGCACACGTACGTGTAAAATAGTTGCAGAAGCTATAAAAATATCGTCGACAGTTTCAGGTAAGTTATTTTTTACGAAAGATTCCACACAAAATGCATCTACTATAAAATAAATATTTAATGTGCTTTTAACATTTATAGATTCACCAGAAAGTAAAAGCACGGACAATGATATTTCCGAAGAATCATCATATGTTTGCGATACAACAAGTGGTAAGATAATGTGGAGCGATTTACAATATAAATGTATTTCTGAACTTCTGTAAAAACATAATTTTTACATCTTATTCTTGTAACACTCTCCTAGAATTTTGACAACAATAAATACCACTATTGGTAGAATAAAAATAAATAATATTTTTTATATAAGTATATTGCAACAGATTTATAACGATTAATTTATTTAAAAAACAATTTTAAGTTTGAAATAGATTCCATAAAATCATAATGTTTAGGCTTTAAGAAAAATTTTTATGCGCTATAAATTTCTTTTTAAAGGCATTTCTACTATTATTCCTTTTTCGAGTTTTAATCACCTACATATTTTAGCCTTATTAAAATAATAATACAGTATTATTACATTTACGTTTTTAAATATTAGCCAAATTATAGCGCATAAATCCGTTGTGTTCAGGGGTTTATGTACAATCGCTTCTCACGTGGTGCCGTCTCATAAACATTGAAAGATGGGTTTTCTTTTTTATACACAAAGAATTGTGATATTATATCTATGGATTAAATAAGCAAATACACAAAAAAGCCGTTGTAAACTTTTGTTCATTCACCAAATTTAAGCATTTTCATTATAACTGACCCAACGTTCTATTTGTGTTTTCAATCTACTATAATATATTTCCCTGAAAGTTTTCAGTATTTCTATTTTATTTTTAATTAATTTTTGTATACCTCTCTTCTCAGATGCTTTTCAATATTTAAACATGCCCAAAATTACTATTACAAGAAAACTTCCTCATAAGCATAAGTAATGATTAGTCATACCCACATTTTATATTATTCCCGTTTTTTTTGACAATGTTTATTTTGATACACAGAGAATTGTATTATATCTACATTAAATGAATACTCTATTCATAATGTAATACACAATTTTTTGGCGACACTGAACATATTTTAATAATAGGTATAAAATGTCAAACATAAAGAGGAATAACTGCCGAGTTCAAAGCAAAAAAAATGCAGAATGAGCATATTTACTTTAACAAGTCATTGTAAAAAAGGTAGTACAACAAATCTTCAAAAAAATATGGTACTTTAGATACCAACATTAAAATACTGGCTTTAATGATTATTAAAACAGTATAATTGGTAATGCAAGGCATTTTTGTATAGGTAATGAGTCATCTCCCCAAAATGCTGTCTTTAGTGAATTTGCTGAAGCTATAGGATATAATAAAGACGATCTTCCGTCCACGCCAAGAGAAATTACCAATATATTAAATTTTTCAGGTAAACTGTTTTCTAATATGTATATAAAAAGTTATAAAATAAAATAACAATGATAAGGTTAATAAATAGTACCTAGGTAATAGGAAAATCTTTTCAGTATTCATCATTCATAAATAAATTACAATAGTTTTATTTACCTTGCTATTTTATTTAAAGTTATTTAAATGGTTTTATTAACCATAATATAGTCCTCAAATTATACGAAGGTGTTTAATTTTGAGGTACTTAAAAGGCATTTTCTGAACCTATATACAAATTTTGTAATCATTTTAAAAGAATAGGTCTAATTTAATGCAACACAGTATTCTATACTGTTCTTAACGTCTTTGTTTTATAAGTTTCATTTGCTCCCAATTTAATGGAAACCTTAGTTATTTTGGTTTTATTATTATACTATATGGAATTTATAATCTTTCTGGAACAAAAATATCGTAGATTCTCTTTAGAAAATATTTATTGAGATCATTTTCCTTTTAGCTATTATTACCGTCGTATTGCCTTAATAGGGTTATTACTCTAGATATTGTTGAAACAAATACACAGCAAGTTCAAGAATGTTCAGATAATTCCAAACGTAATAACAGAAGAAGACATAATTGTATGTACTGCGACATTTCTGTTCATAATTTTGCGAGACATCTCGAGAGACAACACAGTGATGAAACAGAGGTGCAAAGGTTTTTGGTTTTCAACAAAACTGATCCTTTGCGCAAACAAATAATCGGCAAAATTAGAAAGGAAGGAGACTTTTGTACTGGGGATTCTGTTCCAGTACAAACAAAGGCATCAGTGACAGTTCCCCAAAATAGTAACGAAACATGTCGTTTATTACCATGTACGCATTGTAAAGGTTCGTGAAAGTATTTTGCTTCATAAGCGAAGTGCAAATTATTAGTTAGCGTTAGTCTTAATTATTTATTGTCAGATATTCATTTTAGCATATAGATGTGTGAGAGTTTTATGAATATATAACTATTATTATTATTATAACTATTTAGTATTATGATTTTCACATTTTTTTAGGTTACTATGCTAGGAAAACACTCCGCAGACATGTGAAACGTTGTGTGTTTAATAAATCTGAAAATAGTACTTCCCGCCAGCGACATCAAGCAGAAGGCCAAACATTAATGGCAGATCATTTCGGCCCTCTTGATCCTTTACGTGTTTGTGGAATATTACGTTCATTAAAACCTGATAACATATCTTTTGTTGCTAAAAAAGATAAGCTGATTTGCGAAGTAGCACGAAAGTATGTAAAAAGTCACAAAGACAAACATTTAAATATTGTCGCAAAGCGCTACATGAGGCGTTTAGCACGTCTGCTGATAGAAGTTAGACAAATAGAATCCAATAACTCTTTAAGCTTGTTATCTATTTTGCATCCATCAAAATTCAAAGTTATCGTTCACGCAACAAGAAATATATCAGATTATAACAGTAATAAAAAAACCTATAATTCTCCATCGCTCGCCTTACAAATGGGTACACTATTAAAAAAAGCAATAACTGCAGCCTATTCCATGGAAATACAGAAAGATATAAATTCGTCTTATTTAAATATATTAAATATTATGAAAAAATTAATAGATGAGGAATGGGCGACAGAAGTTTCCACTGAGGCTGGCCAAAATTTACATTTAAATCGATTTAACAAACCCACCATTATTCCAATGGCAGAAGATTTAGCAGTAAGTATATTTGCATCACTATAGAATAAAAGAGCACAAAGGTTATGTCTTACATTAATTATTACCTATCATTTATTTCACACAGTGAAATCTCTAGCTAAGAAAGCATTCATGATGATAAGTGTTCTGTTTTTGCTTATATTGTTATCATTTATTTTCAGAAACTAAAGACTTATTTCGATAACCAAGTCGCAGCCGCCAAAATTAAATTAAAAGAAAATCCTACAAGTCAATCAGCGTATAAGAAACTAATTGAGGGAACATTTTGCAGTCTTTTACTTTTTAATAAACGAAGAGTTGGTGAATTGCAACGAATACCTGTAGAAATATATACAAAAAATCACGATAATAAACCATCAGGAGAATTTGAAAAATTACTTACCCCTACTGAGAAAATACTTATAAAAAAACTGAAGAGAATAGTCATAAAAGGAAAACGAGGGAGAGGGGTACCAGTTTTATTTGATAAATTGACACAAGAAGCATGCGATCTCTTAATAGAATTCAGAAATACTTTCTTCGAAAACTATAATCCATATTTATTTGGTTTGTGTGGCACAGATTCTTGTATTAGTGGGTATCATGTGTTTAGGAAGCACGTAGCATTGGCTTTAGGAGATCCAACTAAAGTCACATCACTTACATCTACTAAACTGAGAAAACATCTCGCCACAATCTCACAAATCTTAAAAATGGACAACGATGGCTTGGAACAACTGGCCACATTCATGGGCCATTCCTCAAAAACTCATAGTGAATGGTATCGCTTGCCTTCTGATATCTATCAGACTGCGAAAGTTTCAAAGATATTACTACTCGCGCAAAATAATTGTATTGATCAATACAAAGGCCGCAGTTTGGATGAACTGGAAATCGGGGATGCATTCTTGGAAACACCACTGAATGAAAGTGAAGCCGAAGATGAAGAATCAGTCCAATTTAATGAGGTGGATAGTTTTAAAGAAAATAGAAACTGTGAAAATATTAGAAGAGAAAAGAAGAAAATAGTTCGAAGAGCTTGGAATGCAGAGGAAAAGAAAATTACAGAAGATTTCTTTAAGAAACACATCAGACAAAAAATACCACCAAAAAAAACAGAAGTGCTCAAATTGGTACAAAAATATCCTGAACTCTTTCAAAATAGAAAATGGGATTCAATCAAAGTGTACGTGTGCAATCAGTATACAAAAAAGAAGCAAAGAAAAGATTATGAATAAAGTTTGATATTTCTTTTTTCTTTTTTTAAAATAAATGAATTATATACGAATATAATATAATATATATTATTCATTCTATCAAAAGTTTGTTTTATTAATGTTTAATCTATATAAAATAAATAGATTTAATTATTTGTAGTTCACGTTGTTCACAAACATACTGAAATTTAGTGTTGTTTAAAAAGTTGATACTTACTTTCAATGTGTTTACAGAGGAAATACAAATAAATAATATTACATAGATTCTCTCTTTTTAAATAAATAACAAAATACTATCTATGTATGACTAGACTGAAGAAATTTTCGCGTAGAATCATAGAATTCATTTATTAATTTGAATTTATTTTAATAACAAAAACGATGAACGTTCGAACATACATACTTTATACTACTCCTTTTTTATTGAGAAAATGAAACCCAGGCTTAATACAAATTATCTATTATTAAATTTAGAAATAAAACTTGATGTGATTCATAAATACGTACAACTTTAAATTGAAGTATTCTCTGTAATTCTTGTTTGATACAATGTGTTAGAGCAATTGACAACACTGTACGGACGCTGAGTAGCCAAAACGGACGCCTCATAAGCCTAGCACATGTGTTATACATGTACGGACTCTAACTAAACCGCTATACAGTACAGACGCCACTTAATACCCAAGGTAAACTGAGTATATCCGCTGTGTATATAGCCGGACGCTCAGTGAGAATGTTTATGAACTGGATGCCAAGTGACGCGCTATATATATATATATATATATATATATATATATATATTGTTGAGCATTTTTCTTGGCCGTATTATATTTTATACGATGAGAATTGTCGTGGGTGTAGCGGCCTTCTTTTTGGAAATTTACAGTTTTTAAGTAGGTAAAAAATGTAATTAAAATCACATATTTTCTTCTTTATTTTTTTTTGGTTACGTTTCGGCTTAACATCTATGTTGCCTTTTTCAAACAAAACTATAACATTTTTAACAAATTAAAATACAATGAAAAGGATATAACTTTATAGCTTACATTTATCGGTGGTTTTTTTAATAATTCCAACGGTGAATATAACAATACGACATATATAAAAGTAATATAATTTTTCCTTTGAAAGTCATCATTTCTTTCTTTAGTTTTTTTTTTTTTTTTTTTTAATTAAAAACACTTTCACAAAATCTCATTTACATTTAGAGGCTTGTTCTTACTTTTATAGTCATAATTGATGATTGAAGTGTATATGTCGACTTTTAAAATATATCTGTGACAAGTGTGTGTTTAAAATCAATGTGTATATGAATTCCTCTAGCTCGTGTATCAGTAAAAAGTTGTGTATATGTTGTCTTTTTATTTTAGTTGTTTCTTTTAAATATTTTTCTTTTCCCCCTTATGTGTTTATTCTTTTAACGTTAATAAAATGAGGTGTTATGGTTTTAATCAAACTATTAAATTATTGAACCGTAAATACTTGAAATGTTACTAATGTCGGTCCTATCATTATCATTCAAAAAGAAGGCCGCTACACCCACGACAATTCTCATCGTATATATATATATATATATATATTGCACTAGTGGAGGGGATAATATACTTGCAACACATATAATAAATAATATACCCTAATTTACTCAAATCTTGTTATTTGTATTGCTAATAATATCTCCTCTCTTACCTAGTCATTCAAATTTACTCAATTAATCTCAGGTTATAATCTATGATAATGATAATGTACCACTCAGTATATAATATTTTAAAATTTTTGCACCAAAATTAATGTACTCATATGCTATTATAGGTTTCTTTATTTCTTTTATCTATGCCCAAACACTACTCAGTTTTATTCTTAATCAATTTAATTAATTCTTTTTTTTTTTTAATAATAATAATATTATTTAATGCATTTAGAAATAAATATTAATCTCCTAACTCTTTCAAATATTAATTACGATTCATCACTTCTTTATAGTATGACTTTCCTATAAATGTAACTAGTTTTTATTGTTAACCGCGCAGTACTAGCATTTCATTTACTTTTATAAAGATGTCGCTTAGGTAATTGCCGTTATACACTGCTACATAAAAATAACAATTTAAATGTTTCTAACAATCTTGTTATACTTATTCTTATAATGAAGAGAATATTGCTGATAATAAATTATCCCTTTTATAGGATAACAATAGTACGGTATGTATACTTTTCCTCTCACTATAAACTTTATAATGCTATTTTATTTTTGTTTACTTGTAGGTCATTGACTTATCAGCTTCTATGTCCGTAATGAAAATGTCTAATACAATGTTACTATTTTACCAAATAAAAAGAAGAATTTCACCACAATACTCGTTTAATGACAACAAATATAAAAATCTTGATTCGAAAATATACATCCAAAATAGTTATACGACATGTACATAGATTGTTAACCTGTCTAATCGCACCTGTACGTTTATTGTTATATGAAGGATGTCAGCAAATGTTATTTATTCAAAAGGTATGTACAAAATTCAATTCTATGTATCTTTTTCAATTTAGCATGCATTATACGATGCAATTTAATTATATATAAATAACCTTCGTTTATAAAATATTAAACAAGTTGAAGGTATGTTTTAGTACCAAGGTCATGTCAATTCATTTATATATGTGCATATTCTGTATCTTTTAATGAAAATAGAGATTTAATCTTTTAACAAAACGTATTTCTATACTTGTTTTATACTAGTAATCAATTCTAAATAATATTTATGACTTTTACTCGATATACAATTAAATAAATTCAAATTTTTCCTTATTTAAAAATTATACAACCTCTTGTTAATATTTATCTTCTATCTCTGGTTTGTTTAAATTATGTTTTCCTTTTTTTCTCACAGGATCTTCCTGGACTCGTTCTGTGCAACTGGTAACTCTCTGGAAACTCTCCTAGGACGACTTTTTGGTGTATCCTCGTTCTCCTCCAGGATCTGGAACTTCTTCGGTTATATCTTACAGGATGTATCTTGTTGTGTCCTCGAAAACTGCTGGATATCTTCTGGATTTAAATGCAGCTGTACTTCTATCTCGACTTAACACTGAACTAGACCTCTTCGGAAATATATATGGGTTACCGGATCCTCTAATTAATTTAACATTTACTGGAACGACATCAGGGATTCTAACTAGTTGGAACTTCTCGTTTTTATACAATAAACTGGACTTGGATAACTGGAATCCCTCTTTGAACTCACGTGCAACTGATGAATTCAATATTCCGCTCGGACTTGGTTAATATTTGGTAAGTAATCTTTTAATATTTAATTTCCTTATATAATATCTTCTTTATTCATACATGATACCAATTAATTAAATTATAATGAAATTATTGAATAATTTTATGCTTCTTTATAATATATTTTGATTCTACCATCAAATAAATATTTTCTATGCTGAAAAGAACACTTTTAGCACCAACTTTCGCGGTTTTAGTGAATTTAAGATATACTTTTCGGAATAAAATCGTGATTTTCCGAAAAGTACACGCGCCTTTCTTGAAAAATATTTTTCAATTTTTGTTGTTTGTTTTTCGTCACCAAGACAATATTTCCGTTTTCTAATTTCATCCAATTAAATTCTTCCTTTTCTCACAATTCTTGTTCAAAATGGTATTATAAAACTTTATTGATACGTTTCAGTGCTTTTCAAACTTTAGTAAACCTTCTCTATTAAATCTCTATTAATTTATAATAATGAATTACTAAGACTTTGTACTTCACAAAATATTACTAATCAAAATTTTCTGTAAATGTCAATTTTGACAGATCCGCTTATTCAAACTTTACCCGCGAAATTATTTACCAAGTTGTTTCCTTCATACTTCAACAATCAACATTAAATTATTTTACTTTACATTATTGTTAATTAGACAAGTTTTACAAGATTTCAAACTACATTTTTACATAAATTATAATATTTAAATCTCCATTTTCAGATACCAATGACAATTACTGCCACCAAGAACCTGGTCCACTACAACTCCTTCAAGTACTGTTTTCATAATTGACTGCACACATCTTTATTGTAATAAATAACATTTTAAGTATACACAACTGTTCTTTTTTAGTTTAAATATTTTAATTTAACAGTCACAAAGAAAAATTAGTAAAATTAAATAATCCTTCCAACTTGTTCAAAAATATACAGTGCCAAACATCAATATTGTTACTCAGCACATATGCCCCTTTTAAAAAATGTAAATTTTCAACTCGAATCAAAATTTATATTTATTAAACAAAATCTGATAATTCACATGTTTATCAATGTGCTCAAAACAATTATTTTAATCTACTAAATCCTTTAACAAATTTCAAATGAATCTTCTATTATTTGGTAATATCATATAACATTTATTTATAACTATCTGTACATAACAGTGTTTAAATTCAAAATTATTTGTGACACTCATAACTATAAAACTCAACTTTCTTATAAGTCCAAAAGTAATATAAGGCTTTTCTTTATTTTCATTTTAATTATAAAAGTATAAATTTATTTATTTAAATGGATGTCTTTGACCTGTATAAGAAATTTTTGTTCCATTATTTATCGTACTATGTATTATAATCTTTCTTAATGTTCCAATACCTTATTAAAATATCTATATTTTTATTAATTGCCATCAAACTTTTTAACATTACTTGCATATATGTTTTTCTGTGTTTCCTTACTCAAACTCCTTATAAAAATATTATCTGTACTAACTTTTACATAAATAGGTGAATAACATATTCTTTTTATCTGTCTATGCCTCAGTTACTTATTTGCCTCTTTTAAAATGATTCACTATGCTTACTAATTATATATTATTTTCATTATATACTGTTCTCATTCGAACAAATTCCCTTTTTACCTATAATTGACATTTTCGTCATTCCCTATACTTTCATTTATGGAAAGTCCATATTTTTTAACTTATCGTTTTTAAAGGCTTACGTTACCTATATAATTCTTTTTTAAGACACTTTTGGTCCTATATTTTATATCATTTTGGGTATTTTTCACCCTTTTATACATATACACTCTATAATAATTCCATATTCTTATGGTACTTTTAATATTTACTATTTATTGTAAGCATTTACTTTCATCTAACATATTTTATTTTTAAAAGGCTCTTCTTAACTTCTATCTTTTCCATTTCTTCATCACCTAACATGTTTGTTACATCTTGATAAATATTTTCTAACTTTCTTCAGTGCTTTACTTATTCTGAAACATTCTTTTTAATTTTATAAGGCTCAAGGTTATTTATCCTCTATACAACTTCTTTATCCACTTCATTCCATTTAAATACTCAGGCAAATCTATTTACTAGTCAGATTACTTATATTACCTTCTCTTATGATTATTTACAAATTTATATACAATATGGGAATGAGGATATAACTTATTTTTTTCTTTAATTAATCATCATTTTTTTTTTTTTTTAATAACTAATAATTGTAACAGACCTATAACTAAACTAATCTAATATAATACCGGAATACTTTATGTACATTCTTTATCTGAAAATCTCTCTATAAATTCAAATTATTTTTCGATAAACATGAACTTGTCTGTATACATGTATATCTGTTTCATCATTATGTCTTTTATTCATTTTAAAGAAAGCGAAATTTAATATGCCCCTTTCTTATCAATTTGTTATCTGTATCTGGTCATGCCCCTATCTTATTATAAGGTATTTATGTCCTCCTTAACTTCATTACTATATAATTATTTATTTTCTAATAAACTCCAGGTCTCTATTAGTCAAAAACTTTTGAAATTTTGAGATCTACAAGTTACTTGGATAAGCAGGTGTTGTAAGTACCTTCAGAAGACGATCTCCTTTCTTATCTTCTGTCCTGACTAAAATTTCCTTGGTATGAATTAGCATGATTCAGAGAAATAATGTCATTTCTCCTTTTACAGTTTAAACTTCCAATATTGTTCTTACTTATGCAAATAATGTGGATTATTTGTCATATTAAATTGTCGTTGATTACTTGTCGTATTATATCATTGTGGATGATTTGTCTTATTATATTGTTGTGGATGATTTGTCTTAACTCAGATTTAGGAAGTGTCGTTACTCACTTACACAATACAAACTTCCAATATTGTGTCTTACCTATTATTTCGGAAGATTTAATATAACTCAGATTTAGGAAGTGGCGTTAATCACTTTCACAGTACAGTCTTCCTAATACTGTGTCTTACCTATTATTTCGGAAGATTTAATATAACTCAGATTTAGGAAGTGGCGTTAATCACTTTCACAGTACAGTCTTCCTAATACTGTGTCTTACCTATTATTTCGGAAGATTTAATATAACTCAGATTTAGGAAGTGGCGTTAATCACTTTCACAGTACAGTCTTCCTAATACTGTGTCTTACCTATCATATGACCTATTTCAAACTGTCGTATATACATTTTCCCAGTCAATTTTTCCCATTACTAATTTTAATCGGATTCTATTCTGTAATATGTCCAATGTTACTACTTGAATCAAATTTTCTATATACCATGGATCATTTTCTTCCATAATATAAGTGATCTCGTTCATCATACTTCCAACCTTGTTGAAAAATATCATAATACCAGCATTGCTTAATATCAATATGTCTGTACCGTCCTGAAATTCCAAATCATGTCCTAAAAATTTTCTGACATCTATATCCAAAATCACTGTAAAATAATACACCTTCCTTTGCAAATCTCTATCCAAATAAACTCTTTTCCTCTCAACGAAATCATTCCCATTTACTGTTCCTTTAAATTGACTCCAAATTTTCCCTTCTGCATTTCCTATAACACTTCTTATATGTGTAGGTATTTTACTATGTTTAAATTTAAAATTCCTTCCAGTATACTTTACGACTCCTGTAACTATTCCTGTAGTATACCTGGACAAATATAAATCTAAAATACTATCATCTTCTTCTCCTAATAAAAATGTGTCCAAATAAAATCTTAAAATTTTTCTATCGGAATCTAAGTATTTTGTTTTCTTTTGTAATGTAATATTTTTATCCATTTTCTTAATTTCAACTGTGTTTTGTTCAACATCAATGCAGTTTAGAACACCCTTCTCAAAATTTCCTATTACTTCTTCTTTTTCCATTTCCAATATTCCCTTAACCTCTGCTATATCTTGTTTGTCTTTCACGCAAACTTGTGTTACTGGTATCATTTCTTCTGGAATACTCACCAAAGATATTTTAAATTCTTCAATATCCTTTTTATATTCAACATTAATATCTTCATACGTCTTGTCTATCTTTTCCCCTAATTCTTCTTTAACATCCTCTCTTTGTCGTCTACTTTCTTCAATCCTCTTGTCTAATTTATCACTTAATTTCTTATTTCTTTCTTCCCACCTCTTGTCAAATTCTTCAAACATTTGTTGAAAAATCCTCATATCTATTGATACTGTCGACATTTCTATTTTCGAAGTCTCTTCTTGTATTTCCACCTTATCACCTCTATCCTGTTTTCACCTGTCTGTTCAATACCTTCCTGAACTTGTAATGTAAGTTCTCCCCCCTCTTGTACATTCACATCCTGACCTACTTCCTCTTCACTGTCACTAGATGATTCAGATCTATTTAATCCAAAGTTACTCTTAGATCTGGTATTCATTTTGAATAATTAAAGTACACAATTTCTTATACCTTAATATGTTTTAAGCTGAATTAATTACCTTTGTAAAATGTATACTAATGTTACCTCTATTAAAACAGTAAATAAAATATTTAAAGTATGTTGTTGCGAGTCTTATTTTTATTGCTACACGTTGAATACGTCATAAACATGTACTAATGAGGGTAATATAGATTACAAACACCTAATCAAAATTAATAAAATAATCAAAATACTATTTGCGAGTCTTATTTTAATCGCTCCACGTTGGGCACGCCATAAAATGCACTAGTGGAGGGGATAATATACTTGCAACACATATAATAAATAATATACCCTAATTTACTCAAATCTTGTTATTTGTATTGCTAATAATATCTCCTCTCTTACCTAGTCATTCAAATTTACTCAATTAATCTCAGGTTATAATCTATGATAATGATAATGTACCACTCAGTATATAATATTTTAAAATTTTTGCACCAAAATTAATGTACTCATATGCTATTATAGGTTTCTTTATTTCTTTTATCTATGCCCAAACACTACTCAGTTTTATTCTTAATCAATTTAATTAATTCTTTTTTTTTTTTAATAATAATAATATTATTTAATGCATTTAGAAATAAATATTAATCTCCTAACTCTTTCAAATATTAATTACGATTCATCACTTCTTTATAGTATGACTTTCCTATAAATGTAACTAGTTTTTATTGTTAACCGCGCAGTACTAGCATTTCATTTACTTTTATAAAGATGTCGCTTAGGTAATTGCCGTTATACACTGCTACATAAAAATAACAATTTAAATGTTTCTAACAATCTTGTTATACTTATTCTTATAATGAAGAGAATATTGCTGATAATAAATTATCCCTTTTATAGGATAACAATAGTACGGTATGTATACTTTTCCTCTCACTATAAACTTTATAATGCTATTTTATTTTTGTTTACTTGTAGGTCATTGACTTATCAGCTTCTATGTCCGTAATGAAAATGTCTAATACAATGTTACTATTTTACCAAATAAAAAGAAGAATTTCACCACAATACTCGTTTAATGACAACAAATATAAAAATCTTGATTCGAAAATATACATCCAAAATAGTTATACGACATGTACATAGATTGTTAACCTGTCTAATCGCACCTGTACGTTTATTGTTATATGAAGGATGTCAGCAAATGTTATTTATTCAAAAGGTATGTACAAAATTCAATTCTATGTATCTTTTTCAATTTAGCATGCATTATACGATGCAATTTAATTATATATAAATAACCTTCGTTTATAAAATATTAAACAAGTTGAAGGTATGTTTTAGTACCAAGGTCATGTCAATTCATTTATATATGTGCATATTCTGTATCTTTTAATGAAAATAGAGATTTAATCTTTTAACAAAACGTATTTCTATACTTGTTTTATACTAGTAATCAATTCTAAATAATATTTATGACTTTTACTCGATATACAATTAAATAAATTCAAATTTTTCCTTATTTAAAAATTATACAACCTCTTGTTAATATTTATCTTCTATCTCTGGTTTGTTTAAATTATGTTTTCCTTTTTTTCTCACAGGATCTTCCTGGACTCGTTCTGTGCAACTGGTAACTCTCTGGAAACTCTCCTAGGACGACTTTTTGGTGTATCCTCGTTCTCCTCCAGGATCTGGAACTTCTTCGGTTATATCTTACAGGATGTATCTTGTTGTGTCCTCGAAAACTGCTGGATATCTTCTGGATTTAAATGCAGCTGTACTTCTATCTCGACTTAACACTGAACTAGACCTCTTCGGAAATATATATGGGTTACCGGATCCTCTAATTAATTTAACATTTACTGGAACGACATCAGGGATTCTAACTAGTTGGAACTTCTCGTTTTTATACAATAAACTGGACTTGGATAACTGGAATCCCTCTTTGAACTCACGTGCAACTGATGAATTCAATATTCCGCTCGGACTTGGTTAATATTTGGTAAGTAATCTTTTAATATTTAATTTCCTTATATAATATCTTCTTTATTCATACATGATACCAATTAATTAAATTATAATGAAATTATTGAATAATTTTATGCTTCTTTATAATATATTTTGATTCTACCATCAAATAAATATTTTCTATGCTGAAAAGAACACTTTTAGCACCAACTTTCGCGGTTTTAGTGAATTTAAGATATACTTTTCGGAATAAAATCGTGATTTTCCGAAAAGTACACGCGCCTTTCTTGAAAAATATTTTTCAATTTTTGTTGTTTGTTTTTCGTCACCAAGACAATATTTCCGTTTTCTAATTTCATCCAATTAAATTCCTTTTCTCACAATTCTTGTTCAAA
This sequence comes from Amphimallon solstitiale, assembly GCA_963170755.1. NCBI lineage: Eukaryota > Metazoa > Arthropoda > Insecta > Coleoptera > Scarabaeidae > Amphimallon > Amphimallon solstitiale. The sequence continues at coordinate 86,115,250 of OY720677.1, read as the reverse complement.
ATGGTATTATAAAACTTTATTGATACGTTTCAGTGCTTTTCAAACTTTAGTAAACCTTCTCTATTAAATCTCTATTAATTTATAATAATGAATTACTAAGACTTTGTACTTCACAAAATATTACTAATCAAAATTTTCTGTAAATGTCAATTTTGACAGATCCGCTTATTCAAACTTTACCCGCGAAATTATTTACCAAGTTGTTTCCTTCATACTTCAACAATCAACATTAAATTATTTTACTTTACATTATTGTTAATTAGACAAGTTTTACAAGATTTCAAACTACATTTTTACATAAATTATAATATTTAAATCTCCATTTTCAGATACCAATGACAATTACTGCCACCAAGAACCTGGTCCACTACAACTCCTTCAAGTACTGTTTTCATAATTGACTGCACACATCTTTATTGTAATAAATAACATTTTAAGTATACACAACTGTTCTTTTTTAGTTTAAATATTTTAATTTAACAGTCACAAAGAAAAATTAGTAAAATTAAATAATCCTTTCAACTTGTTCAAAAATATACAGTGCCAAACATCAATATTGTTACTCAGCACAATATATATATATATATGATAAATATTGGTTTCTCGTCCGTACTATTAAATATTGGGTAGTGGATTCTCAGGATAATCGGACCGTTTCTGTTTAGAAATTAAAAACTCATTTATTCAAACTCTATATATTTCGCCACTGCTTTGTGGCTTCTTCAGGAGTGCTACAAAGAATTATTTTTGTTTTAACAATTAAGGTGGAACACTGTGTCAAATGATAAAAGTTTACTTACAATTTGAGTAATATGAAGAGGAAATACACTTTTTTTACATAGCCGTAAAAGTTGTAAAAACATCAGACAGTGAAACAACACGTTAAAAACGACATCGACTAATAATAACTAAAAACACTTTACACATTTTTTTAACAACTAAAATATCAAAGTATTACAACACAAAATACATTCTTAATTGTTTACAGTTGTATGTTACGAAGTGTGTGTCTGTCGTGTAAGCGATGTGTGTACTGCGGATATAGAGACCTTGCTATTTTTCTTATAAACATTTATCTTTTTTTAATATCAATGTATTTACTCCAGCAGGTAGAAATGTGTTCGTTGTTAAAATCGTTCTTTGTAGCACTCCTGAAGAAGCCACAAAGCAGTGGCGAAATATATAGAGTTTGAATAAATGAGTTTTTAATTTCTAAACAGAAACGGTCCGATTATCCTGAGAATCCACTACCCAATATATATATATATATATATATATATATATATATAGGTATGTGTATTTACTGATCCGGAAGGTCAGAATGTAAGAGTTGAGCTAATTAAAATACTATATTTGTGGCTGGTAACGTTTCGGAATCACTTTATTCCATCTTCAGACTCTACAAGCAGTTTAACAATTTTTATATAATTAGGAACTATCTTAAACGAACAAAAGTCATCAATACCTAAGCAAAGAAAACCCACTTACTTGCCACTATGGACACTAAAATTTTTCTCAACAGACACAACCATAAAACCAGAGATAGTTGGTAGTCAAATAATTAAAACCTAGTGCATTATATAAGCCATTAACGTGTCACACATTAAAATCACATTTTAAAAAAAAATTTTCCAAATTAAATGCTCAGTAAAGTCAAAAACAAGGTTATTAACGGACATTACTAGATCTTTTTCAAAAAGCACAAACACGAAAACAACAACAACAATTTAAAATGTATGATCTATCTGACTGTAGGTGAGTGTTTAGAGGTCACATCATCCCGATGTCAAAGGTAGGTCAGAGGTCACAGTTCAAAGCGAAATTTTACTGTTAACCCATAAGCGCCTGAATTATTTTTTGTTTAAAAAACTGTTTACTGTATGTGTACTTTGAGTTGTATTTGTTCATAATACAAGTTAGTAATATGAAATTCGTTATTTTTGTAAGCATTTTTCGAAAATGTGGTGTTACCATATGGTAACGCTAGGCGTTGGGTAACCTATAGCATGCATAACATTGGAAAAAATGAAAAATCTCAGTTTTCGAATACTGTATTTATTATTGTGTGTGGAACAATTCAAAGCAATCTACGCACAGTCCTACATTGCACTTTTTGCATATTGTGCGTACGCTTGAACTACAACCTTCTCCAGCACACCTTCGACGCTTCTTTTCCGGCGTTGGAGTTACTAAATGGTCCAATCTATCATACCGTAACCCGTCAGCAACCCTGTTACACGATACACTTGATTTAGAAACTGCCATTCTTCCAGGACCTCTTGGCGCTGTACCAAAAGTACGTAGATAAGTTGTAGCAATTTCCCTACGAAATACGAGCTGTGTTATATCACCTCCAGATTTTTTGTGAAGCTGCCAAGCATTGTGGATTGATGTATCTACTATCCAAGAAAATAGACACCACCACCATTTTTTACCTCGTATACTTATCCTGTGTCGCGCTACGTTTTCGTCCATCAGATCTGTACCGCCCATACATGCGTTATATTGAGAAATTATATGTGGTCTTGGGACGTTTATGACTTTTTTTTGTGACTGACAGTAGCGCTTTACATTTGCGATAGGATTTATTCCGTAACACGTAGATGCTATACTTACGATACCATTATCAACCCAACGAGCAAATAAAATACCACGGTCACCATCAATCACAGATTCGTATGTTCCTCTTACTTTCTTGCTAAACACTCTTTTCTCTGTAAGAGGACAACTCTTGGGTAATCTGTTCTCTCGTATTGTGCCTGTCGCAAAATATCCCCTTTCCTTCAAATGAGTGAGTAAATTAGAACCGGTAAATAAATTATCAAAGTAGATTTTGTAGCACAAGTTCCTTTTTTCTACAGGTAGTTCGTCCAACATGGTTACTAATGGTGCAGCGGCTTTACCAAACTCCTTCTCATATTGCACGTTACGTCTTGGATTGTTTCCTTGATACATTTCGAAATTTAGTAAATAGCCCGATTTTGTGTTCAGGGACCACATCTTGTAACCAAATCTTATTGGCTTACCTCTTATAAATTGCTTGCAACCATGACGTCCGTAATACTTTACCATACTTTCGTCGTAGCATAAATCCTCATCAGGTTGAAAATGCTCCAAGAATTTTTCCTTGATTTTATCCATAAGAGGTCGCATTTTCCATATTTTGTCAGTCAGATCTGGTTTGGAGTTGTCTGCACAATGTACAAAGCGGGATATTTGCAAAAATCGATCTCGTCTCATTGAATTGTAGATAATATTGTTTCTCATGTCGCTTTCCGAATCCCAATAATATCTCTTCCCAGGTAATTCATTATATCCACTAATAATTAGTATTGCCAAAAAACATTTCATTTCTTCGATTGATATTTTGGGATCCTGACTAGGGTTTATACAAAAACCGACTTTTTGAAAAACCGGTTTTCGAATTCCAGATTTCCAAAAAACCGGTTTTAGCCGGTTTTCGAATTTTTGTAAAAAAAAATAGAATAAGAAAAATATTTTATTTAATTTATATAAAATAACAAAAAACGAAATCAATATCAAAGTCAAAATATAAAAAAAATATTAAGGATTACACATTACTTACACAAAATAACGAAAACTCAAACAAAGATTTCAAGTAATATTTATATTTATTTCACTAATAAATATTTTCAGATATCACTAACATAATAATTTCTCCTAAGAAATTGAAAATACTCGTTCACTAGCTACTGAGCCTGGTTTTATAGTTTTCAGGGCATCAAATAACAAGTCTAAGTCTTTGGTTCTTTTATTCGTTGCCTCAATTAATGAAAATTCAGCTTTCAGTGTCTTTGGATTTGTAAGTTTTTCTTCAGGGTTTTCAAGAAGCTTATGAATTGATTTTTCCATGGCTTCCTTTAAAAAAGCATTACTAGTAGTTTAATCGATTTGCTCTTCATCAGAATCGGTTTCAACATAAAAATTTGGAAATGTTCTAGGCAATATCTTTCCAGACAACTTAATAATTTCGGTTTTTGAAGCTAAAGAAAGTACACTAGATTTCTTTACTGAACTGGTAATGTTTTGTGGATTTTGCAAATACAGCAAATCCATCCATTGCTGCAAGTTTTGATATGATTTCTTCTAAACTACCCCTTTTCACTTTCATAAAATTCAAAATATTCGTTTGTTTTTTTTTGAAGAAGAGGAAGATCCAGGCGTTTCTTCTTCGCCGGTCGTTTCTGATTTCTTTCCGATAATTATTTTATGAACTGCTTTCAAATGATTATGTAGATTGCTCGTAGATGATCCTTTGCAGCTCAACATTTTATAACAATGATTGCAGATCGCCTTGTCTATCCCTAACTTTTTGAAACTATCCCAAACTTCAGACTTATTCATTTTTATTTAAAAATGAAATTAAAGTTATCATTATTCCATTTTTTAATTTTTTTAAAGTTTATTTTACAATTTTATTATTTTAACTATTAATGTTAATGTAATTTAAAGAAATCTACACATTTTTTAGTAATTTTGAAAAAACACGCATCTTCTTAATCTAATTCCAAAGCTTGATAAAGACATAATTTATGTTGAAACGTTGCGTTTTATTTAAAATCCCAATAGACAGAAGCCAGAACTTTTTATTTTACATTAATTTTTGAGAGAGGAAATTTATATAATAAAATTAAAGTTTTAAAGTGTGAAATAGAAACTACTAACTTAGAAATTAGAAACATACTTAACGTTATTTTTACCAACTATAACAACTTTATATTTTTGTTTCCAGTTTTCACTTTACAAGATTAAGGGAACCTGTTGTGACTCGTGACTGATTGCACATATGTACTAACATAAAATAAGTGCGCAGTGTTTGTGCACGTGCGCAGTGCACAAGCACTGGCCAACGCAACTCCCAACATTGAAAAATGTGCCTGTTGCATAGAATGAAAAGCAAATCAAATTATTAAGTAAAAAATTAATTTTTACAAAATAATTTGAATTCTTTGAAACCGGTTTTTTTAATTTAAAAACCGGTTTTCAAATGTGACAAATTTATTTCAAAACTCGGTTTTTTAAAACCGGGTTTGAAAAACCGTCAAACCCTAATCCTGACAATTAGTAAATAATGCGTATCGACTGCTTTGTTCTACAAGAAACTTCATTATATCTTCATCGAAAAATAATTCAAAGATTTCTACACAGGATAAGTGTTTATACATTTCGTAATTCGGCGAAATAAAGTTATTGTGTGTGTGTTCCAAATCTCCTGATATCCACTTGATATCGGTAACATTTTCAGGTGATACTAAAATTTCGTCACGATCACTACCTCTTAGAACAACTTCTGCATTAGCACGAAGTTGTGCACCTGGTAAATTATCAATAGTGCCTCCACCATCCTCATCTCCCGAATCTTGGTCAGTTAGGACACCTGCATCAGGTGGTTCTATATAAATGGCGTCAACTTCATCTGCATACGCAATTTCCAATGCCTCGTGCAGTATAAGACCGCCTCTATAAAATATGCAAAGTCTGGAGTTTGAAACGCCTAGCGTTACCATATGGTAACACAGTTAAAAATACATGTATTACACGGGGTGTATGTAACTAAGAGTTATTCTAATCATTTCCAACTGTAATACATATATTTGTTTACGCAATGAAGAGGTATAACAAATTCTAACTAACTATAGAAAGGAACAACACTTACTCAAAGTGTATAAGGTCGGCCATTCTCTTCTACAAATAAAAACGAATACTTAAAAAATATAAATACTCCAACTTCCACTTCAAACCGTATAACGGATGATTGCAAATGGTAAAGTAGTTTACTGAGAATGAGTAATAAGCGCCATCTACTCTATAGTTTTAAAGTTTATAAAATGAGAACATATTTAAACAGAGTCTAATACCGTTACCATATGGTAACGCTAAGCGCTTATGGGTTAAAAAAGAGGTAAGTTTTGTTTAAAAAATTAGGGTGCGTTAAGTATACGGTTCGCCCAATCTCGTTTGACCACATTGGTCAACATGAATTTTAACGGATACTGCCCAATTCATTCTGATCAATCAGCTGATTGGTGTTTATTTGTGACATTTCACATATTCTGTCAGTTATTTTGGTATTGTTATAACTGTTGAGAACATTCCTATTATTTCCTATTTACATTTGAAGTGATTTGAAAATAATGTGTGATGTATATAATGTTACGCCGGAACCACGTCGCACTAAGATAGCAGACTAAATTAAGAGAAAGATAACGGAGAATCACAATAGGAGATGATTGAATCTGGAAAACGCAAGGCCGAGCTAACTCTGTCGCAGACGGCGTGACGGTTCAGATAAACTTAAACACCTAAAAGTAGAGCGTCGGTCGGCAACGACGCGAGCGACGTTGTCCGGGCACCAGAACACTATGTTACCTTAACGATAACCTACCTGCGCCTCCTATGAACATCCACTGGCTGTGTTCCTCCAGCGGGTTTCCTATTGATCGCCCTGTATAATCAGTTGCACCTAACCTTACGCACGTGCTTGTCACAAAATTACATGAGATATGTAGAGGTAAAATAAAAGAAAAGGTATTACGAAATGTAGCAAGATTTAATTAAATTTCGAGTGTTAAAGATTATTTTGTTTTTTTTTTAAAAAAAAAAAAAGAAGTAGTTAAAGTATAATAGAATGATACAAAGTGTAACAAATCTGTCTGAAGAATTTAAAAAAAAAAGATTAGCAAACGTTGAGTAAAATTGAGTTACAAAAAAAAGAAATGAAAACTAGACAGTTTGATAATTTGACAACAAAGCGTTAGGTAATAATAATAAAATAAAAAAAAAACAAATCTTAACACTAGATCATAATCTCTGCGTTTCAGCAGAAGATGGTTGGTAGCAGAAACGTTTCATTACCTCACATATTATATTTACAATGGAATATCATGAAAAACGCCACTACGGCAATGTTAACACAAAATGTGATTTAAAATGTACGCAAAGAAAACTAATATTAAGTTAGTACTTAAGACTTAGGCTAATTAAGTGAAAATTTGTTAAATTACCCAAACACAAGGTTTGATTACATAATCATAATTAAAATAAATGAAGGTATCTTGTTATCAAATGTCAAGTAATTAAAGGTAAAATAAAAGGTAATTTTAGAATTTACGCATAAAATAGACTGAGCTTACTGAACAAAATTTACACTTGCAGGTATGAAATTAACTAGCTCAGGTATAAAGACCAAAAGTCTGCAAGAAAAGTTAGTGTTACAGCGACAAAAATTTACTAGTAATTAAGTAAAATAAAATTTAGTTACATCAACGAGTGCCCTCTATAAAACTGCTGCTTAGGGTCACTCGGTATACGGCAAAGCAAATTTACAATTTAGAAAAAAAAAAGAAAAATTAATATGAAATTATTGTGACCACACATGTAATAGGTGGTACGACAGGTATCTTATAAACACCCTAAAAGTCTCAATTCAAGGACATAAGAAAATTAAAACTGTAAAATGTCCAGTTCTCTGGCTCTAAATTTTCATCAGAATAGTCGAAATTCACCACGGAAAATTAGGCACATGGTTGTACTTAACTGACTTCTCAAGATGGCGGAGGCACGCTAACTGGAGTTAAGATGGCGGAGGTCTCCTAGTTGAACGATGTAATTCCACCCAAAAACCAAGATGGACAGGTAGGCACGACTCTTACAATAATCAAAAACGGGTATCTACAGCGGCCATACCAGCGTATTACGTCTGAAGGCTTAGGCCCCGTACTAACATCCTATTAAATTCAAGACAAAAAAAACAGAGTTAGAACCCCGTAAATTAACAGAAATTTACTCACTTACCCCTAGTTAATGGGGATGACGAAATCGACTCCACAAGTCGTACAGAAGCACAAAATTAAAACAATTATAGCCCTCCAAGAGGGTGTATCGTAGATCCAAAAAAAAAACGATAAATCGGTAAATCTCACGAAATTCACCTACGTTTAGGTATCGACAAACACTGCTTATTTATTTAAAGCCGCAATAATGCGAAATATCCACTTGGACAAAGTAATTAATACTCAACAGAAAATAAGCAGAAATGCGCTAATGTTCTCACTAGAGATTGACTTGCATAAGTGAAATCCAAAACGTGGTTTTCGAACCCGACGGATATCATCATCGCGCAGGCCCACAAAACCGAAACAAACGAAAATTACCCTAGAACCGCACGAAAGATTTGGACCTTCAAACAACCACAAAATGTATCCCGAGGGAAGATTGACAGTAACGTGTCTCTAATAAATCTCGAAGTTTCTAATTACTAGAAACTCTCAATTTACAACAATGACCGCGACAGAAGCAAACTTAGCCTGTCACAGTGATCCGAAACCATGTGATTTCAAAGTGAATAGTTACGCACGCAGTTGTACGGTTGGCGGCATGAACTAACATATCTAACGACAACGAACATTGGGTGACAATGTCAACAAAACGTAGATAAAGACCAACTTGATTTTAAAAGATCATCGAACCTGCAGGTAAATATAAATAGAAGTTCCAAGCTCTTAATATGCTGCGAGAAGACGGTTAGTAGAACCGATCTGAACATATATTTCAGGGTAACAACAACACATAACCCCTACAGCTGTACCGAGGGAAAGATCAACAGATGTTTTCATTACATAGAATATCGATGTCAGAGCAACAGAGCGAACTGCAAAACAATTAATAGTATGCCCAATATTTTAAGTACTTCCTTATCTAACATTTATTACATTTGTAGTGAGAAATGGATGATAGGAAAACATCAATCGGAAGCAGCATGTGTGTGTTCTAAGAGACGTATGAACACAACCGCCAGTGAACACAATAAGCCGGACTGTTGTCTCAGAGAATGTAAAACTATGGCAACTACAGCAGTCCCATAAATGCAACAGGTTAAAGGCATTTCACAGACATCGGAAGATATAGCTAAATAAATGCAAACAAGGTTTGAACAGGCATGTAAAAATAACTCATATTGCACATGGTTGTTGTCACAGGTAGGATAAAATAAGTTAGAATTAAGATAATTAGTTTGCGTGTCATAAGTTACAAATCACACTCACAAAGAGGGTTTTTAACCGAGACTATAGCATACGCAGCTATCAAAGGCATTTCACATAACTCAAAGGTCCGAGGACAAACAATTATGTATAAGACACGCTCAGATTAACAATTAATGGTCATTGTCTTCCAAGATACTGAGAGATGTACGAGGTTTGTTCGAAAAGTCACGCGCTCTAGACAATTCTTTAAGTAATTCAAAAGAAAATACACATAACCTTACAAGGCCCAAATACAAAAGTGAATTCCGGCATAACAATATTTTTTTATATTTATATCAAATAAAACAATAAAAGCACTTAACAGATTTATTTATTAAATAAGATTTAAGAATAAAACAAAATAAATATAGAATTTCTAAATTTTCTAATAAAACCCCTTAACATATTTATATAGTTAAGAATAAAACAAAATAAATATAGAATTTCTGAATTTTCAACATAACATTCACTGGGCTTCCACATGCTCTGACTAGGCTACTATTTGTTTGCTAATTTTTCGAGGCTAGCTGCAACTCTATTAAAAATACTGTTTCTTTCCCTTTGGATATTAACAAATTCAGCCATTGTTTCTTTTACTTCAGATAAATTTTTGTTTATGTCTTTAAAATGAGTTTCAAACCACTCCCATTCTTCTCTTTTTTTTTTTGGATTCAGTTCTTGTTCATCATTAGATATTACCTCTTCCGAAATGCCAAAGGGAGCTGTAGTGGCTGGATTATATGCAGGATCTCTTGCTAAAATATTATCAACTTTATCGAAAAATTCGCATGTCACTGCTGCATTACCACTCCAATTTCTTTCTGTCTTGTTTAATTTTTTTATACATTGCCTGGAGGCCACGCCATTTTCTTTTGCATGTTTCCCACCTGACATTATATCCATGGCTTAATAAAATTAGACATATAACACTGAACACATTTCTTATTTTGTGAGGCAATAGCAATACATCCTTTAGTTTAAATAGTTCCTCTAGTAAGAGTAGCACAGTTGATAGTGGCCATAAATATCGATCAGAATCTGAAATATTCAATTTTATTGCATATAAAACCAAAATATAAACAAGACATTACATACCTTTATTGTTTTCTTTATTCACTTCAGTGCCTCTATAAGGAAATGCACAGGAAGTAATAGAATTGTTTATCTCACTTGCATTTGATTTTTGACCATATAAGGGAGAGTGGGGGAATCGTGCGCACTTAAGCGGAAATCGTTATAGCACTAAGACCATTGTAGATAATTTATATGTAAATACCGTAATGGGAGTACTGTTTAGTTTACTCTCAGCATGTAAATCAATTTTAGGAAAAAATAAAGTATTTAAAGTACAATATTGCTGAAAATACAAAAGTGCTCTTGCGCACTATTCCCCGACTTAGCGGGTAATTATGCGCACGTGTTGGGGAATGGTGCGCATTAAAAGTATTAAGTATTTGATAGCGCTAACTTTAGAAACATTTACTTATTGAAGTTGTAGAATATAAAAAGAAACATTATAATAATTTCTAATATTAGCATAAGTCACATTTATATTTTTTTTGGGGTATCTGAGCCAGTACATTCGGCATGATTCCAAGTTGAGCACAGGACACATCTGTACCATAATTCTTGTTGTTTGCCAAATTCTCCGCAAATACCACAAACTTCGTTAGGTTTCGTTGGCTGGTTCAAAGGTGGCGGTATGTAGCTCAGCCCGACATCATCTTCGATGTCATCCAGCTCATCGTTGTCACAAATATCGGACACATCATCTACTGATGCATCAGATGATTCAGGCGTTGGCGGTCTGTTTTGTTTGCTTGTAATTTCTTTGAAAACGACGAAATTGATGATTTACCGTCAACACATTTTCGAACTACTCCTTTACTATTCTTATCTTTCAGTTTCTCTTTGGTTTTGATTGCTTTTTCTCGTTGTCTTTTTTTTTCTTCAGCTTCTTCTAGTTTTGTTTTAATGGGAGTGCTCGTAAGAATTTCCGATTTCTGTGTGTTCCTAGATTTTCTTTTCATTGCCTGGTTAACGTTTGTTTTTGGTATTGGTATTGGAGTCATAGCAAAGAAAGAATTATCGTTAGACGCAGATGACTGAGGGCTTGGAGCTTTCCGATGTTGTAAATTTGGATAATTATCTAGTGGAGTGGCTGTACCATCTTGTCTAGATGAAATTTTAACTTCACGTGTTGCTTCTACTGTAAGTTGTCCTACATGGTGGCTAGGTTCAAAATCAGCATCGGTAAATTTGTCGGGATTCAATGGAAATATTCCAGTCGTCCGAAACCCTGAAACGGCGTTTTCCATCGTAGCCACTTTCATGAAGGCTTTGTTTAAAAGTTCTGCTACATCGTATTCCGTTATTTTTTGATGACCGGTACTTGACAAGTGAAGGTCATATTCCCTGAATAGTGCATTTTTCAAAGGACTAAAAAATGTCACGTCCAGAGGCTGAAGGTGATCAGACGTGTGTGGAGGAAGCGAGACCATGTGGATGTTATTTACTTTGCAGAAATTATAAGCTGCAAATGATATGTGGCTGGAATGATTATCCAGGACCAGAAGGACAGGATCAGTAACAGTAGGCTTAGCATGCCTCTGAAAGTAGCCCAGCCACTCACAAAAAAGTTCGGAATTGATCCAACCGTTCTTAGAACATTTGTATAACGCCCCAATTGGTCCATTTTTCTCGAGAGTTTTGGGCGTCCTTTTCCTAGGATATATCATCATAGGAGGGGAGGTAGTTCCCAGCTGCATTCATACAAAATACAGCAGTTATTGTTCTTCCTCTTTCACCGGAAATTGCAGCTCCTACTTTCTTAGATCCCTTACGACCATAAACTTTAGGGCATTTGTTCTGCACCGTAGTGATGCCTGTCTCATCCATGTTGTAAACATTCTTGGGTTCAAAGTTAAACCTTTCCATTAGCGTTTGAAGGTTTGAAAAAAATAATTTGGTTGAGTCCTTATTAAAAGATGCAATTCTATTCAAACTGGTTCTTCAGGCTGCCGTAGCTTTATATCAGGTGATCTCCTTAAAAATCCATACAGCCAGTCCTTCCCAGCTAATTCCTTTTACTTGTCGAATTTATGAACATTGTTATGCTGCTCAGCGTACCGAAAAGCTAGTCGTCTAAGACACTTGGGTGTTAGGCCATAGAATAGCTTTGCTAGCGTTAAAATGTACTCTCTTAACTCAGATTCTACTTCCTCTGAAAACACAGGCTTGCAACCCAGACGAGGTGGCGTCGGATGATTTTCTGACAGTTTTTTTCTGAGCGTCGATTCAGGAATATTGAAGGCCCTTCCTGCGTCCCTTATTTTTTTGCCATAATTTCTTATCGCAAATAATGCGTTTTGTAAATCTTCTGTCGTATATGAAAGAATTGTGGTTTTCCTTGTATACTTTCTCGTCATCTTAAAAAAATAATATTTAAAAGTAGATTACGTGTGGGGCAATGGTGCGCATTAGCGCGCATCATTACCCCTTTAGCAATTAAATGACAATTTTAAATACTGTTAGCAAACTACTTAACCTAACAATGTAGAACAAGCATCAATAGATGCACAAGATTGTACTTTTTCATAAAATAAAAATATCTTAATCGATTAGGGGGGAAAATGGACTCACCGTCTTATTTTCCGATATCAAAAAATTATAACAAATGTCTTGGTTTTACATAAACAAGGCTCGTTCCGTGCAAACGTATACAACTGATATGAATAATGGCGTCAGTGATCCACAGTAGGCAGGAAGGAGTGCAGTACTTGTCAGTTGCGCGTAAAAGCCCGCGGAATATGAAATATTTTGATGCGCACGATTACCCGACGCGCACGATTCCCCCACTCTCCCTTATTATTACAATGGTATGTAATTTATAATATATATTTCTCTATTAATTTGTTCTTAAAATCCCCATCTAAATAAAATTAATCTATACAGAAACTATTTTACATAAGTGTATTTATTCCATACCTGTGATAGCTTAATCCAATTCATAATCTGTTAAAAAACAAATAAAACGCATTCCATTCTGATGTTTTAATGTAACTTTTTTAGTATTTGAACTAGATGCTTCCATAATTAATGTTAACGGTTGTATGATATGATGAAGCAAACTAAAATGTTTTAGAAGAGACAAGCGGTTATGTGTTTAAATTGTAAACAAATCGAAGTTGGTATTGCAGGTAAACAACACACTTAACGATTTCGCCCAACTCGGGTGGGACTACGTGTGCGATTGACTTAAAGCGATCCTCGTCTATTATAGATAGCTACACTTTTAGGCGAGAGTTTTAAAAATTGGTACCATTGTGTCTCTTGCTTGACTATCGCTTGGCATTCGGTTATGTTCGGTTAGTTATCACGTTTTCTAAAAGTATTGACTCAATTTTTAGTAAATATTACGTCTTAAAGTTGAAAGCCGTTAAAATCACCAAGTCTTTTAATAAAAATTTCAAATTTATACTTGAATAAAATGAAATAATAAAAAAAAGTCCTTGTTTAATTGGAGTATTAACCTTATTATCACATAAATTCAAGACAAGTGGAGAAATATCTTATATTTATTACAAGTGTATATGTGTTTACCACGCACGATGTTGTTTATTCACATCAATGTGATTACTGCTGAAGAAAGTTTTACGCCTCGATTAAAGTTGCTTTAATTGTTAATATGTGCTCTATATTGCATCATATTTGTATATATAATAATAATAATAATAATAATAATAATAATAATTTTATTCGTAATAGACTCGCTCACGCAAGTATCTACATCGTCAGTTTTACAAATTTGTCACATATACATCCAAACTAATACATAGACTCACTATTACGCAAATTACAAATTACAAACTATGAATTATATAGTGGCTCCCAAAAGTATTTTAAATTTTCCATTGAATTAGTAATTATTTCATGTAAAGAGATACTTTAGTCTTTATTTAACCACATTTCAAACTAATAGCTAGACGCCACATTACAATAATGACCGAATCCAATACACCCACAATAAAGCTACAAATTTTATTCAATATCATTACATTCCAAGAAATACTCCTGTATGGAGTAATAAGCCTTTCTGATCAAATGCTCCATAATGTTATTTTTAAAAATTTTTAACGGGAGTGATTTTTACTTATTCGGCAGTTTATTATATAGTTTTATTGCAAGGTAATTAGGACTTCCCTCCGTAAACGCTAACCTGTGCCTAGGTATTTCTAAGACGTTTGAATTCCGGGTGTCGTACGGATGACCTTCGCTCAACTTCGGCAACCCTGCAATATTCTCCCTAGCATACATTAATAACTGGTAAACATAAATAGAAGGCACAGTCATGATTTTCATATCCTTGACCAGGTATCGGCAACTCGTCCTTATACCCACTTTATTCATTAATCTAACCGCTCTTTTCTGGAGTTTAGAAATTCTAATTACCTCAGAAGAGCTGCCCCATATTATTGTGCCATATGTAATTAGGGAGTGGAAGTGCGCGAAGTAGTACATTTTTAGTGTCGGCATGTCCACAATACGTCTAAGTCGGCTTATTGCAAAACACATGCTTGATAATTTCTTGGATAAGTGTTGAATATGCTCATTAAACGTGCAATTCTCATCAATATAAACACCCAGAAACTTGGTTGAGCTGACTTGTGCTATGCTACTACTATTAAATTTAATCAAGTATGATGATTTTCTCTCTTTCCTATCTATACTAAATTCTATAAAGTTTGTTTTATTACTGTTCATATATAGCGCATTGTCCCGAAAATAATTATTAAGTTCCTTCACTGTATTTACAATTTCACCCTGAATATTTACATTTTTCCTACATGTCACAAGCAACGATGTATCATCCGCGAACATAAACATATTCAGATCTGGTACATCATTTACATAAATAATATAGAGAAGCGGTCCCAGGACGCTCCCTTGAGGCACCCCTCTATCAGTATTAAGCACATTTGATCTTTTACCCTTCAGTTCTAAAAAATGTGAGCGATCCCGTAGGTAACTCTGAAACCATTCCAGCGCTACACCTCTAATCCCATAGCACATCATTTTTTTTAAAAGGATGTCATGATTTACAAGATCAAAAGCCTTACTTAAGTCAACAAAAATACCCCCACACATGACCGGCCCTGTTCAAAGCCCTTACAAAGTTCATTTAAGAATGTTGCCATCGCGGATACAGCTGATCTGCCCCTACGAAAGCCGAACTGCTTTTGATTTAAAAGATTGCAGCGTTCAAGAAATTTCATTAGTCTATCAGCTACAATCCTCTCGATAACTTTAGAGAAAACACTCAGGATAGAAATAGGTCTGTAGTTACCCACAGTCTTCTTGCAACCTGTTTTATATATTGGTATAATCTTAGCTAATTTTAGTCCATCAATAAACGTGCCCGAGCCGAAAGAACTATTTATTATTATCGTTAGTGGGACAATAAACTCGTCCAGACATTTTTTTAGAAGAACTGTACTTACATTATCCTGCCCCGATGAAACGGTATTCCTTAAATTGGAGACTACTCTACGAATTTCAAATTCATCAGTGGGAAACAGAAAAAAAGAGTTTTCATTTTGTCTAATGTTCGGTGTACATGAAGGTACAGTTACATTTAATTTATTGGCTATGGTGTTAAAATATTTATTAAAGTGGTTTGCAACCCTTTCTTGGTCTTTTAGTTCTTTTCCATCTACACTTAAAGATATACTCGTATCCGGAGACCTTGCAATGCCCTCACTGTTCCTAATCACCTGCCAGGCCGCTTTACTTTTGTTTGTTGCTGAAGAGATGACATTGCTATTGTACATTAATTTAGCCAGTTTTATTACTTTTCTATATATATCTTTGTATTTATTGTAATACATTCTTGTAACAACCCCATTTACATTTAAGATATACAACTCCTTTAGCCTTCTTGAGGAGACTTTAATACCCGCAGTTATCCATCGATTATTTCTTTTCTTTTTTGTTGATTTGCGCATTACTGGAAATGCAACCTCAAATTTGTTACTTATTTTAGTAATAAAGGTTTGGTATTGTAGCTCCGGATTATTACATCCTAGCACATCCAACCAATCCTCATTCCTCAAGAGATTTCTAAAGAGAGAGATATTTTTTTCATTATTGACAGGCCTGTAAGTCACATATGACACATTTTCATTATTTTCGTTAAAAAAACACAACAGCCTTTGAGCAGCGTGGTCCGAGATACCGTTATGTACCACTTTGCTTTCATAGTGCCTTATGCCTTTGTTAATGCAAACATTATCTAAACAATTATTCCCCCTAGTCGGTTCATTTATTGTAGCATCCAAGCCATAGGTGCCCAATATGTCGTTAAATGTATTAGATTCGTACGATCTACATAAAAAATTAATATTAAAATCACCACAAATTACCAGTCTACAATTCTTATATCTACTTAATGCTTCCAACATGTCATTTAGTTTCTCTACAAAGACTGAGAAACTGCCACTTGGGCTTCTATACACCACCGCCACAATCATACACATATGCAGCAACGGGAACCTAGTAGCTGTGCACTCAAAATCCATTTCCACCGCCAGCTTGCTTACTGTTTCGATCTCACTAATACTCACACAACTGTTCGCATCAAACGTCTCACTAACGTAGATAGCCACTCCTCCATGCAAGAACTGTTTCCTGCTGAAGTGGTTTACCAAACTATACCCGTCAAAGCCAGTGAAGGCAATATTGTTTTCCCTAAACCAATGTTCCGTAACACATAAAACATCGCACTCTTCCTCCTCCGCAAAAACTTCCAGTTCTCCAACCTTATTGCCCAAACTTTGAACATTTTGATGCAATATCACAATGCGTTTGTCATTGTTAACGATCCTTGATCGTTCATTCGCCTGTTCTCTAAAAAAGTGCTAGTTTTTTCTTGGTAAAGCTCATCTCCCAAAGAAATCATCTCCGTAAGTTGCTCACAGATAAGTTTTCTTGCATATCGTCTCAGATGTATTCCATCTTTGCTGTAGTCTTCTATGGAAATTAAGTTATTTATACAAAACATTTCTATATGGTCATATGACTTCGCCATATAGTATATTTGATGATTTATATATTCTATTATTGGATTAATGTCCTTCCTATTACAACGGAACGGAATGGTACTTAATATCACATTAGGTTTTGAGTAATTTCCATTATTATTTTGTATTGCGTTATTATCTTTAACATGTCATTCCTTTCATAGCACTCAGAAGCGTCATTTGAACCCGCAATGATTATGACGTAATCATTTTTCCCTATGTGTCGTAAATTGTCATCTAAGTTTCGAACAATCTCCTCAATTCCAGCATTTGGTTTAACAATGCCTATTGTATCCCCGCCCGTAGTCTCATTTATAAATCTACTGAAATTTCGGCCGTGACTGTCGCTCAAAATGGTTATTTTCCTTTTAATTCTTGTTGGGGTCCGTAATTACCATTTTATCCGATACTTCTCGCTGTACATTCGAAATAGATATATCTAGGATAGGTATTCCTATATCACCCACGTCGCCCGTCAAGTCGACGATCACGGGAATGTTGTTATGTGAGTGGCAGCTCCCATGATAAGGAATGACCGGTACCTCTTCAGTTTGTATTGAAATATTCATTACGATTTCTTTTTCTGTCTGCACCATCGCTTCGGCTGTTTTATCCATCTCTGTTTGCGTTCCAATATTGGATATATTCTGTTTATTTGCAATTTTACTTAAGATTGACTTGTCAAGATCTAATGTATTTTGATCCTTATCCTTTAATTTTTGTTCTAAATTTATTATTTTCGATGTTAATTTTCTAATTTCTTCTAGCAAAGTATCTTTTTGGAAAATTTCCTCGGCCAACTTATTACGCAAATTCCTGATTATGTTCTCCGAGGTATCTTTATTCTCATCTTCGGTATTTGAGACATGCATTAAACTTACATAACTTGTATTTGCTAATTCTGTCTTATTTTTCCTTATAGATGCTTTTGATCTTGTTAAAATGTTTTTACCCATTCTCAGTATTTATCTTTAGGCACAATTTACAAAGGAGAAAGGATAAACGGGGACACTCGTTTCACACCTGGGGGGCCCTTCCCGGTGTCTAACAATTTACAAACAAAAAAGGCCGCGGAAAGAGAAGGAAGGGAATAACAAAGAGTGTGTATATAATTTTGTATTATAACAATAATGATGAAGATGGACACTAATTTACCTAAATATTATTAACGAGGGAAATGTTGTATGTACAACACAATTTAATAAAATTGTATTTTGAATAATATACTCATTTTATTTAAAGTAAACATTACAATTTTTTTGCCAGCATTTTCATAGACTGAACTATGGAATTTATTACATTCGTTAAATTACTTAAGATAAAATTAAGTGTGTAATTAGTTATCAATATTTTTTTATTACATCGAGTGATTTGTCACTTAATTTTAATAATCTGTCAGACACTCCAAAAGAACAATATTTATATTGGTGAGCAGGTAGTACGCACTACACTGGTTTCTCCTAACGCACTTGTTGAGGGCATTCGCAATACAATCGAATAAGCAATATCCATATTATACGTTCTTGTGACTAAAAAAAAGATATTAATTAGTACAATCTTCAATTACTAATTTTATTTTGCTCTGGTTCACCTTTAATGCTGTTTGTTCCAATTATTTTTAGTAATCGGTAATCTGCATTTGTAAGTGGAAGATAATCTACAGCTTCACCAGCTGTAATGCTTGTATTCATATTAATTTTTGCAGCTTTAGCTTTTACTTTGCACAGCCTATAAAACAATTAATACTGCACACTGTTACTTCGATATAATACATATTAATAAACTTTTATTTTGCTCTGGTTCACCTTTAATGCTGTTTGTTCCAATTATTTTTAGTAATCGGTTATCTGCATTTGTAAGAGGATGATAATCTACAGCTTCACCAGCTGCAATGCTTGCATTCATATTAATTTTGGCAGCTTTAGCTTTTACTTTGCACAGCCTATAAAACAATTAATACTGCACACTGTTACTTCGATATAATACATATTAATAAACTGGATGATAATATAATTAGTATATCATTATATTTTGAACAACTTGTGATTGTAGTTTCAGAAAATTATTAAATTAATTTATGAAGTCATCATTAAATATTAAATGTTTTACTTTTTCTCCACTTTTCTGTAACTTTGCATATCTAATGTTTCAAAAATATTGGCATTTCTAGAGTGGCGTTTTATGTGCGTTTTTGTGCATTTTGTCTGATACCCATGTACTCAAAACATAATAAATATATACAAAATGAAATGCAAGCAATGATGTATGTAGTATTTGTTACCGTTATTGTTTATTTAATAAAACGTTACAAAGGTAATAAGTATACATTAATATGTTTGAGGTGAGGCATTCAAGTGTGAGTATGAGAAACTTGTATATTCTTCAAAAGAGGTTTCCTGTTTTAAAAGACACATATTTACAACAACAAAAAAGCATATTAAATTTTTACATGACACCAAGCGTGACTATTATTCTAATACGACTGAAACATCATATAATCAGATAAAAGCTGCCTGGGGTGTAATAAATGAATTGTCGGGTAAGGTACGGGATTATGATACCTTTGTTTTTAGTATTGACGATGAACTTATGGAGGATCCTGAACAAGTTACGAAGGTTGTTAATGGGTACTTTGTTGAGTCTGTACGTGAAGTTGTGTCACGTATTGCTGTTAATAATGATGAGTTCAGTGGTGGTGGTGTTCATGTTGCCCATTGTACGTGTGCGTTACCTCTCAATGAGTTTGAGATGAAACAATTGTTCACCAAATTAGAAAACACACCATCTGCAGGTGTGGATAAAGTACCACGCAGTTTAACTAAAAATATTTCAGAATTACTAATTAAGCCTCTAATGTTTTTGGTTAATTTATCGTTTGAGAGGGGAGAATTTCCTAAGAAATTAAAAACTGCTTGTATTCTGCCATTACACAAAAGAGGCTCTAGATTGGATATGGCCAATTATCGTCCTCTTGCGATTTCTCCCAGTTTCTCTAAAGTTTTTGAATATGCTATGTTGGATTACTGGCGCATTTAGATAAAAATAAAATACTAACAAGTCAACAACATGGTTATCGTGCCAATCACTCAACTTTAATACATTATTAAGATTTTGGACACTGCAAAACATGCAGTTGGAATTTTTTGTGATCTAAGTCGTGCCTTTGACTGTGTTGATCATGACATTTTGCTTGATAAAATGGAGTGGTATGGAATTCGTGGTGTCGTTGCGCAGTGGTTTGAGTCCTATCTGCGTGATAGATTTCAATTGGTCAGAATAAGACATAAAGCTGACGGTTGTATTAGAAATATTTAATCTTCCACCTTGCCGGTTGAGAGGGGAGTTCCCCAGGGCATTGCTTTGGGCCCAGTTCTTTTCTTGATTTTCATTAATGATGTCGCAAGCTTTCTGGAAAATTTCAAAATAACTCTGTACCTACGCAGATGATACTAGTGCTGTCGTGTCGACCTTAAATATATCTGAAACAGAACGACAGTCACATATTCTTTTACATATCATGACTACTTGGTTTGCAAATAATAGGCTATATCTAAATAATGACAAGACAAAATTTATGGTTTTTTATGCACTACAAAATAAGGCTTAGTTAGATATACATTTGTATGCGGTAATTTTGGGTCTGAATGTGGATGAAACACTGTCTTGGGAAGTTCATTGTCGGGATATTACAAGCTGATTAAACTCTAGTTGCTGTCAGGTTCGTAATTTGAAAACTATAATTAGCTTTGGTTCCTTGCCGACGTTTTATTTTGCCAATATTCACTCTAGATTATTGTATGGCATTACTGTTTGGGGAACATCGTGTGCCGCTAAGAATGTATTTCTGGCACAAAAACGAATCATCAGTTGTATGGCCGGAATTAGTTCCAGACAATGATGTAGACCTTATTTTAAACAATGGAATATTCTACCCGTGCCTGCTATTCATATTTACGAACTTTTAAATTATGTACATAAAAATAAGAACGAGTTTCGACGAAATAATGATATTCACTCTTATGAAACTCGTTCATGTCAAAACTTTCATATACCTAAGTACTCACTGAATTTGTCCGGTAATTCTCCTCAAGTTTTTGGTTTGAGAGTTTTTAATGCCTTGCTCAGGGATATCAGATTATAATGAATGAGCGTATGTTTAAGCGTGATATTGGGGCATTCTTGAAAGAAGGCTGTATTTATTCTATGAAAGAATATTTTGATTTATGCAGTGAACAACCAACTGTATAACTCAATAAATTTTTATTTGTTTTTTTATTGTTTTTGACCACTATACAGTCTTAGTTTGAACCCCGTTTATATGTGATTTCGACGTGGTTTATACTTTTTTATATATTGTTATATTTGTGTATTATATGTGCATTTTTGACAATGTAAATATCTGGAAATCAGATTTACTATAACAAAGAATATTATTATTATTATTATATATATGAACTGTTTGTGCACAACAGCACCGTGCTTATATGTCTACATCTACGAAACATATATGACACTATATTGGTATGTCGGTAATGTAGTGTGTTGCATATACTACATCTCCTTTTCTTCTTTTTCTTCCTTTCAATACAAATTATAATCATGAAATCTTTTAGGAATTGTTACATTCCCTTTTAGAGAGTAATTAGTGTCAAGATTACTGTTGTCTTTACTCATAAAGTCATTAGTGTCATGATTACTGTTCGTGGCTTGTATTGAAACATCTTTGTTAACATTATTGTTGTTATTGTTTATAGTCTGAGTGGGATTATGGATATGGGAGAGCGGTCTTAGGTGATATCTGTTTCGACGAAAAGTATAACCATTCTTTTCAACCAAGTATGAACGCGGTGTTTCATGTGTTCCTATTATCTTACCTTTGTCCCAAAGTCTTCCATTCTTTATAGTCACCGGCTGTCCTGGCCTTAAGGTAGGCAATTTTCTTGCATTTCTATTGTAATATTCCTCTTGTCTCTTTTTTTCTAATGCTTTCCTTTCTTTTACATTTCCTTCAATTTTCGGTTTAAGTAACTTTGCTGTAATCGGTATCTTCGTTCTTAATGTTCTATTCAGCATTAACTGTGCTGATGACTTGTTTATGTTTTTTAATGGCGAATTCCGATATTCCATTAACATTGTATATTATATATGTCATCCCTTAATTCGAATGCTTTCCTCAACATATTCTTAACGATCTGCACTCCTCGTTTTGCAAGACCATTAGATTTAGGATAGTGCGTATTACTCGTAGTTAATACTATGTCCCACTCTTTTGCAAATGTTTTGAAGTTTTCGCTGTTATAAGGTATATTATCAGAAATCAACTCCTGTGGTATTCCATTTCTTGCAAACATTTCTTTTAGCTAAGTAATTATACCATTGGCAGTTTTACTTTTAAGTTCTTTTACTTCAATCCAATTAGAATAATAGTCAATAACAAGTAAATAACTTACTCCATTGAATTCCACGTCGGACACCACATTTTCCCAAGCTCTGTTTCGTATTGAATGCTCGATCATCGGTTCTTTCTGATTACTGCATCGGTATTTCTCACACACTTCACACTCTCGAACTACTTTTTCGATATCGTCAGCAATGTTATGCCAATAAATAAGCTGCCGTGCCTTCGATTTCTTCTTCTTTCTCTTTTTTTAAGACTTAGTCATGTTTGTTCTACTCTTGATCTCCTTGTACTCGGCTTTTCGTCCTTTGCCCATTTTACCCATCGATCCTCTCTCATTCTGTCGACGTGGTCTCTCCAATATCGTCGTCTCGATCTCGTAAACTGCATATGTAAGTACAGGTCTCACGGCGGTTTTATATATGCGGACTTTGCTTTCAGTGGACATGTATTTGTTCCTCCATATGAGGTCCCTCAGATAGCCAGAGATTCTTGAGGCTTTGTTCACTTGGGTTCTGACTTCCTGTTGTAAGTTTTTCGAGCTCGTTATGTCAGCTCCTAAGTACGTACATTGCATACATTGGTGGATGGGTTCGTCGTTTACAGCCAGTTTACATCTAATGAGCTCCTTTGCTATGACCATTGATTGTGTTTTTTCTATAGATACGTTCATATTAAGGTTATCCGCTCTTGTTTGAAACCTATATAGTAGTCGCTGAAGATCATCTTCGTTATCCGCCATCAAGATTGCGTCGTCAGCGTAGCATAATATCTTTATCGATTTTTGTCCCATTCTGTATCCTCCATAAACTTCTTTTACACTATGAATTATTTTATCCATAATGAGGTTGAACAAGATTGAGCTCAAACTATCTCCCTGGCGGATTCCAGTTAGTTTTTTTTTTTTGTTGGAAGAGTTGTTGGGGTGTGTCAGATTCTTACTGACTAAAAACCTCTCCCCCCTCCTCGCCGCGTGGCTCTCTGCGCCGGCATCCGCTCTCGCATTACTTCAGCGCAGGGGTCATCTCTAAATAGTTCTACTTTTACTCTCTCTGTTCTGACTCTTTTGTTTCTATAATGTGACGTATGGTGATGTACGTCGTGCTCCAATAACCCTCGCTTCCAACCAATCCCTTTGCCATGCTTTTATCCTCGAAGGTTAGACCTGTTTCCGTGGCGAACTGCCATCTAACGTTCTCCCATCTAGGGCATACGAAAAGGGTATGTTCTGCATCATCCAGTTGTCCGCAGTAAATACATGCATCTGTGTTAACCCTTGCTCTATCGTACAGATACTTTCTAAAGCACCCATGTCCGGAGAGTGCTTGTGTTAGGTAATAATCTACTTCTCCATACTGCCTTTTAATCCAAGTCACAACGTCCGGTATTAGTTTGTATGTCCATCGGCCATACGTCCCGGTCCGCCACTTTTCTTGCCATTTCGCCATAAGCTCTAATCTGGCTATATCCCTGGGGACGCCTTCATATTTCTTCTTCCTTTCCTCCATCAGAAGCTCTATCGAAGGCACTCCTGCTATGACGCCCACCCCCTCCGCTGAGACTGTCCTGTATGCGCTGCATATTACGATTGATATCTGCCGTTGCAGGCTTGTCAACTTTCTGAGGAGTTTCTTGTTTTTTGTTACTGGATGCCATATTGGTACTGCATATAATATCTGTGAGTGCACGACACTTGCCAAGGTTCTTCTCCTAGAGGCTCTAGGCCCTTCGATATTGGGAAATAGGCCTGACAAGGCTGTAATCGTTCTTTCTGCCTTTTGTGTACATTTGCTTACATGTTCAGTAAACGTTAGCTTTGTATCCAGCCACACCCCAAGGTACTTGATTGCCTTTTTCACGGTAACGACGGTGTCCTGGAGCTGAAAATGTATGGGGGCTATTTTTCTCTTGGTTGTTAGAAGAACTGCCTCCGTTTTTTCTGGTGCCAGGTGCAGCCTTATCTCTCATCCAGTTGATGACCCTTATGAGTGCTGTGTTTGCAATACTCATAAGAGTTTCTTCATTCTTTGCCACTACCGTTATGGCAATGTCATCCGCAAAGCCGATCAATGTAACTCCCTCGGGCATATCCATGCCTAGCAAGTCATCATACAGTATATTCCACAGGGTAGGTCCAAGCACTGAACCTTGTGGTACGCCACTGCTTATACTTATTCGAATAGTTTTGTCCTCAGCTTCAATTTCTAATTGCCTCTCAGATATGTAGGACGCTATAATTCTTGCTATGTGCTCGTTGATATTTCTTTTCCTTAATTCTTCTAGTATTATTTGCCACGATGCGCTATTAAAAGCGTTCTTGACGTCTAGCGTAATCATGGCGCACAACCTTCGATGTTGATGTGCGTAGGCTGCTGCATCGCTGGCAATTTTTTGCACCTCCTTGATGGCGTCAACTGTCTGTCGGCCCTCCCTAAAGCTATACTGTCTCCTGGATAGGTCTCCTGTTCGGACTAATTCTTCCTTAAGTCTTTTTAGCAGTAACTGCTCATACAGTTTCCCCTCTACATCTAGGAGACAAATAGGTCTATATGATGTAGGGTCATCTACTGGCTTGCTTCCCTTTGACAGAAGAACAAGCCTTGCTATTTTCCATTCATTTGGAAAAATTGCTTTATACGCTAGGTTATTGTACACTGCTAGTACTTACTCCGGCCGTGTTTTACTATTTCCGGTGGAATATTTCCTGGTCCTCGTGCTTTTTTGTTTTTAAGCTTCGCAACTGCTGTCTGAAGCTCAATTGCTGTAAATTTATCAATCTCCCCTCCTGGAACATCATCGAAAACGCCCGGTTCGTGCATAGGGAATAAATGATTTACCACCTCCTCCATTTTAGCCATCTTTAATTTTGGTCTCGGTGGGAATCCACTCATTGTTTTCATGACTATTTTATACACATTCCCCCATATATCTCCATCCACACTACCACAAAGGGCCTTCCAACTAGCTCTTTTAGCGCTTTTAATGCTGTTCCTCAATCGTACCTTGCTCTCCTTGTATTCGTCCCATAACCTTTGGTTTAATTCTGGTAGGTTTCTCTTCATATTTCTTGTGCAAAGCCTTCTTCTTCGCACGCAGTCTCTGCGGAGTTGTGATATTTCTTCCGTCCACCAGTATACAGGTTTTCCCCTTCGGGTTCATTTTCTTTTAGGCATTGCTTTATTACACACTTTTTCCAAATTATTGGAGAAACTTCTAGCGGATAATGCAATCATATCCCTTCCAATGTACCGCAGAGCATGTTGCAGCTTCTGCCTGTCTAGTTTTCCGACTTGCCAACCATGGGCTTCCGGGCTACCTCCGAGCACCAGCCGCTTGTCTATTGATACTTCAAAAGATATATAGTTGTGATCGCTTAGTGACTCTTTATCGTTAACTTGCCATTGAATGACATTACTTTTCATGTCGTTTGTTGCTATTGTTAAATCCATGATGGATGATTGGTCTCGTCTCTGGAATGTAGGCTCCTCACCTCGGTTAGCAACGGCGAAGTCATTTTCTGCTATCCATTCACTTAACACGCGGCCCCTAACGTCGGTCACCTTCATCCTCCACTGCGGGGACTTCGCGTTGAAGTCTGCAGCAATTATAGCTTTTTCTTCGCTCTGATTTTGCTTCCAATCTGGTCGAGTGTCATTTTCAAACTCTGCACGTCGTCATTACCAGAGCAATAACAACTAATGACCATGAAGCCACATGTTTCTACGCATACAAAACCATGGCCATGTCGATACCTTTCTATCGGTAGACTCCCATCCACTACTCTGATCGCAGCATCTAGTTTCTCATCATACTTCCAATCTTTTCCATTTCGAAATGAGTTTTTATTGGGCTCCGATATTAAAAGTATTCCTACTTTTTGCTCCCTGGCATATTCTAGCGCCAAATCTTGGGCTGCTCGGCTTCTATTTGTGTTTATTTGTAAAATCTTCATTTGGCCTTTTTTTTGGTGCGCTGGTTTAGACTCCCCTGCGGGTTTTTTCTATCACCAGCCTCCTCTGGTATTCCGGGCATGACCTGTCCAATGCAGAATGCTCCCTAGGTTCCAAACCCATCCTGCGGCACATGGGGCAATTCAATATCGTCGGTCCGGTACAGTCGAAGCTACGGTGTTCTCCCCCGCACCTTGCACATGTTTCGGCATCTTTGCAGAGCCTGCTGGTGTGACCGTAACCACAACACTTGAAGCACCGCAACACATTGGCATACTCTTCCACATAAATCGTCAGTAGGTCAAGGTAGATTTTTCCGCCGCAATCACTAATAATGAAGTCGTAAACCTCCTTGCTTGCCTCGATGGTCCAATTCTCTTTTTCTGGGTTACGTCATTTACGTGCCCCTCTCGGAGTGAACTGAACTTCAAAGGTGTTCTTGTCCCATCTCTCCTGTATTTTGGTGTTCTGATTCCAAATGTTCGTAGCGAGTAGCCTGTCTGACCCGTCTCCACACCCGTAAGTTGAAGCATTGGGGCAAGCGGTGCAGGATCCCTGGCTTCAAGGCTATTCATTCTCATAACCTTGTCCTTTAGCATTGCCTTTTGCCCTTCAGAAGAGCTTTCAAGTAATAAGTCTCCTTTTTGTGTTTTCCTGATAGATTTTAGCGGTCCCATTTCTCCAACTTCTATCCTTGCTGTCAATTTATCCCGAATTTCTTTAACTGAGACCCCTTCTGTCTTACTACGTACAACTGTTAATAGCCTCGGGACAGGTATAGGTAAAGGCCCATACTCCCCCCCCCCTCAGTGCCTGGAAGTAGGATCTCATGCCTCCGCCTGTCTCTTGTCGTTCTTTCTGTCTATCTTCGTCTCTCAACCTCCTGTGTCTCTTCCTTATCAAAGCCCCGAGATCCTGAGCCGCGCCTCTGTCCGAACCCCCCGTTCTGGGGTACGCCCCTTCCTGTCTATAGTCCCTCATCGAATCACTGTCCTCAGCTACCGTGACAACTGTGTCTGAACGCGCCTTAAGTCCCTTTATCTGTTCTTTTGTTTCTCTTAATTCTTTTCGTATGCTGTTATCTTCGGCCCTGGTGTCTTCATGCCCTTTTCCCTGATCTCCTTCCTAATCTCTTCCATCTCCTTTCTAGACCGAGTTCCGCCCCGCCAGTCTGCGTTTGTCTAACAACACTCTGCTGCTTGCTAACAGCCAGAACTAATATATCATTTACTATACCGTCACAGCAGTTTGCTGTAATTTTATCCATAATTCTTAGTGTGAGATCTTCAAGATCTTCTGTGCTGGCGTCGAGGCCTTCGTAAAGATTACCACAGCATGAATCGATCTCCCCATCGTCGTTTCCGTCTTTCTCTCCCGCTTCCGACTTACCATCTTCCTCTCCTTCGCCCAATTCCAAAGTATTTGCAGGTTCGAGGGTGCTTTGAACGCGGCCCAATTTGTCGTCCTCATGGTCTGATACTATGATTTCCTCGCCGTCCTCTCCTTTGGTTTTTTTTCCTAGGTCCCCCTTTAGAGAAAGGTGGGGTCCTATCGACGACGTTAGACTTTCTGAAGGGGTCATCATTCCCCTCCGGATTCCCCTCGTCGCGATCCATATCTCACCGCTGTACGGCCTAGTCCCCTCACGCACTGATACGTAAGGTAACGCCCTCCCAAAAGAACAATAGTTAAAAGAAAAACACACCAAAAATCTGCTCTTTATTCACTTAAAACTAACTTATACTAAAAAATTTAGGTATTTGTATTCGAAGTCTCTCAAATGTACAACGCCCCACCACCTAGGGTTACCCTATCTATGTACAACCAATTTGAATTGCAAGCTTATTTTGCAAACCAGTGAAATTTTCCTAAAGTGTACATTTATAATCGAATTTCCTCAAATGTTCAATACCCCTTATGTACTCCTGATACCTAATTTTACTAAATCCGCGATTAACGGCGCTTGACGTCCTTGTGTCACTTCGACGCTAATGTCGTCCGTTTTGGTACGTCATACGTGTGACGCGTATAAAATTTCAATAATTTCGATGGTATCCTTAACGCGATAATGCTGAAATTTTGCGTATAAATTAAGATATTCAAAGTTCCTATATATCTTATATGGCATTAAAAATGCAAAGTGAGCTAGTGATTGCCGTGACCATCTGGGGCCACAAAACCCGTCAACGCAGTTTTTCAAAGACCGAAAAGGTCAAATGCACTGCTTTCACTTCGAAGTTATATTAATTTAACGCAACTTTAAAAATCAATATCTCCGAAACTAAGTAGGTTGGAGAGTTACTTTTTTCACTGACCTTTGTCCTGTATATGTCCTTTCACTGGCCGAAGTTTTGAAAACTTACCCCCACTCCTTCCCCGAATGCCGGCTGCATCAACGAACAGGTGCAGGCGGCATTCTCGACAAAAACCAGTAACTACTAATGTTGCCTTAATTAATGGGTATACCAGTCTGGATTTTTCACAGATAGGAGCCCTTGTGCTTCCACACGAGTCTACCAATCCAGTTAGTATTGGTACGTGTTCTGTAAATCCCTGTGATGTTTTGATCTTTGTGGTGTTATTTTTATTGAGCTCTTTTATTACGTTAATGTAAGGTACGGGTATCCTGTTTTCCTGGAGTATATCTATGATGTCGGCTATTTGTACTCTGTCGAACGCTTTCCTGAGATCTATTAGGCAGAGAAACAAAGGTTTATTATCTATCATTTGTCTGAGGATGAATACTGCGTCCACTATCGATCTATTCTGTCTGAAGCCTTGTTGTTCTTCACTTATTTCTATTCTGTTCGTTATTACTGTTGTTATAATTTTTGTAAAGAGCTTCCTTATGGTGGCCAATAAAGATATCATTCTATAATTTTCCGGGTTGTTCTTAATTCCCATTTTATAGATTGGTATTGTGATGCTGTTTTTCCAATCAGTAGGTACATTTTCGGCCGAGATAATTTTTTGGAATAATAGTGTGATTGATGTTTCCATTTGAAGTCCTCCGTACTTAAGTATTTCGTTAACAATTTGATCTGGGCCAGGGGCTTTTCTATTTTTCAATCTTAATAGTGCTTCATGTACTTCGTCCTGTGTTATGTTGTCTTTTTCCAAAAGTTGTTCTGTATGGGTGTTGTCCTCATTATTATCATTGTCACCTGCTCCTGTCTCATATAAGTCTCTTGCATGCGCTTCCCATTCTCCTGAAGTGAGAAGTGATGTTTATTTGTACTTCTTCGGTAACTGCTCTCTTTCTGTTCCTTAGTGTATTTCAAATCCTTCTCTGTCCCCCGTATAGATCATGTTCCATATCTGTAGAGAATTTTTCCCAGTATGTCTTCTTTATTTCTCTTATGTCATCATTCACTCTGTTTCTAATCGTTTTATACTCTTGGTATTCTTCTGTTGTTCTTCTGCTTCTATATCTGATGTAAGCTTCTTTTTTTTTGCTTATCGGAATGGATGGAGCGATTAATGCGAGTTCGCCGGAAACTTTGACAGGCAGCAACAATAACAACCTATAAGCCCCCAAATACGTTGACGAACGTTTGATGTATGGTGTACAATTTTATTAAATTCCACAATACCAGAGCAGATTAAGAAATAGGTTGATTCCATATAAAGTAACAAACGTCAACAGGTATTTTGATTGAAATAAATATACAATGTAATTAACATTTAAATTGAATAAATAAGAAATGTAAACAACATTCGAACCAAATAAATATGAAATGTAATTAACATTTGAATTCAATAAATATGCAATATAATTAACATTAGAATTGAATAAATATGAAATGTAATTAACTTTCAATTGAATAAATATGCAATGCAATTAACATTTGAATTCAATAAATATACTTGCATATTTGTGTACTAAAATTTGTATGGCTCAATTAAGTGTTCAGAAAGAGCCGTGATACTTTCTGAATCAGAAAGGTCCCCATGTAGCATTGGTATTTTGGTGATATGAAAATTTACATATCTCATATAAATACTTCTCTTGCTCCTTATACTTTTCAAAACACGCTGTACATGGATTTATATAGAATAAATAATTTGCAAACAACTGTTACTCGATAAGAATAATCGGTATAAAATTTCGAAAAACCCATCTTATATTTAAGAAACTAAACTTGGAGTCTGTGGCTTGAAACTACACAAAAACACTAAAACACCTTCACCACACTAAAGCACAAAAATGGCTAAATACGTATTTCAACAACTAAGTTGACAACACTGTCTGTTACGCTACGGTGTGTAGACAGCGCGATTTTTAATCAGTGCTACTGATGATGACAACTTAGTTGTTGAAATACGTATTTAGCCATTTTTGTGCTTTAGTGTGGTGAAGGTGTTTTAGTGTTTTTGTGTGCCATCTTATATTTTTTTTAAATAGACTTTTTAGTACATTTCAGGTTTTTAGAAATTTGTTTAAACTTAGTAGTATTGCGTCAGTTACTACTTACGGTCTACCAATTAATCTGATAATCTAATCAATTCTTAAGGGTGCGTTTCAATATTGGCAAATCCATTTCGATTCGAAACTAAGATTTTCGTTTTTCTTAAGTACTACTAGTAATAATTGGATGGCGCCACGATATCAATTCTAAACTAATTCTAAAGAAAATAATGATCTTAAAATAGTTCAAGGTCATTTTACCTGCTTATTAAATTTCTACCTCTACATACGAAAATTTGTAAATTTGATCAGTTCATGCTTTCTTTGCAATTTGATTTTATACGTATGAATCTAATCGATACTTACTTGTCAACTTTCATGTTGAAGGGAGAAAGACGCGCGAACTTTAAGCATTCATTTGAATTTATTTGTTAAAATTTAAATTAAATTACTTTTTATACATTTACAATAAGTCACATTTATTTTATTTATAACTTCAGTTATTCTTTAACATATTTTTAAATGCTAAAGGTAAGTGATACTCATCCATTCGACTTTCTTATTTCATACAAATATACAATAAATAAACAGCAGTGTGTTTGCGTTATGCAAAATAAAACATTTTCTGTTACTTGATACGTTTCGTACAAGCTACTGCATCTATGCGATATCATAACTTTGTTGATCATGTCTAATAATAATAATAACATGCAAAACAGAAATATAGTCATAGGGGACGTTCTCCCAAGAGTACACACACAACCTGTTCTTTTAAATAAGAATTATAATTTTTGTTTAAGCTATTTATTAATGGTATTGTATATTGGGTTATGTTGCAAAGTAATCTCAACACAAAAGCAATGTTTAGTTTTAGTTAAGAAGAATATAATACCTAAAAAGGAATACGTAAAATGCGTACACTTGGGATGCATGGTTTACAAGAGTACGCATGAACAAAAAAAATGTAACTAAGGTAAATAGTGTTACTCTTAACTGAAATATAAATTCTTTTAATAGAAAAACCAAAGGTTTTTCGACAAATTTAAAAACCGCATAAGTCGCAACGAAATTGAGCGCTTCCCTGATAACTGGATCAGTCTTCATGCCACCATCCCTGTCAAATTTGACATTGGATCCACTCTGAAGTGCTGAAATGTTCGTTACATCCAGGGCAAATGCTTTGATCCGCCTTATTTATTATTTATTTTTTGTTTGTTGGGCGTTTCTTAGCTGTAGATTTGAAAACGTTTTTCACACTAGCTGCAGGTTTCTTCCTTTCCTGTTTCTCCAACAACTGGTTTTTATACGACGTAGAAGAAAGTATTTCTGATTTCTTGGACTTTCTTATTTTTGTGTGTTCAATCTTGGAACTTGGAAATGGCAAAATCATTTTGGGAGTTCTGAAGACGGGCCGGGAATATTTAAATCAATTTTAACCAAAGAAGTTGTGTGTATTGGAATTTGATCGGGTGTTTTTTGCCTTGTGTCTTCAGCAATATTTTGTTGGTTTTTAGATATAAACACAGAAAGCGGTAGTAAATTTTTCTCTTCGCTAGAATCAGTAGTTGTTGCATCCTGATTATTTGTGCTTTTGTTAGGTTTTGTTTCAGAGCCTGCTTCAATTTGTTACTTTAGCTGGTGCGAAATCATGTTCAGTAAAGAGATCTGGGTTGTATGGGTACAGCCCAGTGCATGCAAAAGATTTCTCACAGATTCGGTTGGTTTTACGAAATCGCAGAAATGTTTTAGCCAAATTAGAAATAATTCCTAATTCATATATCCCGTATCCGAAATCATTTTTAATGTACCTACTGGTGCTCCATAAAACAGTTCTTCTTTCATGCGCTTTCTGACGAAAACAAGTCCTGGTGGCACCCAGATATCTGAAGCGCTCATACAACAAACAGCCATTACCAGCTGGCCTCTTTCGGCAGAGACTACTTTTGAGACGGCGTTTTTACCTTTGGCAGCATAGAACTTGGGAAGCCTGTTTGGGACTGTCGAAAGCCCTGACTCGTCCATGTTAAAGATTCTGTGGGCTGGAGCATGTATCTTCTCATAAACACATTTCAAATTTTGAAAAAATCTGCCACATTGTATCTTATTAAACTCACTAATGC
This sequence comes from Amphimallon solstitiale, assembly GCA_963170755.1. NCBI lineage: Eukaryota > Metazoa > Arthropoda > Insecta > Coleoptera > Scarabaeidae > Amphimallon > Amphimallon solstitiale. The sequence goes on along the minus strand of OY720677.1, from coordinate 86,082,252 downwards.
GAGCCAGGCTACATTTTTCTGGACTTCTTACCGACAATAAATTCCGTACGGCAAAGGCTTGAACCCATAGTCTGCCTGCCATTTTTCTCTCTTGGTCAAATCGGTGCGGAATATGATTCATTTAAGCATATTGGTACCCTAAAGCTCTTACATCTTTAACACGCAATCCATATAAACGGACGTCAAGTTCCCGAATGTGGTCTGCCAATTCTTTCTCTTGCGCTGTCGTGAATACTGGTTTAAACCTGCCCAAACTTGTTGGTACCGTGCCCTAAAAGTTATAAAAAAATAAAACATGGATCAACCAATATATGAATATAAATTACACACCAAACGTAGTCTTTTTCTGAGCGAACACTCGTTGACATTGAATGATTCAGCTACTGATTTTTTACTTTATCCTTTCGCAATACGTTCTTTAGCTTTGTGTAACATATCCAGGGTAAATTTCGGCTGTCGCTTACTTTTTCTTGCATACTGTCCCATTTTGATGCACCGTCTGTGAATACATAAAAATATACCTACAGTAAATATTTTAAGCTCCTGAGAGTACGCGCGTACTCTTTGGATGCGTACTTTTGCCAGCGATGTGTGAATACTACATTCATTGCATTATCTATGGGAAAATTCAACATAATCCTACAATTGGCACATTATGTTCTGTTTTACAAGCCGCTTTTTAATTGGCATTAAAACGATTTAAGCACAGATTAATATTTATCTATGTAATTGTTACTTTTAACATGCACGAATTATAAAAAGCATTGTAAAAACATATTTCTAATCGTAATTAGGTAACCTTACGCGCGAACACCAACTATGTGGGTGGCTTGTTGGTGGAAACTGACGACAAAAGGCCGTTAAGTCAGCGTTACCAAATCCGAAATATAGCGACTGCGTACTCTTAATGAACGCATAGGGGAGAGTGTTCCACAGTGGATCATTTTTTAACCAAATTCAACTCTTTTCTTTTAAATACGATTTATCGAAAAAAATTATTTACCTCGATAAAGGATATCTATTGTCTCCTTCAATGACAGGGCTTTGATAAGAATTATTTAAAACTAATGTAAGTTATTAATTATATTTCATTATCATTCTATTTGTTTCACTGTGCCTCGTGCACGGGGCAAAGTGAAACAATCGGTGGGGTACAATGAAACACATTTTTTATGCATATATATTTTAAATTCTAAAAAAAGTAAAGCATTGCAGAAGTTTTAGTCACTCAGACCTATATTAATGCACTTAAAATATTTTAACGAACATCAAAACTGTCCAAATTTATCTCAAAACTGATGTTGGATCGCTGTCTTGAAGTCGAACCTGATGAAATGGGTTGAGGTAGAATCATTTTAATATCTTCTAGTTTCACAACTGAAATATCTGAAATTGTAGGAAAACAGAATTTTTCAGATATTTTTGAGCTTTTCCTCATAAACGAAATTTGGAATTCATCCTTTTCTAAAAAGTCCAATATTTGCCCAACAAAGTAAACTAATTTCTTAGTTTTAAATTGAACTAAAACGAAATCATATGTAGTTGGTTGTCTGGTTAATTCCTCGGTAAGGTCTGGGACTAGGTCTTCACGTGACCATTCACTGTCACTTGACGACCCTTGCCATTCTTCTTCTTCGTGTTCTTCCTCATCGCTGTAATCTGTGATTGTTGTTTTCACCTTATTAACTGCTGCTTGGTTCCTTTTTTTTTTCTAGACAATTCTCTTTGTGCTAATTCGTCTTTTTCAGACGTGCCTGTTGCAATAATCGTTTTTCCTTGCCTTCTTGATTTCTGAATCTTCCTTTTTTGTGCCTTTGGAAACCCACGAAACATTTGTGGAGAAACAAACGAAGATGATCGTGCAGTTTCATCACGTGCAAGTGTTTCATTAGTGCTTTCGTGATCTCGCTGTTCTAATATATTTTGCCCAGCTTCTTCAGTAACTGTTGGTCTGTCTGTGACAGCCGACATCAGAAAATCGTCATTCGTAAATATATCCGGGTCAAAAGGAAATATGCCCGTTTGATTAAATCCTGAACTGATGTTTGTAGGTATCATCGATCTTTCGTGCGCAACTTTAACGAAACTTCCAATATTAAAAATATTAACCGGAATACCGGGATGATTAACAAGCCAGCTTTGTATGGCCCTATTGTAATGGGCTTTAAAAGATGAAAATACCCCTACATCTAAGGGCTGGAGTTTATTAGAGCAATGCGAAGGTAGCGTTAATATTGTGATCCCATTAGATTTCGCAAGGTCCTATAGATAAATGGCTCTCGTGATTATCCATGATGAGAAGGCTAGGGTTATCGTGAGAGCTAGAGGAATGTTTTATAAAATGATTACTGATGATTACTCGCGGAAATAATTCCCTGTTCATCCATCCCGTAGGCGTAGCTAAACCCAATGTACCAGATGGAGCATCTTTTATCATAATTTCCTTAAAATGCACTCGTGGAAAAATCATCGCCGGAGGCAAAGCATAACCGGTAGCACAAATTATACTGCAGGTTGTTACAAGAATTCCTCTTTCGCCGCTAGTACACTGAGACACCTGTTTCATGCCCTTTTTTGCAAGAATTTTGGGAGGAACTTGTACTATGGTGGTTCCTGTTTCGTCTAAGTTAAAGACTCTACTCCCATCGCTAAACCGCTGTTCACGCTTAAGCACTGTTTCAAGATTCTTGAAGAAACTTGAAACATTATGTCGGTTAAATGAAGTAGCACGGGATAAACTGCAAGACTCTGGTTTTCGACAACTTAATTCAGGATGCCTCTTCCTAAAGCCGAAATACCACTCTTTGCCTGCCATTTTTTGTTCTCTCCATTTGTTAGGAGTGCTCTTATTATTTTTTATTGCTGACTCATACGCTAATTTGCGATATTCCAGTGGAGTAAGCCCATAACACATTTGTGCAGATGTCAAAAGATAGTCAACCAAGGTTTTTTCTTCGTCGTGGGTAAAAATTAACCTCACATCATATTTAGGACGAAAAACAATATTTGAGTCGGGGTTTGCTTTAAATTTACGCACATACCTAAAATTTAAGTCCCAATAGGTAAGAATAGTAGAAGACATAAATTCGTATTATTTCTTACCTAAATAAAGTAACGTAAGCAATGCCTTGTACACTGTTGCTCGTCTTATAGGCATATTTTCCTCAACAACGAGACGAACAGCCGCTTTCATATGCTCTGCACTGAAAGTGCCAATATTTGTCCTTCGCTTACGGTTGCGGGCCATTTAAAAACTTAATAAGACAACTAAAATGAAAAGTGTCACTTGTAATACTTATTTAGACAGTTATAACAATATTTTTCATATGGGATACAGTGAAACATGATTCGGTGTACCCCACCATCGCTTGTTTCAATATGGACCACTGGTCACCAGCATAAACAATAAACTAAACTACCTAACCTAATACAGTTTAAAAAGCTGCACATGTCGTAAATAACAAGCAAATATGTGCTTTACCCGACAACATTTTTAGCAAACATCAAATAAAATAATTTGGGGACTTACCTAGTTTAGAATATCACTCCTAATATTTACCCGAGACCACAAAAAAGAACGTTTTTGACGGCTCGACAAAACAGCGGTTGCAAACGCATTGAGCAAATGGCGACAAGTAGAGGGAGGCAACAGCTTCTCTGGCGCGAATTTTCCGTTGAATTGGCGCGATATTTAAATTCAAAAATAAGTTTGTTTCAGTGAGGAACACGTTTCACTGTAGAACATTCTCCCCTACTCTTAGGCAAACCTCCCCTATTATTGTCTTCATAACGTACCCACCCATTGGTTCAACATTCTAATAAATATGTTTTACTCGTTAAAAATACGCTTGATTTGATTTATATAGTTTGAATTTAGAGTTTTTGTTTTATTTCTATTTTGTATTTTGGCTCCTGGGCAGTTTTTAGATATATATAGTATTTTAATTTAATGCTGGTACATACACACAAAAGTGAGTTAGTTAATTCTGAAGTACATTTCTCTCTGAAGTGGGTGGTCAAGGTGTCGATCCCGGCGAATTTGGAAACACATCTGCTGGTAAAGGAGGTGATGGCGTTAACGCCGGGGAATTCACTGGCATCATGTTTTTCTCCTCGTATTTCCTATGAAAAGCGAATATTATATCTAGAATTTCTGGCATATATTTTATCAACATTTCATAACTTAAATTTAGCCATGCAAAGTGAATCACCTAAGATACATCCAATATACAAAGAGATATCATTTGTTGTAAAAACGATATTAGACTGTTATGTTTTGGAAGAAAAGATTGAAAATGCAAGCTTTAGTGATACTGGTTACCAAAACCCCCATAATTTTTTAAAGATTGAAGATATGTATTTTGGAGCAACTATACAGGCAAGCAACTATAATGAGTATATTTTACATGAAGTAAAAGTGACATGTTTGGCCTTTTATGTAGAGGCTGTGAAGCAAATATTAACAAGGTTTCCATTAAAGGCTTCAATATTTGCTCACCTGGAACTTAGTGATCCACAAGTTGTTATTAGCAGAAGAATAACATCTATTGCACATATTGCTCGATATTTTCCTCGGTTAGTTCAGGATTGGCAGATAATTGATAATGAATGGCGTCAACTAAGGAGTTGGGATTTTAAAAGCTCTAATGAGAATGAAAATGCTACTGAATTTTGGAGAGTGATAAGTGAAGTAAATCTAGGAAATGGCTCAAAAAAATTTGCTCATTTGGTGGACTTAGTTTTTAATTTATTATGGCTCCCTCATTCTAGCGCAAATGTAGAGCGAATTTTTTCAGAAGTAAACTTTGACACGCAATAAATTGAAAACTAATACTTTAGAGGGCTTATTACACACAAAAAATCTGGTGTCAAAGAATTACTATTGTTTTAATTTCCAATATCTTCAGATTTGGTTAAAAAAAGTACCAATAGCGCTTTATATGCCACAGTAGATGCTGCTAGTTCTTCGAATGCCAGTAGCACAAATAGTGATGATAATATTGAAATAGAATAATGAGCTTACTGAATAATGCACGTATTTTATATTGCATATACATGAAATGTTTTAATATTTTATTTCATATTGTACCTATGTGTTGTAAATAATATACTTAAATATATCTATGAGTATGAATGTGTAGAATGTTTTCGTAACTTAAAGAAACTTGACCAGCTATGAATCTCACAATTTTTTTTATTAATTCTCTCGATTTTAACATTTATTCTTCTGGCAACACTGTAGACATAGGCGAATTTGCAGGCACATCCATTGAAGGAGGTATTGGCGTCGACAAAGGCGAATTTTCAGGCACATTCATTGAAGGAGGTGATGGAGTTGACGCCGGCGAATTTGTTGGATCTACGTTTTTCTCTTCATATTTCCTATGAAAAGAGAATATTAGGTACAGTTTGTACAAAATAATTTAAATTATAATCACACAAATTTAATGGTTAGTGATAAAAACGTTTATTAAATCATTAGTCATTAAAAAATAAAGTAGATTCTTAAAATAATTCCACTTTAAAGTCACATATTTTGTTAAATAAATTATTCTGATGGTTTGTTAACCATCTGAAATTTAATAATCATAGCTGTTATACGAAAAAGTAAGTATACCTATATTTTTTCTTACCAATATGGAAACATAAGTTTCCAGAAATTATCCTTGTCCTCTTATGTTCCAAATCTGATTTGTACTTCATATTTCTCCACATAAAACACTAAAAGATCAATCCCTGTATTATATCCGCAGGGGACACATTTAACCTTTACGTGACTGTAATATCTACAAAACTTTGTTTACCAAAATGTACACTATCACTAGGGTTGCCAACTTTTTTTGAGAAAAATAAAGTATCTAACCTTTTGAATAAGAAAAAATAAAGTATTTGTAAAAAATAAAAAGTATTTTCCAAATTTAAGTTTTTATTGCCTTAAATACATATTTTTTTGTGCTTTTAGCACATGCTAACAATTTTTGGTTGTCTATAAACGTTTCATAGCTAGTTTTACAATCTAAGTTTAGATTTAAATAAATAAGTAATTCATTTTTTATTAAATTTATGGACGATCTGTTTCTCTCTTCTCGCCACTTCACATTCATCACCGAAAAAACTCTCTCAGTGAAAGCTGAGATTGCGGGAACAGAGAGCAAATAAGAAATATTTTTTTTATATTTGGTAACTTATCACACGCATTTTTAAGTATATATTGCCATTTTTCAGCAGTATTCTTTTCTGAAAATTCTTTGTCCTTATTAGTAGATTTTCTTTGGATTTCTAGTAGTATTATTGATTCGGAATATAAATCATCTATCTTAATATTTAATCTGTCTTGTAATTTGGCCTTTGTAATTACTGTTTCAAAATGTTTAAATTCAACCTCATTTTTTAAAGATATGTTAGGAAGTATTGAAAGCCAGTTATCTTCACTAAAATTGAACCATATTCTCAAATAATTATACTCATATCAATAAAAAGTGAAAAATTCTTTATGGTTATTTTGACTATTTCGGGTGATGACTTTTCAATTCTCTGTAATCTTATTCTTGATTCATAACCGAAGTACTTATCACTTTTTCTTTGCTCTAATTCATCAAGGAGAGCACGTTAGTGCTCTCCTTAATATACTTGGGCCCCTCATTTATCCCTAACCCCCCCCTAGAGAAAAATTGGTAATAGATCCAGAGGTCCGGTTTTTTTTTAAAATCTTGCCTATGGGGTGGGAATAGTGTGCGACCATAAAAGGTTGCCATAGCTCCCACTGGGGCCGCTCCCGGGGCCCTCCAAGGGGCAAAAAGGCGCCGAAAACCCTATTTTTTCCACTTCGGGGGTTAATTACGCAGCCAATATTGAACCAAATTCGACGTGTTATACACCGATCGACTCAGCGAAACCAGACGAGTCGACTGATGTAAAATTTATGCATATCCGGGGTACTGTAGGTTCACAAGTCCCAAAATTCCGACGTGGTCATGATATCGTCTTCGACACCTCCGATGTACTTCGATTACATCGTCAATTTCACAGATAGGAAAGTGTTTAATACGCCATTCGACGCGTCTCAGTTAGAGGATTCAGAATATATGTAAATTTTCGATGACCGGTGTATTGTAGATTTGCAATTTCCAAAAAACTCGAAAAAAGTGACCACACCCACCACTTTTTTTTCAGGGAAATGATTTTCATGCATCAGCACTAATATTTTCAGATTCAGCATGGTCGAGTGCCTTGGGACAAAAGAAAACTACATTGAAAAAGCTCTCTTGGAACCAGAGATATGTAAAAAACAGAAAAGTGAAGTTACAAATGTGTTGCTCAAGAAAACAAGTCTTTCTTTTCAATATAATTCGATGGGACCTGTCTAGGATTGTTGCCCAGGCTTTTTACTAGAGGTCAATTTTTTTTATCGAAATACCATTATTTTCGGAAAAGTTATTAGTTATCAAAGTTGTGTCACTTTAACGACCAAATTTTCGTCAGACTTGTGACCCCAATCGGCATGGGTTCAAACCCGTCCGCATGCAATTTTTTTCTTTTTTTGGTTTTACGTATTAGTATGTTAAATGAGTCGTAGATTTCGAATTTTAACTTTTTTTGGCATGCAGGTGGTTCCTGACCACAAAGTCATCAAACTTTTAATTAATTAGTCAATTTAGTTAATTAACACTAATTACTGATGTTTTAAAGGTTGCTAAAATTCTCAAAGATCGATATCAATGCATTGCTCTTTGAAAGTTTTGCTAGAAATTAATCGAATTTTTAATTGATTTGCTAATTAGCATAATTAATTGATTAGTGGAAATTATCGATTTTTTGAAGTTTTCAAAAAGCATGGCAGATGGGTATCATTACGCTCTTTGAATGTTACACCTAAAATCAATCGATTTTTTAATATTACTTTGCTAATTAGCAAAAGTAATTAATTATCACATCAGGAGAGAGGTAAAGTTACATCTTCCAGATTGTTTAATTTGTGTCTTTGTTCAGTGCAGAAGCACATTTAAAAATTGCAGCACCTACTTTTAATGAAAATAAGGCCTCTGCTCATCAAAAAGGTGGGTCTCTGCCATGCACGCCAATGAAATTTGACTTATGTGATGCTCAAGTTTGCTTATGATGTTGATACCGTCGCCAATTACTGTAGTAATTCATGTGCATTCATTTTTTGTTTCTATTTTTATGACATCAAGATTTTTAAATATAATACTTTGCTGGAAAGTTCGAAAAACATTTACAAAACAGTCATTTTTCGTTTTGCTAAATTTCTAAAGTCTTTGAGGAATGCAAGTGTTACCCTATCAGCAGGAAATGGCAACCCCAAACCTTGACGTGGTGCATTGGCTTAACCACAGGTTTCCTGTGGGAACTAATATGGGGCAATGCCGACTGCATTAGGGTGCAGGATAATATCCCTTGTTCCACTGAAGTTGATGAAGGAAGACAAAGATGGTAACAAAATTCAAAGTAAGTTTCTTTCTGTGTACACTATTCTTACTTTTCCTTCTATTTCAGACTTCACTATGGTATTTGCCCTTGTCGAAAATTCACAATTATGCCAGGAAGATAAGTGATGCTATTTCTATCTTCTTGTATTTCTGGTAATACATGTTTATTATGTTGAACTTTTGTACTATTCACGCCCTGCCCATAAAGTCACTGGCCAAGAAAGTAAAATTTCTATAGATTCTAAATTTTGCACAAAGAAATTGAAAGTAGTATGGAGTTTGCCACATGCGATGGGTAGGTGGGCTGGTGGGGAATGGATGGACATTGGTGAAAATTGTCCAGGGGGCTCTATCTGTCAGCCAAGATTTGGACTGTGGTTGTACTTGACATGGGCATAGCCAGCCTAAAAAATTTCAGGGGGAGTCTTCCTGTACTAAGGCAGAATAATTTTAGAGGGCAGAATGTATCACCCCTGTGTGCATGTATGGACTTCAGTTTTATGTATACCATACTAACCTTTTAACTGTGTTTCTATTGCCAGCTATTTCTTTGTAGCTGGCCTAAAGAAACGTCATGTACTAGTTAACTGGAAAATGCCCCGATTGGGGCAGAAAAAAGGAGAATATACTTTAAGCATTGAAAAGTAGTGTACTAGAAAAAAATTCTCCAAGCATTGAAAAGGAGTGTACTAGAAGAAAGTTCCCCAAGCATAGAAAAGGAGTGTACTAGAAAAAAATTCTCGAAAAATGAAATTTGTGGAATATCTAACTTTGACATGGAAAATTTGAAAAATTTTGTTCCCTTAACCTCAGTATATTCTGCAGCCGAGCATGACATACTTTTTCAAATTTACTGTCTCCTGTAATCGCATCAAGCAACTGAGCTTCTATTTTCTGTACAATGAATTACAAATCCACAAACGCTGGATCACAATGGATTGCACAATTCTGCTTTCTGTCTTCTGAAGTTTTTCATTCTCTTGTTTCCTTAAAAAATGAAAAAACATGGTTAGTATTAGTAACTTTATACTACAGTCAAAAAGTAGCACAGCCCGCCCATACATGATCTTGGGGGGGTTTGACCCCCCCCCCCAGAACCCTGGCTGACCCCGGGCAGATTGTGGCTGACCCCCCCCCCCCCCAGAATGGCAAAAATTGCCCAAAAACTGGATTTTTTCGAAATTTTTGGCGATTTTTGGCTGGCCCGGGTCCAGTTTTGGTCCAACTTGACCCCCCCCCCCCAGATCAGGACCTGCTGTGCATGTAATGCTTCGGCCCCCAGCAAAAAGTGCAACACTGGTCCTTGCGTAGAAACCGCAGGGCAGTGGCATTGTTCTCTGTAGCACTTCTTCCCTCCTAAACATAGGTTCCAAAATCGATATGTATTGGCAAAAATTTTTTTAATAAACCATCACCATTTGGCATCTTTAAAATTCGACTGGTCATCTTCAGTCCAACATTCTGGGAAGTCCTATATTGTAGGTCCTACAATAAACTCTGTATAAATTGATGTAGTGCCAGGGTTAGGGTGGCGAGGCTGCAGAATATACTGAGGTAAAGGGAACAAAATTTTTCAAATTTTCCATGTCAAAGTTAGATATTCCACAAATTTGATTTTTCGAGAATTTTTTTCTAGTACACTCCTTTTCTATGCTTGGGGAACTTTTTTCTAGTACACTCCTTTTCAATGCTTGGAGAATTTTTTTCTAGTACACTACTTTTCAATGCTTAAAGTATATTCTCCTTTTTTCTGCCCCAATCGGGGCATTTTCCAGTTAACTAGTAAGTATATATATACCCAGTCCCTTACAATCGGCCTTCCTGACTTGTCGGTCTATCCTCAGAGCGTTCATAATGAACTGGAAAAAAATTATTACTCTGCACCTTACTAAAACTATTGCTCTGTAATTGATGTATTACTCTGCAATTTACTAATAATATTGCTGTGCAGCTTACGCATGATCTGCAACGTACTGGAACTATTGCTTTATAACCAGGGATGGGCGACGTCAACAATGTAACGTCGACAATGCAATAAACGACGTGTCGACAATGACGTCGAAGTCGACTTACTTCAGCAATTTACAGATGTCGACAATGTCGACAATAGCGACAATGGCAAGGAAAACAATATTAATATTATTAAAAAAACATTTATTCAAAAAAATTAACAATTTTATGCCGACAATGGCAAGAAAAACAACATTATTAAAAAAACATGTATTCAAAAATATAAACAATAATTTTATGCCGACAATGGCAAGGAAACAACATTATTAAAATAACATTATTTAAAAATATAAACAATTTCATTCCATGTCAAGATTTAATTCTTCTTTATCATTTTTTTCGTGCACTGTGAAATACACGTGAAGAAGTTTTTTGGATTTATCAAACGTTAATCTATTTCTATGTAGAGAATGAATATTTCCCCAATTAGAAAATAATCGCTTTATGTTTGCAGAAGATGCAGGAATGTTTAATAATTTTAAAACTAAACTACCCAATTTAGGGCACTCCATTTTCGCAAAACGCCAAAACACCAAAGGCTGTAGATTTTTTCGAAGAGATTTGTAAAAATGCCGGATTTTATATTAAACGAATCCCATTCATTAAGACCATCGGCGTCTAGGTTCTGAAATAGAAAATCATGAATAATTTTTTTATGATCTGCGGTGAGATTTTTTTGATTATATAGCGGATGAAGTTCATAATGAACTGGAAAAAAATTATTACTCTGCACCTTACTAAAACTATTGCTCTGTAATTGATGTATTACTCTGCAATTTACTAATAATATTGCTGTGCAGCTTACGCATGATCTGCAACGTACTGGAACTATTGCTTTATAACCAGGGATGGGCGACGTCAACAATGTAACGTCGACAATGCAATAAACGACGTGTCGACAATGACGTCGAAGTCGACTTACTTCAGCAATTTACAGATGTCGACAATGTCGACAATAGCGACAATGGCAAGGAAAACAATATTAATATTATTAAAAAAACATTTATTCAAAAAAATTAACAATTTTATGCCGACAATGGCAAGAAAAACAACATTATTAAAAAAACATGTATTCAAAAATATAAACAATAATTTTATGCCGACAATGGCAAGGAAACAACATTATTAAAATAACATTATTTAAAAATATAAACAATTTCATTCCATGTCAAGATTTAATTCTTCTTTATCATTTTTTTCGTGCACTGTGAAATACACGTGAAGAAGTTTTTTGGATTTATCAAACGTTAATCTATTTCTATGTAGAGAATGAATATTTCCCCAATTAGAAAATAATCGCTTTATGTTTGCAGAAGATGCAGGAATGTTTAATAATTTTAAAACTAAACTACCCAATTTAGGGCACTCCATTTTCGCAAAACGCCAAAACACCAAAGGCTGTAGATTTTTTCGAAGAGATTTGTAAAAATGCCGGATTTTATATTAAACGAATCCCATTCATTAAGACCATCGGCGTCTAGGTTCTGAAATAGAAAATCATGAATAATTTTTTTATGATCTGCGGTGAGATTTTTTTGATTATATAGCGGATGAAAATAATATGCCACTAACGCATACGTGTTAAGTGCCATTTCCTGTCGATGTTTTAATTGTTGTTCGAATTGAGCTGGTAACTTCAAATTAAGCCATAACTCGACAGCGTCAGCAATGGATGTCTCCGCTTTCTGACAAACATTAATTAGATTACAAATAGGGTCATGGAGTGCTAAATTTTCTCTAACTTCATCAACAAATTCGTCGTTAAAGATAAGTTCCTTAACTCTTGCCTTGATTTTTTTTATCGTAACAGCAGTTATTTGTTTCAAAATTTCCAAATTGTCTAAAAAGTTTTTAAAACAATCCCTGTAAGTGCACCATCTTGTTTCCGCTGGTAGTTTGATTCTATGTCCGCCCTTTTTAACTATATCTTTTTCTAAATCCGGTTGCTTAAACTCTTTCATGATGAGTACAACATTTGCACAAAGATCTTTGTCCAAAACATCTTTCGCTAAGAGATTGCCAGTGTGGCTGTTGCAAGTACTGTGCCACATGGCATGTTTCAGTAAATTTCCCATCTTAACCATTGCACTAGCGTTGTCTGATACCACTGCATACGTGTTAACATTATATTTCTCTTTCGCAATATTTCTAGATTCTGTTATTACAGTGACAAGATGTTCACCTGTTTCGGATTCAGTGGTAAAATCCCAGGCATCTAGGAAAGCATTTTTTCCGTCTGCAGTATGTAACATAGTTACAACAGTTTTGGTATTGTTAGATGAATTCTTCCAACCGTCACACAGGATGACGGAGTTTTCTCCCAAATTATCCTTTGCGCTCTGGATGCAGTCTTCATAACATTGATTTAGTAATGTTGTGCTCAGTTTTTTTCGGCCAGGAATTTTATCTGCATACGCAGGTCGTAACGATTTAATAAAGTTCTTAAATAATCTCGATTCAACTAAACTGAACGGAACATTACATCCAAACATAAATTCCGATGATTTATTAATCTGTTGTTCTTCACGATCATTAAGCTGATCAAAGTAGGCAGCAATGCCTTTTTGTTTACGTTTTTTTCCTGATAATATTGGGGTACCCTCACCCTCTACGGGCGTCTCTACTAATTCTACTATCTCTCCTGGCGTTGAGGAAAAGCTTTCTCCTACAAGTGTACGATCGGAGCAATTAGATGAGGTTGACGTTACACTGTTGTTATTGTTGTCATTATTATTTAGTACTTGTTGAATGTGCTTTTCAGCATTCAATAAGAGAACTCCATCGTTCATGACATTATACTCTCCTTCCACTATATTTACATTTTCTGCAACTAACAAGGATGGCTGAAATAAATTTTCGGCTTCAGCGAGATCTTCAGCAATTCCTTGTTCTTCTGCATTCTCATTACTTTGAGATATTGCTACAGCATTCCCAGACGTGGATGGCTTTTGCACAGAAACAGTGCAAACATTTCTGAAAATTGTAAATGGAGTAAATATATACATTACACAAACTTGGTTGATGGTAATAAGATATTTTTAATTCAGTTTATATAAATAGTAAACTTCGCTGAAACTATTTTCAATTTAAATCGATTATTATGTACCTCTTTAGAAGTAATTTTACTACGAGTATTATGGACAATCTAATCTACAAACAACGAAGCACGAAAAAACAACTTACCGGTGCGCTTGTAAACGTGAAGCGGCTGTATTCTTCACAATATTATTACAATAATTACATTTTGCAGCATGTCTTCCTTGTACTTTTAGAACTTGGAATTTCAGTTTGCTGTAATTATTGTTTGGTTTACGACCAACCATGATTTATTTTATTTGTAAACTTCCAAGAACAGTTACTTGAGTCACTCACAATCACAAATAAATAATAATACTGACAAACATAACCTCAGAACTCAGAGTCAGAAGTCAGAAAATGCATTGTCGACATTGTCGACTGTTTGTTAACATTGTCGACTGGTTGCCGACACGTCGAGGTCGACAATCAAAGTCGACACGTCGAGGCCCATCCCTGTTTATAACATACCCACGATCTGTAACTTACTGGAACTATTGCTCTGTAATTTACATATTACTCTGCAATTTACTAAACTATTGCTCTGTAATTTACGTCTCTGCAATTTACTAAACTATTGCTCTGTAATTTACGTCCCTGCAATTTACTAAACTATTGCTCTGTAATTTACATATTACTCTGCAATTTCCTAAACTGTTGCTCTGTAATTTACGTCCCTGCTATTTACTAAACTATTGCTCTGTAATTTACGTCCCTGCAATTTACTAAACTATTGCTCTGTAATTTACGTCCCTGCAATTTACTAAGCTATTGCTCTGTAATTTACATATTACTCTGCAATTTACTAAAGTATTGCTCTGTAATTTACATATTACTCTGCAATTTGCTAAACTATTGCTCTGTAATTTACATATTACTCTGCAATTTCGTAAAACCACTGCACCGTACGCAAACGCTCTACTCGTTCTCCCAGATCCTCCACTTCGTACCTGTCGCCAAGCAACTTCTTTGTGATACGGAAAGGACCTCCAACTTTTGAGAGCAACCCTCGACCACTTCACGCAGCCACCTCACTAGTTACTTCAACCATAACCAAACTTCCCTCTGTATACCTGACAGCATCTCTCCTGCCCCCATCGCATTCCCCTTGTCTCTTCCTATCAGCCGTTATATGTTCCGATACATCCTCTCAAAATTCCTGCAAACCTAGTGTGTGCATTTAGCTGTGCCGCAACCATCCAGTCACCCTCCCCGCAAGGTCAATTTGACAATTTTCGATTGAACCTCTATTCCCTGCAACCACGTGGGTCATTTTCACACCAAGTCCATATTCAATTTCAACAAAAGCAGCCACAACTTACATATTAGTCACAGTTTAGTCGTCATTGTCTACTTCACCAATGCTATTTTCAGCTAGGCATTTATTTGATCGTGGCCAAAACGTTTACAATTTTTACATCGTAACTTCGAATTCTTGCGTACCGTGTCTCGTTTATCGGGTTCAACAACGACATGTGTTTTTAGTTTGTTTGCTACTGTTTTGACCACTTGACTACTAATGCTGAGAGTGTTAAGAAACAAAGTTTAGCAAACAGTTAATTTTATACCATTGGGTTTGTGCAGTTAATAATGAAATGTCAAGTTTCCTGTCCTTTCAGGTTGCTCGTCGTGTTCTTGTCTTTGTCTTACTAGTATTCTTTTTTTTCTGTTATATCCACCAGATTACTAATAAAGTCACGTTGTCTGTTAATATTTGTTTTCTTTCGTCCTCAGAGATCTTTTTGAAGCATTTCATCCTATAGTTTTGGCACGGAACTTTTAATTGGCAAGCTGGAATCATCTTATCACTCCAATGTTTATATGGCTCACCTGTGTTTTGTGATCTTTTAACTATATTTCGCCTCCACTTTTCTACACATACTTTCCTTTTCCGTGTTCTTTTACTCTTGTCGTCGTTGTCATTTCCGTTATCGTATATTATTCCGCCTACACAATAATTACCATAATAATAATTATTGTTGGTGTCTCGATTATTGTCTACTCACCGTTATGCTCATCCATTCCCACCCACACTCTCAGGTGCTTGTTCGGATGGACTATAATCAGGATGATCGTCATGGTCTGTTGCATATGGATCTTCTGGTGAATTCTCTTCTACGTGGGAATTGTCTAAATTCAGTTCTGGCGTTAACTGAAGTTGTGATTTCAAATTGATGACATCAATTGTCATGTTGTTGTCAACACTAAAAGTTGAAGTTTCTGCCGCTATTAGAAGTGGCGAAGGTTCTACACTGTTTTTTAGTCCAGTAATGGGCTGTTGTGATTTGAGATTATATATTTTTCAGTGAAGATGTTTTGCGTTCCTCTCTTGGTGGAATCATTTTGAAGGTTACGTTCAATATCCTCTGGAGGAACATTATACTCATTTTCAAAAGAGTCTTGTATCTGTAAAGAATGTTATTATTTAAAGTTTGTTTTTATTTATTTACAATTCGTCGAACAAAGATTATATTTTATTTACAACATAAAATAACTTATTTTTCGTTAATTGTATTAATAATTGTAAACAATTGAAATTTTACTTAAACAGTTAGCTGTACCTACCTAATTTTCACGACAAACAATTCCACAAATCAAATGAATGTGATACTATTATAGTCGGTATGAAATTCAGCTAAATTGCCAACATAGACACAACCATCATATTATGTTTATCTCGTTACTTCTGAGATTGTTGTGAAACAAAAAACGAGAAATATGAGTACCTAAGTATACAAAATTTGTGGGTTTTAATATTTATTGAATTAATTTGTAAGATGTAGATTTGCAGTTATTATTTGAAGTGGTATGTTCAACTCCTCATCTGTATAATATGAAATGTAAAAATTATAAAGACAACGAAATGAAGGAGAATACATGGCATGAAATAAGTGCTGTTTTGGAAATTTCTGTGGAAGATTGCAAACGACTTTGGAAAAATTGACGCGACCGATTTTCTAGAGAAAAAAGGCTGGTGAAATCAGGTGATGCTACAAAAGAATCTGAATGGATATATTTTAAGAAAATGTTATTTTATGATAAACATTGCACGCAGAGAAAAACTATTTCTGCTACATTGCCTTGCAATACCAGTACATATATTGAAGATGATGATAGATCCATGTCCACATGCTCCAGCAGAAACTCGAGTTTCCCTGAGATAACTATATCTCCAGATACTGATATGGATCTGGGCACCGAGATAAATGTAGAAAACCTATACACTAGTTCTCCATCATTACAAACCAGCGAAAATGAAAATAATATAAATATATCCAAATTAAGCTCTACTACACAGAGGAATAATAAGACACTTATGAGAAAAAGAAAAAAAATTGCACAAATGGTGACGTGTTACCTTTTTTAAATTGTTAAATATTTATTAAACAATATTTACAATACTAATTGCCAAAATGGATGGCCCAGTGCTCCATCTATTTATTAATGGATAACTAAACATACAGTCTTAGGGATATTTAACATCTGTAGGTAACGTCGTCTTATTAAAATCTACAGTTGGTATTCGCCCACGTTCACTGTCTCTATTTGACAACTGATTAGACATTAAATTTAAAACATAGTGTGTGTGATGTTAAAATCAAGTGTTTTAATTTATCTGGTGAACGTGAATCTTAACAATAGTAATGCTCAAATTCGGGAAGTCGGTTTACAGTGGGAAGAAAACTATGGTTCGGTATGTATTAGCATTTTTTTTCTTTTAATACTTTAATATTTATCTTATACAAATAACCTACCAGCATTATGAGTAAAAGAAATCTTACTATGTCAATCTTTTATTTACACATAAATAAAACAGAAATTCAATTACACAAATTTAATACATATATTTACAAGAAGATCACAAAAGTATTTGTTATATACAAAAGCAAATAGAAATCATATATATACTGCATGACATGGAAACTGCAACACCAAGAAGGGGTGCGGATTTTTTGACCAAACTTGGTAGAAACGTATAACTAGGTCAAAGGCAATAATTGATTAAAATTTCAAAGAAAAAAAACAAAAGACTAACACAATTTAACATAATTTTTATTAATAATGTGTTGAACCGCCCCTATTAGTGTCACACTCCCTCACTCTTCGTAGCATTGATTCGACTAGGTGGTCGATATCCTCTTGGGGTATGGTGTCCCAAGCAACCTGTAATTCATGCCGGAGAGCTATTAGTGTCTGCGGGGGATTGGCTAAATTCATAAGTTTTCGTCCCATAATGTCCCACACATGTTCTATTGGCGAGAGGTCGGGGGATTTGGGTGGCCATGGCAAGATATTGACATGAGCCTCTTCCAAGCGATTTATAGAAATTCTCGCTACGTGGGGAGGGGCATTATCCTGCTGGAAAAGTGGGTCTTCGAGCGTTTGAAGATATGGTAGAATATGGGGTTCTACCACCTCATCAATGTAACGCTGGGCGTTCATGGTGGTTTGGATGAACACCAATTGAGACCTACTCCCATATGCTATAGCACCCCATACCATAACACCCACTGCTCGATGCACATGCCTTTCAACGGAAAACTGAATATCACGACGTTCCCCACGTCTTCGTCTGACCCTCATACGGCCATCATGCATCCCTAGACAAAATCGAGATTCATCACTGAATATCACCCTGTGCCACTCCACGTTCCAGTGCAGTCGCAATCTACACCACTCCAAACGTTGCTGTCGGTGTTGAGCCGTAATTGGTAACACAAGATGTGGACGATAAGATTGTAAGCCGAAACCCCTAATTCGACGATAAACGGTTGGAAGGGTTACAGGAGGACCAATATTACCTAACTACACGTCAGCAATTGATCTGGTACTGGAAAACCTGTCTCTTAGTGCCATTAAGCGAAGGCGGCGGTCCTGTATCTCATTAGTTCTTCTTCGGCCTCCGGTTCCTCTTTGGCGTCTTTCCTGACCTTCCCTAGTCCATGATTGATAACAGCGCATAATGGTGGATTGGTTCCGGTTAAGGCGATTTGCAATTTCCCTGTATGAAAAACCACCTTCTCGCAAACCAACAATTCGACCTCTGTCGAATTCGCTTAATTGGCGATAATTTCCACGTTGCCGCACTCTAGGCATAATAAAACTCTTTAAACACGTTAAACAAAGGTATAATAAGACAAAACCGTTGAAATTAATTTCAAACAAACAATTAATACACCACACATTAATGTCAGCGAAAACTGAATGAAGTGTCAGATGTGTCATGACCACTTGATCTATCGCAACAAAATTTTAATCAATTATTGCTTTTGACTAGTTATACGTTTCTACCAAGTTTGGTCAAAAAATTCGCACCCATTCTTGGTGTTGCACTTTCCATGTCATGCAGCATATACAGGGTGTTCCTAAATATCATGTACATAAGGAAGGGGGTAACTATTTGGTTTATTTTGTGCCTAAAATTTCATATAAACATAGGTCTGCAAACGCTTCGTTACCAATATGCAGGGTGTTGAAATTTCTAGGATTTTTCACTTTTTATTGTATAGCTCCTGCAGTTTTTGAGATATTTTGTTCAAATTTGGAAGATAGGTTACGCTATAAGGCCTGCATCATTAGCCATGCCAAATGATTATGTAAATCTACAGGGTAATAATTTTTTCGGGGTCATGCCCTCTTTTCTCACCCTGAACTTTTTTGCGATGCGCCACTGCTAGATTCTAAAATACGCAATAAATTTTCTGTCTTGTTTAGAAACTTTTTGATCTCTTGTATTTTTTTCTTATCTCTGACCGTTATCGAGAAAAAAAATAGAAAACAATTTTCTGTAATTCGCCAGAGAAAATTAAATTTTTTAAAATGGTCTAGTAGGCTCTGGCTTTATTCAGATAATCACTTGAGTTTATTAATTTTAAGAGTTAAGGTGCTACTACCTGTTAAAAAATAGGATGACCCGGTTTTCGTAGCATTGTTTTATTACAATACAAAGTAACATAACTAATAACAATAAAAACCCTAAGTAATAACAATGACAATGAAACTATGCTACAACAATTGTTGAAAGTGTCCTCCTTCAACCCTTATACAGGCGTCCGCTCTTCTTCTCATTGATGCTCGCACTCTCTCAAATACTCCTGGAGTATTTCTTATCGTTTCAAATCCATCGATTATTCGATTTCGTAAGTCATCAACAGTATTCACAGGTGTTGTATACACTAGAGATTTGAGATGTCCCCACAAAAAAAAATCTAGACTATTTAAGTCAGGGGACCTAGGGGGCCATGGCTGAGGTCCACCTCGTCCTATCCACCTATTCTCATATACTTCATTTAAATACTCCCGAGCCAAAATAGAAAAATGCGATGGGGCGCCATCGTGCATATACCACATTTGATTTCTAAGTAAAAGGGGCAAGTCTTCAAGTAATAAAGGCAATTCATTCTGCAAAAACAGCCTGTATGACTGACCAGTAAGTCGACCAGGCAAAAAACAAGGACCAATCAAATTATCTCCAATTATACCACCCCATACATTTAATGAGAACTGTTCTTGAAAATGCGTTTCTACAATTTCATGTGGATTTTCATCTGCCCACGTGTGGTTGTTGTGGAAATTCATAATTGAAGTCCTTGAAAAATTCGCTTCATCGGTAAAAAGGATTTTACAATCAAAAATGCGGTCTACTGCTAGCTTATTAAGGTACCATTGGCAGAAATCAAACCTTAAAGGGAAGTCTCGGGGAAGAAGAGCCTGCACTCTCTGAATGTGGTAAGGGTATAAGCAGGGAAACACGTAGAATACGCCAAACCACTTGATGACTAATATTTAAATGTTCACTGATTTTTCTGGTGCTGGTGCGAGGATGTCTGTCTATTTCATTCAGAACAGCCTCTTCGATCTGTGGTGTTCTAATAGTACGTGGTTTACCTGCATCATTAGTATTCTTTTTAAAAGTTCCAGTTTCTCCAAGACGCCTATGAATATTTGAAAATATTCGATGATCGGGTATCATTCTATTGGGATAGCGCTCCATGTACAGACGCCTGGCTTCTCTTGCATTTCCATTCGCAAGGCCGTAGATAAAATGCATGTCAGCCATTTCAGAATTCGTGAAATTTGGCATATTTACAAAATTATAACGAGTATTTACACTTTTACACCTTACAGTTTGCAATTTAAAACTTTACTTATACAGACACAAGTTACGATTTCTAATGTCAATTGTCAAATTAATAAACTCAAGTGATTATCTGAATAAAGCCAGAGCCTGCTAGACCATTTTAAAAAATTTAATTTTCTCTGGCGAATTACAGAAAATTGTTTTCTATTTTTTTTCTCGATAACGGTCAGAGATAAGAAAAAAATATAAGAGATCAAAAAGTTTCTAAACAAGACAGAAAATTTATTGCGTATTTTAGAATCTAGCAGTGGCGCATCGCAAAAAAGTTCAGGGTGAGAAAAGAGGGCATGACCCCGAAAAAATTATTACCCTGTAGATTTACATAATCATTTGGCATGGCTAATGATGCAGGCCTTATAGCGTAACCTATCTTCCAAATTTGAACAAAATATCTCAAAAACTGCAGGAGCTATACAATAAAAAGTGAAAAATCCTTGAAATTTCAACACCCTGCATATTGGTAACGAAGCGTTTGCAGACCTATGTTTATATGAAATTTTAGGCACAAAATAAACCAAATAGTTACCCCCTTCCTTATGTACATGATATTTAGGAACAACCTGTATATCGAAATTAACCTTGCATTTATTAAAAGTAATTTATTCACAGTATGTCAACAAACGTCAACGGAATATTCAAAACATCGATTATTAAAATATACGGTCGTAAGTTTTTTTTGTGAATTGAGATTTATAAACTTGCTATTTATTTTGAGAAAGGTAATATTTATATACGTCTAGCAAAAACGTGAATGCATCATCTGGCATTTGTGTTCGTTTTATTGAAAAGATATTCGACAAGAATAATATATTATCTTAGTATTTTACGTGAACCTAAAATTTACTTTAGTACAAATGTAATTTAACAGAAACCTATCTGACTTTATTATTTATAATAAACGGAATAAACATGTGAAGATTCGTTCGGGACTTACGGGACGGAATTGTTTTCTTTCCACAGTCTGCCAGGAAAATAAAACAATTTGCGGGACTTTCTCTCCAGACTCCCAGAGAGGTTAAGGAAATAAAACAATTTGCGGAACTTTCTCTCCAGAGTGCCAGAGAGGTTAAGGAAACGGTAAAGGTACTCTCCAGTCTGCCAGAAAGTTAGGTGAGTTCTCCTCGGACTGCCAAGAAGAATCTAATTTTATTAACAAAATCGTTGGCTTATATAGGCTCGGATTTGCACAATCAATAACAAAAAAAAGTGTTTTTTTCCAAAGTATCACGCATAAAAACGTTTCAATGCCAGCAATCACTTCTTCAAAACTCCCATAAAAAGTATTGATGAATCATCGAAACTATTTATTAGGGAGGCCTGCAAGGTTCAAATTGAAAGGAACTTACAACTGCATAAACAAAACAGAAATAATAGGGAATTAAACATTATTAAAAATCTCAGATCGAAAGATTGCTTTTATATTTACTGTTTACGAGAGATCTATAGGTTTTATTGAACAAGACCAAAAAAATAATAAAACAAATTCGAGCACGGAAGGCTTACATGACAGTAAAGACAATGATGACGACGAACCAACAACAGCTTATATGCAAACAAACGTTTTACCTACATTAATAGAAGCAGATTTATTGAAAAAACTAAATTTTCATCTAGAAAAAAGAATAAATGAACTGGAAGAAATTATTAAACTTCTAAAACAAAATAACTCTTTAAAATCTGCAAATAAAAACGAAATGCCTAGTCAAGTAGAAAAGAAAACATATAAAGACGTTACAGCAAAAGAAACAAACATTTCTTGTGAAACAAAAAACTGTGATATAAATAAGGTCGATAGAGAATTGAATGCTGAAGTATCTACAGGAGAAAAATTAGCTGAGCGAATGACAAATGAGAGTAAGAATACAGAAAACAGGCAATTTCTAAAAAATAAATATAAGAAACCAATTATTGGAAGTAATCAATCGGCAATAAAAACATTAGCAAAATTGGGATATCTACATGTATATCGGTTAACATCGGATACTACAACGGAAGATATAATTCAACATCTAAAAAAAACCGCGCCAGAAATCAACTTTGGATGCGAAGAATTAAAGAGAGATGAACTACGAGCATCGTTTAAAGTGTCATTTCCCATGGACTTTGTTAAACGGGTGTATGAACCGGGTTTGTGGCCTGCAGGCGCAGCGGTGAGACGGTTCGTTTTCCGGAAGTCTGGGGATTTTCGCGGGGACACTCCGAGGATCGGCCCATTGTAAGTAAAGACATTAATCTTTTGACAATTGCTAACTTAAATGTGCAATCAATTAATAATAAAATTGACCAATTGGAATTATTTCTAGTTGATAACCATATTGATATACTGTGCGTGACGGAACATTGGCTTTCCAAAAAGACAGTGGAGATATTTCAAATAAATGGATACAGTGTTTGTAGTTGCTATTATAGGGATGGCCGGAGAGGTAGTGGCGCACTGGTTTTGTCAAGGGACATGTACACTGCAGCGGCAGCTATTATTGAAATTAATGAACTGTCGCAAATAAACCATGTTGAAATTGCGGCTGCGACGATTCGGAATATTGGTGTAGTGATTATCTCCGTGTACAGACCTCCGTGTGGTGATGTGGAGATTTTTGTCGAAATTCTAGGTGCGGCAATGTCCTTTGTTATAAGTCATTTCCCACAGGATTCTATATATCTGGCGGGTGATTTCAACATCAACTTTTTAGAAGACTCTAGGCCCAGATCTATGCTGTTGGAGTTAGGGAGCTCCTTCAATCTGGGATTTGTAATGGAAGAAACGTCTAGGGAAAATAAAAACAGCGGTAGCTGTATGGATAACATATTCACAAATGACGAAAATATAATGAATGCTTTTACCTTGGAAGCACATATTTCTGATCACAAGGCTCAAATTCTGCAAACAGATATTAGTAAGCACGGCAAAAAAACGCGCGCTGTTAGAAATTCCTGTAGGAGAGAGCTAAAAACAGAGAACTTCCACGCTTTGAAAATGTATGTGTCTCAGCAAAAGTGGGAAAACCTGCAATCTAGTGACAGACAGGAGATGTACAGCACGTTCCATAAATACTTTATGAACATCTTCAATTATTGCTTACCGCTAAAAGAAACAAGAATAAATATAAATAATGCGAACCGAATAAAATGGAATACCAAAGAGTTACAAAGAATGAAGGAAGAATTGGATGCATTAAATACCATTTATAAAGTAACAAAGGCGCCAAACATTTTGCAAATGTACAAGAGTATAAAACAAGATTATGTAGATCTAATTAACAATAGCAAGAAGAATAATTATGAGGAATACATTTCAAAATCAAGTAACAAACAACGAGCAATTTGGAACATTATTAAGAGGGAAACTGGAAGGCAAAAAAATAATACAGATACTACCAGGATTAATATTGGTGAAGAGGAATTCAATGAATATTTCGTCACTATAGGGCAAAATCTAACAAGAGATCTTCCACAACAGGGCGTTAGTGTGGCCTCCCTGTTAAACATAAATGGACCAAGCTGCACCGCGTCATGCTTTTTCACGAACACATACCCTGAAGAAATAACTAAAATAATCAAGTCTCTAAAAAACAAAAGAACTACTGATATATATGGTATGTCGACAACCATACTGAAAGAACTGGCTGTAGAATTGTCTATCCCACTAACTTATATTATAAATGCGTGTCTGAATGGGGGAGTCTTTCCTGACGAACTAAAATTGGCTAAAGTTATCCCAATACACAAAAAAAATTGCAAAGAGGACGTGAATAACTATCGTCCTATTTCCATCTTACCAGTGTTCTCAAAAATCTTTGAGACTATAATAAAAAATAGAATCATGAACTTCTTCGAAAAGAACAACTTATTCTCGGACTCACAGCATGGATTTAGAAGCGGGAGATCCACGGTAACGGCCCTAACATCGATTGTTGATGGTGTATTGGGTGCAGTGGATGATGGGGATTCTGCTGAATTGTTGGCGTGCGACCTTAGCAAGGCTTTCGACTGCGTCTCGCATGAGATACTTCTTCAGAAGTTGTGGTTCTATGGTATCAGGGGAATTCCACATAGTTTGTTGCACTCTTATTTAAGGAATCGTAGACAAACAGTGCTGTGGCAGGAGAGGTTCTCTGCACAAAGAGAAATTGATACAGGGGTACCCCAGGGATCCATTTTAGGACCTCTACTTTTTATTATATATATAAATGACTTGCCGCAAAATATCGCAAGTAGCATCGCAAAGAGTAAGGTGTGTATATACGCGGATGATACATCCATACTTATAAGAGGTGCACAGGAAGAGGTTTCATCAAATAAAATAGCTGCTATGAGAACAGCAGAAAAGTGGTTCGAGGTAAATAAACTCAAATTGAACACCGAGAAAACGCAGTCAATGGTGTTTACTGCTAGATGCGGTCGAGACACTATTAGCTTGTTGCGTTTAATGGTTGACGGTGCTTTGAGTTGGTCTGAGAACATAAACTCCCTCTGTAATAAGCTTGGCAGATCCTATATTCTATTCGAAGAACAAAGGATATATCTACTCATCAAGCAGCTAAATGTGCTTACTATGCCAACTTTCACAGTGTAGCTACCTACGGAATCGCTTTGTGGGGGATGTCTGCCGAGGCCGAGAGGGTGCTGATCATGCAAAAAAAAGCTGTAAGAGTATTGTGTGGACTCGGGTTTCAGGACACTTGTCGAAGTGCTTTCAAGCGGGAGAAGATTCTTACAATCGCGAGTGTATATATTTTAACAATATTAAAGTTTATGCATGGAAATTCATTACGTTTCACCAAGAACATGGATCTCCATAATTATGAAACAAGATACAAAGAAGAATTTGTTATTCCCCACCATAGGCTGAGGATGACACAACAGAGTATAAATTACTGGGGTGCTACGCTCTATAATTGCCTCACAGACACTTACAAGCGGATGAGTCATCAAAAATTCAAGAGGACTGTGAAGGAAATGTTGATGGAAGAAACTATTTACAGTGTACAGGAATTTCTAGCAAAAAAACTCTAGCATCTGCCAGCGATTACTACATATATAATTTAGAAATTTTTCATAATAGATTCTACCTATTTTTATAAACTTTGTACGGTAAATTCTGAAATTTAATATTGTATTGGATGTCTATCCTTAAGTATTTGTTCTATGTTGTTTGTCTTAATGTATCAGTGGCTTTGCACTGTTGTTTGATTTGTTATTTACTATCTTACTTTTTTACCGACATGTCATGTAAGCTTTTGATGACAAATAAATATGAAATATGAAATATGAAAAAAATATTAAGGCCGACAAGGGTAACACGTTAGTAATTTTGGATAAATCGGACTATTTTTTCCGAGTTCAAGAACTTATTAGTACGGGTCCGTACGTGTGTTTAAACAAAAATCCACTACCAAAATTAGTCAGAGAAACTAAGAACGCGTTGAATAATTGTCCAAAATTGATAACTTCGTCACTCAAGTTTCGGTTAAATGTATCCAATCCGGTCATGCCTAGAATGTATTGTTTACCTAAAATACATAAGCCCGGTAAATCGATGAGACCTATTGTGTCAGGTATAAACTCACCGACTTATTTACTGTCTAAATGGCTAGTAAATGAATTCACAAATTTACCATTGCAACAAGATAGCTTTGCAGTAAAAAAACTCGCTGGAGTTCATTCAAAAAATCAAACATTATAAGTTGCAAGAAGGTGAGATTTTGATTTCGTTTGATGTCAGTTCATTGTTTCCTTCAGTACCGATTCCAGAAACCCTGAAATATTTGGAACGTCTACTTCAGAACAATAATATCGAAAAGGCTATAATAGATGAATACATGCAGTTAACATTTCTTTGTATGTCTCATAACTGTTTTCAAATAGAAGGTAAATTCTATGAACAACGACATGGGACTGCCATGGGAAATTGCTTGTCTCCATTTATTGCCGATTTATTCATGAGTAATTTTGAAATGGATTTCAAAAAGAACGCCAAATATTTCCCTAAAGTATGGTTAAGGTACGTTGACGATATTTTCGCGATTTTTGACACTAAAATGTATGATACCGAAATGTTTCTTAATGAATTAAACTTAAAATTCCCCACGATTAAATTCACTCTTGAGAAGGAAAACAATGGACAATTAGCTTTTCTAGATACATTAGTAATTAAAGCAGGTTGCAATATAGAAATAGATATTTATAGAAAGGAAACCAATGTAAACAGATTACAGCAGATTCTAATCATTGTTTGCAACAAAAATTGTCTTCATTCAATTTTCTAATCCATCGCTTGTTAAACTTCGCACTTACAAGAGATAGATACGAGAAAGAATTACGCCTTATAAGAGGTATCGCTGAATACAATGGTTTCCAGTCAGACGTAGTTGACAATATCTTAAGAAAAATGAAACGTAAGAATGTAATTCTAAATTCCACAACTTTGCTACCTCAAAGTGATATAGATAAGAAATTTGTTGTCCTACCTTTTCATAATATTTCGAGAAACTTAAATAATATTTTTAAAAATGTTGGTTTGCAAGTCGCGTTTAAATCATGTAATTCGTTGAAAAGTCTTTTGAGCAGTACTAAAGATAAAATTGAGGTAGAACAAAAATCTGGAATTTATGAAATTAATTGTAATAAATGCGAGAAAAAATATCGGCCAAACTAGACGTTCGATTGCAACTCGCTATAAAGAGCACATTGCTCATTTTCGGTTTAATAGGACAGAGAAGTCTAGTGTAGCTCGACATATTTCGGACACAGGTCATGATATTCCAGCAAGCGGCCTCAAACTTATAAAACAAGTGCGCAATTATAGAGAACTAGATAGTTACGAGAGTATATACATTCAGAAAAATAAAAATAAATTAATGAATTCAGATAACGGGCCAATTCCCCAATCTTGTTTATATAAGTTTGTGGTGTAAACAATACCTTTTAGATACCGTTAGTTTTTCATAGTACATTCAGTGCTGCCGCCACGAGCTCCAAAAAGGTACTGAATGTTCGTACTGAATTTACAAAAAGCGTACTGAATCGACAAAAATGTATTAATGACCTTTTTTTAGTCTCAAGGACAATAAAATTAATCACCAACATGTGTAATGACTCTATTCAACTTTCATAATCTTAAATAACTATTTACCACAACCATATAGTATGTGGATATAGTACCTATATCCACATTTTTCAGCTTCCTACAATAATTTTTAAATATTATATAGGATTTTTCGGTTTCTTTTCACGATTTGTCATTTGTATTTCAAATGATATTCCTTCTTCTTATGTAAATAACATAATAATTGAAAGCAGTCGAACTAATGCATATTTATTATATGTATGTTAAATAGACAATACATAATGAAATTTATAAACAAATTCAAGTACAATTTACAAAAGAATTTTTATTCTTCTTGCTTTCTGTGGCCGGGAGGTCGTCTATGTACTTGTCTCGTTTGCAAACTTTTTGGATAAATTTAACACACAGTTTTACATTAAACTGTCTTCCTACATCAACAGAAGATTTTCCCTTGCGTATTTCGTTACTAATTTTGGCATTTCGCATTCGCCATCTCAACCGTTCCATGTTGCAATAATGACAATTCTTGAAATTGTTTTGACAAAAGGTGAAACTCATCGTGAAAGGTAACCGAAAAACGCTATAAAATGTTATTAATTTTAATAAGCTCTTCACTAGGTTCCCTTTGATGGCAAGCGATATTGCCAATCAGTTGCTTGGCAAATAATAAATTTTCGACCGTATCTATAAACTATTTCTATACTTGTTTTTTTATAATTCTATATAGCAGATAATTTAAAATAAATATTTTTTTTAGTACTTGGATTTAATTTAGTACTGAAACCTTCCAGTTTGTACCGAATTTAGCTCTTTTTGCAAAATGGCGTACTGACGTACTGGATTTGTAAATATTGTACTGAATTCGGTACAATTGTACTGAAACGGCAGCACTGAGTACATTAGAATTAAATGATAGAATTATAGTATTAAGCATGACTAATTTAACGATACAGCGATTAGGTACTGTTAATGACGTAGTTAATAGTTTAGGTAAAAATATATAAACCATCCCCGTAAATAGGAAATTATATTGTCGGTTTTCTTAGAATATTAGAATTAAAGGATAGGATTAGAATAGTAAGTATGACGTATTTAACGGTACAACGATCAGGTATTTTTAATGAAGTAGTTAATAGCCTAGGTAAAAGAATAAACCATCCCCGTAAATTGGAAATCAGTGTTGTTCTGTACGCTACGGTGTGTAGACAGCGCGATTTTTAATCAGTGCTACTGATGATGACAACTTAGTTGTTGAAATACGTATTTAGCCATTTTTGTGCTTTAGTGTGGTGAAGGTGTTTTAGTGTTTTTGTGTAGTTTCAAGCCACAGACTCCAAGTTTAATTTCTTTTAGACAAAATAAACATATTTTAGAAAATTTGTATTAAATTATCGAACCCATTAATGTTAAAATTACATAAAAAGCATTAATACAAATTTGTTCGATAATTTATACAGTGACGGACAAAAGTCCGTTACAAAATGATATAAATGAAATTGTAAAAGTGGCCCAAAAAATAAGTGAAAAAATTGGAAATATATCCAATGCAAACGAGTCATTTGCAATGTATGTGGCTAATAGATTAGATGAAATGACTGCCCAGGAAGCAAAAGACATGCCAAAAAAATAAAGGCAATT
The DNA here is from genome assembly GCA_963170755.1 of Amphimallon solstitiale. Lineage (NCBI taxonomy): Eukaryota > Metazoa > Arthropoda > Insecta > Coleoptera > Scarabaeidae > Amphimallon > Amphimallon solstitiale. The sequence continues at coordinate 86,052,875 of OY720677.1, read as the reverse complement.
ATAGATTAATCAAAATATACACAAATGTATGTAACTATATTTTATTATTCTTTTATCAATAAATTAACATTTGAGAATTTTATCTGAGTCCATTATTCTCTCAAGATAGTTTTTCTCCTCATTAGTTTGTACCTTTGTTTCTTTTATTGCTATCTCTTCTATGTCTGAATTCATGCAATTCCAAGGACTTCTTCCCCCATCAGACAGTGCCTGAACATTTTCTGATATTCCTTTGCGTTTTCCTGGGTTATACTCTATTTTCCATATTCTTCTGACACCATCTATTCCTAGCCTCAATTTTGCTGCTGCTCTAATTGGGTTCATGGTCAACGTTGATAAGGAAACGTTGATAGCTTCACAGGGACAGATTCATAGGTTATGGCTTGGTTATGTTATAAAATATGGCAGATATCGCATACTTCTAATTTCCTTGTTAAATTTGCTTACGCAGGAAACAATACAGTCTGTTAAAAATAGTACTATTTTGGCGCGATATTTGAATTGAAAAGTTATAATATGAAGAGTATGATTAAAAGACAAAATAATGACGGACATAGCCTAATTGCTTGTCATTACTAATTTCATTGCGCTTTCAACGTACCTATGACCAAATAATGCCTTAAAATATGTAGAATTTCTCTTATTAAAACTTACAAAAAAAAAATCCATTCTAAAAACTGCCCAGGAAACAAAATACAAAATAGAAATAGAACAAAAACTCTAAATTCAAACTATATAAATCAAATCAAGCGTATTTTTAGCGGGTAAAACATATTTATTAGAATGTTGAACTAATGGGTACGTTATGAAGACAATATATGACTATATTTCTGTTTTGCATATTATTATTATTATTAGACATGATCAACAAAGATGCAGGCTACGTACGAAACGCATCAAGTAACAGAAAATGTTTTATTTTGCATAACGCAAACACACTGCTGTTTATTTATTGTATAGATTTGTATGAAATAAGAAAGTCGAATGGATGAGTATCACTTACCTTTACCATTTAAGAATATGTTTAAGGATAACTAAATTTATAAATAAAATAAACGTAATTTAATTTAAATTTTTACAAATAAATTCAAATTATTGCTTAAAGTACGCGTGTATTTCTCCCTTCAGCATGAAAGTTAACAAGTATCGACTAGATTCATACGCAGGGTGACCAGATTGGGCGATTTTTCGCCAAATTGGCGGATTTTCACTACCTTTTGCGTAGAAATTTTAACCTTGGCGATGTGGCGTTTTTTTGGCGATTTTAGATTAACTTGCGCTTTATCTAAACCGGGATCATGTTCATTCAACAATCGTGTGTTAGTATCTTTTTTTGGTATTGCACGACTTGGCACTAAGTTGGCACCGACTGCCGTTGCTGCCAAAGCCAAAACAACGAAAGCATGTCATCTGTGATTTATGCACGTATTTGCAAACTGTGATTCCAATTAATTCAAGTACATACAATAAGTGTAGAATGTAGAGTATGGGGCGGTTCCGTAAATACGAGAGTTCATGGGAAAAAGAAAAGTGGGCACAATGTGAGTTGTCTAAAGTTGATTTACTAGGTTAAGATAAAGTCAATTAATTTTAATTTAAGGTTGGCTGAGAGAAAATAAGGCAATGCCAAATTACAATGCTCACGATGTTAATGAGGCATATTGTTTGTATTGCCATGTCAGCCTTCGAGCCCATGCTGCAGACTTGAAGAGCCATGCCACTCTTAAGAAATATCTAGGAAAAGCAAATTCAATTACTTCGGCAAAGAAAACAGTGTTGGTAAATTTTGGTAAGAATTGTTATTTTTATGAAAATACGTGCTGCATTTTTTAACTTTATAGTGAAACCTACCACAGACAAAAAGGTAGCAGAACTTGAATTGGCCATATATAGTAGAGTAAAAAGCTACGTCTATCGTGTCATGTCGTTTGCAATGTCTTGCTAAAAGTAACAACTTCTTTTAAATGATTTCTCATCAAAAAAGAAGGAGATTTGGCCTGGTCGTCAAAAAATTGTCCAGTACGGGGAGTTGTAGGGGTGATTTTCTTAAACAACTGCAATTTTTTTTTGCATTTTTGAGATCCTCAGGTCGTCAGCTTTGCTCACATTAGTAGTATTAGTAACTAGAATCAACTATTAAATTGACATCTATCAGTAAAGAAACACTTCGAAGAGAAAAGCCCGCTTTTAAATATGAAGTGTGTTTTGCTAGCAATTAGAAAATTTAATCGCATCGAAAGAAATGTCAAAAAAGCAATTCATTAAATGTACCAAAATTCGAATAGATATTTTTCGCGGCAAAGATCCCAATTTTGCCCATTTATTTCAAAATTTGTACGAACTGAAAAAGAGATATTTTGTGGCACAAAAATTGTTATAAATTCTATACAAGCGCAAGAAATATTGCCTCATATAAATCAAAATGTCAAAAAAGAAGTGGTAATATTTTTCATGACCAGTTACTTCAAAAGCCTGGTTTACGTATACCTTTTGACAAAAATAAGTACGTATAAGTGGAAAAAGAAAGATGGATGTTCGAGCAATTGCTTAAGGAAATGGAGAAAGGTCTACATATAGGAAAAGGCTACACGACAGTGTCCGTATGTAACAGATATCGAGAATTGAGGGGAGAGATAGACGTCAGTAACAGAGTTCTGGTGTCAAAGATATCTGAACATTTTAAGGACAATATCGAATTAGTACAGCCAACTAGAGTTAATGAACCAAGAATATTTTTGAAGAAAATTGCCAAAGAACATTACGTTGATACGATAATTCAGAAAACGGAGTTAGAAGATACCAGTCTATTTTCAGGGGTATCAGAATTACAAATCATTCATAAGGTTTGTCAGAATATCAAAACCGACCTGGATCAAATACCTGCATTCTCTGATTTGAGAAATTTAAAAATTAATGACTATAAAAATCACATCCCATCTAATTTATATTTCCTCGTTAGTCTTCTTGCTTGCAAGGACTCAAACGACAACAAAAAAGAAATTCAAAAACTAAATATTTGTCAGGACATAATTTTTGCTTCTTCAAATGGACACAAATACACGGCCAAACACGTCGGCCTAGGCATTTTGATACATCAAGAAACTAGATCAAAAAAACTTATTGAAGTGACACATGGTTGTGGACACTCAATATTTATTTATTTATTTATTTATTCATTTAATACCCAACAGATATATCTAATTACAGGGTAATATATAAAAAAATTAACAGTGACTTAAAATAATTCACAATACGATGCACAGATAATAATAAAATACAGAATACAATACAGAATACATTAAAAAAAAAACATAAATATATCAATATACCATCACCTCCCCAAGAATGGGTCAGCGCATAAAAGGTTGACATTTGTGCGCATGTGATAGAGCGGTGATTTCAGAAGAACATTTGTCCGAGCTGCCGGGACATAGAAAGTACCCGTCGACCTAGCAGCGTACCTGGGCACTAAGAAGTTCACCTGAGAAAGAAGTGCAGGTGAGTCAATGCAATTGTTGACCAGTTTCACAATGAAGCTGCAGCTCGCCCTGTCCCGTCTTTCACTCTAAGAACTGAAAAAGTGTCTGTTCAGTAGATAGTCATAATCAATGCCGCGTTGTGGGTAAGCACCATATACATATCCTACATTGACACTCTAAGGGTACGTAACCGCATTGCTCAGGAAGAAATACAATTATATTTGGAAAACGATCAAGTGACTATTCCAAGATAATTAGTACCTTAAAACGTAGTGGTTAATTTATAAATAATTATTGAGGAATTATTTGCGGTTTTTACTAATCGGAACCACCATGCGTTAAGAAAAATATTTATAGATTCAAAAATTTGACTGTTAACAGTTTTCCATCCATAGGCGGACGCACCTTGGGTTGCCTATACTCACACCTCACTTCGTTGCAAATCCACTAATCAAAGTCGGTAAGCTTAAAATCTATACAAACGGTCGATATGTGGCAAATGTGATTATAATGACGACCTGCGCATATGAATGAAATGAATTTTATTAGTGAACCTATTTGCTCGTTTCGCCTAGCTTTCGTCGGAATTATATTTAATTGTTTCAGTATTCGTAAAAAAAATCTTTATTTAATTTAAACAAATACAAACAATGATTACAATGCTTATTGCTACCTAACTTTAAGGACGACAATGAGACAAAGAATAATAATTTACATGAGTGGTCGTCCATATATTAACTTTCTTATCTCTAAGGGTTCTTAGTAAAGCCATGAGTAACGCTTAATTGACATTTCCCATAGTTCTACTGTTACACATATATAGTTATACAATGTATTATCATTTATGATATAACTCCTCCCTCCTTAAGCTCAAAAAATAAAGGTTCATTGGGCCTTTTATTTTGAGTATTGATTGCTTGTAAAGGAACAGTTATCTCTTTTTTATTTTGTTCCAATTTATTACAACAAAGCTCATTTTTCATATAATATTTAACTACAAGGCATATAATTATTGTTAACAACACAAGCATGATAATACCATTTAATACAATGATCCATGTATTATGGTTTATATTGACTTTCTCAAGATTTACATTTTGTATTGATTCTGAAATTGTCTTTATATTATTTAATTGCGTAAAATCTAGAGATTTTAATTTCACTGGTTCTACGCGCACTATTTCTGACGTGTTTAACTGCACTAACTTTGGAAGTTCAAACACTAATTCTTCATGTAGGTTTTCTTCTTTTTCGAAGTATTGATCATTAATTTCGATCGGTTGTTGATCCATTGATACGATGGCTGGATACTGGAGTTTGTACAGTCCATTGTCTTCTCCATATGATCTAATTGTTGCGGGTTCGAAGGGAACTACTAATATTTGGTACCCATTTATTTGTTGTATGCTGGTTATATTTAATATAACATTCATTGTACTGCAACTGTTGGTTCCATTTTTATTATATCCATTAGACATTGTTGTTTACGATAAACGAACTTTTGTTTACAATAATAGAAATCTTCGATCTCGGGACATTCTTCATTTGACATCCAATATGCTTCGGTATTGAACATTAGGTAAGGATGTTCGGGTATTATTATTTCATTATGGACAGGGACTGGATACAGTCGATAATAATCATAGGATATCGATATGATAGGCATATGAATTTTAAATATTACAATGTCATTGTGTAAGCTTGTTCAATTGTATTAATTGACTTTTGAAATTCTACTTGGATCTTCTCAATTTGTATATTGAGTGTATTTTGGTTTTCATGTAAAACTTCGAATGCATTAGTATATTTTGATGTTATTTCTTTCAAAATATTTATTTGTTCATTCATTTTGTTTTGCAACTTTACTTCATTGCCTGATATAATGTTAATTAAATTATCTATACTTTCTTTATCATCTTCGTCTAATGTACCAAATAACCATTTGCTGGCTTTGCCTACAATATTAATTAAACCTCTTTTCGATCGTTTATTATATTGTGTAAACATAATTAGTTTTTGTTTTACTTCCGTACTTAATTGTTTCGCATAACCAATTTTGTTGATTATAAATATAAAGAAATGATTCATTTTTATTTTTAACTGACTTTCAAGGGTGTCTAGTTCATTATCTAATTTATTCAATAGTACTTGAGAATTTGTCATGTTTATATGATATATAAATGTTGTGAATTTATTATTTTTGATTTGCCTATTTGTACTGGCAATATAGGGTTAAGAACTTCTTTAATTTGAAGAGAATCTGCGCTGCAATGTAGAAGGACTGCTGTCGCAATTATTTGAATTATCATCATAAAACCACAACAATACGTTGTGGTTTTAGAGTTTTTATATGATATTGTTTATTCTTTACCTTAATTTTACTTGTTTGGGGTAAAATTTCAACATCATCTAGCTTTTTATATAAGAGTTCTGATTTATTCGGTTTTTTACTTTGATCTAATTGAACTTTTCGATAGATTGGTGTTTGTTCACCAAAATCTGGGGTTTCTCTATTCACATTTCGTTTCTCTAATATTTTTTGTTGTTTTGCTTTTAGTTTCTGATGTATTTCAGTGGAAAGCATTTTCATTATTTCTGCGTGATCGCTAATATATTGTGTCGTTCTTTCATTTTCATTCATTTCTAAGGGATTTTTATAATTTAAATCTAATTTTAAAATTTAAAAAGGAGTATATTCTGTGCTAGAATGAATACTATTATTATACGACAATAATGCGTAATTCATTAAGTTTGAGATTGGTATTTTCTTTCTCTCGTGTTTTAATATACGAAGACTTTCGTTTAAACTAGAATGAAATCTTTCAACGGGACTATTACTGTTAAGGTTAAAAGGGGTTGTATAGTGCATTTCAATTTTATGTAATGTACAAAAATCTTGAATGACTTTATTTTTAAATTCGGTACCATTGTCACACGTGATCTTTTTAGGTATTCCATAGTGACTTAGAAACGTTATTAATTTGTCCGTAATTTCTGTTGCAACTAGTGACTTTATGTTTGAAAAGCTATCTATAATTGTTAGAAATGAAAAACCATCGAATTTATATGTATCGACATATAAGTGTTCAAGGGGTCTAGAACCTATTTCTACCGGTTTAAATATTATCGAATGAGGGTGTCTTTCGTATTTCGCTTTTTGACATATTTCGCATGTGTTTACGTAATTCGTAACGTCTTGATCCATGTTGGGCCAATATAAATGCTTTTTTTTATTGCGAGGAGGTTTTCATTAATACCTCTATGATTTGTTTTTGTTTCATGATAATATTTTAACTTTAAACTCTTTTCATCTTCTTCAGTTACGTCTGTTAATATTTTATTAGAAATTATAAACTTGAATGCGTTATTATGAGAGGGTTGTGGGTCAGCAGCTGGGGGAATATCTCGAGAAGAATAACATTTTGCCGCAATTGCAGTCCGGCTTTCGGAAGCGTCATGGCTGTGTCACTGCCCTGCTGAAGGTTACTGATATTATGGCTAATTTGGATAATGGTAGGGTTACTATACTAGTTTTGTTGGATTTCAGTAGAGCTTTCGACACTATTGATCATGAATTACTTATTGCAATTCTACATTTTATTGGCCTGGGGAGAGGTGCGGTGGATTTGTTGAGTAATTATATATCCTTCAGGAAACAATCGGTAAGGATGAATAATAGTTTCTCTGCCTACAGAAATGTGCGCTCTGGTGTACCGCAGGGTTCGGTTTTGGGTCCTCTGCTGTTCTCTATCTACTCTTCTCAGCTGCATACTTCACTGCGTCATGCCCAGTTCCACTGTTATGCTGATGATACGCAGGTCTATATATCTTGTCGGCCAGATGAGATTGTGCAGACCTGCGAAGTACTGTGTGCTGACCTCGATAGGCTTGCAGATCTGTCCGAACGTCATTCCTTATATCTGAATCCTTCGAAGTCTACTGCTATGCTTTTTGTAGGTAGGAATGTTAGGATTAATATTAATGATGTTATAGTTAGGATTCGTGGTGTTGATGTTGGGTTAGTGGATGAGTCAAAAAACTTGGGGTTGATAGTGGATCACAGGCTGAACTTTAATGCGCATGTCTCCAAGTGCATTCAACGAGGATACAATGGTTTAAGGTTGATTTATCCACATCGGAAGGTCCTTAATAAAACAATAAAAACAATGCTATGTGAATCTCTGGTTTTAGCACAGGTAAATTATGGGGATGTTATATATGGTCCTTGTTTACGTCAGAGAGATGTTTATCGTGTGCAAAAGCTGCAAAACTCGTGTTTGCGCTTTATTTTTGGCATTAGGAAATATGACCGCATTACTCATAAGTTGAGAGAGGTCCGCTGGCTTAATATGGAACAACGCAGATATTTGCATAGTGCTTGTTTATTTCACAATATTATTATAATTCGCTCCCCTACATATCTTTATAACAAAATTACATTCAGAACTGATGTTCATAATTTAAATTTGAGATTTAGGGGCCTGCTGACGCCGCCAATTCATAAACTTACCCTTTACAGTAAGTCGTTCAGCTGCAATATTGTAAAAATTTACAACTCCCTACCCAGTTCTTTAAAAAGTATGTCGCCTGCTTCATTTAAAGTTAACTTGAAGCGACACCTGCTCCAATTGTTGTGACCTGCGCGTTTGTGTGTCCACTTATCTTTATTCTGTCATTTATTCAGATTTGTATTTATTAGGTTATAAATATTATTAATACATTTATTATTTTGTTGTTATGCTTTGAGTTGCTATTTCTAATGCATGACTATACTTGTATCTAGTTTAGTGTTTTTGTGTGTATGCCTGTGTTATAATTAGTATTTATTCTCACTATGATTTGTTAGGTTAGGTTTATGGTTAAGTTGAACAGCAATAGCTGAACTTCGCCATTTGGCACATATGTATGTATATATGTTTTGTGTCAATAAAGTTTATTATTATTATTATTATTATTATTATTATTATTCTGAAATAACTCTGCTACAATATTTGAAAATAATATTTTTAAACTTTCATTCTTGAAATGTAAATAATACGTCATGTTAGGTTTTAAATACTCTTTAATTAATTTTACTATTGACTCTCTTTCGCTTTCTACAGGTATTTGCCAAATTTGTCGTGTTTTATCAAAGATTTTCTCTTTTAAACATCGATACTGCGGATATTTAGTTGTCGTTAGTATGATTTGATTCTTATATACATTAATAGCTTTTTCCGTAATGGGAATAACTAATATAGGGTTCTCAATATTTGTATGTACAGTCTGATCTGTTATATCTACTGGTGGTGCTAATTGAATATCTTGCAAAATTTTTACTTTATTTGAAATGATATCATCTATTTCTTTATTTGAATCTACATTTGTGGCTATAAAATCATCAGGGTCAATATTATTGATAAGGGATATTAAATCGTCTCTTTCTTCAATTGGGTTTATCTCTACACGGGATAAAGCATCGGCATTTGTATTATTCTTACCTTTTTTGTGAATGATTTCGTAGTCATACTCTTCTAATTTTAATCTCCATCGAACGAGTTTTGAATTGGGTTCTTTTAGGGAGAATAGCCATTTAAGGGGCTTATGATCTGAAATTATAGTGAATCTAGTTCCATAGACATAAGGCCTAAAGTTTTTTACTGCCCACACAATTGAAAGTAATTCTTTTTCTATCGTGCTATAATGGGTTTCTGCAGGGTTTAATGTTCTAGATGCATAGGCTACTGGTAAATCTCTACCTACCGGTCCTTGCGAAAGAATGGCTCCAATTGCAAAATTTGAGGCATCCGTTGTAATAGTAAATGGTTTTGTAAAATCCGGATATTGTAATACTGGATCGTTCATTAATGCATTTTTACATGTTTCAAAACTATTTATAAATTCTGGAGTATGTTTTATTTGAACTCCTTTCTTTAAACAACTAGTAAGGGGTTTTGTTAATTTAGCAAAATTCTTTATAAACTTTCTATAATATCCAACTAAACCAAGGAATGATTTTATTTCTTTTGCGGTTTTGGGTATTGGAAATTTCTTTATACATTCTATTTTCTTAGGATTAGGTTTTATTCCGTCGGGTGTTATTACATGTCCAAGGAATTCTACAGATTTACATAAAAATTCTGACTTATCTAACTGAATTTTTAGTTTAGCATCTCTTAATTTTTGAAATACTTGTTTTAAATTATTTATATGTTCCTGAAGGGAAGTTGAGAAAACTATTATATCGTCCATGTATACTAAACATGTTTTATGCTGTAACTCTCGTAACACGTTGTCCATGATTCGTTTAAAAGTCGCTGGCGCGCTTTTTAATCCCATAGGAAGGCGACAATATTCCCAATGACCATTCTCAACACTGAAAGCAGTTTTTTCTATTGAATTAGGGTGCATCTCTATCTGATAGTAACCCGAAGCTAAATCAAGGGTAGTAAAATAATTACAACGTCCTAATTTATCTAGTATATCGCTAATGTTTGGTATAGGGTATCAATCATCTATAGTTTTTTCATTTAACTTACGATAGTCTACGACCATTCGCCATTTCTTCACTCCACTGGCGTCGAGTTTCTTTGGAACTATCCATACAGGGCTAGACCATGGTGAATAGGATGGTCTAATGATTCCATCGTTTAATAATTTTGATATTTGCTTATTAATTTCTTGTTTATGCACATATGGGTATCTATATGATTTGGTATGTACTGGGATTTCATCGGTTGTTTTTATTTCATGCTTGATTTGATTTGAAAACGTTAACTGTGTTTCATTATCATGAAATAAATCTGAAAATTCTTCTACAAGTTTATGTAAACATTTTTTTTCCTCTGAATTTAAATGATCTGTTCTAAATTTGTTTGTTTTATTTTTACTTGGCTTTATATTACCTACAAGTGACATATTTTCTTTAAATTGTTCTATGTTAAAACATTCAAAATTTACTTCATCAAATTTGTTTGCATAATTATTTAATAAGTCTCGATCTACAACTACTGTTTGTGAGATTGATCTCTTGTTAGTTACTTCTACAATTGTTTGATTATTTTTTATATGTAATATTCCTGGGCGTATATAAATGCTTTTATCTTCCGTTTCTATTCGGGGTATTATAACATCACAATCGCTTAAATTAGTGTTTATTCTCTTTATTACAGAACATAAAGGGGGAATTTCGATTGTTTGTGTGTCGAATTCGTTTCTATAATATAAAGGTATTTGAATGTTGTCATTATATAACATACAATTATTCAAATCTAAATTTAAGTTCATTTTTCGTAAGTCTCTTATACCTAATATTCCGTCGAAATACTCGTGGAATGGGAAGAGAACAAATTCGATATCTTGACCATTAATATGAGATAACGTTTGAAATTCTTTAAAATAGGGTATTTTCGCTTTATATTGTGCTTGTTCTGTGCCTGCACATGTTTGAATAGGGGTATTTGCTTTAAATATTAAATGGGGAAAATGTAATTCGGCAACTGAGGGTCTCAGTAATGAAGGATGACAACCAGTGTCGATTAACAATTTTACAAGTGGATCTTGTATTTGAATATACGGTAATGAATTTGGGATGATGTTATTTAAGTCTATACATCTTTTTCTTCTTCCGAGGCTGCTATCTGAAAATTTCCATTTTCGGCTTCACACATCTCGTAGTTGACTGATTGATTATCGTTTGTGATAACATCGCTTATATTTTGGTACTCATTAGTTTGATTGAATGGGTAATTTTGGTAATAAAAATGTTCATTTAATACAGGGTTTGGCTCGTTTTCCTGGTACATTTGTGATTCAATATTTTCTTGCTCGTCGAATAGGTATTCGGGAACTTCGTTGTTGAATAATTCTTCCACAATCATATCTTCTGGTTTAAATTGATTTTGGGGAGATCTATTTATTATTCGTGAATAAGGTCTCGTTTGTTGGGTGGAATTTCTAGTGACAATTGACATAGGTTCAGGAGTATTTCTTTGAATTTGTCCTGTGGGTTTGAAAACGTTTGGTGGTTTACTAGATACATGTTTATTTGAAAAGAAGTGTTTCACAGGGGGTCTACTTTGGATGTTTGCTGGTCCTGTCGGAAATCTGGGTGTCGTTTGCACATTAGATTGTTGTGTATTAAATCTTGGCATAAAATTATTATAAGGGACATTTTGATATCTGAAATTCGCTTGTGGTGAATAAGCTTGTGAATTAGAATATGTTTGTTTATGGGGTACATTCATTTTAGAAGGCTGTTTATTTACTTGCTGCGGTTTGTTTAACTGCACTGCCTGTGTTTGTAAACTATTTAGTCTTTGACAAGTGTAAAATTGCTGGTGTATAATTTTACACGCTGCTGTATAACTTACTGGTTTTTGTACTTGAAGTAAAAATCTACTCGCGTAATCTGTGTTTATCATTAGTAAATCGATCGCGTCTTTATCTATCTGCTCTATTAAATAAGCTTTCCTATCTTGTGTTAAATCTACTTCTGCACGTATTTTTGTAGCTAACCTTGTTTTTAACGCTTTTACTCGGTTCATAAAATCTATGATATTCTCGTTTTTCTGGTTTAATGTATGTTTAAACTCTTGCATTAACGCATGTCTATCTAACCTATCTCCAAATTGTTCTAATAGTGCTATTTTGATCTCAGGCCAATTTTGCAAATTTTGTTGAAAAACAAAATCTAAAACTTCACCTTTCAATTTATATATTAACACATTCGATACGAACTCATTTAAACTCTGATCATTAGTTGTTCCGTACTGAATATAGAATCGATCACAAATTGATACAAAACTGTCTAAATGTAACGGGTTTCCTGAAAATGACGGGATAAAGTCTGCATTTGCTTTAGCTGCTGTTATTCTCGGTATTCTATCTTGTTGTACTTGAATTTGTGGTACAGCTGTTGCCGCGTTTAAATTAATTGGTACGTAAGGTACATTGATATTTGGTTCAGACATTTTTCTTAATGAAGATTCTGTCTTTGGCATTAAAATAATTACTTAACTAACTAATTATATTACGTGAATATAATTTCTTAATCTAGTTTGATTGGTTTCTTGTTCTCGTTTCTTGCGATTTTGCTGAAAATTCAAAATGTTCGCGTTTCTTTTTCCGATCTATATAAGACTTGAACAAATATTAACTTCACGACCTAAACGATCTATATGAATTTAACTTGCGTCTTACAGAATCACACTTAAATATCTAAAGGGTTGACGAAAAGGAAAATGTTCAACACCTACCTTGCGTCTTGGGGTGGCAAGATGTTTTCGTTTTTTCTGACGTTGGAGTAACGGATACAGCGAGTACGGCGGCCCACTTTGCTATGTAAAGTGCCGTAGCCTGTCCGAACTTTCTCCGATACTCGGTCCTCTTGCGTCTGCTTGAAATCACCAAAGACACGTTGCACTCCGGTTCTTTTTAATTTGTTAATAAATTGTTGAAACAAACCAAGAATTTTGTTGCTTTTTCTTGTTTAACAAATCCTACTGACTGCGCCAATTATATTTAATTGTTTCAGTATTCGTAAAAAAAATCTTTATTTAATTTAAACAAATACAAACAATGATTACAATGCTTATTGCTACCTAACTTTAAGGACGACAATGAGACAAAGAATAATAATTTACATGAGTGGTCGTCCATATATTAACTTTCTTATCTCTAAGGGTTCTTAGTAAAGCCATGAGTAACGCTTAATTGACATTTCCCATAGTTCTACTGTTACACATATATAGTTATACAATGTATTATCATTTATGATATAACTGTCGGGAATTGGTCGCAGGTAAGTTGTTTGTCTTATCTTTATCTTATTACGGTTACAACAATGTTAACACAGGTCTTTAACGGTCGGTAAATGAAAGATAACACATTGATATGTCAACAATGGATTATTTCAAATTAATTGTGTTTATTGACAGCAAAACAAATACAGATACATATATATTGATAAAAAACCACCGCTAATGATTTTAACATTATTTTCTTATCAATCCTATTATAAATGCCCAGCCAAAAATGATAAAAAAAACACCTACTTATGGTATTATTAATAATATAAAACTCTTATTAAATTTGTCACACGTTTATTTGCTTCCGGATCTAACTCAGTCTATATAATTATGAACATGAGACTCTTTTATTTATAAATAAATTATCCATTAATCTCTTAAAATATTTTAATAAAAATATTACCTTTAAACTATTCCTTTCACTTAGGCTTCCCAATATGCAACAATTTGATAAATTTTTATTTAGAAGTTGGTACTAACTCAATACTTCAAAACTAGGCATGTTCATACTTAATAATTGCTTTTTTTAATAAACATAATATTTATTCTTAGGGTCGTGTAGAAGGTCCGGTTAAAAACACTTTGTTCTATTAATACTCTATTTATTATTTACCCCAATACTTGCATCAGGTAAGCAATCAATCAACGTCAAAAATATATTTCAAATTAAATAATTATTGGTTTTTCTTTTTAAGGTTATGCATCAATACTACTGTCAAATGACCATCAGTCTACCAAAACACTGCTTCAATAATAGAACTATTCAATTCTCATACTATTTAATAAACAACCTAAATGCCAATATAAACGTTTTAGTGAAATGTATAACAAATAAATCTCAGTTTCCTAACTATCATAAACCAATTTAATTGACGTAGATGGTATTAATATGGATCTATTATAGTGGATATTTTATCAAACAACCTCGAAGGTAAATACTTTTGTATTTTTATAAAATATACCCTCAAATATACAAATACACCATATTTCACTTAAATTCATACACATTAATTAACTAAGACAATATTTATGATGTAATTGTATAATTCTGGATATGAATAATATTTCTTTGGTATGGAAATTTAGAAATTAAAATTCAATGGCTATATCTCTATGAAATTTAAATGTTAAGATTATCAATTTATGTAAACTTGTTCAAAATGTAAATTTGTCAACTTTTATAACAATTGTAAGCTTCTATTAGCTTCGATAAATTTCTAATTAATACACTACATATACAACCTTTTGGCCAAATTAATTTATGTATACTTCTTGTTTTTCAATGATGTTAATACGATCCTTTTTTATCCTAGAAAACTCCTGTTCTGGATGGCATTCTCGATCTAACTGTCCTACTGGATACTTGGTTTGGAAATATGTTTAATTTCTTCGGAAAGATGACATCAACGGAATTTTAACCAATAACTGCAATTTCTCACCGGACAACAGTCTTCCCAACTTGCACTATTCTAACGCAATTCACCCTGGAACAGCTAATGGAACTCCTGTATCTCACGATAAATATTTATATTTGGTATTCTTCCAATGGATTATTACAGCTGAAATAAAGCACTGTTTCCTGGATTTGTGGACACTGGATTTTCAACGATTCTATTATAAACTTCTGGATATACAATATTCTTTTCACAAACTCTTCAATTATTAAATATTATCCTTCAAAATGGTAAGTAATCTTTCAATATCCCAATTAACAAGCTTAAATTTCTTTAAAAATTTTATCAATCACTTTTATATCACTTCACTATTTTTTTACATGTATGATTATTTAATTCATACATTTTTCAATTAATTCTGGTTTATTTTACCATTAATATTCATAAATATTTAAATTTCTTTTACAAACGCATACGCGTCTCTTAAGAATTCATAAAATTCTCCCTGTTCCATCTGTTTTTTCAATAATTCTCCTTGGTGATCTTTAACAATTTTTTAATTCAGCCAATAGATATCTTCTACATACTTTTTTCAAACAATATAGTTTTTAAATCTGTTTGACCATTTTCTATACTATTTTAACTTTATAAATTTCATTATTTTAATTCTTTTAAATTTTAATTAAGCTTTCCTATACCTTTAGTACTTAAAAATATGCATTCTTAGAAATTTTATAAACCAAATGTCACTTTTGACACTTAACTCTCCCATCCGGTTGTATGATATTTAAAATGTACTTTTCACTCAATTTTAATTATTTATCTTTCAATATTCAATTTTTAAGCATCTTTCACCTCTTTAACGTCATTTAAACTAGTTTTTACAAAATAACAATAATTCTTATAATACTATAATAACATTTAAATTTCTTTACAGATTATGGTAAAACCTAATGAAAAATGAAATTAGTCAACATGTGAATATACCAGTCGGTCCATCAAGTAATGTATCATACCAAACAATATCATTGTACAATAACTTAATAAATTCTCACATCAATTTCAACTACTTTTGTCCATATTATTATCATCTAAGTTCTTCAATAATTAACTAAATTTTCATATAAATAAATTCTACAATAACGTTAGTAGAGTCAACAGTTGAACTCTAACAATTGCCCCTTTTTAATAAATATAAATTTTAGCCTCTATATAAATTTATATTTATTAAACAACCTTTATAAAAATATTCTATGCAAAACTATTCTTTTGAAATTACTATGAACACAATTAACTGTTTACTATACCCATATGCAAGCATTCTAGTTGATAATAACAAAGTTTTATTCAAATTTATATTTTTAACAAAACAAATAACTTTATCACATTAAACTATCTATGTACTTTCAAAACTTATATTATTTAATCAACCCAATATTTTTATGTGAATTTATATTCTACTCAAAATTACTATTTACAATACTCCAATTACGTGTCTTATACCAATTTTAATCTTTATAATAATCTTGTAGCATAGACACATGATATCTACCTCTAATATAATTCGTATTTGGTTCTATTAACTCATAGGTATTTTCACCTAACTTTAAATTAACCTTAAATGGACCAATGTAGGGCCTTAATAACTTCCCCATAATATTTTTCTTTCGATCAGTAACCCTCAAATTCTTTACAATAACAAAATCTCCTATTTCATAACTTTTAAACTTCTTTTGTTTTTCCATTTGTTTTTGTTCCCATTTTAATTTTCTACGTTTTGATCTTTCTCTCACTAATTCATACTTTTCACTTAAATTAATTGTTTCTTGATTATCCCATGAAATACCAGAAAGACCATTATTTAATACAAGATTCTTCTAAACGTTTCAACTCCTTATTTACTTGTTCTTGATAGTAGTACGGTATAGAATAATTTTTACAAGTCAATGGTGAATCATCAGTAACCACTAGTTTATGTTCATAATTTCTTGCGAAAACAATTTCTTCATTAATTAACGATATATTCCTATATAAAATCTCTATTAACTTATGCTCCATAACTTTATCCTTTATGTCCTGTAATTTAATTTTTCTTTCAATATCTTCATAATTATTTATCGTATCATTTATACATTCCTCTTCCATCTCTTCATCATAATTCTCATTCCATTCTTCATTATCAATATTATCATGTACATTATCATTTTCAATTATTAAATTATTCATTTCTATACTTAATATATTCTTCTTATAATCATTATAAACATTTTTCTCTTCTTCACTTAATTCTTTTACTATTTTGCATATATTCTCTTTTATATAAATATTACCTTCTTCAAAATTCATAACCATTCCTAACTTTCTAATATTATCTATACCAATTATACAATCATAAAATAAATTTTCGAGGACATAAAATTGCATACAATAACTTTCTTTACTTATAATCACTTCTGTATAAAAGCATTGTTTTATTGTTCCCATCTTCTTTCTATTCGCTGTAATAATATCAGTTCCTTTTATCTTAACCACACTATTTAAATACCCTTTGACTTGTTTAACTTTACTCTCTTGTATTAATGTAATCTCTGAACCACTATCTATCAAACATGTAAAAACAATATTCTCAATTTCTATCTTAATAAATGGCAAACCAAAATCTTGTACTATAGATACTTCTTCATTATTTTCAAATATACTCTCAGGTCTTTGATAAAATTTAATTGTTTGTAAAGTAATAAAATTGGGTTGATTAACAATCTTTTTAACACATCTTTATCAAATCATTCAATTCTACATCACAATCCTTCCATCTCACATTTATTGTTGATCTAAACATTTCCATCTGATGTTTTAGAAATGGAATATCTTCTAAATACTTTATAATATTCCTTAAATACGTCATCGGATGTATCCCTGTTTTATCTGCCCCAAATTGCGCAATATTCTCCACTTTAGTGTAGTTAGAACATTGATGTGCTACTGTAGAACTTGATCCTATGCTTCTTATGTTGACTGATATCTTTTTGATTTCTTCTTCTAATAATTTTCTCTTTACTTCCTGTTCATGTAAACTCTCTTGTAGAAGTTTAACATCCTTCGTCCTATTTTCGTTTAAATTTGTACCTTCATTAATAAAAGTATTCTTGTAAATTCCTAATTTCTTCTCTAATTCTTTTCCACAGTTAACTAATATCTCTTCCTTCCTTTTCTTACAAACCTCTTCATTTCTAGTTATCGCCTTTTGTAATACTTTTCCTGTATTTTCACATTTGTTCTTATCGGTCCTCAATACTTCATATACAATATCTACTTTTGTGTTTACTATCTTAGTAACTTCTTTATTTATGTCGGCTTTAACTAGTACCATTTGTTCTTCTGTTCGTTTAAATATATCTGAAACTAATCTACTTTCCATTTCTTTAAACTCATTTTTTAACTGATTCATTTTCTCTACATTCCTTTCTTCTAAATCTTCCATATTTTTCTTAATAACTTTCTCTAAATTTTTTATATTAGCATCCTGTTTTTCTTGTGAAGTCTTACTATTTTCTTCCAAATCTTTCTTCATATCCTCTCTTAAATTTTTCATATTCAAATCCTGTGTCTCTTGTAAATTTTTCATATCTTTCATATCTTCACTCATTTTTAACAACAAATCCATCACCGGATTTTGTTCACTCTGATAAGTTTCATCCCCACTCTCTGAACCTTCCTCATCCCCTTTATCCCCTTTCTTGCTACGTGTCTGCATCATTATAAAAGTCTCTTAATAATACCCCTAATAACACTCTGTATTTAAATAAAAACTTACACACTTTCTATACTATGTTGTATTATATCACTTATTTACTATTAACCATTCTTTAATAATGTAAGCCACATAAATGTATAAAACTGTACCAAAATAAAGAAATCACACTGTATAGTTATTATTATTTATGTCTACCCTCTACTATCCCAACAATTATGTTAAAAGTTGTCAATCACCAAAAGAAAATAATACCTTTATACTATTTTTTTTTTTTAAATTACCCTTCGTTTTTAAGTATTAATAAATATAATATTGGTGATAGATGTGCTATCTCCAATACCGCACCACGTTGCTATGCGCCAAAATGATAAAAAACCACCGCTAATGATTTTAACATTATTTTCTTATCAATCCTATTATAAATGCCCAGCCAAAAATGATAAAAAAAACACCTACTTATGGTATTATTAATAATATAAAACTCTTATTAAATTTGTCACACGTTTATTTGCTTCCGGATCTAACTCAGTCTATATAATTATGAACATGAGACTCTTTTATTTATAAATAAATTATCCATTAATCTCTTAAAATATTTTAATAAAAATATTACCTTTAAACTATTCCTTTCACTTAGGCTTCCCAATATGCAACAATTTGATAAATTTTTATTTAGAAGTTGGTACTAACTCAATACTTCAAAACTAGGCATGTTCATACTTAATAATTGCTTTTTTTAATAAACATAATATTTATTCTTAGGGTCGTGTAGAAGGTCCGGTTAAAAACACTTTGTTCTATTAATACTCTATTTATTATTTACCCCAATACTTGCATCAGGTAAGCAATCAATCAACGTCAAAAATATATTTCAAATTAAATAATTATTGGTTTTTCTTTTTAAGGTTATGCATCAATACTACTGTCAAATGACCATCAGTCTACCAAAACACTGCTTCAATAATAGAACTATTCAATTCTCATACTATTTAATAAACAACCTAAATGCCAATATAAACGTTTTAGTGAAATGTATAACAAATAAATCTCAGTTTCCTAACTATCATAAACCAATTTAATTGACGTAGATGGTATTAATATGGATCTATTATAGTGGATATTTTATCAAACAACCTCGAAGGTAAATACTTTTGTATTTTTATAAAATATACCCTCAAATATACAAATACACCATATTTCACTTAAATTCATACACATTAATTAACTAAGACAATATTTATGATGTAATTGTATAATTCTGGATATGAATAATATTTCTTTGGTATGGAAATTTAGAAATTAAAATTCAATGGCTATATCTCTATGAAATTTAAATGTTAAGATTATCAATTTATGTAAACTTGTTCAAAATGTAAATTTGTCAACTTTTATAACAATTGTAAGCTTCTATTAGCTTCGATAAATTTCTAATTAATACACTACATATACAACCTTTTGGCCAAATTAATTTATGTATACTTCTTGTTTTTCAATGATGTTAATACGATCCTTTTTTATCCTAGAAAACTCCTGTTCTGGATGGCATTCTCGATCTAACTGTCCTACTGGATACTTGGTTTGGAAATATGTTTAATTTCTTCGGAAAGATGACATCAACGGAATTTTAACCAATAACTGCAATTTCTCACCGGACAACAGTCTTCCCAACTTGCACTATTCTAACGCAATTCACCCTGGAACAGCTAATGGAACTCCTGTATCTCACGATAAATATTTATATTTGGTATTCTTCCAATGGATTATTACAGCTGAAATAAAGCACTGTTTCCTGGATTTGTGGACACTGGATTTTCAACGATTCTATTATAAACTTCTGGATATACAATATTCTTTTCACAAACTCTTCAATTATTAAATATTATCCTTCAAAATGGTAAGTAATCTTTCAATATCCCAATTAACAAGCTTAAATTTCTTTAAAAATTTTATCAATCACTTTTATATCACTTCACTATTTTTTTACATGTATGATTATTTAATTCATACATTTTTCAATTAATTCTGGTTTATTTTACCATTAATATTCATAAATATTTAAATTTCTTTTACAAACGCATACGCGTCTCTTAAGAATTCATAAAATTCTCCCTGTTCCATCTGTTTTTTCAATAATTCTCCTTGGTGATCTTTAACAATTTTTTAATTCAGCCAATAGATATCTTCTACATACTTTTTTCAAACAATATAGTTTTTAAATCTGTTTGACCATTTTCTATACTATTTTAACTTTATAAATTTCATTATTTTAATTCTTTTAAATTTTAATTAAGCTTTCCTATACCTTTAGTACTTAAAAATATGCATTCTTAGAAATTTTATAAACCAAATGTCACTTTTGACACTTAACTCTCCCATCCGGTTGTATGATATTTAAAATGTACTTTTCACTCAATTTTAATTATTTATCTTTCAATATTCAATTTTTAAGCATCTTTCACCTCTTTAACGTCATTTAACCCTTTGCCTGTCTAACCACATTGCGCGCGCACTTCTATACGTCTACGGCGTGGAGGGGATATGGGAGTTACTAACATGGAAAAGATTTTCAGGGGCAGTATTGTCAGTGACAGTCAACAAATAGCGCGTATAAATTGTTGTGTATCACATGTGATACACGGGACAATTTCGTAAGTATATATTTCTGTTACGGTTGTGCATCACATGTGTTACACATGAGTAAAAATTTATTATTTTTATTTTATATTTGCTGCTAGGTTTATTTTCTTTTTAGTCCCTAAAAATGGATCCAGCGTTGTTCTATGGTCGTAACAAGAAAAAAAGAATTGATAACCAGTCTCATACAAGTGACAACAATGAAGATATTACAGCAGATTTTGGTGATTCAAGTGACGAATACATACCCTCCGAATCTGATTCCACATCAATAAGTTTGTATACATCTTCCAACGAAGACGATGTTCAAGACAATCAATTGCCAGCGACACCATATCCATCGTCTCCTCTTTCCCAATGGAGTTCGAACTTTCAGCAGAGAGAGAAGTTAAATTTTACTGGCAATTCTGGTTTGAAGAAAAGGATTCGAAATGGAAATGTAATACCTCTTGACATATTCCAACAATTCTTTGATGAAGAAATCGTCAACTTGATGGTAGAAGAAACAAACCGTTATGCTCAACAATATATATCAACGCATACACTTCGACGTTCCTCCAGGATGAACAAGTGGGTCGATGTTACTTACTGCGAAATGCGTAAATTTTTGGGACTACTCTTGGTAACTGGACTTATCCAGTATCCAAATATAGAAGACTACTGGCGACGGGACAGTATGTTTTACCATCCCATGTTTCACCAAATTGGAATGAGCTATAACAGATTTTCTTTAATATTAAAAAATTGGCATGTTTGTAATAACGAAGCAGCCCTACCTCACGACAGATTGCATAAAGTAGCAAATTTCATTAAGGTGTTAATTTCAAACATTCAAGAAGTTTATACTCCAGGAGAGGAAATATCTGTTGACGAAACGATGATCTCTCACAGAGGAAGACTGATCTTTCGTCAATACAACCCTGGTAAGGCCCATAAATATGGCATTAAATTGTTTAAATTATGCGAGATGTCAGGATTTATTTGGAATTTTTCCATATATTGCGGACAGGGAACGTCCGATATATTACCTGGATTAGACCATTCCGGATCCGTTGTTATTTCGTTGTCTGAACCTTTGCTCAATGAGGGAAGGGTTCTTGTTGCGGACAATTGGTACAGTAGTATTCCCTTGGCAACTTTTTTAAAGAATAAGAATACAGAATACTGTGGAACAATGAGAATGAATCGAAGTGGTATTCCGAATGAAATGAAAGCAAAGAAGCTAAGCAAAGGACAACTTGTTGGAGCAGTAAATAATGACGGAATTAGAATAATCAAATATCAAGATAAGAAAGCAATATATATCATTTCAACTTTCCATGGGGCTGACCTGACAGAAACTAACAAAAAAAATCGCCAAGGCGAAAAAGTTAAAAAGCCCACTGCAGTACTGGATTACAACAGAGTAAAAGGTGGCATAGATCTCTCAGATCAAATGATTTCTTATTACAGTCCAGCTCGAAAAAGTATCAAATGGTATCGAAAAGTACTTTTTGAATGCATTAGTATTGCAGTAGTTAACAGTTGGGTGTTATATAATAAGTTTTATGACGATAAAACAATGCACCTGGCTCAGTTTACCAAATGCTTAGCAGCATCTTTACTTGAGCTACCTGAAAAGGCAAATATAGGAAAGCCCATTCGTAAGGCTCATGAACTAACAAATATTGCACGCAAAGAAAATGGCAAAATTGTGCGCAAGAGGTGTCATGAATGTTACAAGAAAATTAGTGCACAACATAATCGAAAGAGGGCCTTGGCGGAAACTAAACAAGTGTCTACTGAGTGTGTGATTTGTGAGAAAGCTTTCTGCCTTGTCTGTTTCAATGAAACTCACGAAAATAAAAAATAACTCTTTTTTTACATTTAAAAACGTTGTTTAATGTTTAATTTCACAGTAACTGTACATTTCTATATCAATAAAGTCTTTAAAAACAGTCTAATCGATTTTACAATTCAACAAACATAGAATACTTTTCCAAATAACAAATAGGTAGGTAGGTACCTTTGCTTCCATAAGTTTACATTTTAATTGAAAATTTTACAGTACATACACGTTGTACATGCGCTAGGTTACAAATATATGTTCAAATCTACACGTTTAAGGCAGTAGCAAGCTATATTTCATACGTTCCAAAGAATTACACAAGCATGGAAATTCTAACGTTTGTGTATCATATGAGATACACGAACGCCATAATTATATATACTGTGTATCACATATGCTGCACAGGACAGGCAAAGGGTTAAACTAGTTTTTACAAAATAACAATAATTCTTATAATACTATAATAACATTTAAATTTCTTTACAGATTATGGTAAAACCTAATGAAAAATGAAATTAGTCAACATGTGAATATACCAGTCGGTCCATCAAGTAATGTATCATACCAAACAATATCATTGTACAATAACTTAATAAATTCTCACATCAATTTCAACTACTTTTGTCCATATTATTATCATCTAAGTTCTTCAATAATTAACTAAATTTTCATATAAATAAATTCTACAATAACGTTAGTAGAGTCAACAGTTGAACTCTAACAATATAGATACAAATTATATACAATTTTACATACAAGTTCACAAATGTATTATGTACAAATACGTCTTTGTCATATGGGCGAAAACAATTAAGAAAAATTCGCATTCGGCGAAATAAATATACAATAACAAATAATTCGTCAGTACCATTTGACATTATACTGTTGACCGGGGATTCTAACCCTATATTTTAATAAACATTACGGTATAATATTCTATTTCATCTAAAATAGTTTTGAATCTATTTCTCAACACATATCCCGTCTTATAATAGAGATTGTAAAATGTTTAACGAAAGGTTCACGGTTATTCTAAATAGAGATATATGAATTTAATTCTTACGACGACACGAGATTCATTTGTTCGGCGTTTAAGTATTTTATGCGGCAGAAAATATCTTTTATGACGGTACGCGGATCTGTGAAATAAAATGAATTATTACGAATGATATCGGACATTTGTTCACGCAGAAAAGCTTAATCAATGCACGACAATTATGGTCTGTACCAAATAAGACTTCTACGGATAATACGGATTATCTTAATTAATGCACGACAATTATGGTCTGTATCAACTAAGACTTTTACGGGTATTCCCTCTTCCACATACGACAATAGGTCTATCTAGAGTCGGAACGGACGGTCAGGCCCTAATTAATCTACGACAAAATAGGTCTAGATCAATTAGGATATTAGGACGTCAGAACGTTCACGACAAAGTTGGTCTGATCGTCTGAACAGGATAAAGGCGGGCGGGATTCTCTCTTATCCTCTGTCGTTACTAGCTCTTTTATACGGTCGATTTATGGTAAAAACAAGTACGCAAGAGTGGGAATCTCATACGTAGACGTGACGTCGAAACGCGCGAAAAATAATTGTAATGTCCGAATATTTTTCGATCGCGTACAGCGGAGAATTTAATAACATTTGGTAGATGAAATAGCATATTAAGATATCTGTACCTCAGAGCCAGACTACGTTAAGTCCAAGTTAGTAGTTTTCGAGGAGAGGCAAATGAAAAATACAATTCTTACAGTTTTTGAAGTTACATTGGTAGTTATTAATAAATTTTGTTAAAATTTTGAATACGGTTCGTGTTGGAATTAAGAAAAATGTAATATAATAAAATTATGGTTTTGGCTTTTATTTTTCCCAAAAGTGGACTTAACATAGTCTGGTGTGCAAAAAAAGTTTAGTTGTAGCACTTAATATATGTTTTAAGTCCAGGTTGATTGACTTACCATCATGTTGCGTGACTTGACATGCATGATAAGTTAACATAATTCAACTGAAATGAAACAGTGCAATGCAAAAATTGCAATTTTATTTCATAAGTACAAAATTGGGAAAAGTCTACACTAGGGCCAATAAATATTATTATATGTAAGAACATTAAAAATCAGTGTAACAATAAAACTTACGAGTATTACAGACTTTCTCCATCATCACCATCATTGTTTCCATGAATTAATGCATTATAGTAAGGGTGAAACCTTTTTGGTACCCATTTCAGTAAGTTTTGCAAATGGTTGTACTTTTTAGTCGACATCGGTTTAGGGCCGTCCCTGATGGGAGATATGGTAATTTGACGAACGCTTTCACTGCGTCTTGTTTTCCTATTAAAGTCTATTTCTAGAAACTCTTCGTTGCAAACTGTTTTATAGTAAAGAATGCCCGGGTTGTCTTGTCTGACTTGCAAATGTCGTACCTGCGATATAAGAAAATCTTCTCCTTTGGTATTCTTCTTTTTGTTAATGTAAGGTGCTCTTTGCCCGTCAAAAAGTTGTTTAAAATCCTTAAAATCCGATGTTTCCATATTCATTACTGTAAATTGTTTCTTAGCTCCAGATACTCTGGCAATTTGCTGCCAGTCCCATGGTGTCATAATTTGAAATTGAGGAACTTTTTTTCTTTCACGCTCTATGACGGAATGGACGGCATCAGCTTCTTGATGGGTATGACCTCTTGCTAGGAACTTATGGTTGACAACTTTAAGAGTGTGTTTGAGATGGAGTATCCAAAAATGGCACATTACCATTAAAATATTTCGGTTCTGACTCGGACAGTTGTCAGACCATATCGTTAATTCTTGTACGCTGTCGGAAACGAAATGTTCTACCCATTTTATGAAGCACGATGCCACCTCATTCCCACCCCTACCTGCCACACTTTCGTCCCACATCATGCAATAGCTTTTTTCAAGCGTCGAATCGTGAATAGTGAGGTTAAATGTCCATAGCTTGAGCGAATAAAAGCTCTGAGAATTGTGTAGATCTGGAGTGGGCAGACATTTCTGCAGATCAATCATGACCACTTTCTCTTCTAATAACTTTGCCCTTGCTTTCATTTTGTCATTGGATTTATCTCTGTATCTATTCTCTGCATCCAAAAGGTGTTCGTCATATTGTTTCTGCACATTTGTCCTGGACTCTGCTGATTCTGCTTCCTGTAATTGGAGTTTAAACGCATCGCACAAGTCGCAGGTGTCATTGTCCGGACTTTTAAAGGAATAATTATACTCATAATTAAATATCTCTGAGTACAACCACTCTTTTCCAATATTTACGGCTTCTACACCATGTTCCTTACACTCTTCCAAATAGAGAGCGTACATTTTGCTAATATTTAAATTATTTCCTAAATACCTCTTCTTAGACCTTTCCCGAGAGTAATGCGACTCGTATGTTGGGAATTTTGAAATATGATTGCGAATGCTGTTGCGTACCTCTTCTGAAATTTTGTTAATAGGTTCATGTTTGCCTCGTTTGTCTGGTGTTACGATTCCCCCGTCCTTCTTCTTCTTGATTGCAGTCTCCACTGTTTGCTGTGAGATGCTTAGGGTGTTGAGAAAAAAACTTCTACATACTGTTTGTTTAATGCCACCTGTTTCAAAACTGTAACTATTGCTAAAGGTTCTTTTGCCGCTTCTCTTTCCTGTCCGTTCTCTATTTCTTTTTATTGGTATTTGTTCAACTCGAGATGCAATAAACTGTCTTCTCACATTAATTGATTTAGTAGGATTCCAAAAATTATCACGTATGACTTGACGAGTTACTTCAGAAATTTTAGTTTTGCATAATAACTTGCAGGTGTCGTTGCAGGGTTCTTTCATTTTTCGTGGCTCTATTATGCGACTACCACTGTCCGTTGTGTATTCTACTCCTGAGTATCTTTTCGTCTTTGTTAAGTTTTTTTTCCACATTTTTGGATTAGATTGTCTTTTTCTGCTTCGTTTCTTCACTTGTCCTGTATTTTTACGTGAATTGTCATTTTGCTGTACATCCTCTTCATCACTGTTATTTTCTTCTACATCATCTTGATCATCGTCGTTATTGCCTAAATAATCTGGATCTGCAACTTCGTCATCGTTATCAAAATCTGAAAATTCTTCTTCCCTCTCAGGAGTCCTATGTAAGAATTCTGTACTATCAGCAGTAATATGCAAAACTGATTCACTGTTGAAATCAGGATTATCAATTCTGTTAATAGTTTCTTCGATTGAGTGAGTCTGTTGCTCCTGGACTCGTTCATAAGAAAAAGAGGGAACATCATGTTCATTAGACTCTGGCATATCCATTTCGTTAGTACCTAATAATTAAAAATAATACATAGGTAATGAGCATACAAAATGTTAGCGTATATTATTATTATTTTGTGTTTGAATATAATATGCCACTTTATCTTTACATGCCCCAAGCAAGCATAAACAAAGTCGCTTCCGGCACTAAAATCATTTTTAAAGACATGACAATAAAGTATTTTCGATAACAGCAAAGAAGCAGACTCTTCAATTTAAGTATCTGTGAATTTTTGAAAATGTACGATAATATTAAGTCACAATGTGTGCATAAAAAGGTAAAGGCAAACAATGTTAAGTCCTGTCGGCGAGCAGACTACACTATTTTATAATCTAATCTGCTAGCATACATTACAGGAGTGATAATTATTAGAAAAAACAAAAGACTAGCATTAAATTCTGTATACTATTAGACATAATAATTCACCTACCTGTTTCCTTATCGGCACTTTTTACTGAATTGCAAAGGTCCTCTTTATTTTCGTTTATTAGCTTAACTAATTGTAATATTCTTTGTGTTCTGGAAGCCATTATAACACAAAAGTGCACAAATTAATTTCTAGTAGGTGCAGTAGTATTCTTTAAAAACAACAACAATAATAACAAAAATAATGCAACAAGACGTGTGTATAGTTGGACTTAACCTAGTACACTGACGGCACATTCAGCTGCAGACTACGATATGGTGACTTAACTTGATTTGCTTCTGAGGAACCATTGGACTTAACATACTTTAAAACACGCTATGTTCTGTACTTTTAGAGATACACTTAAAATAGCACCAGAAAATAAAAGTACATATAAAGTTATGTCACTTAGCATGTTTAGTCCAAAAACTCAAAATTTGGACTTAACATACTCTGGCTCTGAGGTACAGATATATATATATACATTAGGTAAAACAATAATTTATAGCTGGCTGAATAAAATATCAAACGTATTTAATTTGAAAGTCGCAAGTCAAATTTAAATATGTAATTAAATTTTATTCTATTAATGAAGGGACTTCGTTACAGGCACCTCCCTAAAGAAAGAAACACAATGCAATTCTATCGGAACATACGGTAAAAATATACAAAAATCAAAAATATAGCAGACTCTCAAAAATCAAAACAGGTTCTAGCGAAATTAAAAATTAAAATTCCAACAAACTTAAATCTAGCACTTGTACAGTGTCTTTACATCACACACGATGTCTTTCTAATTATGCCTCACTCTGAACATCCTGAAGTTGCAGGCGGGCGTAGTGAGCTTCTGCCTCACGACGCGTCATGGTGACTAGCTCCCCGTTGATTCGGACACGGACACGCTTGTTCTTGTGCCTCTTCTTCTTGGAAGGTTTGCCTGAAGTATCCTCCTTCCTCACCCAGGCCCCTGGATTAACCAGACGAATTTTATTGGTCGGTGGCGGAATCGTCGGTAATGAAGGCGGTCCAGGACTGAGGAATGGCATACCCAAGGAAGAAAGTGGGGCAAAAGACAGGATTGACAGGAGCTGCGAGTCATCAGCGGAAAGAGGTGACGGAATGGATATTGTGGGGGGAGAGGCGTCGAGAAGCGTCTTCTTCTTAGACTCGGGCGTCGGCGGTAACGGAGACAAAAGATCTGGGACCGGAGATGCTCCAAACAATTGAAGAAGCCGGAATCCCAGATAGGCCTCGGCATCAGGGCTGTAAAGCGTGGGCCCTATATCTACAATTGATTCGTCGGCGGGCGGTGTCGGATCTTCGGCTTTGGGAGGCGTCAAGCAGCAGTATGTTCGATACTTCTCCTCCATCAAAGCAATAGTGGCAGGCGAGACAAGATATCTAGGGGTCGTCGGTCGCTCAGGCGTTTTCATACTAGGCGGTGTACCCCACATTGCTTGGTACCGCTCTTTGCAAGAAGCAGTTGGTGTCGGTGAAGATAATGGTGGAGGCGCCGTTGCATGGTCGGACTTCACGGATAACTCCATCTTAATGACTGCGCCTTATGACACAACGTGTGGTTTTATATACCCTCCTGGTCCTCCCCCACTACCTCCAACGGCTCTGGAGGTGGAAGATCGGCCTGGAGCTCGTCATCGGACGGAAACTTGATGTCCTTTACATGGACTTTGACCGGCTTTCGTCGGTTCGGCACCTGTAACATAAGAACAGACGGGGACAGGATCTGGATAACTTTTGAGGGTCCTTTAAATTTAGGCGCCAACTTGGCGGTGAACTTCTTCGACGCGTCGGATAGGTTATGTGTCTGGTGATACACCCACTGTCCAATCTGCGGGCGGTAAGGACGATGACGTAAATTATACGGTCTACTTTGCGTCTGGAATGCCTGAACCAAATTTTATTCTGACTATCTTGAAGAAATCGTTCAACTTGGACAGTTCCTGGGCTAAATCATCGGTACTCGGTTGTACAGGGTTCAACAACTGACCATCGGCGGTTCTTCGCAGGGAGCTCGGCGGCATGAGTTCTCTTCCGAAGTTAAGAAAGGCAGGTGTGAATCCTATAGACTCATGTTTAGCGGTATTAATTGCGAACATGAACTGAGGTATGTATCTATCCCATTCCCTATGATCCTTTTCAATATACTGAGCTATCATAGGCCCTAACACGCGATTTGTCCTTTCCACAGGATTGGCCTGAGGAGCGTACGGAGCGTTGAATCTGAGTTTAACACCTAACCCAGTGAAATAATCCTTGAAATCGTGGCTAGCAAACTGGGGACCGTTGTCGGCCAACAGGACTTTAGGACAGCCAAAACGATAGATGAGCCTTTCCTTAAGTGCCTGGATAACAGTCCGAGAAGTGGCTGAACGGAGCGGCTGGCATTCCACCCACTTGGTGAACCTATCCTAGAAGACCAACAAAGAAGTGAATCCTTTCTTGGAGCGCGGAAAAGGTCCAAGGAGATCCACGCTTACTTGTTCCCATGGGCAGTCAACAGGTGAGAACAACATTTGTCCCAATGGTTTACCTTGATTAAATTTATGTTGTTTACAGGATCGGCATTTATTCACATACCTACGGACGTCTCGAAACATTCCTGGCCAGTAGTATAACGAGGCGGCTCTCGCCGTACTTTTGGCAACGCCCAGGTGTCCAGCTTCAGGAACGTCATGAATTTCCTTCAGGACGGTGTTTCGATCGGGTTTCGCCACGCATAACTTCCAAGCGCGTACTCCACTCATTATGCATGTCAGGTATATGTCTATAAAGTTTGTCATCCTCAAGTCTATATTCTGGATGTTTTGCAGGTTCGGAGCGGACATCTGACGCTTTCTTGTTGTACCAGGCGCAAGACGTTTCTTCGAGCCAAGCATATGCGTCTTCATCGGTTTCATGTACGTAAGGAAGCGGCGCACGTGACAGGGAGTCGGCTAAATTATTCATTGCTCCTTTTCGGTACTTAACAACAAAATCAAGTTGTTGGAGGTCGATAGCCCAACGACTAAGTCGTCCAGACGGATTCTTCAGGTCATTTAAGAACCTTAGACACTGGTGATCAGTAACAACAAGGAACTGGTTAAACTCTAAGTAGTATTTAAATTTTTTAATACCCCAGACAACGGCAAGGGCACAGAATAATTAACCTCTGCCTTACTCAAAGTCCTGCTCGCATAGGCTATCACTCTTTCGTTGCCTTCTATTTCTTGAATTAAAACGACTCCCAAACCTTTTTCGCTGGCGTCGGCATGCAGTTGGAAAGGTTTGGAGAAGTCCGGGCAGGCGAGAACGGGGCTCTCTGTCAGAGCTTTCTTGACAGCAGCAAATGCGGCTTCGTGTTCCGTTGTCCATTCCCAATGCACATTCTTTTTAATTAAATTTACCAGCGGAACAGTAATCCGTGCAAAGTTTGGTACAAAACGACGATACCACGAAGTCTGACCCAAGAAACTACGAATTTCTTTTTCATTTCGCGGCGGTGGTACATTTAAAATTGCGGCAATCTTGTCCGGATCGGTGCGGATGCCTTCTGGCGTGACTACATGTCCTAGATATTTTATGCTTTGTTTCGCGAATGAGCATTTATCCGGCTGCAGCTGGAGACCTGCTTCACATAATCGTGCGAAAACAGCGCGTAAATTTTCCAAATGCTCGTCAAACGTCTTTCCTAAAATTATTATGTCGTCGAGATAAACAAACGCGTATTCCGCCATCTCAGGACCTATGATGGAGTCTAGCAAACGCTGGAACGTCGCTCCCGAGCTAACTCCAACTTTTAGTGGAACTATATATAATCTTAAAAAGGATGATTTAAATGCAATTACGAAAGCCTTAGGTTTAGACGCTACTGGTACAGTAGATGAAGTGCGTAAACGCCTTAGCGCATTTTTGAAAGAATTTAAGCAGGGTTCCGTGTCTAAGGGAAATTTTCATTTAGAACCACCGCCTGTAGACGCGAAAACCGACAAGTCTCCAGCCGCGATTTGCAATTGCATAAGAAAATGGGGGTTTCACTTTAATGGTAGTTCAGACGCTGTATTCTTTTTAGAAAGAATAAATGAGCTACAAGTTTGCTACGAGATTCCGGACGAGCATATGCTCATCGCACTGCCTGAGCTTTTCAGGGATAAAGCACTTTTGTGGCTACGAAACAATAGGTCACTTTGGAATACGTGGGATGAATTTTTGGAGGATTTCAAACTTCAATATCTTCCACCCCGTTATGACTTATCGGTAGACTTGGATATACGGTCTCGTTCACAGAAAAGTAATGAGTCTTTTAAGGACTATTTAACCGCGATGTTGACATTAATGAGACGCGGCAGAACAATGTCCGAAGAGGAAAAGTTAGAACGCGTTTACAATAACATGTCGCCTGCGTATAAAATGTACGTGCGTCGTGACGCGATACAGTCACTCAGACAATTGTCTAAAGCCGCCGCCGAGTTTAACTCGAAGACCGTCTAGAGACGATCTTGCCGGTTAGAGGGTTAATGATTTCTTAGCACTCACATCCAGCCGTTCTTGAATATCTTCTAGCACTTCTCCTGTTAGTAAAGTAGGTCTACCAGAAGAGTGTTTCTTAGATTACTGCCAGTTTCTCGAAAACGACTAATAAGATGGTTGACATATCTTGCTAAAATATCATGTTGGAATTCCATTTCTGGGAATCGAGTGTGAAACTGTTGTCTACATGAATCAGTAGAATATTTCCACTCTGCATTCGGTAACAGTTCTCCTACGAAAATAAGCCTCCACAATAAACTTATCTTGTTCTTCCGTAAATGACATTGTTGATTTCAACGCAACTTTAAAATTAAACAAAAATGATAATGATACTCGTATAAACAAAACAAAATAACTTACAGTAACAACGAAATGTGCCTTTTATTGCCTTGAGAAAAAGAGTTTCTAATAATCAATTAAACGCAGTAAACCAAGAGAAAAAGAAACGACAAAAAGCTTATATGACTGACAAATATGTATAAATGACAGAATATTGAAGTAACAGCCACTTTAGCGAAGTTGATACAAACTAAATATTCATACTACAACAATGAACGTGTGGCAAACTTGTGCTAAAGTTGATATATCGATGAAGCGGCACGGTCAAGCATTTATGATCTCTCTGTATATTCAAGATTGTTTTTAATGACCTATAAATAAAGCAGGAATAATACATATTTTAAAAAGATGAGTAATAATTATTTAAGACAATATATCTACATACATTTACTTTGTGTATATAAATGACTTTTGCAATTAAAAAAGGATCATCAATAATTCTACAAGACAATCCAAAAACAACAAGAAGGTGGTGAAATAAAAGGAGGATATATACAATTTTTAACTCCTATATTAGCGGCAGCTGCTGGACCAGTCTTGGCAAATGTTTTAAATAAGGTTGTTGATGTTATAGATGATAAAATAAAAGGTAAGTCATTAACATTAGAAATTCCCAGTCAACCACCAATTCCTTTAAAGAAATCATTGTTTCAAAAAGATAAAGACAATAGAAAAAAATATTAGAGCTCTAATGAATATGACGAATAAAGATGATTCTGATTGTGATGTTGATATACCATTATTATGTTTTGATAAAAATAAACAAGTTGAAAATAATCCAACAGAAGAAATTAAAAAAATATTAAATATACAAGATCCTCGATTATTTGAAACAAAATCATAAATGTTTTGTCTCTGACGTTAAATAACATACGTATAAAAATAATAAACACCACCAACCACAATTTACATTATTAGAATTTTGAAATTTATAATTATTATGAGTTATTGTTTCGTATGAAAACAATAATAAAGCCGAGATGTTTATGTCGCTGCTGTCAAAGATGAATGCTGGTAAGAGGTTGAATTTAATTCAAAGACGATCGTTTGAAGTACGGAGTTATTTGGCAGCTCTTAGATACAATGAAGGTACACTGAAATCAACATTCTTGGAACTATTCTTCATTAGAATACTTTCTATTTATCTGAACTTGTTTTAGGACTATCATCGCAAGTGCAAGCTTATGAGGATGCAACAACATCAGTTGTTGGGGAAACTTCTCAAAGTTAATTAGAAGAAGCGCTAAGAAAAAATAGCACAAATATAAGAGGCGATATAAACATAAGGGGTCTTGTAGTATGGATAAGGGTTATGGTTCTGAAGCAAATCAAGCACTTTTAAATCCAGAAGACTAAAAAATCGGAATGCAAAAGAATTCTTCAATCCAATAGATTTTTCATTATAAACGTTATGAATTTAACATTAAACAATACTTCCTTATACTACGTATAAGAAAGTGAAAGAAGAATCCTCTTTCAGTTTTTATATACATACTTCATTAAGAAAGTAGGTAATAAATAACACTGACATGGTCTATTCACCATTTACAATGTGAGTGCTAATATAATGAAAAAGTGTAGGTACAGGTTATTTCTTGAAAGTAATTTTATTGTTTTTTTTAAATAGGTGTTTACTACACAAAAACACTAAAACACAAGGTGTTTACTGTATAGCTAATACAGTCTGGGTTCCGATAGGTAAGCAAGAGTAAATTCGAAGCTGGATAAGGAAAAGCAAATTATATCAACGGCAGTGGAAAAATCTAAACACTAGAAATGCAATTCATGCATTCTAACGTTGTCTTGCTTTGGTACTATAAAATGTGTTTGCTTTCTATAATGCTTCTAACATCCTCTGTAGATATACTGCATGCTTGCATGTTTATCGACATATAGTATTATATATCATATATACATCCTTTTTCTTAAAAAACAAGTTACGGAAAGTCAGCAGTGGCAAATTGCTTCAGCAACTGTAGGTCAGTTTGATAATCACATTTTCAAAATTGAAAGAAGACGTCACTTAAAAATAACAGCATTTATTTTCTACCATACAACAAAATTATTAACAAAATAAAATACACATACAAATACACACGTACACATATATGTAGGTATACAACCAAAGACAAAGTTAAAGGCATTTCCCATTAGACGTATGGCATCACAAGAAAGAACCCTTTACCCAATCAAACAGGAACAAGGCCTACCGCTGACCAGCTAACAGGTACTCCCGCATCTGTGTCTTAAACCTGGAGAAGGAATAGCCCAGGACCTCAAAAGGCAAATTGTTTGTAAAATTTAGCAATGTTGTATGAGAAAGTGCGTTGAAACAGAGAGGTCCTATGACTGGGAGTGGTTAGCAGATGTCTTTGACGAAGACCAATGTGATGGACATCATAACGAAAGCTGAGTTTATTGTATAAATAAGGTGGAATCCTGGTGACAATGATACGAAAGTAGAGCACACCTGCCTGAAACAGCAATCTATTACCCATGTTCAGCCAGCCCAGGTCAATCAATTTATGAGACACGTGATCATATTTTCGTAGCCCGAATATTAACCAAATGCATGAATTTTGAACACGCTGTACCTTACACAGCATCACCCTAATCAAACAAGGCCCGTAGACAGGTGAACAATAATTAAACTGTGATAATATTAGGGAATCACGGAGCTCTGTTTTAAATTTGATTGATAAGTAATGACGGTGGGGATAAATCAATTTCAAGGCGCAGTAAGCACCTTTAACGTACTTCAAGACCTGAGCATTGAATCTGAAATTGTTGTCAATAATCAAACCCAAATTCTTTGCTCCTGTGACCAGAGGTATCGGAGTACCATTAATAGAAAAGTTGATGGAAGCCAATAGCAGTTGATAACTATTTTTATCAGCAAAGACCTGAACAGTTGACTTCGAAGGGTTTAAGGTTAGGGAATGTCGTAGTGCAGTCACATAGATAGAATTTAAATCGACCATCATATCACTCAGCGCTCGTTCCCTATCAGCGATATTGAAGGTATGGTAAAGTTGAATATCATCAGCATACATGAGAATCTTACAGGTTGTTACCACTTTCGGAAATAAGTGTGTATAAATAATAAAGAGGAGGGGACCTAAAATGGATCCCTGAGGGGGGGCGGACGCCACGCGCTACTGTGATGGCATGGGAGACACCCTTTGATGTACTGACGTGCTGGGACCTATTAGATAGATAACTATTAGAAAATTGAACTGCGTTGGCGGATAATCCTATGTGGTCCAGCAGAGATAAAAAGGTATTGTGGTCCAATGTGTCAAAAGCCTTGCTGAAGTCAAGCAAAACGAGAACAGAAACTTTACCACTATCACGAGCAGACATTATATCGTCAGTTACATTCAGCAGGCAGGTGGTGCAGCTGTGCCTGGATCTAAATCCAGACTGTGACTCAGGTATAGTGCCGTGCAACTCCAGATATGATCGAAGCTGAGAACCGATAACTCTTTCCAGCACCTTCGCCAAGACGGGAAGCAAACTGATAGGACGCAGATCCAAAAACTGTTAGGCATCAGATTTTTTAGGAAGAGGAATAATTACCGCATGTGCAAAGAAAGACCATCCGTTCTGATGGCATTACTCTTAAGCTCACAAATATGCTTGCCAACAATAACAGCGTCAACAGTAACGAAAGAAAAGTCTGGTATATTTTTCTCAAATCCAGAATTAGAATAAAGCTCCCTCAGTTCTGATGAATTACCTATGGTAACAGGCACGGAGTTAATAAGAAAATTATTGATAGAGTCAGGATCATTTAAGTGCTCCGGCACAATGAATTTAGTCAGTTTCTTTATATCTAGAGCTTTCAGTTCCTTCCATTTGGCTTTTTGACCACATGATCTAAACTTATAGTCAAAATAAGCTCTCTTTTCATACTAAACGGACTTAGTAGTAAGATTGCGTAAGATCTTGTAGTAGTCAAAGTGTGCGTCTCGTAAGCACAAACCGGACATTACAATTATTTTTCGCGCGTTTCGACGTCACGTCTACGTATGAGATTCCCACTCTTGCGTACTTGTTTTTACCATAAATCGACCGTATAAAAGAGCTAGTAACGACCGAGGATAAGAGAGAATCCCGCCCGCCTTTATCCTGTTCAGACGATCAGACCAACTGTCGTGATCGTTCTGACGTCCTAATATCCTAATTGATCTAGACCTATTTTGTCGTAGATTAATTAGGGCCTGACCGTCCGTTCCGACTCTACATAGACCTATTGTCGTATGTGGAAGAGGGAATACCCGTAAAAGTCTTAGTTGATACAGACCATAATTGTCGTGCATTAATTAAGATAATCCGTATTACCCGTAAAAGTCTTAGTTGATACAGACCATAATTGTCGTGCATTAATTAAGATAATCCGTATTATCCGTAGAAGTCTTATTTGATACAGACCATAATTGTCGTGCATTGATTAAGCTTTTCTGCGTGAACAAATGTCCGATATCATTCTTAATAATTCATTTTATTTCACAGATCCGCGTACCCGTGAACCTTTCGTTAAACATTTTACAATCTCTATTATAAGACGGGATATGTGTTGAGAAATAGATTCAAAACTATTTTAGATGAAATAGAATATTATTCGTGTAATGAAACCTACCGTAATGTTTATTAAAATATAGGGTTAGAATCCCCCGCGAAGCATCTGGTCCACCTCAGCATCTATCAGAGCCTGCTTTTTCGGGTTACATGGATAATACCTTTGCTTAATCGGGATTGCGTCCGGTTTTAGGCGAATAGTATGACGGACAAGATTCATCCGGCCAGGCACAACAGTAAACTTCCCCAATTCTTCCTCCAGGAATTTTTTCAAAGCGGTATCTTTGCGGTCCTGAATTTCGGAGCTCACAGAACGCGGCAATAACTGCGTCGTTTCCTTTGAAATACAGTTTCCTCTCGGAAAAATCGAGAACAGCTCCTATCTCTTTAAGAAAATTAATCCCGAAGATGACTGAGCACGGGCTTTTCGGTATTATAACGAAATTTACATGTATTATCCGGCTACCCAAGTGTACGGACAATGAAACAGAACCAGGTGACTCTACGATATCTCCATTGGCTAAGCGGATTTTAGATTTTCGGTTAAAGACACGTCGAACATCTTCTTTTAACAAGTGGACGACTAAAGACTCGGACATAAACGAAGATGTGGCGCCGTTATCTACAAGCGCACGCAAACTTTGTCTGAAAATATTAACGCGGATCCAAACGCGATTGTCGGACCCTGTGGAGGCCCTGTCGTGAATCTGCGGACGTTTAATCGGCGGTGTTATTGCGAACGGACGGTCTTTGCCTGCAGACCGCCCTTCTCGGAGTTTCCCTGGCATCGGCAATCCTTGGATCGTATATTTAATTTTCCACAACGCGAGCAAAACAACTTGAAAGGATTTCGGCAATTTGCTCTCGTATGATTCTCTTCTCCGCACCTCCAGCAGCGTCGTTCCGGGTGTGATAGTCTTTGTGCTGAAGATGATTGCGCATGAATTTCGCGAGGCTTTGAATTTTGCGCGACGTATGATAACTGGTGTGAATGCGGTGCTGTCGACGAAGTACTAGGCTTAGCACTGGATAACTTTTCTGGTGCTCGGGGTACGCTCTCCTTCTTGTTGGATCGCGCTTGCTCCTCCTGAAGCGCGCATGTTTCGTAGAAGAGAAATATAACAGAAATTTTGGCAATGATGTATTAGTTTGGATTATTTGCATATTTTAAATATTGATTAAACAACGGCCATATTTACACACACACATAGACACTACCTCGGAGAGCGCAAGTGTAAAATGAATAATTCCGACAGCATTATAGTGTGACTGGTGGTCTAAGAATCAATATCATACAAATATCACCTATGCTATTTAAAACGAAGAATTCATTTCTTGGAATAAAGCCGACGGAAGGCTCTTCCTCGACTAGATATTTGCAAGCAGTGGCGTGCCTTGTTTTTTCTTGGTATTTTGTTTTTGGCGAATATTCCGAAAGTATAGAATGGATCTTCAGCAAGTTTTGTTTGTTGTTAGAAATTAAATCACGATAAATAAAGCGGGTAGGCCAGCGTCGACTTTTTGTAATAAAACTAATTTCAAATTATATCTTTTTATTTATTTGACAGAAAGATAAATATAATAATAATAATAATAAAAGATAAATGTGGTGATACAATTTAATAATATATACACGTTAGCATAAAAAAGAAGGGATAAACAAATACATACTTATTTGGATAACCTCCACAGCCCCTTAATCTGATAAATTTTCGAAGTCAGTGTCATTAGATGTTTCACTATCAGAATCTGTTATAATTAAAGTGTTATATATTTGCTATAATAATTGTACGGTGAAAGACCGCCGCCTATGCGTGCCTTCTTAAATTTCTGTGCTAGTATTTTGCATTTGTAAATGTTGTACTTATTGAAGTATGTTTGTATGTATATATTGGTGTAAATATATAAAGTTGTTTTAAAGAATAGACATTGATGTAAAATCATTTGCCGATTGTCTTGTTGATGTTTTGTTTTGTTTGTAACCCCGACGGTAATGAATTATTTCTAGTGTTTGAATTAAATCTACGTGTATTGAAAGATATTTATAATAAAACAAGGTACTCACCCCCATAAGCTCGTACTGTAGCAAGCCTGAGGAATTTTGTATTTTGTTACACCAAGAATAACAGCACGTTCACCATTACCTTTTTCATATTTGACAGCAACTTATCACTAACTGCAGCGGGTTATGTTACCGGCATATTGTATGGTCCGCTTCGCTTGGTAGGTGACTGGGTATAGGCAACCCAAGTACGCTGTTCGACCGATTCTCGTTCATTGTGGTAGTAGCAAATGCATATAAATTTTGTAACTGTTGTTGTCCCGTACCATTATTAAATGTTAATTATTAATATTTAACGTAGCCGATAAGACAGCAGATTACAAGGTACAACGATGTCGAAGACTTTGAAGAATTCAGACGAAAGCACGTAAGGTTTCAACAATGATCTGTATTGTTACCAATTCGAAAGAGTTCACCCATCGTAGTTTAAAAAAACAGTAATTGTCACTTAATTTAATCAAGATAAATTAATAATAATAATACTCATTAGATATAAATCTGTGATTGGAAATTATAAATTCTGACTCATCTGACATATATCAAAAAAAACATCCTCTGACAACCGTTTTTTTTAATTAAATCGCACTTGACCTGGAGAACATGTCGAACAGCGTCGTTGTATGATTGCGAGGAGGTAATGGTAACAGTATATACTAACTGGAAGGGAGGCAGGGTATTTCCACTTAAGGGGCCGTTAAGATATCGGCCGGTAACAATTTTATAATTATGCAAATATCGGTTATAAAATCATTAAATGTATCTTTTATTGTATATAATAAGTCATAATATCCTTGTACGTATGGTATAGGGGTTCAATTTATACAAAATCTTTTTATAAAATATTTATTTCAATTTTATCAAAACAACTCGTTAACCCAAAAATATTACGTTGTCTGCTCCACCATCTAATGTGAGTTCTATACATTCATATGGCTGAATCATCTTGGCAAGAGACACGGCCAAAGTATGAACTAAAGAACACTCAATGCCACTGCAAATTACCATCTACCAAAACAATTATAGAACAATACAATTAAACTTTAGATATTTGCCATTATCAAAGAGTTACTGATCTAAACTTTAGATAAGTAACTCTTTGATAATGGCATAACAGCAGAAACATATTGCTGTGGTGCATATAAATATTTATTTTAAATAATGTTATTGCCATACGTTGGGCATCGCCATATAATTTATATGCTGTGACAACATTTATTTGTGTGTATTACCACACGTAGGGTATAGTCTTTTGTACATGCTGTACTCTTAAAATTATTCTTTATACACCAAGAACTTATAATTGGTTTTGTATTTTTTATCTTATATTGTTGGAGCATGTACTTTATGACTATTGTGGGTTCTGGCAATGTATGTGGTTCCTTCTCCTTTGCTGATGATTTTTCTCTTGCTCATAATAGGGAAGAGGTAATAGTTTTGTTCAAAGAAAAACTGTATGTCTATACAACATAATCATATATCTTTTATTTTGTAATTTATAGATTCAAAAATAATTTTTATATACACACCTTTATGCTCTAAACAAGATACATAATTGAAAAATGCTCATATCATTTATACCTAATGCCGGTTGTAATGTATGTAAATCTTTTATTTATTTATTTATTCTGCCAAACAAAATAAATATTTATCCTGTAAATAAACAAATGTAAACTTTTATTGTACATTTATGGATATACTTATCGATGTAATTCTATTTATGTATTGGCTTCAATTAATTGCTTTAGACAACCATTTGCACGTGTTGTATCTAGCTCTTAATCTTTGCCTTGTGAAATTTTAATTAATTATTTGCTTAACTTGAAAGAGATTAATGATGCCTAGACAATACGATGAAGAAAATGCTCATTTGCACGTAACATCTCTCCAACTGACCAACACCATTAATCCTATTTGGTTGTAATTCCAACTTTATGAATTTAAAACAAACCTTACAGGATAAAATATTTACTTATCTATATTGTCCAACAATACATTGATTAATCATTTGCACGTAAAAACCAATGTCTGTCCAACAATTTGTATAACTTCCTTTTCAAAAAAAATAAACTTACTTGCTATCAAAATATTTATTTTGAATGTCCATTATGAACGCTTCAAGTGAATTCAAATGTATTAAATAAAATAAACTACTATGACTATACGTGATGAAGAAATAATGAAAACTACAATGTAACAATCTAAAACGTCTTATTCTTTAAGAGATCTTCCTTTCAGAAGTGTTATGAGAAGTCTCCTTCTCGGAATTGTCATCAGAAGTCCTCTTGTCGAATCTTGTTTTCGTATTTATAGCGGCAAAGAAAAAACTATGTTGACCATTGCGCCCTCTAGTCCATATTTAGGTTGGTACTGGAATACACTTTCCCGTGAAACCGCTGCCCGCATGTTGCCGTCTTGATACACGCACACATACACACATTGTTCTGACAGTTCACAATTCACCAAACGTCAACATAACTTTCCAATTCAAAGGTCCCCTCTGCCTCGCACAGCATTTCCAACGGTAGGTTTATTCTTGTCGCTAATACCATCCTTCTTTGTATTCGTCAATGAACCTATTGCCTTGTTCATTGTTCGATACATTTTTTTTCTTTCCATTTATTAATGTCAATTTCACTTTTCTTTTAGCTGGATTGCGACTTGGCAAAATGGGAAACATGTTGGAGATAACCATTATTTTTCTTCCCGCACTACCTGTACCTGTAGGACACGTCTGTTTCTCCACTGCCTCTCTATCCTCTATCCAAGATCTTTCTATTGGTAATATATCAATCTGCAATAGACTTTACACAAGTTTTATATATTTTGTTGTCTTTTGTAGGTCATTAAACCGTACACGTCTATTTCCAGTCTCTGAAGCATTGTGTTGCAAACAAATCATAAACACATATACTTTTTATTTATTATATCAGCTACCTTTAAATACAAAAATGTTATTGCTGATCGTTTTCTACGTTTTACATATTTTTATATCCTTTCTTAGTCTATTTATAAGCTAAGGTAAATTTTATCTTTCAATACAATTTAATTCATAAACACTTTCATAAGATTTTTACTGCTTTATGCATATAAATCATAATAATTTACTTATTTATATTTCTTGCATATCGTATTTCATCTTTTTCATGATATATCAACCATACATCTTGTGTATTCTTTTACAAAAGAAATATATTACTTATATTTATTTTGTCTTTATTTCATATTTTTATTTAATAAATTTTTATTCTACATCTTTTGTTTCATATTTATTTAATAAACTTTATTTTGTATTTTCTCATTATTTACTTGAATAATAATAGTTTTTTAAAATCACATTTATAAATTGACTATGTGTATGCAACTTTGTATACCTTCATGTAGTTCTTGTTGCATAGTTTTACCCAATAATATTTGAATAGGATTTTTGTTATTTTTATTTTTTTTTATTTCAAAGCTTAAACTAATTCTTAAATTAATCTCTAAAGCTATTCTTATTCTACAAATTTTTGCGAGTTCACGGCAATATGTTAGATAATTCTAATAAAACTGTGTGAATATAGCCAAGTGTATTATTGTCGACAATTAAATTAATGGATAAAAATACCTTTTTGGTAGCTGATTTGGTGTTGATTGCGCAAGACCATTAAAATCATTTAGATTTGGCAATGACAAGAAGTGGCACTGCACCGTATCATTAAGTGCAACCTCAGGCACAAGAACGGAATCAGTCCTTGGTAAAAGAGGAACCGATGTTCCTGAAGCAACAGTTTCATACCTAAAATTGTCCTTATTAAGTGTAATAGATATTTCAAAATTAATATAACTGCCATTACTTTCCCCCATTTTCTTTTAAAATACTTTCCACTGACAAGAAGTGGCACTGCACCGTATCATTAAGTGCAACCTGAGGCACAGGAACGGAATCAGTCCTTGGTAAAAGAGGAACCGATGTTCCTGAAGCAACAGTTTCATGCCTAAAATTGTCCTTATTAAGTGTAATAGATATTTCAAAATTAATATAACTGCCATTACTTTCCCCCATTTTCTTTTAAAATACTACCTTTCACCGACACATTATCAGGTAACTTTTTTCTTTCCTCACTTGTGATATATCTTCTATGGAGCCAACGATATCGCTTGAAAATTCCACCTTTGTGGAAGCCCATATATGCACCCACCTTAAAGTTAAAAAATTGGGATATGAAATCGCTTCCTCATTAGATGAAAAAATATGAATACCTCCGATCCACTACAATACAATATATCACTTTCGTCTAAGGGAAAATAATTTATTTTATGTTGTTTAACA
Organism: Amphimallon solstitiale; assembly: GCA_963170755.1. Lineage (NCBI taxonomy): Eukaryota > Metazoa > Arthropoda > Insecta > Coleoptera > Scarabaeidae > Amphimallon > Amphimallon solstitiale. The sequence goes on along the minus strand of OY720677.1, from coordinate 86,009,476 downwards.
TCCATTCTTTAGCACAATATGGCGTACGGCGTGATCAGGGGGTCTATTCTTGAACTGAGATCGTACGTCCGTTGCGGTCGCCTATCTTATTTCGTTCGAATTGGTATTCTGGAATCAATTTTCGTTCCGAATGAGATCGCATATGCGCTGTCCGGCGTATGAAACACATCGAATGGTATTTGCGTTCGTTACAGTTGAATATTTGACAGTTGAATACATTATTATGTTAATTTAAATCTAAAACTAGTTCTTATTGCTAGTGGAAGAACAATTATTAGTCAGTAGGATGTTGTATACATATTTATATGTACTGGAAAAAATAGTTTTTTAAATTCTTTTACACATTTACATATTTTTTTTTCCAGGTTTTTGTTTACGTTGTCGATTTTGCTAAATAAAATTAGAATATTTTTAACTCAACGATTTTAGGATAAAAGTAAGTAGTTACACTTACAATTATTATTATAACAACTAAATACACGCACTTGTTAAATTCTTACATTTCTGGTGACATTCTATACATCACACTTTTATTTTTATTAGCATTTTATTCATTAATTACTTATGGAACTGTTGGTGAATGAATTAATATTTTAGATGGCAAATGTAATACGAGCTGCAAATATATTTGTTAATGAAATCAGAGACGTTCTGTAAGAAGATACATTAAGAGCAAATAGAACAGTATATACAAAAAGTAATGCATTTGATGTGACTGAACATCAATTTATAAAAATGGTTGTTATCAAAAGCCTTAACACATAATACATTTAGTTGAGGTTAATACTGCTCCCCCATCTCGGGCTTCAGCTTAAATGCTGAAATAATGGTAGTATCAAATATAATAGGTGAGGATGTTATGTGGATGACTATTTTATTTATAGTTTCTAACATTCTTTTCTGTTCTTTGTTTTCATTCTCCAGTTTGTTCCCATTTTGTTCAAGTCCTCTTTCAATTGTTGTTCCCATCTGATTCTTGGTCTTCCGCTAGTTCTATTGCCCGCTGGTGTCCACTGGGCAATGCTGCCCACTGCTGCTCCTGTGCCTGCTCTGTTGATGTGTCCATACCATCTTATTCGTTGGGCCTTTATAAATCTAACTATATCTTTTCCTTTCACTAGTCGGTCGATTTCATGGTTCATCAGTATTCGCATTCCTTCTTCTTCCCTCTTTGGGCCATACATTGTTCTTATTACTTTCCTTTCGAATATTCTGAAGCTTTCCTCGTCTCTTTCCGTTAGTAATATCGTTTTTGCCGGGTACGTCGCTATTGGTCTTATTGTTGCCCTGTAGATTTTCATTTTTGTATCGAATCCGATGTTTCTGTTTTTTAGTAGTTTCTTGTCCCCGTAATACGCTTTATTACCTGATTGAATTCTGTGAGTTGTTTCGGCAGTTCTATTGTTGTCTATATTGATTATTGTTCCGAGGTATTTGATAGTGTCTACTTTCTCGAATTCGTAGCTCCCCATCTCTTTGCTCTTCCTTCCGGCGTACGCCGTTCGGTTGCTTACCATATACTTTGTTTTCTTTTCGTTGATATGTAGACCTCTCTCCGCCGCCGCTTCTACGAGTCTTCCGAATGTCTCTTCCAGGCTTCTTTCGTCTCTACATATTATGACCAGGTCATCCGCATATGCTATGATTTGTACCAATTTATTTCTAATATTCCCTTCTACCTCTGTTTGTTTAATTATTCCATCTAAGGCAATATTAAATAGGGTGGTTGAAAGTGCATCCCCCTGCCTAACTCCTTTGTTTATTTCAAAATAGTCTGATGTTCCTTCTTGCGTCATAATCGCTGCTTGTGAGTGTGTCAATGTCGTTTTCACGAGTCTCGTGAGTTTTTTTGGTATTTCCATCCCTTCTGCATCCTTCAGTATGACCTCTCTGTTTAAGCAGTCAAACGCCTGCCGAAAATCTATGAATAGCATATGTAGTGTGATGTCATATTCATTGCCCTTTTCCAGTATTTGTTTCAAAATATGAATTGCATCGATTGTAGACCGTCCGCCTCTGAAGCCCTGTTGGTAGTCTCCTATCGCTTTGTCTGCATAGCTTTTCAGACGATACTTGATTAATGTGGTGAAGATTTTGTATGCGGTGTTCAGCAACATTATCCCTCTGTAGTTTGCAATCCCATTGATCTCCTTTTTTTTATATTGGCACTAGCAATCCTAATTTCCAATCGTTTGGCATTGTTTCATTCTTCCATACATCGCTTACTAGTTTAAATAATCTTGTATGCAGTTCTTCACCTCCGTATTTTAATATTTCATTATTTAGTCCATCTGGTCCCGGAGATTTGTTCCGTTTCAATTTCGCTACTATTGCCTTGAATTCTTCTATTGTAGGTTTCTGTGCCTTGCCTCTTCTTGTCGCTCAACAGCTCCTTGAAGTGTTTTTCCCATTTCATTCTGTCAATGTTGGCTGGAGTTTGTTTTCTGCCTGTTTGCTTCTTCACCATATTGAACGGTTTCTTGTTATCTTTGTTGCTTGTTTCCATTTCCTCCATTATATCGTAGTACCATCTTTCCTTTTTTGTTCTGAATATTTTGTTGTTTTCTGCCCTTATTTCTTTGTATTTCTGTAGGTCTTCTTTATCATTCGATTGTATCCATTTGAGACTGGCTGCTCCCTTCTTTTTTATTAGCGTTTCACATTCGTTATCAAACCAGGAGTTGCTTTTGTCATTCACCTTATTTCCCAGGATTTTTTCAGATACTTCCACCATACTATTTTTTAATTCTTTTCATTCGTCCTCTATGCTCTTTCGCTGTTTTTTCCCTTAGAGTTTTGTTGTGATTTCTTTCCCTAGCCGGGTCCTTATTTTTTCCGAACTTAATTTTCCAACATTCCAGTTTCTTCTTACCTGGTGCTTTAATTTTTTGCTAGTCGTATTTAATTTGAGTTTTGCTGTTACTAAATAGTGGTCTGTGTCCACTGTTGTTCCTCTGTAAGATCTTACATCTTGTATTATTTTTATTCTTTTTCTATCTATTAATACGTGATCTATTTGGTTTCCTTCTTGTGAACCAGGTATTCTCCAAGTTATTTTATGCTCCTTCTTATGATTATACTTTGTACTACTGATAATCATGTCGGTTACCCCTGCGAAGTTACATACTCTCATGCCGTTATTATTCGTCGTGTCATCGATTGTGTATTGTCCTGCGACTTCTTTGTAGTACTCTTCTTTTCCTATTTTGGCATTAAAATTGAATTTCTTATTACATTTCACATTAAAAACATGTGAAACGTTAATACTTTAAAAGTGACTATTACTGAGTTATTGTCGCTTTTTGATATAATTTTGTGTTTTGTGGTTCTAATTAATATAGTATAGTACTGACAAAATTATATCAAAAAGAGACAGTAATAGTCACATTTAAAGTATTAATGTTTTTTATGTGAAATTCAATAATAAATTCAAAAATTAAATAATATACAGGGTCTTCCATTTGAAAAAAATGACTTTTTTGAAAAAACTAACAAGAGCATATCAAACAACGACAATAGTTCAGTAATAGTCACATTTAAAGTATTAAGTCTTACATGTTTCTGACATGAAATTTAATAAATGTAATAATATATATTTATTTAAAAAATTATAACTATAGTCAGCCACCAAGTTATGGGGCACTCTGTATAATACAAAATATCTTTACAATTTACTCCTAATGAACAGCTATCACATGGAAAAAACCGCTTCGAAATATCTTTACTCATAAAGGCATAATCGGTCTTACCCGCTAAGATGACTCACCCTGTATATATTAATAAATTAAATTAACAATATATTTTCTTGGGTATTATGGTAAAATTATATTAAAGTAAAAGAAAGATTGTTAACGTTTCGATGTTTAATCTTTCTCAAAACATTAGTAGATATATATAAACTGCAAAATGTAAAATTGTTTAAACAAAAATTATCAAAATAAAAATAAAAGGGACTTACATTAAACGTATACATCAATATCATAAATTAAAAGATCAAGATTAAAAACAGCCGATTGTGTTGTATAATGGAATAAATTAAAGATAAAAGAAATATAACTTCATTATAACAGATATCAAAACATATAAATTGACAGTATTTATCAAATGTCAAATACTAGCGTGCAAGGCTATACTATAAGTTTTTATATTTAACTTTTTAACTACAATCAGAAATATAATTAGTTTCATAAGATTTTCTAAAATATAAGATTATATGATTGCATGATAGAAATTTAATAAGTTCGCAGTGTCTCCACGATCATTAATGGAATTTTTTTGTTTTCTAATATGGATCATTTCTAATACATCCCTAGCTTTATGATTATATTCTTTGTCAAGAATTTTCACATGTTTAAAATCCAATGAATGGCCCGTCATAGTGGTATGTTTTTTCAGGGCGGTGCTATTTTTGCTAAATTTATGTCCGTTTATTCTGTTTTTTAGGTGTTGGATGGTTTGCCCTATGTAAACACCAGGACATTCTCCGCAAGGAATTTCATAAACAATATGCGTTTGTAAGTTGTTAAGGAAACTTCCTAGTTTGAAAGTACCGTAAAATAAAACTCAAATATCAGTTCAAATACACATTTATTTATTTCGGTGTGCGCCGAGAATTTCGGGGCCGCTCTTGCATCGAACATGAGATTACAGCATATATAATGTGCATCGCTCGTGGAGCTAATGGTCCCTATATGTACGGACATGTCAGACACTGTCGTCCGTACGTACACATAGGAGGCCTTGCATCGCCTTCGATGTACAGTCGTGTAACTCTGCCGGCAGACAATAAATTCGGCTGGTGAGACTGCATGCGCCCGAAGCCGGCTCCGCATCAGTATGCGTAATATTTATATGTAAAAAATACATTAAGTGCCAATTTATTTTAAAAGTTGAAAAATAAAACATACATTACAAAAATATAATAACACATAGAAAATAGAGAAAGACATTCATATATACGAGTAAAACAAGAAACAATAATATGAAATAAAATAAAAGATGTTAAGTTCTTAACATAACCGCCCCCCTTGAAGGCATCGCCTTCAACAGAACGTAGCACTCGCGAGACTTAGTCCTCGTACACTGGTAACACGCACAATTTTACACTTGGTCTTTGCACCGTACCATTTGAAGTCTGTACTGTTGTCGCACGCGTAATACCATCTCGTCCTGGATGGGTCTCCAAAACTCGGCCTAGGATCCACTGGCAAGGAGGAGTGTTGTCTTCTCGGATGATTACCAAACGCCCAGGACGTAGTTGTTGCTCGGTGTTGACATTCCACTTGTTTCTTCTTTGCAGTTGATTCAGGTATTCTCTGTGCCATCGCTTCCAGAAATGTTCACGTATTTGTTGAACACATTGCCATCTTGATAAGGAATTTAATTTTATATTCATCAAGCTAGGTTCGGGAATGGTAGCAGATATGGAACCAGTAAGAAAGTGGGAAGGTGTGAGAAAGGTTAAATCATTGGGATCGTTTGAAATGGCTGTTATAGGACGAGAATTGAGTGTGGCTTCAATTTGGACTAATAGGGTGTACATTTCTTCGTAATTCAAGGAACTTTTACCAATTATGCGAGTGAGATGCGTTTTTACAGATTTCACTGCTGCCTCCCATAAACCTCCAAAATGTGGCGACCTTGGTGGAATAAAATGCCATTTTATTTGATTATGGGCGAAGTAGGCCTGCAGCTCCTCCTGGTTATACTGGGAATTCAGTTGTTTGATCATCTTCTTTAATTCGGAATTTGTTCCCACAAATTGTGTTCCGTTATCGGAATATAGATTGGACACGTTTCCTCTTCTTGAAATGAATCGCCTCAACGCAGCCATAAATGAATCGGTTGTCAGATTACCCACAAGTTCTAGATGTATTGCCTTGGTTGCGAAACATACGAAAACAGCACCGTAGGTCTTCGTTACATTATATTTTCTGCGGCTTCCTTCACGGATATAAAGTGGACCGAAGTAATCCACCCCTACATTTTGAAAGGCTCTAGCACATGTTACTCTGTCCGTGGGAAGATCGCCCAATAAGTAATCAATATTTGCTGGTTTAGCTCTGAAACAAGTTACACATTTTCCTATGACTCTTTTGACTAAATTTTTTATGGACAATGGCCAATATTTTGTCCGTACGGCAGCGATCGTTTGTTGTACGCCAGCGTGTAACTGCTTAATGTGCTCATTTTGAATTACTAATGTTGTGAATGGATGTTTCGCTGGTAATAGTATTTGATGCTTTTGAGAGTAGGGAATGTTTGCTCGTTTTAAACGCCCGCCGACTCTCAAAATACCTTCCTTGTCCAGAAAAGGGCTTAAGCACAATAAATTGCTTTTGGTATTTACTCTACCTTTTCTTTGCAATTTATCATATTCCTTGGGAAATGAGTGCTTTTGTACTAATTTTACTAACATCGTTGTTGCTCTTTCCAGTTCTGAACATTTTAAATGGCCGGTATTTATTTCCGTAGTAGAATTACTACATTTTGCCTGTACATTATTTTAAATCTGAGACAGTATGCCACTACTCTTGTTAATTTGTTTAAAGAAGAATATTTAGTAAACAGATCACAGTTGTCTGTAATGACATTAACCCCAACAATACTTTTTACTTCTGGCAAAGTTTCAATAGTTGGCGGTTCAAAACCAGGCCATTCTCTTGCATTCTGTTCTAGAAATGCAGAGCCATCAATGCTTCTCTTCGTATTTTTAGTAAAGTGTTGTTCGCATAGCTTTTCTTCATGTGAATACATTTTATCCTTTTTGGCGTTCTCTAATTCCCAGAATTTATTTTGATTGTCGTTTATTCGTTTTAATGTTACTGAATTGCACGTTGTTACGTTTACTGAAGTTTGTGGTGCAATTAGTTTTCCAGATATTACCCAGCCTAATAAAGTTTTTTGTTAATATGGGCCTCTTTTACCTATACTGATTTGTCCAACACATTGTAGTTTATAAAACAGTTCAGCACCAATTAGCATATCTACATCTCTGGATATATTAAAGTCTGGATCGGCCAGTTTGATATTTTTGGGTATATCAATAACATCTCTTGATATAGAAACTAGAGGAAGACATTCCGATATTTTGTCCAGTACTAAACAATCTAGTTTTGCCTTGAAATTATTATTTCTCGATTTAATTGAAACCTTGGTGGTGTTAGTTATTCTTATAGTGTACTGTGTTATTCCAGATAGAGATATCTGTGTATTAGTTAGCGGTAGATCAAGGATTTTCGCCATTCTGTACGTTAATAAATGTGATTACGATCCCGAGTCTAAAAGAACTCGACAGGTATGAGTTTTCCCTTTCCGGTTTAAAATGTTAACCAACGCTGTGGATAATAAAATGTGACTGTTCGCGTCTGAATTGCAGCTGTGATGTGACACACTGGAAGTTGAACCGGTGGAACTTGAACTGGTCTCCAATGGCGATGTCTCAGATCTAGATATTGTTTGAAGATGAAGCAAATCGTTGTGCTTCTTATGACAGTGTCTACAAGGTCTCCCTGGACATCTAAAAGCAACATGATTTGTCTTTAGACAGTTGATGCAAAGTTTCTTGGCTCTAGCTTCCTCAATTCGTTTATTAACGGGAAGATTTATAAACTTTCTGCACTGATAAATAATATGGGAACCTTTACAAAATGTGCATGATACTGAACTCTTGTTAGTTGACACGTTCGCTGACGTTTTGTAAAGATTGTTGCTGGCTTTTGAGATCGCTTCTAAAGTTTGACATTTTTGTGTGAGAAAATTCGTGAACTCTTTTAATGTAGGTAACTCTGTAGACTGTATTTTGGCTTCCCATTCCTTTAATGACTGAACGTCTAACTTTTTGGAGACAATGCATATTAGTAGATCATCCCAATGTTCTGTAGCACGTTTCAGTGCTCTGTGGGCTCTAAAATGCTTCATAACACCGTCTAATATCTGCCTAAGAATATTTACGTTTTCTTTGTGTGCTGTTGGCAAGTTGAAAATACCATTTATGTGTTTCTGTACAATTATTCTCGTATTATTGTATCTATCTTGTAACATTTGCCATGCATTTGCGTAATTCTCGGATGATGTTTCTAAGGAATGTAGAACGTTGGCTGCGTCTCCTTTCAACGACGATTTCAAATAATGAAACTTTTGTACATTTGGTATGCCACTATTATTATGTATAAGAGAATTAAAAGTATCGTAGAATGAGAGCCAGTCATCATAGTCACCAGCAAATAACGGTAACTCAATTGTAGGCAGTTTGATGAAGCTATTTACTGTGTTGATACTATTATTTTCTGAGGATACTTCGTTGTCTCGCACAGGAGCTAACATAGATGTATATCGTAGTTTATTGTCGTAATATTTATTTTCAAATTCTTCACGCTCAGTATTCTCGAATTCTGTTTCATCTAGCTTCTCAATTTGAATCTGCACTTTATCAAATTGTTCCAGTAATAAAATATATCTCTCATAGCGATCGTCGTCAACGATGTCGTTGGGACCACTTTTATCTAAATAAGTGACCGCTCTTGTCAACGATGCTTTAATTATTCGGTGCTGAAATTTTAAATCTTCCATTTTTATTATTTTTAAATATATACAGATATATTCGTAGCTCCGCAGCAGTATACCTGGCTCTGTATCAGTATTTGACCTCCGCATCAGTATACATTGCTCCGCTTCAGTATTTCACCTCCGCATCAGTATCTCACCTCCGCATCAGTATCTCACCTCCGCATCAGTATTTGACCTCCGCATCAGTATCTCACCTCCGCATCAGTATTTGACCTCCGCATCAGTAAATCGAGCTCCGTATATGTATTTCAGCCAAAAAAAAATAAAAAAAAATCGGTCTTCGGTTTTAGATTTTTCTATTTATTGCAGCATCCACAAACTGCTTATTTCAGGCACAATGTATTTAGCTCCGAGGCAGTATTTCACCTCCGCATCAGTATCTCACCTCCGCATCAGTATTATTTGCTCCGTATCAGTATTTAAACTCCGTATTAGTATTTGATCCAAAAAAAATAAAGAAAAATCTGTCCACTTTCAGATTTTTCTATTTGCATGCGGGCATTTATCTCGTGGTAAGGACGGACCACTTTACTTAGATTTTTGTAATCTATTTTTTGCTCTGCGTTCGTGTGTTCGTTACTGTACGAGAGTGTATATTTCGTGGTTTGCCAGGCCACCTTTCTTAGATTTGAATAATCTTTGTTTTGCTCTGCGTAAGTACGTTTGTTACTGTACGAGAGTGTATTTTTAGTGGTTTGCAAGGCCACATTTCTTAAATTTTAATCTTTCTGTGCCGCTGCATAATATGAAGTACGATAGCTGCACATATATCCTCTGCCTTTGCGAACAATTGTTTGTAAATATTTCTAACTTAAATATTTCAATTGGATTCGCCACAGTATCAGGATATGATGTGATAATCAGCGTATGTATCCTTTGTGTAAGCTAACACTAAATTTGTATACGTCTTGCGTATTATTTTAAGCGGACCAGAGCACTGGACGCTTCGTGTCTTTTTAGTTCGTTGCAGAACTGAATACGATACTCGCCTATGTATTTCCTGCCTTTGCGGACTATTAATATTTCTAATTTTCTAGATCCGCCACAGTAAAAGCTGCTTTTTCGGACTAGTACGTTCGATAAGACCGACCGCAGTATTAAATACCAAGCGATAAGCGTATGTATTCTCTGCTTAAACGAACAATATTTCTTCGTATATCAATGTATACGATCCGGCTCGAAGGACCAATATGTTAAGGAAACTTCCTAGTTTGAAAGTACCGTAAAATAAAACTCAAATATCAGTTCAAATACACATTTATTTATTTCGGTGTGCGCCGAGAATTTCGGGGCCGCTCTTGCATCGAACATGAGATTACAGCATATATAATGTGCATCGCTAGTGGAGCTAATGGTCCCTATATGTAGGCACATGTCAGACACTGCCGTCCGTACGTACACATAGGAGGCCTTGCATCGCCTTCGGTGTACAGTCGTGTAACTCTGCCGACAGACAATAAATTCGGCTGGTGAGACTGCATGCGCCCGAAGCCGGCTCCGCATCAGTATGCGTAATATTTATATGTAAAAAATACATTAAGTGCCAATTTATTTTAAAAGTTGAAAAATAAAACATACATTACAAAAATATAATAACTCATAGAAAATAGAGAAAGACATTCATATATACGAGTAAAACAAGAAACAATAATATGAAATAAAATAAAATATGTTAAGTTCTTAACATAAATCTTTGGGTGTTTTTGAATTTAATTTAGACCAAAGATGTCTCAAAGTGTTAGTGGTTTTATTTGCTATTATTATATTGTAAGGTTTTAGAATCTTTTGGAGGCTTTCAGAAAGGTGTTGTACATAAGGAACAGCAATATAGTGCTACCGGAACTACGTCGCATTAAGGTAACGGACTAAATTAGGGAAAGAAAACGGAGAAACGCAATAGGGGTTGATATAACTAGATAACGCAGGGCCGAGCTAACTCAGTCGCAGACGGCGTGACGGTTCAGGAAAATAAGAACACCTAAAAGTAGAGCGTCGGTCGGCAACGACGCTAGCGACGTTGTCCGGGCACCAGGACACTATGCTATCTTACAGATAACCTACCTGCGCCTCCTACGAGCTACCACTGGCTGTGTCCCTCCAGCGGGTTACCTATTGAACTCCCTGTATATTCGTAGCACCTAATCTTATGTACGTGCTTGTCACAAAAATATTTGAGATATGCAGAGGTAAAAGAAATAAAAGAAAAGGTATTACGTAATGTAACAAAATTTAATTAATACTTAATGTGTTGAAAGTTGGTTATTTTTTTTTAAAATAAAAGGTGAAGTTAGGTAATACAAAAGATAGCAAGCGTTGAATGAAAAAAATTAATTTAAATAAAATGAAATGAAACTAGACAGTTTGATAAATTTTGAACACAAAGCGTTAGGTAATATTAATAGAAATTTAAAAACACAACAGCCTTAATACTAAATTATAATCTCTGCGCTTCAGCAGTAGATGGTTGGTAGCAGAAACGTTTCATCACCTCACATTATGTAACTACAAGTGGTATCATGGACACGCCACAACGGCAATGTTAATACAAAAGGGTAAATATATATTTAAACGCAAGAAAATTAATATCTCAGTATAAAAGACTTAGTCTAAAAATGTGAAAATTCGTTAAATACCTACACCAGGTTTGAATACATGAACTAAATTAAATTAAATGAAGGATATTTAATAGCAAAGTCAAATAATTAAAGGTAACATTAGAAAAGAAATTTTATAATATGCAAAAAGAAACACTGAGCTTCACGAACCAAAATTTGCTCGTACAGAATTGATTTTGTCTAGCTCAGGAAAAATTAATTGATCAACGTGAAAGACAAATTTACTAACTTACGGCAATAAACGTACAAAAATTAATATCAAAAATTAGGTTACAAGTTCAACACATCATGAGTCATACAATTATTGTATCGGTAATGAAAATTACTAGGTATATTACTAATTAAATAATATCTCTCCAAGAGATATAGTGATATAATTATGAATTTACTAAAATTAGTTACAATTAAATATTCGTCACAATATAGGGCTACAGAAATACGGTAGTGACAAAACCAAAATTCTAGTTAAACTGAATATTACATAAAAAAAAACAAGAAAGAAATAACGGTAATTTAATTAGGAATAAATTGTGACCTCGCAGTAAACTAAGTGGTGCGAAGGTTATTAAAGCCACTCAAAATTCTTAGGTCAAATTTTAGGCAAGAAAATGTCCAGCACTCTGGCGTAAAGACGTCGAAAATCAGACGTAAAATATGATGTAAAATTACAACATTAGTTGCACTTATCTGGCAAAATGGACGCCGGATATCTCAGCGGGAATCCAAAATGGCGGTGACTCCCTTGATGGAAAAATTCCACAACAGCAGTCGGGCTGGATGTTAAGGTGCAACTACTGAAGCATCGATAAAAACCACCGCGCTCTTCGATGGAAATGCGGGGCGATAACACCAGAAATATGACTTCGGAGGGCTTTTGTGCCCGTCAAAAGAATCCTATTAAATTAGGGAAGAAAGAACCAAAGATAAAATCCCGAAAATTTAACACAGAGTTTCAAACACTTACCCCAATATGAAAAATAATGGAGATTCCACGATAAACGACTTACAAGTCACTTCAGGGTGCAAAATTTAAATTAACAAAAAAACCAGCACATGGCCATACGTGAATTTTTTCGGTAACGGTACATCGGTAGAAATTCACGTTAATAACCCAAAATTAAGGTAACGGTAACTTCTGCTTACTCCATTAAAGCCGCAATCGCGAAAATATCTTACATAGATAATGTAATTAAATTACTAAGGGGAGATAAGCAATTTTGCACACACTGTTCTTATACAAGATACGACTATCAAGTGAAGTCCAAACCGGGAAAAATCTCTTCTTCCACAATTGCGCGTTCGCTACACGCATCTCTTCAAAACATAAAGACACGAAAATACCTCAAAATGGACGGCGGGAGCATTCAAATAAATTAACAAACACAAGTCTGAGTTTGACCATAAAGGGAGTTAACACTGTGACTCGTAGATAAACGCAAACACGAACGTAACTTATATGAAGATAAAATAACAGAAACAACCCTTCGAAGAATGTGGAATTTATAAAGTCGGCAGATAGAAAGGGACATAAACACTCAACGGTTGGCAACGTGTGAAACACCCATTTCACGGCAACGTAGTAACCACGTTTGACAGAAGACAACAAAACAAACCTCCACACGTAGTTTCCATTTTATTATACGAAAGAACAGAATTTCTGCAGGTAACTAACGAAATATCCAAGCTCTAATCAAACGCTGCAGAAGATGGTTAAGAGAACCGATCAAACTATATGTTTCAGAGTATTAACGACCTTAACCTCTACCGGGAGTTCCAGGGTAGAATCACAGAAGATTGCCAATACTTAGAATACCGATGAAAGGGCAACGGGTGATCGGCAAGCAATTAATAGTATGCCCACTATTCCAAGCATTTCCTCATTTTAATACTTCTTACATTTTTAGTGAGACAACTGCGAAGGAAAAAAAAGAATAATAATCGGGCCTGCTCGAGATACTGTGTTTGGGAATACGCAAAAACACGTGAAACAGTCAACACAACGGCCTGACTGACGGCTCGGAGCATTTCAAGCCACAAATAAAATGCATTATGTAGAGATCGGACGTAATAAATAAGTAGATATTAAAAAAACTTAGACAAGGCGTAAAAGTCACTGCAAATGCAGAAAATACAAAACTACAGGTAGGGTAGAATAAGCTAGAGCTAAGATAATTAGAATTAGTTACTTAGATACAGAGGTTTTCACAAAAATAGAGTATAATTGCTTGATAATACACAAAACCTAACTGTCAATTTCACGGTACGTGATTTAGGGCTCTGAAGGCTCAAAAGTAGGTTTAGTACACACGCAGGTATACGGCAGGCAGTCATTGCAACCGGTGAAACAAACAATGTACAGGGTACGCCCAAAAAGTTACGAGCTTATACAAAATCCACGTATTTAGACAAAGACACAAAATCTTTCGGGAACTAAAACAAAAGTAAATTTTACAGCGTAACAAATTCCCCCCTTTCCAGCGAAAAGAAATTGATTGCAGAGCAATTTCTTGCACCAAGAACATAGGCTGACGGGATAGAGGTAGTGAAAAGGGTAAGCGAGAGCTCTAAAACGGACGTTGTCTACTACACGAACGCACATATCCACACTCAGTCACAGCAACACCAAACAGCTTGGCCATAACCACCACGTGGCCCTTCGGCATTCGGCCGGTACGGGAAAGTAACGAAAAATAAAAGAACAAGGGGTGTCGAGATTCTGCACAGACGCGCCCCGAGACCTGTCCAACCGACAGCCCAGCACTATTGGTAGCATCACGGGGGAAAAGGGTATAGACGGGTTAGATATCGGTGTGCCCGGCCGGCGGTGATCCTTACGACGGTCGAAGGCACAGGAATGAGGAGTGGGCACTACCAATAGGCCAAGATGCGGGAAAGGCAACCCCCGAGACGACACTCTGCAGACACGCGACGGTAAAAGAGACCCTTGGGTAAGGCCCTCGGTATCTCGAAACAAACGAAAATAAAAGGTCAACTAAAAACGGGTTTATTACTACAGATACGGGATACAAAGCGGAATAAGGAAGAGGTAAATAAAGGTAGGGTAGAGCTCAGAATGGTGCAACTGCTCAGAGGTACGGATATGCCGTTTCGACAACTATAACATCCGGTAACAACAAAACGAGAGAAGATCGCCAAACAAAAATAGATAATAGGAAGCAAAAGTTTAAAGTCTGGACCGGCGTTGTCCCGACTAAAATGCTGAAGGCAAACGATAAACCATAAAGGCTGAAGTCATAACCAATTCCTGGAGGTAACATTCTGACAGTAAGGAAAGCAAAAAGGTCGCCAGGACACGACCCTTGGAAGGCTGAGGAGTATCACACAAAAAGGGACCATCACTCTTTATGCCTTCACAAATAAGAAAAGTCAAATCCGGTAATTAAGCAATAACCAACATTAGTTAGCTTAAAAGGTAGTCATGTCCGATAAGGTAAAGGAAATGTAGTGTGGACTCCCCTAGCAAGGTTGCCACTCCATATATGCAAAGACACGGAAGATCCGAAACACACGGAAGCGATAAAGGTACGGGAAGATAAATGCATAGACGGAATCACAGATACAAGCTGTGCAATGGGGCCGGTAATCACACTATCGAGAGGGAGCGATAAAAGGAAAATGTTTGTTCCGGGGTGGTAGAGGAACAATAGAAGTCAGAGTCCCTTTAGAAGCCTTTTACTTCACGCAGGATCACGGTAGGAGAATTCTTCCAGCCCTCGCTACAGGCCGTAAATGTAACGGTAGGTATAACTAACGAAAAGACAAATTCGAGATAAGCGATAATTTAGGCAGTTGAACGCGTGAGAAGATAGATCTTAATCATCACTCGGCTGAGGTTTCAGTAGATTTGCATGCCACGCCCCGGGCAGCAATTTACCTTCGCAAGTTTTGAGTTCATAAATGTCAGTAGAGATACGTTTACTAATTTGAAAGGGCCCAACATATTTGTCAGCCAATTTGGCGGTATAGAACTTGGCGGCATCTGAAAGAACGAAATTTTTACGCCAGACCAACTGGTTTACCAAAAATTCTTCCCGTCGATGACGAGTATCGTAGCGCGCCTTAGCACGCTCATATGCTTTCTGCAAGCGGGATTTGATGTCACGATAAAGCTTAGAAAATCCTTCGGAACGTTCTATTAGTTTTTCCGGATCGCGGAGCTCGACGAGTTCCTTCAGAGATAGGAGCATCGGAAATTCTTTCTCCAGTGAGATTCATCTCACGACCGAAGTTAATGAAATAGGGAGTATGTCCGGTGACTTCGTGTCTAGCGGTGCGCAAGGCGCAAGTGACTTTGGGAAGATAGACGTCCCATTCGCGATGATTGTCAGAGACATACGAGATCAACATGGTTTTGATAACCCTATTCACACGTTCCACGGGATTCGCTTGAGGATGGTAATTTGCAGTATAGCATGGACGTACTTTATATTCTTTTAACATAGAACGGTAGTCGTTAGAACGAAACTGCACGCCATTATCGGAAATTACAGAACGAGGTACGCCAAAAATCAGAAACACATCTTCTTCGAGATGTCGGATAATAGTCTTGGAAGAAGCTTTACGTAACGGGAAAGTCAGAACAAACTTACTGAAGATGTCAGAGACCACTAAAATGTAATTAAAACCTCGTTTGGACCTCGGAAGAGGACCAACAATGTCGATACTGAGTACTTCCCATAGTTTAGTAACTCTAGAATGTCCACCCATACGACCAACAGGAGCTCTTTGAAGAGGTTTCGCCTTATTGCAATTAGGACAGGCTCTGATGTGACGAATCACATCTCCTAACATCTTGGGCCAATAGTAGTGTTGCAATATGCGGGCGAGAGTCTTCGCAATGCCCAGATGACCACTTGTGGGCTCGTTATGGCATTCCAACAAGACCTCTTGACGTTGTTCCTTAGGAACATAGATTTTCCATGAATCGGAATCCTCAGAGGGAAAGGTACTATTAGGCGGTACGTAACGTCGAAGTATCCCACCGATAAGTTGAAATTGAGGGTACTTCTCGGGATGTCTCTTAAGTTGTTCTAAGATACGAACGTAACATTTGTCTTGGCTTTTAGGATTGACTTGAACGATATCCAACTTGGGAACTGAACGGGAGAGAGTGTCCGGAACGACATTGAATTTACCTTTACGGTGGATGATAGTGAAGTCATACTGCTGAAGACGTACGGCCCATCGAGCCAATCTACCCGACGGAGAATTAAGGGAGTTCAGCCAGCAGAGGGAATAATGATCCGTTATCACCGTAAAGTGCGAGCATTCGATATATGGGCGAAGCTTTTCTATAGCCCAGAGGACGGCAAGGCACTCCTTCTCAACCGTAGAGAATTTACGTTCGGCAGGTGTTAAAGAACGGCTAAGGTAACTGATTACTTTCTCCTGTCCATCTATGTCTTGAGTCAATACGGCTCCAAGACCATAGTCACTAGCATCAGTTTGAATGATGAATTCATATTGGAAATCGGGACATGTCAAAATCGGAGAGGAAACCAAGCGTTCACGCAAAGATGTCCAGGCTTCTTCACAAGCTAACGTCCAAACGAAGGGACGATTTTTCCGTAACAAATCGGTAAGCGGAGAGATAACAGTAGAAAAATTGGGGACGAAACGTCGATACCATGAAGCCATACCTACTAAGCGTCTGACTTCAGAAACATTTTTGGGAGTGGCAATTCCGATGATAGCCTTAACTTTGTCAGGGTCGACCATCAACCCACGACGATTAACCACATATCCCAGGTACTTCAATTCGTCGCGACAAAACTGACATTTATCTCTATTAAGCGTTAAGCCAGCGTCACGCAGGCGAGATAAAACTTGCTCTAAGATAGTCAGGTGTTTTCCAAAGGTAGGAGTGACGATTATGATGTCATCCAGATACACGAAAACGTAGGGTTCTAATTCAGGACCCAAAACTCTATCAATAAAACGCTGCCAGGAGGCAGGTGCGTTGTGGAGACCATACGGAAGGCGACAAAATTGAAACAGGCCTCGATTCGGCACAGTGAAAGCTGTATACTGACGGGAAGACTCGGCAACAGGAATTTGCCAATACGCACTTTTTATATCGAGAGACGTAAGATATTTAGCGTCTCGTAATTTATCCAAGGTATTTGAGACATAGGGAAGGGGGTAGGCATCTCTCTCAGTGACCTGATTGAGCTTACGATAATCGACGCAAAATCGAAAAGTCTTATCCTTCTTAGGCACGAGAAGTATGGGCGAAGACCAACCACTCTGAGACCTCTCAACAACACCGAGAGCCAACATCTTCTCTAATTCGGCGTCGACTACTTTTTGCACCGCCGGAGATATCGGATAGTAGCGTTGCTTAATCGGAGGGCTACTGGTGATGATAGTGTGCTCTACACCTTTGGCACAACCTAACACCTCCTTGTCGACGTTAGGAAAATTTTGGTTGATGATAGCCTCGAGCTGACGTTGACGCTCATCAGATAACACCTGTGGTTCGACATCGACAGAAGACACGTTGGGTGCGTCTGAGAATACCCAATCGCCACAGCGCATGTTTATGACGATTCCCATATCTCGCCAGAAGTCTGCGCCCAAGATAAGTTGATGCGGTAGTTCAGGTACCACCACACACCACACTAGGAATCGTTCTAAGGGTCAAAGACCTTAGAACGATTCCTAACATTAATAGGCAGGGCGACTTCTCCTGATATCCGGCATCGTGACCCGTTGGCAACAGTGCAAAAGGGCATAGAAGATTTAAGCGGAACAAAACCCTTTAAAACGGACCAACCTGCTTCACCTAAAATAGTGCGTGATGAACCTGAGTCCAAAAGACCGAGAAACTCTTTACCAAAGATTTGAACTTTAAGGTAGGGGCGTTCATCTCCTATGGCTTGCGCGAGAATAAAATCCAACCGAGCTCTAATTTGACGATAGGCCGCTGTGTATACTGTACGCACGGGACGGCCACTTAGTGCGCACGTCGGGCGTTTCCCGAACACCGCGGACAAGAAGATACTATGGTCTCTGGACGACCACAACGATAACAAAAGCGTTTACGAGGTAAAGCACATTGGGAGTAACGATGACCTGTCTGACGACAATTCCAACAGGTGACAGGATTTGCTGAAACGGGTGCCACACGGACACGAGAGCGATTAGAGACGGGAGTAACGGGTGTCTCACGACTTCGAGAATAACTTGGGACTGGATCGGCATTGACATAAGCCAAATCCGGTTCGAGTGTTTTACCACGCAAGGGAGGCGGTACATAAGCTTCAGCAGAGGCCTTGCGGGCTTCGAGAACTTTCCCATATTTAAGGAGTTCTGCGATGGAATTGACTTCAGTTAAACCCAACTGCGTCTGATAGAAAGGTAAAATATTACGTTGCAAAATTCGTAATTGAGTTTTTTCGGGGACTGAATCAGAAAGACGAGAAAAGAGATTTTTCATAACCGATACGTATAATCCAATAGGTTCATTAGGACCTTGAGTCCGTTGCTTAATTTCGTCCATAAGACGGTCGTCATAATCTACGGCTTGAAACTCTTCCCGTAGACCGGCAGCTAACTCTGACCAATTAGAGTAGAGATGACGATTAGCCCGATACCACACCAAGGCACGATCCTTAAATAAGTCTATTGCGGAATTGAACAACAACTGGTCCGAGGAATTACGAGCGATTTTAAGCTCAGCTACACGCTCCAGAAAGGCACTAACTGAGAAGTTTTCCTGCCCTGAAAATGTAATATTCCAGGAGGCGACGGGGACGGGTTTAGGAGAAAAACTAGCGAAAGTAGAGTGAACTGGACCAGTAAAAGCATTAACCGGGAGTCGAATAGGGTCATCCTCTTCACTAAACTCCTCTTCACTCCCTTGAGGACCAGAGTTACCGGCAGTGGGTGACTGTAATAAACTGAATGTTGAGGCGCGTTCAAGGGTGCGAGCCTTATCGCGGATGCGATCTTCCAGTTTAGCAACGCGACCCCTAAACGCATGGTGTTCTTTCACCTCCTCTGGAGATTGAGGGACGGAGTTCTGAATGCGGCTCATTACGAAAGCAAGGGCGGTAGAAATTTTTTGAAATTCGGTAGACTCACGATTCCCCACGAACTGATCGATGAGCCCTTCGATAACCGTGAACTTATCCTTAATAGCCGCGAAGTCTTCCGCATATGTAAATGGATACGTGAGCTTTGTCTCCGACGGATAAGACCTAGCATACCCTAGCAGACGTCGATACATTCGTCGCATTTCGTCCAAAGAAGATGGCACCTCGGCACCCAGAACAGTCAGTAAATACTCAAGGTCTTCCTTCGAAAGGCGATTGATCTCAACTTTAGGAGCCATGGCGAAAGTTAATTCAGCAGAAAGTCGAAAAGAAAGAAATATAAAAAGAAATGGCGGTACCGGGATCAGCAAGCAAAGACTCGAGTCCTAAGACACACAAATAAATTCTGGAAGACAAGGTAGTTCAGAACCTAAGGTAAACCTCACGTTATAATTTATCCCAAAAAAAGGAAGAAAAGAAATATAAACAGTCAGAATTAGATTAGGTGAGGGAGTAGACGGAAATACAAAAAACTGAACGGTAAGGGAAACTTAACGTCCACTTACCCACCTAAAACGAGAAACGGGCTTAAATCGAGAAAAATTCAAAATTTATTCCTGAAGATGGTCAGGACCGAAACGTTGATACAAAACAAGTAGCTTCTCCAAAGTATAGCACCACTGTGCGGTACGACGAAATGTTAGTGGCTGAAATACTTAAAGATAAGGAAAATATTCCGGAAGGTGGAGAAAACTTGTCCGAAACGTTGGGCAACGACACGTTGTCACGTCAAAGCAACCAAAACCAAGGAAAATTGGAAAAGACGAGAAATTTCCCTGAAGATGGTGAAAACTAGGTCGAAACGTTCGGTGTCAACTTATGAGTCGATGGATGACACACAAGAGAAAAAGAAAATTTGAGGGCGGCGAAAACTTAGCCGAAACGTTAGGTGCGAAATGTTGTTCGTTAGGCCCACAACGATGGCATCAAATTGTTAAGGAGGTAGCGAAAACTTCGTTGGAGCGTTGGGTAACAAAGGAAAATTTTATTCCGGAAGATGGCGAAAAGAGGGCAGAAACGTTGGCCAACAATTTGTTAATATTATTTCCAAAAGAAAGTTCTAAAGCGTTAGTGCCCCAAATTTGTACGGAAGGGGAAGAAAATTCGTCTAAATGTTAGGGGCAGGAAAAGAAATTTTGAAAATGGCGGAAAATTGGCCGAAACTTGGTTGCCACACAAAAAAAATTAAAAAAAAAATTGGAGATGGCGGAAAGTTGGCCGAAACGTTGGTGCCAAAATTTGTTACCTTATTTCCAGAAGGAAAGGCCAGACGTTAAGGCACTAAAATTTGTTCACTTCTACTAGAAAGAAAGGCCCCAAAATGTTAGAGCGCCAAATTTTTTTTCCTTATTACCAGAAAGAAAGGCCCCACGTTGGGCGCCAAATTTTTGCTACCGGAACTACGTCGCATTAAGGTAACGGACTAAATTAGGGAAAGAAAACGGAGAAACGCAATAGGGGTTGATATAACTGGATAACGCAGGGCCGAGCTAACTCAGTCGCAGACGGCGTGACGGTTCAGGAAAATAAGAACACCTAAAAGTAGAGCGTCGGTCGGCAACGACGCTAGCGACGTTGTCCGGGCACCAGGACACTATGCTATCTTACAGATAACCTACCTGCGCCTCCTACGAGCTACCACTGGCTGTGTCCCTCCAGCGGGTTACCTATTGAACTCCCTGTATATTCGTAGCACCTAATCTTATGTACGTGCTTGTCACAAAAATATTTGAGATATGCAGAGGTAAAAGAAATAAAAGAAAAGGTATTACGTAATGTAACAAAATTTAATTAATACTTAATGTGTTGAAAGTTGGTTATTTTTTTTTAAAATAAAAGGTGAAGTTAGGTAATACAAAAGATAGCAAGCGTTGAATGAAAAAAATTAATTTAAATAAAATGAAATGAAACTAGACAGTTTGATAAATTTTGAACACAAAGCGTTAGGTAATATTAATAGAAATTTAAAAACACAACAGCCTTAATACTAAATTATAATCTCTGCGCTTCAGCAGTAGATGGTTGGTAGCAGAAACGTTTCATCACCTCACATTATGTAACTACAAGTGGTATCATGGACACGCCACAACGGCAATGTTAATACAAAAGGGTAAATATATATTTAAACGCAAGAAAATTAATATCTCAGTATAAAAGACTTAGTCTAAAAATGTGAAAATTCGTTAGATACCTACACCAGGTTTGAATACATGAACTAAATTAAATTAAATGAAGGATATTTAATAGCAAAGTCAAATAATTAAAGGTAACATTAGAAAAGAAATTTTATAATATGCAAAAAAAAAAACACTGAGCTTCACGAACCAAAATTTGCTCGTACAGAATTGATTTTGTCTAGCTCAGGAAAAATTAATTGATCAACGTGAAAGACAAATTTACTAACTTACGGCAATAAACGTACAAAAATTAATATCAAAAATTAGGTTACAAGTTCATCACATCATGAGTCATACAATTATTGTATCGGTAATGAAAATTACTAGGTATATTACTAATTAAATAATATCTCTCCAAGAGATATAGTGATATAATTATGAATTTACTAAAATTAGTTACAATTAAATATTCGTCACAATATAGGGCTACAGAAATACGGTAGTGACAAAACCAAAATTCTAGTTAAACTGAATATTACATAAAAAAAAACAAGAAAGAAATAACGGTAATTTAATTAGGAATAAATTGTGACCTCGCAGTAAACTAAGTGGTGCGAAGGTTATTAAAGCCACTCAAAATTCTTAGGTCAAATTTTAGGCAAGAAAATGTCCAGCACTCTGGCGTAAAGACGTCGAAAATCAGACGTAAAATATGATGTAAAATTACAACATTAGTTGCACTTATCTGGCAAAATGGACGCCGGATATCTCAGCGGGAATCCAAAATGGCGGGACTCCCTTGATGGAAAAATTCCACAACAGCAGTCGGGCTGGATGTTAAGGTGCAACTACTGAAACATCGATAAAAACCACCGCGCTCTTCGATGGAAATGCGGGGCGATAACACCAGAAATATGGCTTCGGAGGGCTTTTGTGCCCGTCAAAAGAATCCTATTAAATTAGGGAAGAAAGAACCAAAGATAAAATCCCGAAAATTTAACACAGAGTTTCAAACACTTACCCCAATATGAAAAATAATGGAGATTCCACGATAAACGACTTACAAGTCACTTCAGGGTGCAAAATTTAAATTAACAAAAAAACCAGCACATGGCCATACGTGAATTTTTTCGGTAACGGTACATCGGTAGAAATTCACGTTAATAACCCAAAATTAAGGCAACGGTAACTTCTGCTTACTCCATTAAAGCCGCAATCGCGAAAATATCTTACATAGATAATGTAATTAAATTACTAAGGGGAGATAAGCAATTTTGCACACACTGTTCTTATACAAGATACGACTATCAAGTGAAGTCCAAACCGAGAAAAATCTCTTCTTCCACAATTGCGCGTTCGCTACACGCATCTCTTCAAAACATAAAGACACGAAAATACCTCAAAATGGACGGCGGGAGCATTCAAATAAAATAACAAACACAAGTCTGAGTTTGACCATAAAGGGAGTTAACACTGTGACTCGTAGATAAACGCAAACACGAACGTAACTTATATGAAGATAAAATAACAGAAACAACCCTTCGAAGAATGTGGAATTTATAAAGTCGGCAGATAGAAAGGGACATAAATACTCAACGGTTGGCAACGTGTGAAACACCCATTTCACGGCAACGTAGTAACCACGTTTGACAGAAGACAACAAAACAAACCTCCACACGTAGTTTCCATTTTATTATACGAAAGAACAGAATTTCTGCAGGTAACTAACGAAATATCCAAGCTCTAATCAAACGCTGCAGAAGACGGTTAAGAGAACCGATCAAACTATATGTTTCAGAGTATTAACGACCTTAACCTCTACCGGGAGTTCCAGGGTAGAATCACAGAAGATTGCCAATACTTAGAATACCGATGAAAGGGCAACGGGTGATCGGCAAGCAATTAATAGTATGCCCACTATTCCAAGCATTTCCTCATTTTAATACTTCTTACATTTTTAGTGAGACAACTGCGAAGGAAAAAAAAGAATAATAATCGGGCCTGCTCGAGATACTGTGTTTGGGAATACGCAAAAACACGTGAAACAGTCAACACAACGGCCTGACTGACGGCTCGGAGCATTTCAAGCCACAAATAAAATGCATTATGTAGAGATCGGACGTAATAAATAAGTAGATATTAAAAAAACTTAGACAAGGCGTAAAAGTCACTGCAAATGCAGAAAATACAAAACTACAGGTAGGGTAGAATAAGCTAGAGCTAAGATAATTAGAATTAGTTACTTAGATACAGAGGTTTTCACAAAAATAGAGTATAATTGCTTGATAATACACAAAACCTAACTGTCAATTTCACGGTACGTGATTTAGGGCTCTGAAGGCTCAAAAGTAGGTTTAGTACATACGCAGGTATACGGCAGGCAGTCATTGCAACCGGTGAAACAAACAATGTACAGGGTACGCCCAAAAAGTTACGAGCTTATACAAAATCCACGTATTTAGACAAAGACACAAAATCTTTCGGGAACTAAAACAAAAGTAAATTTTACAGCGTAACAATAGGTCTTGTTATTCTTATTGTTGATTTTATTATGGTTATTATAGTTGTTGTATAAAGCATGAATTTTTGTTTTTATGATATTATTAATTAGTTTACTAGGATAATTATTATTGTTTAATGTTTGTCTTATTTTAGTTAAAACTTCAGTTCTGTAAATTGCTGAAGTTAATGTAATTGCTCGATTTACTAGGTTACTCACTTAACAATCTTTCTTTTATTTTAATATAATTTTACCACAATACCCAAGAAAATATATTGTTAATTAATAATTAGTGGTAAAGAAAAACAAACACAACTAATAAATTAAATATACATATGGTATTATTTATTACATATTGTAATAGGGGGCTGATGAGAAATAAATCATCGGCAAATCAAGGCACAAAAACCAATAATAGTTGAAAATTTCAAAATAGAGTGAAAACTACCTATTGTGAAGAGCACAGGAAAAGTATGTGAAAAATGTCAATATAACTTAAACGAGAAAATACATCTTATTTTATGGACAGCCGTTAAAACATTTTAAATTTTAAAACTGCTATTATCACTAAATCTATTATTAAATCATTTCATCCGGTAAGCATTCTGAATAAAATATTGCATACTTGTTAACTATATACAGGGGTGTATAAAAACAACTAAGCAATATTGAACATCTAGAACACAATTATATTTAGTTATTTGCTATATATCGGAATTACATCATTCAAAAACTGAAACGCAATAAAGACAAAATCCGCAATAAATTTAGAAGAATAAGGAAGAGCGGTACCTCAACTGTAAGCGGAATAAAAGGAGATAGCGGGCCTTCAAGGCCTGCCGTATTAGCTAGTTATATATTATAAAAGCGCATGGGACCCTTTACGGGTTTAGTAGAGGAGGGAAGACGGGGTGAAAATGGCAAATTTGGGCGCGAGCGATTGAGAAACGGGTGCATTTCGTGGTAGATTTTTCGATGCAAGCGTGCTTGGAGGACGAGGAATTGACAAGAAGGCGTATTTTTATCGCTTCGAACGGTCGTTAAGGCGGCGAAAATAATTTTTTGAAAATTTTTGCACTTGTAGAAAAAAACGTGCATCACGACATTTTCCCATAAGGAGTACGTGTGGATTATTTTATGCCGAAATGGAAATCCCGACAAACGTCAACGTGACAAGCACTCGAATACGTATGCAAAGTTTCACTTTAGGCCTAAAATTCCAAATTTTAAAGCTTTTGAGGGCGCAACAAGATATTCAATCGTAAAGTACCGACTTTTCGGCATCGTCTACGCGCTTCTTCCCAGTTTATAGTGGTACATAGACGAAGGTACGGGCGATTTAAAGTGCGTTTGCAGACGGATACGGTTTAGACAAATGGATGAAAAATCCCGACAAACGTCAAACTGACAGGCGGTCTCTTATGTATTCACATTTTCAATTTTAAGCTTCAAATTCCAAATTTTGAATGTTTCGAGGGCACAACAAGATTCAAGATCGTAAAGAAGTGACATTTCGGAAACGTTTCCTAGCGTATTCCCAGTTTATAGAGGTACCTAGACGACGGTACGAGTAATTCCAAGTCCGTTTGCGGACGGATTTGGTAAGAAAAATGGCCGATTCAATGTGCACTGATGTCAATGCATTCCGGACGGCCGAAAAATATAATTAGATTCTCATGTGCACTGTCGGTCAATATATTACGGTCCGGGGAATGTTCGGCATGTCTACACAATACATAACGGTCCCGCTTGATTTAATATTTTATCTATACAGGAGTTGTCGATTAATATTTTAATAATGATTTGAATTAAAATGCGATAATTCTAGAACGCGTATTTTCTCAAAGGGGAAAAAGAGGAGGATTGCTTTCGACATTTATGTGCCTCCCTTCTGATTAAAAGTAAAATTAGGCACTCGGGAGTTTTTACGGTCGCCCGTCACTAATTCAAATATCGAAAAAAACAAAATGGCCGAAGGATTTCTTGAAAATTGACGTACGAATGTGAAATTTTAGATACGGGGGTGTCTGCAGACGCCGATCACTAATCCAAAATCAAGCTGTCAAAAAAAGCAAAATGTCGGAAGAATTTTTTGAAAATTGATGTATGAATGTGAAATTTTAGATACGGGGGTGTCTTAGGTCGCTGATCACGAATCCATAATCAAAATGTCAAAAAAAAACAAAATGGCACATTTACCTTATTTATCTATAGTTTGAATTTTGTTTTTGGTCATAAAATTAGAATAATCTTGAAATTTGTGTTTTTTGAATCAGTTGGAAAATATGGTTTGATAGTTTTTGTAGTCAATAGTGTTTCAGTCTATATATTATGTCGATTCCATTGGTCTTTTTGGTTTAAATGAAAATTCATTAAAAATTTTGAAAAAATAAAAAACTTGTATATAGTTTTATAACATGTTTTATTGACACAAATGTATATTTTTAAATAATTTATTATTGCAAATTGATAGTTTAATCATTGTTCTAAACAAATATTTATTTCATTGGCATTTTTTATAATGATTCCTATTCTTATATTTCGTTCACATTGTATATAATTATCTTCTTTTGCATTGTACACTTACAATTTAAGGCATATATAGATATAATGTATTTATTATAGTAATATTGATTACTTATTGTTATAATCCAAAATACTGTAAAACATCCTTATAGAAGTTCTATTTTGAATTATTGTAATTGACGATGTCGCTGAGGTTCATTTTCATCAATGATAGTTAAACAATCTCTTGTGAATACGCACGATATTACTTCTCAATTTGCCTGGCTCAGTAACAACATGACTAAGTGCTTGTTTAATCTGGTACGAATATATTTTAGTTTATTTTTTCTATTTACAATATGTTATAACATTTTGAAACATTTTCACAATTGGACGAAATCACTCGTCATGTAATGATAATTGCTAAAAATGAATAGAAAGTATTTAGAAACAAATAAGGAATCGAATTTCAATCATATCATATTGTGCAGAATGTTTGTGAGAAAATTTGATTATTTGCATTAAGGTCTTCATCGCTTTCTCCTTGTGATCCTTCAAATATTTCCAAATTATGTAATATAATTTATATATACTTTAAGGTAGATAAAATTAAAAAACACTTGATTTCGTTTCACTTAATTTATTAGAATATCTCTAACAATATTGTTTCGGTATGTTCTACCATTCTCAAAGAACTATACATTGCTGCTAATTTTAACAAATTCATTTGACTATTGTATTTGTAAAAAATAAAAAATAGCAAAAAACAAATTGAAGAATTAAAAAAAAAATCATGTTTGGTGAAATATAATTTTATTAACAAATTGACTATTAAATATTGAATTAAATTTTAATTTTCATCGGAGGATATATATGGACCAGTTTCCCCACGACCTGAGTCATTCCATTCAGATGACGATGAAGAAGAGCTAGAAAGAAATGTAATCATCAGAAAAAATTATTTAAAATCATTGTTTTAATTGTTACTTACTCAGTGTCGCCGTGAAAACTAGGTGGTCTTGTTGGTGGTGGAAGCATTTCTGCTATTATATTTTTCTCCTCTTCATTACGGAATTTTAAAGTAATTACTTCAAATATGAAAGCAGGTTTCATCTGCAAACTAATTTTTGATCGTGATATATTGCGCATAACAATTTCAGACAGTGGAATATTTATGATATATTTATGATAAGGTTTCCGAAAGAGGTAGAACATACCAAAACAATATTGTTAGAGATATTCTAATAAATTAAGTGAAACGAAATCAAGTGTTTTTTTAATTTTATCTACCTTAAAGTATATATAAATTATGTTTCACCAAGAACCGACAGCTATATCTATAAATAGAATAATATAATTTGATGGTCTTAAATATTTTCAACCATACAACCAAATATTTTGATATATCTATATTATATACGATGGCAATCATTATGTAACTGTAATTTTTAATACACGTTTTTCTTAGTGGAGTTAATTTAACGTATATCTGTAGTCCGCATATAATAACTGTTATTGATAAAACGAAGAAAAGGTAAGTTACTGTAATGTATTTTAATAATGTATATACTAACCTATGATTTTTAATAATATAATTTAAAGCTTCTATAAATTGATAAACGTCGATTATATTATAATTATTATGTGCTCGTGTCGAATGTTACGTTTGCAGTGGCTTCTTTCTCACTTTGACTCAATTAAATATGATTTTTACGCAAATATCGTACGAAAAATGTGGCTTACCAGTTAGGATAATTTAGCCCCATATCAATTATGTTGCCTATCTATAGCAGTTTGGTTACCTTCTTCATACTATAAACTGAAAATACAAAATTATATGAGTTGTAAATTTGCACGGCTGCTAATACCTTTTTGGTTTGTGGGTTCAAATCGCGTGTTTGTCTCTCTGTTTACTGTCATTGTGAATTGTACCTATAGAATGATACTCGGTAATTTATAATTCCACAGTTGGAGTACGGTGTCTTATTCGATCTTACGTTATTTATTATTTTTACAAATTAAAATAGATAAATTCAATGTTTAAAGATCTAATCTTCATGAAAGATTTTAACTATCTGGTATTTTGATAATAATGTTTATGCTCTGAAATGAGAATGCATATTAGACTATTTTTTTAACATAAAAAAAATCATCTTTGTAATAATCGATATAATTAAATGTTTCGTAATGCAATATTATTTTTTAATCATACCAATTTGGTAATAAATGGCAATGTAGTTTGGTAGTTTAGATATGTTTCGTTAATCAATAGTATTTTCTTCTTTCACAATTTGATTCTATATCGATGATGTTATTTATTTGGTAACTTTAATCATCATGTTGAAGCTATAAAATAAAAGTATATATTTTTTTGATATAAAAATCTTATGATTAGTTTTTCGCAAGATTTTTTATTAATGAATTAACATTTTTTGAATCTTACCTGTATAGTAATAATTGGTACTTCAGTTCCATAGTCTGAGTATGTAAATTACAATAGGTAGATGCATTTTAATGTCTGATCCTATATCGATAATAATTTGTTGTTTTCAAAAATTTCTCTTCAAGTGAATTTGTCAAATATTTCTTGTAAATAGTGTATATTCAACGTAACTGTATAAGAATAATATTAGCTATTTTTGATTGTATAAGTATTTTTTCCTATACTAATTTCAAACACCATCTTGTGTCTTGCATCACTTATATTATATTTCTCTTGGTTTCTATATATTCTCTTTTATGTTTTTTCTTGCAATATTTGCAAAATGATTAGTTAGTTCCTAAAATAAAAGTGGGAAGGTTTCCTTCTCACCTTGCGGTACTTCCCTCGAGACATAAAAGTTTTTATTTACATGGGACTTTCGCCAATAGCTATATTATACCCATATACATATTTAGCCAGACAACATTACATTGTATGACTATTCTATACATACTCAACATTTATAACCGAGTTAATTATGGCAATAATTAACGCCAACTATATTTATAGGACTCAGTTAACTTTTGTATTTCCCTTTATAGTAAATTGTACTGTTTTTTTTGCAAGACAAAATCGAAATTTCATCTTGTTTATACTATAATGTTCTATTTCAATTCTTTAAACATTGCACTTATAATATCATTAGTAATTATTTATATTTGTCAAGACATTCGCCTTTTCATAGAGCCGAACATAACGTATCACTTTTAGAAGAATGAGCGAAAGGTTTAGATACCAGTAATTCTAGTGTATTGTGTGCACAGCTAACCTAGTTCTTTCTAATTATTTAAGAAGAATGGGCGAAAGGTTTCAGTTTGCTTTTACCAGTACTTCTACTGGTTTTTGTGTCTAGAATTTTCGACAGCTCACTTATTACTTTTTAATTATCTAAAAAAAGGACGTTGAATAGTTCGGGTATCTAATTGTGCACGAAGGTTTTGAGTATTTATGATTTTAATTCTAATTAGTGAGTTTATCATGATAGTTTCTCAAATAATTTTACGTCAATTTATAAATATGTATGTATATTAAATACTGCTGAGGAAAATTGTCGGATCGTTCCTTTGTTTTATTATATTAATTAAAATTACATTCATTCTAATAGTAAAGTATTTTTTACAGACTGGTATGGTAAAATATAATGAAATTGGTATAGTTTTACTATCTAAATTATTCAAAAAACTGTTTGCGTGTATTTGTGTTCCATTTATAAAATTTGGACTTGTTTATTATCATTCTAATAAGTAAGTATTTCTGATAACTATTATGGCATCACCTACAAAAGTAAAATATATCTTTCAATTAATTTTGATAAGAATTGTAACAGTAATTATATATAAGTACAATGTTTAAATATTGGGAAAGAAATTTACATTAAACGAATAAATATTGTTATTTATATGAAAATAACGTAAATTTATATTCATTGATGTGTTATAAATTCTCGTAACAATGAATTGGTATTTTTATAACACACTTTAGTAAAATTTACAAAATAAAAGTATTTATAATGTGAAACTAAATATGCGTTGAAATAATTTTAGAAATCACTTATATTGCGTTTCATATTATATTTATAATACTTCTTCATACACAATATTTTTAGTATATGTTCGATAGTTAGTCATTGATATTCCTTGCTGCGTAGTATTTAAAATACAAACAAAGACTTGCTGTATTGTACTTGCTCTAGAAAATGCCACATATAATTGACCGTGATCAAATATCGGATTAGGCAAATAGATACCAACAGCATCGAACGACTGACCTTGATATTGTTTATGGTCAAACAGTAAGAGACTCTCACCGGAAACTGTCGTCGCTGAAGAACGAACGGTAATGTCGATGTATTATTCCTAACGAATCGACTCGTGGTATAAATACTCGTTTGCTTGACAGTCGTCCACCAAATTCTATAATTTCAGCATCGATGTAATGTTCTCCTAAGTGGCGCACTAAGAGGCGTGTTCCATTGCACAGATTCGCTCTAACATTTACATTTCTCAGAAGCATAATTATACATCCTTCTTTGAGTTCTAAAGTGTGTTGAGGAAACCCACCCGGCGTCAGTGAATTCAAGAATTCTACAGGATACAATTCAGCTTCGGCCGGATCATCGCTGACGATACTATCGATACCTAAGTACACCATGCTAACGTTTTGCATACCGCCTGATACCCGTTGGTTGATTATGTGGCAGTTTTCGTTTAATGGTGTTAAAATTGCTTTATTCGGAACATCTCCGGCTCGAAGATCTCCAAAAACATTTTGAATCAAATCGTTTAATGTTTCAACCATACATTCTTGCGGTATTTCGATAAGATTGTTGCGCAGTGTCGGCAATGTGTTGGAACCCAACTGATTGAGCTAAGCGATAAAGTTTTGTTCTTCAGGTCGAACGCGCATATTGGTTCGTAACTCTAACAATCGAAATTGATCCCATAAATGACTACTTTTCACGCAAGCTTGAACAATATTTGCTCGATCGCCGTGTTGTAGTATGGGCAAACATTGTTTGAAGTCGCCTCCGATTAGGACAGTCTTACCTCCGAATGGTCTATCGATGTCACATAGGAAACGCAAAGTGCGATCAACTAATTCAAAAGTGACCCGTGTCGCCATACTGATCTCGTCCCAAAGGAGTAAGGCTGCATCTTTAATAAACATTGCATCCTCTGAATGTCTTTCAATTCGTGGCGTTGAACTTTCGACAATAGGAAGTGGCAATTGAAACCTTGAGTGAACTGTTCTGTCTTGTTTTAGTAATGCTGCTGCAAGACCAGTTGATGAAACAGGCAGAACTTTAAATCCTCTCGTAATTAGATTTGTTAGTATCGTATTGTAGAGGTAAGTCTTATCAGTACCTGCATGACCAATAACGATAAATAATCTATCTTGTTATTAAGCTGATTAACCATCATGTCGGCTTGACGTCGTTCTTCATTAACGTCGACATGATCTACTGTGTCTGCAATATATTCCGGTGGATCGTTTATCCCGTAATAAGATAATCGTCTACCGTTCACTAACAGAATCGATTGAATTCTTTGTAAGGCAGCATTTTCTGCTGCTTCTTCTGCTAAGTGTTGCCTGCGGCTGAAATCCTCTATGAGATATTGCCGAAATTGTCTCCACAAAGCTGGCGCATCATTTACAACTCCAATTATTAAAATAAAAGCAAACATTTGTCGCAATTGCCTAGGCATATCTCTCGCGCAAGCTTCAGTTAAGCAACGAATCCATTCTCTGTCTTTGCTAAGAAGATTTGTTTCTTGGCATGCCTCGCTAAACGTAGCGCAAATGATACCGTTGACCGTTTTCAGGTCGTCAAAGCATGTTGCGCCTCGGACGTGCAATAATAACAATCTGAGATAATATAATTCTCCATTTCGTAGAGAAACATTAATTAATCGTGGCACTATTGGTTTTACAGTACGTTGCCTGCTAGTCCACCTAGAATTTCTCCATACGTAGTGAATGGGAAATTCAGTGTACAACCACTGTCTTGCAAATTCATCGTTGCGATTTGTCTCAAACCATTGCAATAATTGTGTGCGAATATTATTGTTAACGGCTATCTCTTCTTGGTCATCACGAAATATTACGTTCTGACGCCCTGGTAAGTGTATTTGTAGACGTTCAACATGGTGAGAATTTCCATGCATCTCGAACTGTAATATGTACCAGGAACATTCCGGGGGACTGAGATATCGAACATTTAAATATGATTTTATCTCGTCATATTGAATGATTTGTTGTTCGTCAATATTTGCCGGTACATCATCATCTTGTCTTTGTATTACTTCCATCGTTATTTGATCTGTACTTTTAAAGAAGTATTTGTAAAGGTACTTTACAGTTCCGATATTAATACACGCCTCTACATTAAGGCGTGTTCTATACTTTAATAGTAAATAAGGATTGTATGGGACAACATATGCATTGTTTACCACGTATCTGGCATTTAGACGGCGAACTTCTACAGTTCTACCGTTTTGTCGACGTCGATAATTAATTTTTCCCTCTCTAATAGTGGTATTATTATACCAATATATCGGAAAATGTTTCGTGCACATGTTATCGTGCATACAAACGTTAGTTGGATTGTGCATTCCACATGGTCCATGAATCATGTGCTGACCAACCAATTGGAAAAGTTCCGGCTCCGTGTCCGGGTTTGGCAATTCGGCACTGATTAATTGGTCTATTTGAGCACATTCGCGCAATTTATCTTCGTGTCTAAAAGTAAGAAGAATATGTGAATGCGGCAAACCACGTTTTTGCAATTCGATTACATACAGATAAGCAATGCACACGCCCATTACGTGATTTCTCGTCAAATCTTCTATGAGTTCATCGAGCTTCATTTTGAATACGCGACTCACTAATAACGGGTGATTTAATATTTCATCTTTAGGCGGTAAATTCTCAGTAATTTCCAACCTTTTCGGATTACAAGTCATCGTTATAAATAATGACGGATTTCCTGTTTTACAAACAATTGCAATTGCGTCTTGAAACCGTTGCATTTGATTTCGAGGAGACATTTGGAAAGTTGAGGGCAAAATAATCATTCTCCCGATAGGCAAGTTTTCCTGCTCGCCCCGGTTGCGTACATAATCACGTAAACCGTTATATTCACTCGCAAGCAGTCTATCCTGATTGAAGCGAATGTAATTTATTCTGTTGGCTTCAATTTTCAAGAATGCCGATACAATAAACTTCTGATTAAGTCGTCCAGCATATCTGAATACATCACAGTGTTCTTCATCGTTATCGTGGTATTTGCACTTCACGACCTTGGGCCTGTAACCTTTGTTCTTCGTACATATTGCTGTGACCTTCTCTACTATGGTTGATAACCAATAGTTAAATTAATAAATTGATATTCTTTAATAATCTCAGGGTCTAAAGGTGAATTTCTTTGTTTTTCTATAACGGGTAGTGTGTCGCAGCTTTTTGCTTATTGTGAGTTCTAGCTGTGATAGTGATGTTTACTTTCCTTATGTTCTCCTAAGGGATGGGTATAAATAAGTAAATAGTGAATGTCAGCACAACTTATTTTTTTATTTACAATAAGTATAAATTTACAAAAAACGTGGAGAATAATATTTTATTATCATACATTACAATACTTCATTTTATTTTTATGTGATCTCTTTTCATCAATAGTACAAGCACCTTGCAAATCCTTTGTTCCTTAAGAAAATAAAAAAAAAATTACTGGATTGATTCTTCATGTATGCTTACAAATCAAGGAAAATACTAAATTCACTTTCTTTACTTTTTACCGATGTATCCCCATTGGATCATCTCGACCTGAGATTCTCACGTCAAAATCGAGATTTAAACAATGAAGAAATATTAGATGTTTCCCATAATATTTCAAAATTATTGTTATTCAAATGAGAGCGTTAACGCCTCGTTGAGTCGCCCTAACTTGAGATTCGCACGTCAACCTAAGGCTTACTCAAAGAGGGATTTATTAAATATTTAAATAATATTCTAAAAATTGTTGCTATCCGGTAAAATTATTGATACTCCGTTGAGTCGCCTTAACTTGAGATTCGCACGTCAACCTAAGGCTTACTCAAAGAAGAATTTATTAAATACTTAAAATAATATTCTAAAAATTGTTGCTATCCGGTAATTTTATATCACACACATGAAGATTCCTTTATTTATTTATTTATAGGATTGCAAGATGGAGTTTTATTTGATAGTGCTTGTACTTACTTTTCTTGATTGTATGTCATTTCGAACTCTTCTTGATAATCCGGGCCTTCCATCCTTCTGGAAACTTTATTATGGCGGACTTTGTAAAGTCGAATAATAATATTCCGCGCTTTTACTGTATATTGCGCGCACTTATCGTCTGTGAAGCGTATCACACGTTTTGTTCTTGCGACGTCTGGATCTTAAAGGCGTTTATGCCTTTTTAGATTTTTATTTTATTTATTTCTTTATAACACTTGGAGCACTGGTTTAACTTTTCTTTTCTTCTTGAGTATTGGAGATCTTCGGATGGACTCCTTTATTTTGCAGATGCACGCCTTTATATACCATTCAACATTTGACAAACGCTTTATTTTGTTTCAAATTATTTTTGTTCAGTTTAAATTTTCATCTACTGCGCCCTCCGTGTTTGTTATGGTAACTATCGATGTCACGTGGTCATGTGACCTTTCTTCCGCCATGTTACCGTTGTTGTTGTTTACATATTCTATACTTGCATATTCAATGGACATCGATTGATTTCATCGATCTGTAGGTATTCTTAAGCTGTACTATATTATATACTGACTAATGTTTTGTTTATTTTTAGCTTGGAATCTCTTGAAGCATTTATATATATAAGGAAATTGTGTACCAATCGCATGTTTGGATGTGCATTCAATAATATCTTTTATTCTGGAAATATCAGTGAAAAATTGCATACCCAACATAATGTTTTATTTTTAATAGTGAAACAGAAATGAGTGGAATATATTTATTTATGTATAGAGACCTTTGTTCTTGCCGTAGTGTTTATTATTAATGCAATATGTTGAACGCAGGCTTCTATTCACTGCGTTTCACCCCTATGGAACCTAGTGTTTCCTTCTTCGTGCAGTTTTATTGCTTGTACGTGATTTACCCTTATGATAGAGCCATCCCTTAACATAATCCTTTCTCTGTTTTTAGCATTCAACTTCTTCTTCGTCTGGATTTGCTGCCTTCTTGTTAGTATTTGCAGTGCTATGTGCACTGCGATTTTGTAATCAGGCTCTTCCTTGTTATATTTAAAATTTATGTCAGGATTTTCCTGCCTGTAACGGAAATTAAATTGTTATTCAAGTTGTATCCTTTTATGTTCTCTGATCGAGGTTGGTTTTTTATTTATTTTACGTTGTTTTATATATAATATTCAATACCATTTTATTTTAATTGCTAGTGCTTTCATTTTTTTTTCGGGTATGCAACCCACATTGCATTGATGTGTATTCTACTGCATAGTCATCAATTTGAGTACCCACTGTTATGCGATAATTTAAATTATATATATATTTATATAAATTAGTGGATTATTCTGTATTTATCTGTTGAAATATTAAATTATAATTTATATCAAATATGTAAATTTATATTTATCTAAAATAAATGTGCTGGTATTTTATTTTTGTTGACTTTTTATTTGTTTGATTTCTTTATTTATCTATTTATTTATTTAAGAGGAAAAATACCACAGCATATCCCAAGTTAAGAAAATTGTCGATATGCCATAGTTAACTATGAATGTAATGTGCATATTGCATTTTTCTTTACTTAATGGTATTTTTAACCTTTTACTTAGCTAATATTCTTACATCTAAATTTACTATATTTTTATGTGGGAACTATCCCTTTTTGTTTCTTAATATCTATTTATTCTAACTTAAGTACTATAATCCTGGGAACTATCCCTTTTTATTTTCTTAATATTTATTTATATAACTTAAATAATATAGTTTTGGAAACTATCCCTTCTTATTTCTTATGGGTTCATATTTTTCATCGTGTGAGTTTCATATTTAAACTTTACTCCCTTCATTTTTGTTTGATACCTTAATTTGAATTTTACACCTTTCATTTTCAATAGGAAAGTGGTACTTAATTTATTTAAAATGAAACATATACAAATATATAATAAATTGGAAATATCTTCTTCGTGTGGGTTCAATATCTTTTGTGTGGCATCAATTAAGCCTACAATTGATATGCATATATAAAATCTTATTATCTGCCACAGATCAGTCGGGGAATTTATCTTGAAGAAATAGTATTTTCTTGTATCTTTGTTCAATGTTACCAGCCAAAAAGAATGTTTTAAAACTATTGTAGTATACCACTGGGCATCTGTGCACTTCATTAATAATGTTTCTTTTGAATCTTCTATATTTTTCTCTTTTACAACGACAATTGGACTGATAAAGTTCGATTCTGCTTTTTCTATTATATTGTTCTTCAGCATTTCTTTGATTTCTAATTTCACTTGCTCCTTGTATTTATTGGGAATTGGATAGGTTTTCACATAGAAGGGTTTCTTTTCATTTACCTCGAGCTTATGCTCGTAATTTCTTGCCAAGCCAGGACTGTCGTCAAATAGTCTCTTGTGCTTATTTAAAAGGTTGCTCACATGATTTTTATACTTTTCATTGCAATTTATACTTGTACCATCCCTTTTTGATGTGAAGTCCTTATTCTTTGGATGCTTCACGAGATGCGCACATTTATTGTCATATGAATTGTCAATCATTTCTTGCGTGAGTTCCTTTCCTATTTCTTCTACATATAAATTATTAATTAAAATTTCCTTTTCTGGTGCTTCTTCGCTCCATGGAATTATCATCTTTCTTATGTGAAAAGTCTTGTCCTTCATATCCAGTTTTGTGCTGTATTGACTTAAAAAGTCCATTCCCAATATGCAATTGCAATTTAAATTATGTACTACTACAAATTCTGTTAGTAGGTTTAAATCATTAATTTTAACATTAATGCAGAAAACTTTATCAATGGTTATCAAAGGTTTTTTATTTGCTGTAATTAAGTTAATCTTCTTTATAGGAATATACCGTCCTTGTTTCTCTAAATTTTCATTTATGACGCTGTAGTCGAGTAGCGATAATTGTGATCCACTATCGAGTAATGCTTCTATTTTTTCTTCCCCTATTTTGATTGATATGTGTGGTAGTTCAGTGGTAATTTTCATTAGATCTTCGTATTTGTATATGTTTTGTGTTTTTATTTTCTTTTTGACTGGCTTCTCTAAAAATTTGTTGCAGTCGCTCCTGCTTGTGATTTGTTTTCCCATTCTCTTTCGCTGATTTTATACCTTGAATCTTTAGGTATAGCATCTCTAGATTCATCATTTTTCTTGGGATCTAACTCTTTGTTGTCCCATTCTAATTGGATGTTATTGATTCTTCTCTCTCTCTCTGGAATTCTTTCTTCCCTTTTATTAGTTTGATTTTCGTTCCTTCTCGGTTGAGTTTCCCTTTTCTCATTGTATGATGGATTTCTATACCCTTGATTGTCTTGTCTATTTTTATAGAAGTTGTTCCCTTGGTAATTTGTTCTGTTTCTATAAAATTGATTCCCTTCATTGTTCTGTCTATAGAATCTGTTCCCTTCATTGTTATTGTTGTTGTATCTGTTTCTGGGATAATTGTTTGTGTTAGCGTTGTAGTTTCCTCTATTGGAGGTGTTTCCTTTTTCGTCAACGTCATCTAATCTTTTTACTAAGTCCAGTAATCCCTCAATGGTTTCAATGCCTTGTAATGCTACGGCCTGTACAATATTATTGTCGAAGTGCGCAGCTAGTTGCGATACGACGTCACTTTCTTCTATGACTGGGAGTATATATTTTATGAAGGAGTATTTCCTTATTACATAGTTTTCCCTTGAAGAACCTGGTCTGTATTTCCCGAATACCAAGTCATGTCGTATTCTTCGTTGTGCATTTTGTCCCCAATATTGCCTAATGAATCGTATTTCAAATTCTCGATACGTTGTCAACTCATCTATAATCGTATCATACCATAGCAGACTGTAGTCCTTAAGACAACCTCTTATAAAATGTAGTTTAGATATTTCATCTGTTATTCCTCTCATGTAAGTTTTAATTGTTCTTAAAAATGCCATGGGATTATCCTTATGGTTTCCTGTGAACTTGGGTATATTTTCTGCACTACCTGTTATATGAGGCAAAGGTGCGCTAGGTATGTTAACCCCGTGCATTACTTTGTCCTCTAATACTTGGAGGGTAGTTTCAAATGTTACTGTCCTATTTTGCAACCTTAGCATCGTGTCTGTACATGCTCCATATTTCGTTTTACAATTTTCAACTTCATTTGAGAGTTGTCTTAATTCTTCGTTGTTTGTAATCTTGATGTCTATTATTTTATTTTCTAAAGATTCTACCTTTCCTTCTACCTTTTCAAATCGTACTTTCGTCTTATCTGCTCTTTCGTTTATGTCGTTTATTAGAAACTTGTATCCATTCTCACATTTTCTTGCGTTATTATTTATTTCGTTCGTTAGGAGTGACACGGATTGTGTTAATTTCTTTTCTAGATTAGCGTTTAACTGCAGTGTCTCCGATCTAAGATCTCGGAATCCCTTGTCAATTTTAAAGTTGATTTCTTCTTTATTTTGATCCAATTTTTTATTTAGATTTTCATTTATCTTCTCATTGTTTGATTTCATTTCTTCTTTATTTTGATCCAATTTTTTATTTAGATTTTCATTTATCTTCTCACTGTTTTCTTTAATTTCTTCTTTCATTTTGTATAATAGAACTTGAAGCAAATTTTCAATTCTATCTTCCGATGATTTTTCGGTTGTTCTCTTGAGAGATGTACTTCCAACGATCGGTTCTTCCAATTGATCACCTTCCAACTCGTGTTTTTCTGATTCTGAGCTAGAGGTTGAACGATTGCTGCGAGGATTATCTCTGTATCTGGTAAACTGTGGTCTTGTTTCCTTATCTTCAACCTTTTCAGGGTTTTCGCCTTTATTCTTATTATTTTCATCAGCCATGTTTATTTTTATGTTTTTATTCTAACT
This sequence comes from Amphimallon solstitiale, assembly GCA_963170755.1. Taxonomy (NCBI): domain Eukaryota; kingdom Metazoa; phylum Arthropoda; class Insecta; order Coleoptera; family Scarabaeidae; genus Amphimallon; species Amphimallon solstitiale. Next base: position 85,969,988 of record OY720677.1, on the reverse strand, counting down.
CTTATTCACCCTGTCCCAATAGGAGAATATAGTGTGCTTATGGCGTTATAAGGAAAGTAAATTCACACAGCCTTTTATCGTTGAGTGCCAGATAAACTTGGTTAACGACAAACCTGTTACGTATTTGTGCTAAATTAAATCTTGGCCAACAATAAGCCTACTACGTATGGGCGCCAAATCTAATCTTGGCCAACGATAAGCCCCACGTTGGGCGCCAAATCTATGCTGTGACCTTCTCTACTATGGTTGATAACCAATAGTTAAATTAATAAATTGATATTCTTTAATAATCTCAGGGTCTAAAGGTGAATTTCTTTGTTTTTCTATAACGGGTAGTGTGTCGCAGCTTTTTGCTTATTGTGAGTTCTAGCTGTGATAGTGATGTTTACTTTCCTTATGTTCTCCTAAGGGATGGGTATAAATAAGTAAATAGTGAATGTCAGCACAACTTATTTTTTTATTTACAATAATTATAAATTTACAAAAAACGTGGAGAATAATATTTTATTATCGTACATTACAATACTTCATTTTATTTTTATGTGATCTCTTTTCATCAATAGTACAAGCACCTTGCAAATCCTTTGTTCCTTAAGAAAATAAAAAAAAATTACTGGATTGATTCTTCATGTATGCTTACAAATCAAGGAAAATACTAAATTCACTTTCTTTACTTTTTACCGATGTATCCCCATTGGATCATCTCGACCTGAGATTCTCACGTCAAAATCGAGATTTAAACAATGAAGAACTATTAGATGTTTCCCATAATATTTCAAAATTATTGTTATTCAAATGAGAGCGTTAACGCCTCGTTGAGTCGCCCTAACTTGAGATTCGCACGTCAACCTAAGGCTTACTCAAAGAGGGATTTATTAAATATTTAAATAATATTCTAAAAATTGTTGCTATCCGGTAAAATTATTGATACTCCGTTGAGTCGCCTTAACTTGAGATTCGCACGTCAACCCAAGGCTTACTCAAAGAAGGATTTATTAAATATTTAAATAATATTCTAAAAATTGTTGCTATCCGGGTAAAATTATTGATACTCCGTTGAATCGCCTTAACTTGAGATTCGCACGTCAACCTAAGGCTTACTCAAAGAAGAATTTATTAAATACTTAAAATAATATTCTAAAAATTGTTGCTATCCGGTAATTTTATATCACACACATGAAGATTCCTTTATTTATTTATTTATAGGATTGCAAGATGGAGTTTTATTTGATAGTGCTTGTACTTACTTTTCTTGATTGTATGTCATTTCGAACTCTTCTTGATAATCCGGGCCTTCCATCCTTCTGGAAACTTTATTATGGCGGACTTTGTAAAGTCGAATAATAATATTCCGCGCTTTTACTGTATATTGCGCGCACTTATCGTCTGTGAAGCGTATCACACGTTTTGTTCTTGCGACGTCTGGATCTTAAAGGCGTTTATGCCTTTTTAGATTTTTATTTTATTTATTTCTTTATAACACTTGGAGCACTGGTTTAACTTTTCTTTTCTTCTTGAGTATTGGAGATCTTCGGATGGACTCCTTTATTTTGCAGATGCACGCCTTTATATACCATTCAACATTTGACAAACGCTTTATTTTGTTTCAAATTATTTTTGTTCAGTTTAAATTTTCATCTACTGCGCCCTCCGTGTTTGTTATGGTAACTATCGATGTCACGTGGTCATGTGACCTTTCTTCCGCCATGTTACCGTTGTTGTTGTTTACATATTCTATACTTGCATATTCAATGGACATCGATTGATTTCATCGATCTGTAGGTATTCTTAAGCTGTACTATATTATATACTGACTAATGTTTTGTTTATTTTTAGCTTGGAATCTCTTGAAGCATTTATATATATAAGGAAATTGTGTACCAATCGCATGTTTGGATGTGCATTCAATAATATCTTTTATTCTGGAAATATCAGTGAAAAATTGCATACCCAACCATAATGTTTTATTTTTAATAGTGAAACAGAAATGAGTGGAATATATTTATTTATGTATAGAGACCTTTGTTCTTGCCGTAGTGTTTATTATTAATGCAATATGTTGAACGCAGGCTTCTATTCACTGCGTTTCACCCCTATGGAACCTAGTGTTTCCTTCTTCGTGCAGTTTTATTGCTTGTACGTGATTTACCCTTATGATAGAGCCATCCCTTAACATAATCCTTTCTCTGTTTTTAGCATTCAACTTCTTCTTCGTCTGGATTTGCTGCCTTCTTGTTAGTATTTGCAGTGCTATGTGCACTGCGATTTTGTAATCAGGCTCTTCCTTGTTATATTTAAAATTTATGTCAGGATTTTCCTGCCTGTAACGGAAATTAAATTGTTATTCAAGTTGTATCCTTTTATGTTCTCTGATCGAGGTTGGTTTTTTATTTATTTTACGTTGTTTTATATATAATATTCAATACCATTTTATTTTAATTGCTAGTGCTTTCATTTTTTTTTCGGGTATGCAACCCACATTGCATTGATGTGTATTCTACTGCATAGTCATCAATTTGAGTACCCACTGTTATGCGATAATTTAAATTATATATATATTTATATAAATTAGTGGATTATTCTGTATTTATCTGTTGAAATATTAAATTATAATTTATATCAAATATGTAAATTTATATTTATCTAAAATAAATGTGCTGGTATTTTATTTTTGTTGACTTTTTATTTGTTTGATTTCTTTATTTATCTATTTATTTATTTAAGAGGAAAAATACCACAGCAATATGTCCAAGATGTTGATATTGTTGAGCGTATGGATTAAGTATTCGTATTTCGTTTTCAATTAATTCGATTAAATCTCGATTAACATTGAAATGGCCTGCGTTGGCAACTCTCTGCCGTGTTGCTTCCTCCGGATTAAGGAAATATACTGGCCCATACTTCTTTTGGTTTCGGGTGACATTAATGTCTATGTAATGGTGGTACACTTGACCTTGTATTGCGTAAACATAAGGACCACGACCAGGTATTTCCCTTAAATTGTAACGAAGTCCTCGTTAATTGTACAAATTAACATTTTTTAGGTCCATAATTAATTTATTTATCAATATTAAATTAAATGTATGTGTGTTATTTTGTTCAAATGTTGTATAAAGTGATTTGGACGGACCTGTATATATATTTGTAATGATAATTCATGTTATTTGTTTATTTTCAATGGAAAAATACCGAATGTGTACGTCATGCTCGAAGTCGCGCATTTCGTGTCCGAGGCGCGCGCAAATTGTATGTTTTGAACAAGTTTTTCCTACAGACATAGGGGGGTTTACGGATATATAAAGGCCCCAGCAAGTGGGTCTCGTTCATTTTATTCTCCTATCCGACCGCTACCTTTACCTTTCTCTACTCAGCCTTGATGGCGTGAGAGAGTCTGGTTCAAATCCTAGAAACGTATTATATTCAGGTCTTTTGTGCCGTGGAATAATCGTTTCAAAATCCGCTAAACACATCCGAAAGTGTCTTTTCCATTCAGACCCAGGGTCGTGGAGGAAGAGCCATTTTACCGCTACAACCTAAATTCCCGTCAAAGTCAGGCTATAAATGCCGTGACTATATATATTTCCGCATTTAATATTTATTCTTTATTTTTCAGAGATGTTAAATTTCAAATATTATATGTAACGCGCCGGAAAAATTCAAATATATTGTTCGCGCTCTGTACCGCAATAAACATAGAGATAATAGCGCTTCACCGTATAGCTATCGGTTGGATGTTCAAATCTACGCCGGTTGAATAATTTTTAGTCGCAATAAACTTGTAAAGATTCTTCTGCGAGCATGACAATACACGGAGATTAGTTGTAGAATAATTTAAATAAACCCGAGCATACATTTTACTTCAAATTGACCGACGCGTATTATATTCCAAGTATCATTTTATTTATATTAATAAATGGAACACTCTGGGACCCGTAAATGATGGTTCAGGGACTAACTGTGTATATACGTTCTAACTTAGTTTCAATCATGACTTATAGAGGTCATTGACGTGTATTTGTTTTGTATTTACTTATGTACATAGAATTTGTAAATTGTAAATTAATAATAAACGAAATTGTGTATCAATTGTATCAATTGTATCAATAGTTTAATTGCTGAATTGTTTAGTTGTTCGACATAATGTAACATTGTTTTAGTAGAAATAAAAGTTAACTATTCTGTTCTTTTCAAATGAATTTCTACACGTGTTTTTTCTTTACTTTTACCGTTTGACAATAAGGTAGGGAAAGCAGTATATTCAAAGAGCAACAAGTTATATTAAAACAATAAGAAGTACTCACGTTTTTTTTTCTTCGCTGTGCTAGTTGTTGAGCATTTAGTCTTTTGTCCCCAAGGCACAACACTGTAACCGTCATATTTCTGTTTTAACCTAAGCCGCCCGAGCGTGTTGACATTGATGGCTGAACATATAGGCAGCCAGGAGTGCTGTGTGTCTTGGTGGCATTCAGAAGACAAATTTTATACCGGCTAGCTTGCTCTGGTGTTATATGAGCAAATAGCACCATGTCGTATTAAAAAAGTAGGCTAGCCAGGTTATAAAATGGCGCCCATAACGTTTGGCCGTGTTTTAAGAAATTTAAAAATTAAAATCCGACATTAAATTCCGCCGTGGTTCATAAAACTGTTTGACAAGTTTAACAGTTTTCCGCCAGAATTTATGTTTACTTATTTTTTAAAAATAAGATAGGAAAATTGATACACAATTTAGATACATACATAGAGATAAGTTTTTATTAAAGGATAGTAAAACGTACATATTCTTTATTAATTGTGAGGGAGTAAAAGGATAGGAGAATAAATTGCATCTACAATACATTTTTTATTTTAATTTGGTACATTATAAATTATAAAATGACTGATGCAGATAAAGGCAAAAATCCAAACCCTCTTGGGTGGATATATACCTTGAAAAAAGAGGACTTAAATGCCGCAGCAGAGTCTTTAGGGTTAGACGCTACCGGTAATGTCGAGGACGTACGTAAACGCATTAGCACCTTTTTGAAAGAGGGTAAAACGGGTTCCGCGAATAAGGGAAACACTCCACCGCAAGGAGACACTAACGTTCAGATTTCTTCCGCGGAGATCTGTACTCAAATAAGGAAATGGGGGATTCATTTTAATGGCAGCTCGGACGCTGTATTTTTCCTGGAAAGAGTCAAAGAACTTCAAGTATGTTACGGGATTAAAGATGAACATATGCTCCACGCGTTGCCTGAGCTTTTTAGAGACAAAGCACTGCTTTGGCTCCGAAATAATAAAACATTATGGGGTACATGGGACGAGTTCTTAGAAGACTTTAAACTTCAATATCTTCCGCCTCGGTATAACTTTTCAATCGAAGAAGAAATACGCGCTCGTTTGCAAAAACCAAAGGAATCTTTTAAAGATTATTTAACCGCCATATTAACGTTAATGAGACGCGGCCAAGATATGTCCGATGGTGATAAATTGGAACGTGTATATGGTAACATGTCACCTAGTTACAGAATGTATATACATAGGGACGCGATACAATCCCTCAGACAATTGTCTAAACTCGCTGCCGACTATGAATTATTGCTGGAAGAGCAGGCGCGCTTTTGTAAGAAAGAAAGTACGCTATCAGCACCGGAACGCCCGCCCAGCGATAAACCCAGTACTTCGCGTTCGCATCATTTGTCATATGTCGCTCAGGATAATAAGCCTCGCCAATTTCCTGTACCGCCGTCGCCATTACAAAAATTATCACATCCGGAAAACCGCTGTTGGCGATGTGGCAAGGAAGGACATACGCGTGGTTATTGCCGTAACCCATTTAAAATGTTTTGTTCACGGTGTGGCAAGTTAAATGTACGTTCCGTTGACTGCCGATGCCAGGGAAACGCCGAGAAGGGCGGTCTGCAGGCAAAGACCGTCCGCAAGCAGTAAAACCGCCTGAATCCGCAAACACGTGTATTAAAGACTCGACAGTGCCGGATAATCGCGTGTGGATCCGTGTACACATTCATAACCAGAGTTTACGAGCCCTCGTGGACAGCGGAGCGACTTCGTCGTTTTTGTCCGAATCACTAGTTGCCCGGTTGTTGAAAAATAATGAACAACGTGTCTTGAATAGAAAATCTAAAGTCCGCCTCGCAAATGGAGACGTTATAGAGTCACCCGGCTCAGTTTTATTACCGGTCCGCATGGGTAGCCGAACTACAGACGTTAATTTTGTAATTATGCCGAAGAGCCCGTGCTCAGTCATCTTCGGAATTAATTTTCTTAAGGAAATTGGGGCTGTTCTTGATTTTTCCGAAAGGAAACTGTACTTTAAGGGAGACAATGCAGTCTTTGCCGCGAGCTGTGGGATCTCCGAAGTACAGGACCGCCAAGAAACCACTTTAAAAAAATTCCTTGAACAAGAATTAAGTAAATTTACTACCGTGCCTGGTCGGACGAATTTAATACGTCACACAATCCGTTTGCAACCGAATACCGCCCCAATAAAACAAAGATATTATCCATGCAACCCGAAGAAGCAAGCACTGATCGACGCCGAGGTAGACAAGATGCTACAAGACGGTATAATAGAACCCAGTAACAGTCCGTGGAGTTCTCCTATCGTAGTGGTCACGAAAAAGAACGGTGGCGTTCGGTTCTGCGTCGATTTCCGCAAAATTAATTCCGTATCGATTAAAGATTCATATCCTTTGCCGTACATTTCAAATATTCTTGACAAACTCCGCGACAGTAAATATTTTTCGACGCTTGATCTTAAAAGTGGGTACTGGCAAGTGGAATTAGAGAAAGATAGCAGACCCGTGACAGCTTTTACAATTCCGGGAAAGGGCCTATTTCATTTTGTGTCATTACCGTATGGATTACATAGTGCGGGAGCGACGTTCCAACGCCTATTAGACTCGGTGATAGGTCCTGAAATGGCGGAATACGCATTTGTATATCTGGATGATATTATTATTTTAGGCAAGACTTTTGAGGAGCATTTGAAAAATTTAAGTAATGTTTTCGCGCGTTTACGGGAAGCAGGCCTCCAACTTCAACCAGACAAATGTACTTTTGCCAAACAGGACATAAAATATTTAGGACATGTCGTAACACCGGACGGTATCCGTACAGACCCGGACAAAATCGCTGCTATTTTAAATGTACCGCCGCCCCGAACCAAGAAAGAAATACGTGGTTTCCTGGGACAAACGTCGTGGTACCGTCGGTTCGTACCGAATTTCGCACAACTTACCGTTCCGCTTATAAAACTAATTAAAAAAGATGTGCGTTGGGAATGGACGACGGAACAAGACGCCGCATTCGCCGCCGTAAAGAAAGCACTGACAGAGAGCCCAGTTCTCGCGTGTCCGGACTTCTCCAAACCATTCCAATTGCATACCGACGCCAGTGAGAAAGGTTTGGGAGTCGTTTTAATACAAATAATAGAGGGTGCCGAAAGGGTGATCGCCTATGCCAGTAGGACTTTAAGTAAGGCAGAATTTAATTATTCGACGACTCAAAAGGAGGCCCTTGCCGTTGTTTGGGGTATCAAAAAGTTTAAGTACTATTTAGAATTTTACCAATTCACCGTTATTTCCGATCACCAGTGTTTAAGGTTCCTGAATGACTTGAAGAATCCGTCAGGACGACTCAGTCGATGGGCTGTTGATTTACAGCAATATGATTTCGTCATTCAGTACCGAAAAGGAGCGATGAATAATTTAGCCGATTCTCTGTCCCGAGCACCGCTTCCTTTCAAACACGAAACCGATGAAGATACCTGTGCCTTGTTAGAAGAAACGTCTTGTTCTTGGTATAATAAGAAGGTTTCGGACGTTCAGTCAGATCCTGAAAAACATCAAGAATACCGACTAGAAAATGGCAATTTATACAGACATATACCTGATACACAACATACCGAGGGAGTGCGCGCATGGAAATTGTGCGTAGCTACACCTGATAGGAGTGACGTCCTGAAAGAAATCCATGACGCTCCCGAAGCTGGACATCTTGGGGTCGCCAAAAGTATAGCGAGAGCCGCCTCGTTATATTATTGGCCAGGGATGTTTAGAGACGTCCGCCGCTACGTCAATCGATGTCGATCCTGTAAGCAATATAAATTTAACCAGGGAAAACCTCTAGGCCAGGTGTTATTCTCACCTGTTGATTGCCCATGGGAACAAGTGAGTGTGGACCTCCTCGGACCTTTTCCGCGTTCCAAGAGAGGATTTACTTCATTGTTAGTAATACATGATCGATTCACGAAGTGGGTAGAGTGCCAGCCGCTACGCTCTGCCACATCACGAACCGTCATCCAGGCGCTGAAGGAAAAGGTAATCTATCGTTTTGGTTGTCCGAAGATCCTGTTGGCTGACAATGGTCCGCAATTTGCCAGTCACAGTTTCACCAGTTATTTTAATGGATTAGGTGTCAAGATAAAATTTAATGCTCCGTATGCTCCGCAATCGAACCCTGTGGAAAGGACAAATAGGGTGTTAGGACCTATGATTGCACAATACATTAATAAAGATCATAGAGAATGGGACCAATACCTACCTCAGTTTGTTTTCGCCATCAACACCGCTAAACATGAGTCTACAGGATTCGCACCTGCCTTTCTTAATTTTGGTAGAGAACTCACGCCGCCGAGCTCTCTGCGAAGAACCGCTGATGGGCAGTTAATGGATCCTGCTCGACCGAATACCGAAGAATTAGCCCAAGAATTGTCGAAATTGGACGACTTTTTCAAGATCGTCAGAATAAAGTTGGCTCAGGCGTTCCAGAGGCAAAGTAGGCCCTATAATCTGAGACATCGTCCTTACCGCCCTCAAATTGGACAATGGGTATATCATCAGACACATAATTTATCCGACGCCTCTAAGAAATTTACCGCAAAACTTGCTCCGAAATTTGAAGGTCCCTCTAAAGTTATCCAGATCCTGTCCCCGTCTGTTCTTATGTTACAGGTACCAAACAGACGAAAACCAGTGAAGGTACATGTGAAAGACATCAAGATTCCGTCCGCAGACGAACTCCAACCCGATCTTCCACCTCCAAATCCGCTGGAAGTAGTGGGGGAAGGCCAGGAGGACATATAAGCTCGTGTGTACTGCCCAGTAGACACAGTCGATGCGATGGGCACTTCTAAGCAATCAGGGAAGATGACCGCTCCCCGTCCGTTGGTATCTCCGCCGCCATCCGCCATAGATGAACGATATCGGGCGTTATGGGGTACACCGCCTGGGTTGAAGACGCCTGAACGTCCAATAACGCCGCGTTATCTAGTTTCACCAGCAACAGTTGCCCTCATGGAGGAAAAGTACCAAACGTACTGTTGTCAGACACCTCCCAAGTCAGAAGTTTCCGTGCCGCCCACCAATGAGACAACAATCGATGTGGGACCCACGTTGCACAGTCCCGATGCAGAAGCATATCTTGGTTTCAGGCTTCTACAACTTTTTGGTGCTTCTCCAGTGCCTGATTTACTGTCGCCATTGCCAGCGACGCCTGAAGCGAAGAAAGCAACTATTATCAATGCTTCCCCTCCGACGATCTCAATTCCTTCGCCGCCTCCCGCACATGGTACCTCAACTCTACCAGTTATTCCTTTTCTGTCACACTTTTCCTTGGACATGCCGTTCCTTTGCTCAGACCCTCCGCCGCTGCCGACGATTCCGCCGCCGACCGTTAAACCTCGTCTGGCAAATCCTGGGGCCTGGGTGAAAAAGGAGGGTTCACTGGGGAAAAGAGTCCGGAAGAGGCGACACGGGAACAAGCGAGTCCATGTACGGGTCAACGGAGTGAGCGTCGTGATGACTCGCAGGGAAGCCGAGATCCACCATGCCAATCTGCAACGTCAGAACAATTAGTGGTAGTGCGCGCGTCAAAGACATCGTGAGTGATGATAGACTGACAAGCGTTAGTTTTTTTTTAATTTTAAGATGATAGACTGTCAAGTGTTAATTTTTAAATTTAATTTTCCGTTTCTGGACTTTTGATATGTAGTTGTTGGGGTTCAATATTTTCTTTTAAGGGAGGGCCTGTAACGAAGTCCTCGTTAATTGTACAAATTAACATTTTTTAGGTCCATAATTAATTTATTTATCAATATTAAATTAAATGTATGTGTGTTATTTTGTTCAAATGTTGTATAAAGTGATTTGGACGGACCTGTATATATATTTGTAATGATAATTCATGTTATTTGTTTATTTTCAATGGAAAAATACCGAATGTGTACGTCATGCTCGAAGTCGCGCATTTCGTGTCCGAGGCGCGCGCAAATTGTATGTTTTGAACAAGTTTTTCCTACAGACATAGGGGGGTTTACGGATATATAAAGGCCCCAGCAAGTGGGTCTCGTTCATTTTATTCTCCTATCCGACCGCTACCTTTACCTTTCTCTACTCAGCCTTGATGGCGTGTGAGAGTCTGGTTCAAATCCTAGAAACGTATTATATTCAGGTCTTTTGTGCCGTGGAATAATCGTTTCAAAATCCGCTAAACACATCCGAAAGTGTCTTTTCCATTCAGACCCAGGGTCGTGGAGGAAGAGCCATTTTACCGCTACAACCTAAATTCCCGTCAAAGTCAGGCTATAAATGCCGTGACTATATATATTTCCGCATTTAATATTTATTCTTTATTTTTCAGAGATGTTAAATTTCAAATATTATATGTAACGCGCCGGAAAAATTCAAATATATTGTTCGCGCTCTGTACCGCAATAAACATAGAGATAATAGCGCTTCACCGTATAGCTATCGGTTGGATGTTCAAATCTACGCCGGTTGAATAATTTTTAGTCGCAATAAACTTGTAAAGATTCTTCTGCGAGCATGACAATACACGGAGATTAGTTGTAGAATAATTTAAATAAACCCGAGCATACATTTTACTTCAAATTGACCGACGCGTATTATATTCCAAGTATCATTTTATTTATATTAATAAATGGAACACTCTGGGACCCGTAAATGATGGTTCAGGGACTAACTGTGTATATACGTTCTAACTTAGTTTCAATCATGACTTATAGAGGTCATTGACGTGTATTTGTTTTGTATTTACTTATGTACATAGAATTTGTAAATTGTAAATTAATAATAAACGAAATTGTGTATCAATTGTATCAATTGTATCAATTGTATCAATAGTTTAATTGCTGAATTGTTTAGTTGTTCGACATAATGTAACATTGTTTTAGTAGAAATAAAAGTTAACTATTCTGTTCTTTTCAAATGAATTTCTACACGTGTTTTTTCTTTACTTTTACCGTTTGACAATAAGGTAGGGAAAGCAGTATATTCAAAGAGCAACAAGTTATATTAAAACAATAAGAAGTACTCACGTTTTTTTTTCTTCGCTGTGCTAGTTGTTGAGCATTTAGTCTTTTGTCCCCAAGGCACAACACTGTAACCGTCATATTTCTGTTTTAACCTAAGCCGCCCGAGCGTGTTGACATTGATGCCTGAACATATAGGCAGCCAGGAGTGCTGTGTGTCTTGGTGGCATTCAGAAGACAAATTTTATACCGGCTAGCTTGCTCTGGTGTTATATAAGCAAATAGCACCATGTCGTATTAAAAAAGTAGGCTAGCCAGGTTATAAAATTCGCTTGAATACTCGCGAATTGAAATAAGTTACTATAAGTGATAATATCTTTCTTAAATTGTCTTGATAGAGGGTGATGCCCTTTAAAAAGAAGACGTAAATTTTCTGAATGCCACTGATATGGTGGTAAGAATATCTTTCCATTACAACAGCATTTAGTGTAAGTTCCTCTATCGGTCCTTTCTAATACAAAATGCTTAGCGCTATAATGAGGACAAACTATATCTAGTCTACCACAATAGTGGACTTGTACATTATCTCTGTTGGAAGCTCGAAGATAATTTAGTACTTGAGGTGGAGGATTTATGACGAAATTATTTTGTACACCATCCTCTCTATGACCGATGTCACCGTCATCGTAAGTAATACGTACATTTTGATCAGGAACGGGAACAACAATAACATCGGCGTATTCATCTACAATACCCTCTGGTGAATTTGGTGTACTAAATCCAACACTTCAAGAAAGTGTTGGGATATTGAATTCTTGTGAATGAAGATTATCATGTTGTTCAATAATACCCTTTACCTCATGAATAGGACATCGTCTGCTGGCAGGTCCTGCTATAAAACAAATACACTTACCTACAGATTTCTCTGCCACTGATTTCACTATTTGTAGTCTTTTTGCAGACGAATCGGTGTATGATTCATTCATTGACAGTGTATTATCTGGAAAGAATTTTGTAAATATTTTTTTCGAATTAGTAATTGAAAAGGCAATAAATACTGCAAGTATAACATAATATACAATTTCTAGCGAATTAACTAACTGACTATAGTAATAATAATTCAAAATTATTTCGTAATATAAAAATTAGATATGTAATTTAAAATATTATTCGTACATAATTTTATTATTTAATTCTTTCGTTTATTTTACTTAATTAATGAGAGAGCTAATGAGACTTATAAGAGAGCTATATTTAATTAATCCTGCAAAAGACTGCTAAACATAGTAATATAATAAACTATTTACTTAATATGAAGTTGAATGGCTAATGTCCCTAAGTGATTATTTAATTATTGTTCAATTATAACTTGGCCGGCTAGCTAAAGGGGGTTGCTTTCTATAAAAGCAGAGATAATTGTATATTTAGTTCTTGTATCAATGAGTATCTCAAAATCGTCCTAATTGAAAAGTACAAAGTTATTAATAATTCAAAACTTCGCGGCATTCAACGTATGACTGCGCAAGATCGGATTAGACTTTATCCAAGAGGTGGTAAAAGCACTTGCTACCCTCTTGTATAAAAATTATAAATGGCCAAGGCCCTAATCAAAATTCGGTACCCCAAATTCCAAGAAGGTAGTAAGTTAGACACCACCACGGTAATTAACCTTCTATTCAAATTTTAGGAGGACGCTTGTCTATTAATTAATCACCAACTTATAACACTCAGTCTTACCTCTTACTTCCCCAAGGGTCGATGTTAAATATGGGAGTCAGCACTGCCTCCAGCTACAGTCAGAGAAGGGCGAGTTCGAACACCGTACTAAGTCGAAGGTTAAGTTGTCAGGGCGCCTATCCGTAAAAATATGCTAAGCCCAACAGATATTCAGACCCCGGACCAGATCCAATGTAAAACTCCCCAGGTGATAGAAAATAAGACCAACACACGCTCATTCAAACTTAACAAACAGTTTATTGAAATTTTAATTCAGGTCTCCACAGTTCATTTCAATTGCTGTACAAATCCGGTTATATTGTATAATCTCTGATTTCCAAGAGATATTTAAACAAGAAGAAAAAAAAACAATAAAGTAAATCGCAAGCGCAACTCAGTTGCCAGTATTAAAGTCTGAAGGATTAATTAAAACTTAAATGGTCACCCAAGGTGATCCACAACTCAAAATTATCAGTGACGTACAATTACAAAATTTAAGAAATTCAAAATGGTGAACACAAGAAACAATCTTAAAATTAAAATTGATTAACCAACAATATTCTTACAAGCACACAGTTATAAGGCAACTTGCCAGAAGTCCCTCCAAATTCGACCAGTTTGATCGTGAATTGCAACACGTCAACACAAAAATAAAACACTCTGTATACCAGAGGCAACCGACAATCTATTCGACATCAGAGTGCAGACTCTAAGTTATAAAGTAACTAATTCTATTAAAAAAAATTAGCGCTAGTTAACTATGCTTTACATAAGGAAATGTGATTAGATTAAATTCAATAATTTCTTACGAGATTATACCAAAAATAAATTACAATCGTTGACTAATTGCATTAAATAACATCTAAGAATTTACACAAGACCGATGTGAGGCTACACTGCCCATACACATCCAAAATTTAGTTCAAGTTCTGAGTCCAAAAATAACAAGGCTACGTAACGTCTCCAAAAATGTCAAAGTAACCTCCAAATTGAGGTCACTATAATTAATAAAACTACGTTAATTTAATTAATTCAAAACATAAGGCTCATATGCCACAAGAAGTTAAAATAGGAAATTACGATGACTTATTTAATTAGCTAGGCCGGAAAATTGAAATTTACTGTTCAAAGTACACGATATTGACATAAATTTTACCAAAACTGTTTAGTCAATAAACTCTACACTCTGGATAATATCAGAGAAATTTACACAGACACAGTACCTTAAAGAAAGTCACATCCACAGCTACCAAACATGATACCTTCTACGGATCCACACGTTACAAGAAATTTGCTCTCCTATCTTCGGCTAACGACATCTCAAGAAAATAGCGTATGAAGGCTACAGAATTCCATTAATCTGTACCTTAATTATGTCTTCACCGCAAGATCCAGCAATAAATTTCCTGGCACCGTAAGATTACCATAGCACGTGGTTCTTAAATCCTAACCACAACAAAAGTGCTTAAATGAGGTCTATGCCAGGCACCAACACTAGCAGCTATATTTGAATATAGAAACAACACAAATTAAGATCGATTAGACACGTGGAAAAATATACTTACAGCAGCTTAAACAATTCCTAGCCAAGAAGAAAATATCCTCGCAAGATTCAATCAAAAACGCCAAAATCCAATAATAACACTTGAGAAGTACTATAACATCCGCTTTTGTAAGCGATTACAGACGATAAAACTCAAAACTCTACATCCTCAAGTAATGGCCCAGGAATATGCTTCTGCTCTTTTGGTATTTAAACCTTCCTCGGTGACCGTTCTAGCTCAAAGAGGAAGATCCAACATGTCAAGAACCGGCCTCACACGGAACACGAACATACACGCTAAAGACCGAGCGAACCAACCTGATATTTTAAATATACGACATAAACGCAGATTCAAACGACAATAGAAAAATGGAAAATAATTATAATTGATTTGTTACATAACTCTAAGCCCAAAAGAAGCTCTAAAACTAAATTAGCAACAATTAAAAAAAAAAAATCTATTAAATAAAACATTGTACGCCATCTACCCGTTAATGCATGTATACGCTACACGCACCTGCGATAAGGCAGAACGCGTGCAATAGGAATCTTAAGCAAATCTACACCAGATGGCAGTAGTAGTAGGAAGATGACATAAATTTAATCCAAAATGATTTACGTATTCCACGACAACTAAAATAATCCATTAAAGGATAAAATACAACAAAAAAAAATTGTAACAAATTCCTCCCTCACCCCAAAAGGTTATTTACTTGTAAATTACCGTTAAGCCAAGAGTTATGAAACCAGGAACTGGACTGTGCGTAACACAACATATAAACGTACGATACAAAAGAACCAAGTAAAAGTCGACAACGACTAGGCAAAAAGGAAAGACAAGAGTGCGCGACCATGTCCGACAGCAAACGCAGCATCACCAAACGCTTGACCAACACCACCACGCGGCCCTTCGGCATTCAGCCGGTACGGGAATTAACGAGGAATAAAAATAAAAAAACATGGGTGTCGAGATTCTGCACAGACGCGCCCCGAGACCTGACCAACCGACAGCCCAGTACCACTGATAGCATCAAAAAGGAAATGGAGTAGACGGGTTAAGTTACGGTGTGCCCGGCCGGCGGTGATCCTTACGACGGTCGAAGGCACAGGAATTAGGAAGAGATACTACCAATAGACCAAGATGCGGGAAAGGCAACCCCCGAAACGACACTCTGCAGACACGCGACGGTAAAAGAGAACTTTGGGTGAGGCCCTCGGTATCTCAAAACAAACAAAAATAAAAGGTGAACTAAAAATGGGTTTATTACTACAGATACGGGATACAAAGCGGAATAAGGAGAGGTATTTAAAGATAGGGTACAGCACAGAATGGTGAAACTACTAAAAGACACGGACGGCACGTCCACGCGACAAACGTACATTCCGGAAACACAACAACTGAAGATCGCCAAACAAAATAGACATAGCAAAACGAGTTTAAAGTCTGGACCGGCGTTGTCCCGACTGAAACGCTGAAGGCGAGCGATAAAGCCATAAGGCGAAAGTCAATATCAAATCCTGGAGGTAACATTTTGACAATAACAATAGCAAAAAGAAAGTCGCAATAGGAATCTTAAGCAAATCTACACCAGATGGCAGTAGTAGTAGGAAGATGACATAAATTTAATCCAAAATAAATTACGTATTCCACGACAACTAAAATAATCCATTAAAGGATAAAATACAACAAAAAAAAATTGTAACACACTGAATTAAGCGCGAAATCGCAATAACTCTCGTGTACGTGTGTACGTGTGTACGTGTGAATGTTACCGTGACAAAACGAAATTAAAAAGTGATGTGTTTATCTCAGTGGGTGATATCTAAGTGACTCTAATGTTCTACCTACAGGGCGTTAAAAGGGTTCGAAATTTCAATTACCTTAGTCCGGGACACCGCAATTCTCCAGTTGTCGTGCGAAGATCTTGAAGATTCTAACCTGTAAGGCTACTCGGGGTTACAGCTCTAATGCTGAAGCACCAAATAGAATATGTGTACCTCTTTTATGTTTAGAATAGGATGTAACAGCGATGGAAACAAACACTTTATATATGATAACAACAGATCTAAATTTATTTAGCACATATTAAAAAATTATAACAACAATACAACAATGATCGTGATGAGAGATAAATATGCAATTCAAACAAACAAGATGACAATAATCAGTGTGTATGAAAATTTGGCATTATTAAATTACTTTGTCGTGGACATAAACAGCATTTTCTTAGGCAAAAGTTCTACTAATTTGGAATATTGACATCAATGCAAAGTAGACGAATTTGACCCTTATGTACAAACTCTTAAATTGGCGTGCATAGCAATGAGATAGAATAAAATTGAAATGTAAGTATTTTCTGATATTTAAATAAGCTTATATTGATTGAGAATATAAAATGATTTTCAAAGTTTACGTTAGCTATATTTCAAGAATTGAATTAAATGATTATTTAGAAATAATAGGATTAAAAGACGTTACACAAGTTTGACCTAGTTTTAGATTTGACCTAGATTTAGATTTGACCTAGTCTTTGTCAAGAAAAGGGGGTATACACTAATAAATAGACTCGGTACCTTCTGTGTTACTAACTCCTTATATTGTTTGAGACCAGGTATTTCGGCCGTATGATGTGGTTTCCCGTCGTTCACGACTAGTATCCTCGCTCCAAATGTGGGCTTCAACAGCTACCAGGTGAGTGGGCGTATGGTTTGTCCTTGACCTCGTTCGGTTAGTAATGGCGGGGTAGTAATATCTCCAATGTTTCTTTTTATATTTCAACTTTCGATTTATTCGTCTCAACCTTAATGGTGTTCTAGCTCGAACGTCTTCAAATTTGTGACCTTGAACTCGCACGTGGGAATGACTCAGCAGACAATTAATGTCTAGATTGAATGTATCACTACTTTGACGGAGAACTTCACGAATGAAAAAATGAAAACAATCTATCTTCACTACTTGGACGTATGACTTCACGTGTGAAAAATTGAAAACAATCAATTAATAATCGATGTGATTCAAACAATGAATCAAAAGAAGAATATGATGAATGATGAATGAATGATCCTGCTTCTCGTCGGATGTGCCTTTTTATATCAACCTTCTGTTGTGGACGTAGTAACCATGGCAATTTATACAGTAATATTTTACAAAGTCTTATTACGGACAAGTTTATTTTGGAATATTAGTGGAATCATGTTTTATCTTAGTTAAATTAAATCGTCTTTCAATCGGTACAATAAAATTACTTTAATTCGTTTTCTCTTAGAAAAACACATTTTTTAAAAATTAAAGGGCAAATTTAGCATTTCGACTGTCATATGTTCGATGACGTCATAGACGCTAATAAAATAAATTAAAATATCAGAATTTTGGCTTAAAATGCCTTTTTAGTAGAACTTTACCTTTACAAATTAAACTTTTAAATACATTTAATATTTTTTCATCTTTTAATCCTTTTTGAAATCTTTCTTTATACAAAAAATTAGTGTGGTTAGTTTTTGAAGTGTAATAACTAAATGGTCTTTTAATTTATTTACGAATTATTGTTATAACATGAAACTATGACCTTTTCTTAATCTTTTACCACCTTTTTAAATTATCTAAATCGCTTGTAATTAATATTTTTAAACTTTTCTCTTACCTATGTTGACAACTGTCAAATTATTCAAAATGCATATTTAAATACCTGGACTCAACTTGTAAATATGACACTGAAAAATATTCCAACGTAAATACGTCTTGATAGACTTTGTAACTGCTAGAGTTTATTTATAATTACTTTAATTATGTATATCAAATATTTGAAATTAATTATGCTTCGGACAATATGGCGCATCGAAATTTGAAAATTAAAATTATGCTTAACTTAAATGTGCGCATCTAACAGTTTTATTGTTTGTTACCATGCTTGTAACTTGTCAACTAGTTTATGGTTTAAATGTTTTTTATGTTCACCATTAGTTTATTTTAGTTTTACGCTATGCACTTTTAGTTAGAAATTTGTCATGTATGCGCTATACTTTTGCCAATGTTTGGGATGATGCTTTCGAGACTATCAACCTTGCTTTAACTTTGAACCTGTAACCTTTTGTGGCATTTTACTCTTGAGAATTCACACTATAAAATGGTACTCATTTATATGCTCATAGTGTGATGATAAATGTTGAAATTTGTAATTAAATTAGGCCATTTGTAAAGGCTGTCAAATTTATTTTATATTATTACTTTGCCTATATAACAATTAACTAATCATTGTTGTATTGTGAAAATATGCTAAATATAACTATAAAAATAAGACTAATGTGTATTTTGAACTAATCAGGTATTTAATTCTAATATTTAGTATTTAGTACGGGGGTTTCAGTTGGGGTTGCTGAAAAGAGTAGTCATTGGTTTGGTTTTCTAAATTTGGGGGGGGGTGATTTTCTTTCTAATATTTAAAATTTGATGGGGTTCTCAGAATTTACTAGATTTGTTGGCAAAATTTTCATTAATTTTCTGGGATTTTTACCTATACTCTTATACAAGGGTCTAACTTTAAGCATCGCCGATGTATATAGGGTTGCCTGTATTCAAGGGGTTTTAAGGGGTGACTGTATGTGTTTGTGGGTATTTGACTGGTGTTGTCACATAATCAACACTAGTTCAATATATTTAATGATTTTTTCAAGTATTTTATATTATTTATTTTATTGAATATTATATTAAGTTGGTAATAATTTAATTTCGAAATATACACTGAGTCACAAAAAAAGTGGCGCACCAACTAAAACGGAATATTTACTAATTTAATTCATAAAAAACAAATATTGTTTTACTTAAATACTTTAATTGGTCTACAAACAATAATAAATTGTATTTCGAAACAAAGGTTTTAATAACAATTAAAAAGAAATGCAATACATAAAAAAAACATCAAAAATCGAAAAACGCAACAAGAGATTATCTTAAAATAATCAAGGTTTTCTGGCATCAGTAACGAGTGTTACCTCCGCGAACATCCAGCAATGTGTGAATTCGTCGAGGCATACCTTGAATTAACTGTCTAATCACATTTTGGTCAATGCTATCCCATTCTTCTACAAGTGCCACTTTTAACTCTTGCAGCGTCTCTGGACGCACCGGGCGGGCTCTAACACGTCTTCCTAACTCATCCCACGCGTGCTCTATGGGATTCATGTCAGGACTCATCGCAGGCCATTCTAAACGGGTAATTCCTACTTCCTGCAGATATCGCATGACGCACCTAGCGGTATGGGGTCTTGCATTATCCTGCATAAACAAAAACTCGCGCCCTATAAATGGTGCGAAAGGAACAACATAGTCTGCAAGAATGTCCCTAATGTAATTGTTTGCATTTAAAGTTCGTTCTTGAAGAATGAAAAGGTCAGTTTTTGCCTCTAGCGAAATTCCCGCCCAAACCATAACAGACCCTCCCCAAAAATTTTCATGCTGAACAACGGTGGCTGAAGAATATCTCTCCCCTTGTCTTCTCCAGACTCTATGGCGTCCATCCGGTGATCGCAAAGAAAATCGTGATTCATCCGAGAAGAGAACTCGTTTCCAATCACGCTCTTCCCAATTTTGACACATTCTAGCAAACTCCATTCTCCGTTGCTTGTGCTGTCGTGTAAGCCTAGGTACTCGATTCGGCCTATATGCATTTAAACCAGTCGCTACCAGTCTTCGTCTAACTGTCTGAGCACATACAGCTGTGCCGCGCACATCTCTGAGCCTCTGAGCCAGTTCAACCGCGGTTTTGTGACGACTCGGACACACTGCAGCGACAAAAACCTATCCTCTCTTGCAGATGTGGATCGCGGACGACCGGAACCAGGACGTCGGGTGTACCTCTGTGTCTCGCGGTACCTCTGAAGTGCTCGACGTACAGTTGTCTCTGGTTTTCCAATAGCACGAGCAGCATATCGAACACTTCAATGCTTCAAAAACTTTAACGGAAATATGCTCTCAATGAAAATAATGATTTAACAGGGGAAGAAAAATAACAACTTAAACGTAAAATAAGACTTGTCAGAAAATTCATTGACAAATACTAAAAATTATAAGTGACAGAATACAAGTCATAAGCCATCTGTGTCAATATTTGGCTTTACAAACAAAGAATAACAACATAATAAGAAAAAACTAGAGTGCGGCACTTTTTTTGTGACTCAGTGTATATTACATAAACTTAATAATTTCTTAGAAAGTCTATTTAGAGAAATATTCATAATTTTAGCATTGTAGTAAAATAATAGTTATGATTTATGCCATTTATATTTTTAATTAAAATATTTGGTTTTTACAATTCCAAATGAACGAATTCTACTACGTGTTTTATTCAATAGTTTTTTTATTTTCTCATTTAAAGTGTAATCAACTAATTATATAAGTAATTGAAATTACTAAGTACTATTCACTAAGAGTAAAAGTGTTAGTTCTGGTACGAATTATGAGATTTTATGTATACAAAAAATATTGCAAATCCAGCTCTAAATACTTTTGTATTCTTGGTAAATATATATATATACAGGGTGAGTTTTTTTGAATGTTTAGCATTGGGATCTCAGAAACTGCTGGAGATAGAAAAACGCTTAAATGGGGAAAGATGCGCAGTTTTACGAGTTTGATTTAAAACTCCTTTTGTTTCTTCGATAACTTTCATGGCTTATTAGATATTCAAAGAAAACTAAATTTTACGATTTTCTTTAAACATGCTTAGCATCGTTAATAGTAACTTTAGAGAAAAAGTGTTCAGACAAAAGTTTTAGATAATTTTACGCCAAATAAAACTATGTAGCTAATATTTTTTTTCGTTCACCATTATCGAGTTATGACACAAACTTGTGTTTTTTTTAAATGGAAACTATAGTAGTGTGCAAGATGGCCACGGTAGAGGTGCGTTGCGTTAAATGCTCGCAAATTTTCAGTGAAAATGACAAGTACTTGAAATGTTTTAAGTGTAACGTGCTAGGATTACATAATTTATGTAGTCAGTATAAACCCAGTGAACTAAAATTCTTCGAAAATAATGGGGATAACGTGAAATGGCAGTGTAACGACTGCAGCAGGAGAAAAACTGATAACGCGGAGGTGTGTGAAATTTTAAAAATAGTAAAAAAGCTAGAAAGTAAAATGAATACGTGCGTTGAACATATTAACGCGCAGAATAAAAAGATAGAAGAACAAAATAAGATTATCAGTCAAATAATGAACAATGAACTGGAGACACAAATGGTTTATAAAACGCGATCTACCAGTAAAATGAAATCTCAAATCGTAGGCACTGGTAATACGTGCGACGAGGGGACATCGAAGACGAAGACAGAACAAACGGCCTTGTCAAAGATTCAAGGTATATTAACAGCGAAAAACACAGGACAAATACCACAGGATTCAACTGAACAGGTGTTGCCACGGGATATAGAGAAAAACGACGGTGAATTTAAAGAAGTTAAATCCAGAAGAACTTTAAGAGGAAAAAATCAAAACACAACAATAATAAAAGCCGTTGAAAGTAGGGAATGGATCTTTATCTCACAATTAGAAAAAAATACGACGCCGGAAAATATAAAACAATATTTACTCGAGAATAATATCGAAATATCGGAATGTATTAAATTACAAATAATAAATACAGAGATAGCTGCCTTCAAAATAGCAATAAATCAAAGCAAATCATCTTTGATTTATGATGAAAATCTTTGGCCATCTAATACCATAGTTGGACAGTATAAAAATTTTCGACGGAATGCCTCGCATCGATTAACATCGAAAAATTGAAGCCAAACGTAGAAATAACTCTAATCCACCAAAATATACAAAGTCTGGCTAACAAAACAGATTTGTTAAATATTCTATTTATAGATATAGCTGTCGGTTCTTGGTGAAACATAATTTATATATACTTTAAGGTAGATAAAATTAAAAAACACTTGATTTCGTTTCACTTAATTTATTAGAATTTCTCTAACAATATTGTTTCGGTATGTTCTACCATTCTCAAAGAACTAAATTTGTGTGTATATTTTTTAAACTTATATATTACTTGAGGGCTGAGGGTGTGTTCTCTGTACAGAGAACACACCCTCAGCTCAGCCTCAGATTACGACAAACCGATAAACGTGCTGACTATCAGTGAACACTGGTTAAAAACCGCAAGACATATAATTATTGATGGATATACAATGGCATCATGCTATTGCAGACCAAGCAGGCTTCACGGAGGGTCTTGCATTTTGGTGAAGGACGGAACATCATTTGAAGAACTAGAATATCTGAGAGAGAAAAGCAGGGAATTGGATATTGAAATTAGTGCTATAAAATTGACCACTGCTAGAATTGTAGTGATTAATATCTACAGGTCGCCTGGCGGAAGCCCTGAAATCTTCTTTCAAATTATAGAGGATGTCTTGGACATATTGGGTCAAAAGTTTAGTACGTACACAATAATAATAAGCGGAGATTTCAATATAAATTTGGGAAATACTAATGACCAATCGGCTACACAACTGAAGGACATTCTTGGCTGCCACAATTTCATACAAACAATCTATGAACCAACCAGAGTGCAAAGGCAGTCCGCTACAATCATTGACAACATTTTTATTAATAAGATGTCATCTAAAAGTAAAGTAATAGTTTCGGGGTTATCGGACCATCTCGGTCAAGAGATCTGTTTTCCAATAAACGGAAATGTACAAAGGAACACCACAAGTAATAAAGTTATAAAGAAACGCGTATTGAATCATAACAAAATAAAAGAAATGACGCAACTACTATCGAATCTCGACTGGTCACAATGCATAGAAAGTATGGAAGTTGATACCAGCTACAGATACTTCATACAGAATATAATATACATAATGGACATCACTTCACCGGTAGTATCTATAAAAGAGAATAAAAATAAACATAAATCATGGCTGACCGCAGAAATTAGAAATAAATGTAAAATAAAACGACAGCTTTATGAAGAAATGTTGAAGGGACGCCTTGACAAGGAATACTACGACGACTACTCTAAACATCTTAATGAAGAAATCAAAAATGCCAAACTCAGATTCAATTCTGATTACCTGAGGCATTCCAGAAATAAAGTTAAAGCTACATGGAACCTGGTAAAGACAGTAACGGGGCAGAAAGAGAGAGAAGAAATAAATATAAAAATTATCCAAACAGATAACGATAATGACACCGAGTTAGAAATAATAATAATAATAATAATAATAATAATAATAATAATAATATTCTTTATTTGTCCAACAGCACATGCCAATTACAGGACAACAATCAATTCTTGATAGCATTTCCTAAACTAAAACTAAAAAAAAAAAACACAAGTAACATTACACTAGATGATAAGTTATGGAACTCTTCAAGCTTATATAAATGAAAACACACGCATAACCTGAATTGAAAAACTAATATTAAAATCTGATACAGTGGTTCATATTGTATTAATAACAATAATAACAATAACAACAATGAGTAGAAACCTTAGCACATTAGACTAAGAAGCACATATTTAATAATTAGTACATCATAGCCAATGCGTTCAGATTAAATTAAAATAGATAGTGTTACAGACATATGCATTGAGTCAAATCGAAAGACATATTCATTTATCGATAGAGTGAGGCTTTTGAATAAAAGGAAAGTGAAAAGGATCAGGGCATAGTTCGTTAGCGTTCCTAGCCATATGCGTAAGAGGTGCCTTAGCAAAAACATTTGACCTAGCTCGAGCCACCACAAAAGTATCGCTTGAACGCGTACCGGCATCAATTCTGTCACTAACCAGCCCAACCATAAAATTGGCACTTGCGATCTCTCTACGCTCCAAGAGGGAAGGAACGTCATGTTCTAATAGCAGACTCTCATAGTCAACGCCTCTAGGAGGATACGTGCCTCGAGTCCTGTACGAAAAGTACTTCAAAAATCTCTTCTGTACTCTCTCAATCAAAAGGTTTTGGTAAACGTAACAAGGATACCAGATTATAGAGGCATACTCCAGTCTGGGTCGCACCAGTGAGAAAAACAGTATCTTCAATGTATCCGGATTCACGAACTCCCGGCACGACCTGACAACAAAGCTGAGTGCACGTGAGGCGGAGTTGCATATCGAATATATGTGATTAGAAAAATTCAAACGTTGGTCAAATAACACTCCAAGATCCTTCATTTGTGTTTGTCTGGGAATAGGAGTTTGATCCAATACGTAGGGGAAAACTAGTGGCTCGATTCGTGTGGTATATGTAACTACCGCACATTTATTAACGCTGATTTTTATTTTGTTCCGCTGGCACCAGTTGTTAATAACACGTAGATCATTCTGTAGGGCTTCACAATCGCAGACTGACGAGATCCTTGAATAAATCTTTAAGTCATCAGCATAAGCTAGGACGCGACAGCTGAGAATAGACAGTAGATCGTTAATGTAAACGTTGAAGAAGAGTGGGCCCAGGTTTGATCCTTGGGGTACACCTGAAGAAGCTGTAAAAGTGTTAGAATGAAATCCATTGTAGTAAACATAATTAGAGCGATTGTCCAGGTAAGAGGCAATCAGATTAATGACGGGTGACGTAAGACCCAGGGAACTCAGCTTTGAAAGAAGTATTGTGTGATCAATAGTATCGAACGCCTTGGCGAAGTCTGTGTACAACACATCCACCTGCTTTCGAGAATTAATTGCAGAACTGATAAATTGTGTTATTTCAACCAAGTTGGAGACTGTTGATCTGCCCGAAGTAAACCCATGCTGCTGCGGGGAGATGTGTGACCTTATGTATGCATAGAGCTTAGTATAGAGTAAATGTTCAAATACCTTGGAACTCCCCGACAATATACTGATTGGTCTGTAGTTCAAGATATCATCTTTGTTACCCTTCTTAAAGACAGGATTAATTTTACTTATTTTCCAGATTTCAGGAAAAGTAGATGTTCGGAGAGAAAGGTTAAAGATCACAGACAACGGAGCGCATAGAACAGATGCGCAATCCCTAAGCAAAAAGTTGGGCAACTCATCATGACCTGAAGTAAAGTCAGCTTTAAGGTGTTTCAATGCAGTCAGAGTTTCACCTGTCGAAAAGGGCTCCATAACAAAGCTGCTAGAGCAAACATGGGCATCTGATGAGACAAAAATAGAACGTGGTTGAAACACTTCAGAAAATATTTTAGCAAAAGCTTCTACAATTTCGTCCGGAGCAGTAAGCTCCTCCTCCCCATGTCTTAACGTACCGGGAATTCTTGACTTTCCCGTTCTTTGACCAACAAAGTGCCAAAACGCCCTGGGATTTTTAGATATGTTGCTCTCCAAATTCAACAAGTACGTACCATAAGCTCTACGTGCCTCCAACTTCACCAATCTACGTACTCTGACAAATTCACCCTGGAAGATTAGTGATCTCGATAATTTCCATTTCTTGTGGTAAAAATTCTTGAGATTTAATAACTTGATTAATGAGGAGTCGTACCAGCTAGGAAATCGCTGAGATGTTGATGAGTATTTTGGAACGTGCAGGTCTATAGCAGAATATAGGATATCATAATACTTTGAGACAGCGACGTTAACATCAGAGCATTCTTCCAGTTGCGTTCAGTCGACGCCACAGAGATCATTGTATAGGGCAGGGAGATTGGCTTTTCGAAAGTTATACCTGGAATTGATATTGGACGGAAATGCTGTCGTGGATTCGATATGAAAGTTCATCTCGATATTAAGAGCAGGGTGATGAGGATCCTCAGGAACCAAGGAACTGGGATCATGGTGTATGTTATTAGAAAGGCCGATACTAGCGAAGACTAAATCCAGCAGTCTATTGTTTCTATTCACAATTGTGTTAAGTTGAACTAAGTTAAGCGTAATCATAAAATTGTTCAAGGTTCTATATCTGAAATCATGCATTCTATTGTCGGCACTAAATCTGGGACAATTAAAGTCCCCACACATTAATACATTTTTATCAACAAGACTAAGAGCTAAATTTTCAAAACATAATTCAAAATCGTCATTGCTAATATTCGGTGGAACATACAGCACCACTACATAAACACTTGATGACATGAAATTACACTTAGATACAACTATGTCCACCAAGGGTACCAAGGCAGATATGTAGGAGACGTCACACGGGACAACCGGAACGGACGGAGACGCAGCCACCAGCACACCACCACCAGCAGAACGCCCAACAGCAGCGAAGTCCCTATCCTTTCTGAGCACGGAGTAGTATGAATCAAACAATTCTTCGCTAGATATATCCGGCGAAAGCCAAGTTTCGGAAAGCAGAATGGCATCGAAGCCCGAAGACCGACTAGAACAGTAAATCTCATTAATTTTAGACCGTAAACCACGTACATTTTGGTAGTAAATTCGTAGAGGAGCACTCCGTCCATCTAGGCATGTCTTAGTAGTACTGTTGGACAAATCTAGTTTAAATCAGTCGAAGATTTCACGATCCTCGGAACATCATTCACATACTTAATTCTTAAGTCACGCTCGCCTGCCGTTCTACGATCAAGTAGCTCTTGACGTAAAGTCTTGTATTGTCTCATTTGAAAAGGGTTTTTATCTTTTGAAAGCCTGATTGACTTAAGCCTGTCGACGATTCCCAGGTTTTTGGAGTTCCTGAGAGCATCCTTCACCTGGCCCACACAAGATAGAGAAATTTTTATAGGTCTCTTACGATCGGATTTGGAAGCGTCGAACTTTCCCAACCTAATCGGTTTAGTATCTGGAAGGGAGACATCCAAGGCCTGAAAAATCTCGCCCACTATCGCTACATCCGCTGCAAGCTGAACAGCCTTAGTACCAGAATTCTCCTCCGGAACATTAAAAACTATAAGATTATTTTTCCTTCTCTCTCTCTCCGCAACCTCAAGTATCACCTTCTCAGTCTCAAACCTTCAGAACCTTCCTTAGTGAGTCTTTGCAAAGCACTCATCCTTATCTGTTGTATTTCCCTTTGTAGCGTATCTAC
The DNA here is from genome assembly GCA_963170755.1 of Amphimallon solstitiale. Classification (NCBI taxonomy): domain Eukaryota; kingdom Metazoa; phylum Arthropoda; class Insecta; order Coleoptera; family Scarabaeidae; genus Amphimallon; species Amphimallon solstitiale. The sequence continues at coordinate 85,942,479 of OY720677.1, read as the reverse complement.
TGTTGCGGTTAACTCATGAAGATTCTTCAGTTGCAGCTTGAAGTCGGAGCAGTTGGGGCAGTAGAATGTTATTTTGCGGTCTTTATTTCGCAAACATTGAGCTTCAGATCTGGAAACGCCAACGCAGGTAGCATGAAAACGCAACCTACATAAATCGCATACAATCTCCCTATCCGGGGTAAGGTCCTCTCCACATGTAAAGCAAGTTGAACTCATAGTTTCAGTAATTGATAATGGGGAAGTTGTAATACAGTAGTTGTGTATCAATTAGGAAGAAGAAGTGTACAGGGATACAATTCTTCACAATACGCGGCCCACCGTATTGACTAAAAAAAATAGACACAGACAAGAAGGCCACGGTAAGGTGTATAAATGATAAAACAGAGGAAAGGAAAAGATATACACACTGTATATTGAGAGAGGAGACACCATACATAAACATACAACTACAGAACGTTTTCCCCGGCGCAAAAAGACAGAAAAAAAATAACACTTCTTACCTCCGTGCGAAGATATTTCACAAATAAACCATCGATTATTTACTGAACGGAACAAAAGCGATATTAGATAAAATCGACACTGAATTTCCGGGATACAATCACACTATTTGCAAGAAACTAAATATTTAATTCGAAGTAAATCCCGCACAATAAGCAAAACAATCTGCAGCACACAGATCGCGTGTGTTTCCACTGTGAGTTCACGAGTAATCACACGAGTAAATAGCAAATCATATAAATGACTTTCTGCTGAAAGCAGGCACAGTACAACCTAAGAACATTGAACCCTGTTATGATACTGTAGTGAACTGTCCGGTAACCTGCTACCTGTATCCCACGGACGTATCGGAAATATTGGACATAATAAAGTCCATGAAAAACACAAAGTCGACTGGATATGATGAGGTCCCAAATGAATTGCTAAAAGAAGCAGCTGTCTACATTGCGCACCCATTATGTCATATTGCAAACTTGATGTTGGAACGGGCTAAATTTCCAAGTGAACTTAAAAAAGCAATCATTAAACCGATATATAAAAAGGGGAATAAGGTCAGATGTTAATAACTACAGACCAATTGCGTTATTGTCGAACGTTTCAAAAATTTTTGAAAAGATTATTTTAAAAAGAGTCAACAATTTCCTTGACAACAATGAATTACTGACAGATTGTCAAAATGCATATAGAAAGGGTAGATCGACCAACACAGCTATTTATCAAGTGGTGACGGATGTTCTGGATGGAATTAATGATAATGAATGCGTGGCGGCATTGTTCATGGATCTGTCAAAAGCTTTCGACAGGGTTCATCATGGGATACTGCTGGATAAATTATACAGAATGGGTTTTAGAGGTACGGCTTATGATCTATTAAAATCATACTTAAACGACAGAAAGCAACATGTAATGGCCAAAGATAAAAATGATGAAAAGCTCTTATCAAATTGGGGTACCATAGGACGGGGTGTGCCACAGGGTTCAATCTTGGGCCCTGTGCTATTCATAATTTATGTCAATGACATCCCGAATGCGTCTCCACATGGAATGACCCTTTATGCTGATGACACCTCTGTGGTACTCAGAGCTCCTAACATAGAACAACTGCGGGAAAATATAATAGAGACACTAGACTCTATGAATAAATGGTTTGAGCAAAATGGACTGTTATTAAATATCGAAAAAACCACTTACACTTTATTCTCCAATCTAAACAAAACTTGTGATATAAATTATGGAAATCACAAACTCACTTCTTCGGATCATAGCCTTTTCCTTGGCATTAGAATGGACAGCAGCTTGAACTGGAAGGGACATATTGAATATATTGTTGGAAAACTCTCAAGTTTCTGTTATGCCCTAAAAACAATATCCAGTACAGTGAACTCTGGTGCCGCTCTGTGTGCTTATCATGCGTATGTTGAATCCAGTCTGACATATGGGATTGTTTTCTGGGGTAACTGTGTTAATATTAAACGAATTATGATATTACAAAAAAGGTGCCTTCGGAATGTGTTTGGCATGAGGGTGAGAGACTCCTGCAGGAGCGCATTCAGAAACAATAATTTACTTACTGTGGTTGGAATGTATATATTTGAGTGTTCGATTTTCGCTAAACAGCACTATGATACGTATTTCAGAGCTTTACAGACGGATCATACATACGCCACGCGCGCAACTGCGAGTGCTCTACTGATACCGCCATATACCAGATTTACAAGAATCCAGAACAGTGTAAAACAGCAGATCATTAAGATATATAACCACATTCCAGTTGATATTAGGTCACTAACTGTCGCCAATTTTAAAAAACATTTAAAAAGACACTTAATTAATGGTGTTTTTTTATAACATTGGAGATTATTTTGATCCTGACTTTAATTTGTAATTGTGTTTGTCTATTTATACACTTGTGTTAGTTTTTTTGGTAGACCTTGTCTCATTATTTCTATAGATTGTATTATGTATTTTGACTTATTCCATACGCTTTTGCGTAAAAGAGAATCAATAAATTATTATTATTATTATTATTATTATTATTATTATAGTTGGTTTTGACATCATTAAAAAGCTTATTTTTTGCTGATTACAATGATATAAGGTTTGATATGGTTATTTAAAAAAATTATGAGGATATAGACATTTTTATGGTTTTTATGGAAAACAATTGAATTTCGAACTGATAAAATACAAACCAAACGAAAACTTAATTTGAAATCTTATGTAGTAATAAAATGAAAACTATAAGAACTTTTATTAAGGACACACAACATTATTAATGTTCTAAGATACCTCCATTATTATTAATACACAAATTGCATCTCTTCACAACAGAATTTGTAGCATTGCGTACTTTACGCCTATCGATCTTATTAAAAGCAACTAAGACAGCTTCTCTTAAATCGTCGATTATTTCATATGTTCTTTTGTATACTGTGTCCTTTAGTACACCCCACAAGAAAAAATCCAAAACTGATAAATCAGGGGATCTAGCCGGCCATTCAATGGGTGCATTTCGTCCTATCCATTGATTAGGGAAGTTCAAATTAAAATAATTTCTAACATTCAGTTGATTGTGCGAAGGCCATTGCAGCATTGCTCGGGTTCTTAACTTTAAATTATCTAATATTTCCTCGAAATCTTGTAAAAAATTTTAGATAACGATTGTCAGTTAGTGATCCATTAAAAATAAAAGGAGGAAGAACAGTTGATCCTATAACACCACACCAAACATTAAACCCAAATTTAATTTGTGGTCTCCTATGTTCAACGTGAAGTGGATTTGTTTGAGACCATAGTGCTCATTGTGCCTACTGAACATTCCACAATTTGCGAAACGAGATTCATCAGTCCATAATATTTTCATTGAAAAGTGTGGATCGTCTTGACACTGATCTTTAAACCATCTACAAAAAGCTATTCGTCTGATGTTATCACCTTCATGTAAAGTTTGTGATACTGATAATTTGTAGGGACGAAATTTATGCTTCTTCAACACTCTGACAATAGTGCGTTGAGAGGAGCCCATTTCTGTTGAAATTTGTCGGGTCGATGTAGATGGATTCTGAGCGACACTTGCTAATATGTTTATTTCTCTATCTTCATCCATCCCCTTTTACTTTCTTATACGTAGTATAAGGAAGTATTGTGATGATGAAAATTTTCGACCTCGAGATTTTTGCAGATGTCCACGTTTTGAAGTCCCCTGATACCGAAAAAGTGGTTTTTAAAAAATGTCTGTGTGTCTGTGTGTCTGTCTCTGTGTGTGTGACCACGATAGCGGCCAAACGGCTGTAGATATCAATTCCAAATGTTGTATTTACGTGTATAATCTCCCTCTTGAGATTTGATTAGTTTTTCAGTAAAATCGGTAGACCGGAAGTAGCAGTTTACTTCAGCGAAAAAATCGAATTTTGCGAATATTTCGTCAACTACTAAGTTTAAACAAATTTATAAAGAATTCATATATACTTAAAATTAAAATTGAGAATAATTTTATTTAAAAAGTTTTTCGAAATTCCTACCGGAAGTAGGTCTTTTACTCTTATCGAAAATCAGTTTTTTGCGAATATTTCGCAAGTCATGCTTTTTAGACAAGTACGTTACGGATATAAAAGTATTTAAAACATAATTTTCAATATCTTTTGTATAAAAAAAATTTCAAAATTCAGACCGGAAGTACCACTTTTACTCTTATCGAATAGCGATTTTTTGCAAATATGTCGTAAGTTATGCATTCTATATATATTTATCAAGAGTACAAAAGTATTTAGAACTGGATTTGCAATATTTTTTGTATATATGAAATTTCAAAATTCGGACCGGAAGTAGCACTTTTACTCTTAGCGAGGAGCACTTTTTTGATAATATCTTGCAAAGTATGCATTCTATAGCGATTTATTAAGCGAATGAAAGTACCTAGAACAGGATTTTGAATAAGTTTTGTATAAAAAAATTCTTAAAATTGTATAGTTTGAAACTCTCATACGTATAAGAAAGTCGTGTGGTGGCCACACCTCATTTTTTTGATTTTGGTTTAACGAACGAACCATAATCTGCTAAATTATCCCATAATCTCTTAAAAGTAGGTAGCGACGGCTGACGTCGATCAAAATAGCGGTCAAACCGCTATAGGTATCAATTCCAAATTTAATATTTACGAATATAATCTCCCTCTTGAGATCTGATTAGTTTTTCAGTAAAATCGGTAGACCGGAAGTAGCAGTTTACTTCAGCGAAAAAATCGAATTTTGCGAATATTTCGTCAACTACTAAGTTTAAGCAAATTTATAAAGAATTCATATATACTTAAAATTAAAATTGAGAATAATTTTATTTAAAAAGTTTTTCGAAATTCCTACCGGAAGTAGGCCTTTTACTCTTATCGAAAATCAGTTTTTTTGCGAATATTTCGCAAGTCATGCTTTTTAGACAAGTACGTTACGGATATAAAAGTATTTAAAACATAATTTTCAATATCTTTTGTATAAAAAAAATTTCAAAATTCAGACCGGAAGTACCACTTTTACTCTTATCGAATAGCGATTTTTTGCAAATATGTCGTAAGTTATGCATTCTATATATATTTATCAAGAATACAAAAGTATTTAGAACTGGATTTGCAATATTTTTTGTATATATGAAATTTCAAAATTCGGACCGGAAGTAGCACTTTTACTCTTAGCGAGGAGCACTTTTTTGATAATATCTTGCAAAGTATGCATTCTATAGCGATTTATTAAGCGAATGAAAGTACCTAGAACAGGATTTTGAATAAGTTTTGTATAAAAAAATTCTTAAAATTGTATAGTTTAAAACTCTCATACGTATAAGAAAGTCGTGTGGTGGCCACACCTCATTTTTTTGATTTTGGTTTAACGAACGAACCATAATCTGCTAAATTATCCCATAATCTCTTAAAAGTAGGTAGCGACGGCTGACGTCGATCAAAATAGCGGTCAAACCGCTATAGGTATCAATTCCAAATTTAATATTTACGAATATAATCTCCCTCTTGAGATCTGATTAGATTTTCAGTAAAATCGGCAGACCGGAAGTAGTAGTTTACTTCAGTGAAAAAATCGAATTTTACCAATTATTCGTCAACTACTAAGTTTAAACAAATTTATAAAGAATTCATATGTACTTAAAATTACGTTTGAGACAAATTGTCTTAAAAAAGTTTTTCGAAATTCCAACCGGAAGTAGGTCTCTTACTCTTATCGAAACTCAGTTTTTTGCGAATATCTCGCAAGTCATGCTTTTTAGGGAAGTACGTTACGAGTATAAAAGTATTTAAAACAGAATTGTCAATATCTTTTGTATAAAAAAAATTTCAAAATTCAGACCGGAAGTACCACTTTTACTCTTATCGAATAGCGATTTTTTGCAAATATGTCGTAAGTTATGCATTCTATATACAGGGTGTAACAAAATAAGTGTAAAACATTTCAGGGGGTGATTCCTTAGCGAAAAAGAGATAGGATCTTTCATATAAAAAAACTTCAATGGAGCATCCCTTGTTAAGATACAGCCTCATAAAGGGGGTACATAAAATTTGTTTTACAATTTTTCTCACAAACACTAAAAATGTAATTTATTTCCAATGTAACTTTTTGTCTGATTATTTGTTTACCATTTAAAAATCTATTTCCAATACCTTGTTTCATTCGAAACAAAAAATGTCTCTTGAATTTTTTGCCCAAAAGTAATCAGTTCGTAGCAAAAAATTATTTTACGAACAACTACAGAGATACATCGTCATAAATGCGAACTGGATTAGTATTGTTATTTTGTAGTTACTACCTGCATCAAAATACATATGATTAAAAATGAATAAACAAAACTAATTTATTAATAACAAAACATAAAACATGTAGAAATCATAGTAAATGTTCAATATGTCCACCTTCAGTCATTACACATGCGTCTAGACGTCGGCGCATTGAGCCACGTATTCGCTCAAATATTCCCGGATTCTCTCTAATTACCCTGCACGCATCGATGATACGGTTTCTTAAGTCCTCTACATCGCGAACAGGAGTAGGATAAACCAAAGTCTGTAAATGGCCCCAAATAGAGAAATCGAGAGGATTGAGATCCGGGGATCGAGCGGGCCAATTCTGTGGTCCTCCTCGACCTATCCAATGATTTGGATATGTTTGGGTTAAATGCTGACGTGCTGCTTGACTAAAATGGGCGGGAGCCCCATTATGCATAAAAAACATATCCCTTCTGACGCCCAAAGGAACTTCCTCCAGCAGTACTGGATGCACTTCTCTTAAAAATTGAGTGTATGCCTCACCATTTAATCGAGGAGGTAGAAAATGAGGGCCAATTAAATAATCCCCAATAACTCCGAGCCACACGTTAAGAGAAAAGTGTTCTTGATGGTTAGCTTCTACAATAGCGTGAGGGTTTTCATCAGCCCATATGTGGTTATTATGAAAATTAATTATCTTGTCCCGAGAAAAAGTACATTCGTCTGTGAATTCGATCGTCTTCAGAAAGTCAGGATTTCTTCTAATCATTTCCAGCATCCAATTGGAAAATTCAAGACGGTTCGGAAAATCTTGCTGTAACAGTGCCTGTACTCGTTGCAGATGGTAAGGGTATAAGAGTTGTTCCTTTAAAATTCGAAATACCGTCATATGATCAACATTTAACTCGAAAGCAATCTTTCTAGTACTGCTAGTAGGTTGTTCTTCAACCAAATTAAGTACTGCTTCTTCAAGATGTGTTGTTCTAACTTCTCGATGGCGACCACAATCCTGCGTTCTTTTGTCGAATGAACCATATTTTCGTAATCGTTGATGAAGTCGGGCAAATATTCTATGCGAAGGAAGCTGCCGTTGAGGATACATTTCAGCATATCCTCTAGAAGCTTCTAACCCATTCCCCTGCGACAGACCGTAAACGTAATGCATATCAGCCATTTCCTCATTTGTGTATGCCATTTTAATAACAAGTGAATTAATAAACTAACAAATTACGAACAAAACAACGACACACAATTAAGTATTAATTCAATATCAAAAATTTACAAACTGACAGCGTGATACCACTACTAGCGGCCTACTAAATAAATTAGTTTTACATTTTCGTTTTATGACGATGTATCTCTGTAGTTGTTCGTAAAATAATTTTTTGCTGCGAACTGATTACTTTTGGGCAAAAAATTCAAGAGACATTTTTTGTTTCGAATGAAACAAGCTATTGGGAATAAATTTTTAAATGGTAAACAAATAATCAGACAAAAAGTTACATTGGAAATAAATTACATTTTTAGTGTTTGTGAGAAAAATTGTAAAACAAATTTTATGTACCCCCTTTATGAGGCTGTATCTTAACAAGGGATGCTCCATTGAAGTTTTTTTATATGAAAGATCCTATCTCTTTTTCGCTAAGGAATCACCCCCTGAAATGTTTTACATTTATTTTGTTACACCCTGTATAATTATCAAGAGTACAAAAGTATTTAGAACTGGATTTGCAATATTTTTTGTATATATGAAATTTCAAAATTCGGACCGGAAGTTGCACTTTTACTCTTAGCGAGTAGCACTTTTTTGATAATATCTTGCAAAGTATGCATTCTATAGCGATTTATTAAGAGACTGAAAGTACTTAGAATAGGATTTTGAATAAGTTTTGTATAAAAAAATTCTTAAAATTGTATAGTTTGAAACGCTCATACGTATAAGAAAGTCGTGTGGTGACCACACCTCATTTTTTAGTATCAGGGGACTTCAAAACGTGGACTTCTGCAAAAACGTCGAGGTCGAAAATTTTCGTCATCACAATACTTATACTACGTATAAGAAAGTAAAAAAGAAAGAGATGTTTGCAAACATTTTTTCTTAATTATTAGAGAATTTCGAAAAGACGTTTGCAAAAATCTTAAGATTGAACATTTTTATCATTAGTATAAAACAGCAAAATATGAATATTCTAAATAACAGAATCAATAAGCAAATCTATGAAAAGTGTAAGAAGAAGTTGATTTAAAAAACTTTTTTATAAATTATTAATTCAGATCAGGAATATTATACAGGGTGTCTCTAAAAGGTGCGGAAAAAACGCTACCACACATTTCTGAGGGCGATCTAACCCAACTTACCGCAGTCCAAAAGTGGCTGCACCATTGCATTGAATTGCCACAAGAATAACACCCAAATTACAGAAGCATATGTGTCCATATACGGAATGAACTTTTTATATCCAGATTACTCATAAACGGCTGCTCCAATCAACTCCTACCAGGTATACCTTTTCTAGGTAAAAAACATTGGAGAATAAGAATTTTTATTTAAAAGTTAAATACAGAGTCTCAAAAAAGTTATTACGTTTTAAATGGATACAATATGCCGCAGGTGGCGCCCTCTACATTTTGCAATGAAAATGAGAGCAGATTTAAATTTTTTACCCCACGAAACCCCCCCTACCCAAATATTGTGACAAATATACCAATTATTATAGAAATTATTTATAAAAAACTAAAACCAAATTGAACTCTTGACACTCTGTATCTCCGAAAGCATCCACTTTTGGACTGAGGTAAGTTGGGTTAGATCGTCATATTTTGCCCTCAGAAATGTGTGGTAGCGTTTTTTCCGCACCTTTTAGAGACACCCCAGTATATTTAAAAATTGTGTTTTACTAATACTATCTAAATTCAAAATTATTAATAAGCTAAGCTGGAGTATTAATCTATTTGTTGCTACGCCCGTGCCTATGAACGGGACATCTAGCCCTAAAACCAAATAGGCCAGAAGCGCAGTCAAATATGGCGCATACGCATACTATATTTCCATCCGACGGTAAATTTGTTACGTCAAAATAAACTGAATCAACTTTGGCTTCAATCCACAAATAAAACTTTAAATTACGTTTCGGAAACTGTGTGACCACCTTCAGACACCTTACCTTTTTGCTTCCCAAGTGCGATGAAAATCAAAGACAGAGATTATGCCCCTAGCTCATTCGTGTGTGGGCATAGGTTCTGTCGAGACAGAGGTGGATGGAGTACCCGGCGCCATCTCTTTGAAAATTAATCTCTATCCCAAAGTGAATTGACCCAAGAGAATGATCAATTAAAAGCACTTAGGTAACAAAATGAGAAACAAACATTCACAAGTCAACAGAACAAATTTTAATTATGGTCTAAACAATAGATTTACAAGCACAGTCACAAACAACAAGTAATGAAAATTAATTACGTTGCCCAGTTAAGGTCAGAGTTGGCCCGGTGAACTGGTCACCCAGTATATTAGCATAAATTATTAATTATTCAATGTAAATCAACATGTATAATTTCATTCAAGTTACAGCAGATCAGATCAAGAACACAATCCTCAATATAGTTACAAATTTTACAGTAAAATATGAACAATGACGTTATAAGTTGCTATTATGCAAAACTACATTAGAATCAAAAAAAAAACAATAATCACAATTAGTGCGATATTCGTTCAATATTAATGGAAGCGATGTTAACAGAGATAAATCGGGCGCATTTAAAGGAAAACAAGTACTTGTCTTTTACAAAGCTTCTGCACCAAGGTATTTAATGACTACTCCCTGTATATACAGAAATTAAATTATTTAGCAACTAATCACAAGATTTAAACAGGTATCAGCTGAGGATAGGCCCTCACAAAACAACCTTACATAAATAGTTCGCCCTTGCTACTGCAAGAGGATATTCCACAAAAGTATTACAAATACAACAGCAGGTGCTGGTTTAAAATTCAAGCAATAAATAAATGAAATCGTTAAGTTTTAAACGTTGTTTAAAATATCAAGACAAATTATTATATCATTAGATTTGATCTACAAAATATTAACAAGAATAACTACTAGGCCATTAACTAGAACAACGATGTAATTTCTAACCAAACTGCCAATATGATATAACAGAAATTGACTATTCGGACATTAACTCTGAATAGCATTTCAAGAACAAAAAAAAAAGAAAATATCATAACAAATCCTAAATCACAAAGACAACTGTCTTATAACCTCCGATCAAATTCTTATATCAGGGTACAACATGACACACAAAGGCCAAACAAATGTTACAATTTACTAATTATTCTCTAATACATTAGCCCTCAATATAAATGGCGTAATTAACCTAAGTTAACTTCTAAAAATTCAAGGAAATAAAATTTGTGCTACTTATCTCTACGAGCACTTGAATCCACTCATAAATCACATCACCCATAGATGAATTTCCGGATGACGGAAATGTGAGTCGGAAGCCACGGTGGTAATTCTTCCAGCAGCGAAATTCCTCGAAATTATATTAATCCAATGTACTATTTTATAACAGCAACAAGATGGCGTCGGTATGATGTCAATGCACATGGAATTTAAAACATGTCGTGCATCTTTAATCTGGACTAATCCAGGTCATCCTAAGAGCTAAAAATTAAGGGGAACAAAAGGGTAATTACTACGAAGCTAAATAACATTAGAAAGCAAACATCTTACCAGCGATGATCGTACAAATGAATGTCGGCTAAACAAATCCGTAACACATACGAAGACAGGAATAACTGGAAAAATCGTCGTACTTTTGCACCATCCGCATTTATCTAGCGTACCACTAACTCAAAACGGCAAATAAAACATTATAATCTTTATAGCAAAAGTACGGCAGACATTAAATCATACGCTGCAACGATAACACACCAATCTCCAAGCAACCGACCCAACAAGTGTCAGATACTCGCAGACTAAAATGAAATTCCCCACGATACAGAGCCATCTGTGCTACGCAAACGAAATCTGTCGTTGTTATGCCAATGAACCAAAGTGAAAGACTATTTACAAATTACCGGGAGCAATGCACAAATACACACTCATAATTCGAACAGAATATTTACAGTAATTAAAAATAAAAATAAAAGACATTAATTCGGAATCAATTAAATAACCCCAAGCAGACTAACGTTAACCACCGATGACAGGTGGCGCTAGCGGAACAATATCAACCACTTATTAATTACTATAATTGAAATAAAATATAATGGTTCCCGATGAGAACCGTAAATTAGTCAAGGGAAATATCACACAAACCGAAAATGAAAGAACGGACATCCCGACGGTGATTAAAGAGTAACTCCAAGCATCTCACCAGCACATGGACAAATTCAGAGGACATGTACACGGCAACCCGCAGGGAGTATACAAAAGAAATATAAAATGTTAACTGAGGCATCAAAATTAAAAGGAAAATGTAACATTGTATGGAATTTTTTTTTGTCGTATAAGAAAATATTTATTTTGGACTCATTGTTTGTAAAGTGACATTTAGCGCATGTGACGCTCAACCAGGAGAGAGTATTTTCCGGTCAAGGTGACTGTAAAAATTGAAAAAAAGCTGGTTCTTTGGGACATTTAAAAAGAAATCTAATCTCAATAAAATTTAGTCTATAAAATACTACTACCCTGGACTATTCTTCACTAAAAGTTTGAGAAATAGTAGTAATAATTAAATATTCTTGCAATAAATTTGTAGCGCCATCTATTTGACCACATCGACATTCATATTGGCAGTTCATAAGAAATTGTAATTAAACTAAAAGACGCAATAAATGTAGGTACTATAAATTTATAAATATATGAGGAAACACCTTATGTTTGCCATGTGTAAGAATACAATAATTTAATTTTAGGGAAAAGTGAGTAATGTTACGTACATGAAATACTTAATTAGGAAACCTATTTTAGGTTAGGTATGATAGTAATAATATCAATCACAAATATATTTTTAATTTAATGTTCGTATAAAAAATATTGTTCAAACCACTTGTGCATTCGCGCAATTAAAAACACTGCGGTCGCTCGTGGTTTCAAAGTGCGCTCATGTGGGAAAATAGTCTTCCCGCACTTGGTTCGTAAGTAACTATTACAAAACATCATAATGATGTTCACACCAATGATAACATTTCATCAAGGAAGAAATAATTGCAAATTTCTATGTATCGTATTTAGTACTTTCCCTATTTAAATTGTAATGGTTAGAGTGATGGAGGGGAGAGGAATGATGTATCATAGTTGGAGATATGATGGAAGGGTGTCCCCCTTGTATCAAAAATCGACCTGTATATATTGATCAAGAGTACAAAAGTATTTAGAGCTGGATTTGCAATATTTTTTGTATACATAAAATTACAAAATTCGGACCGGAAGTAACATTTTTGCTCTTAGGGAGTAGCACTTTTTGTCGAATATCTTGCAAAGTATGCATTCTATAGCGATTTATTATGAGGATAGAAGTACTTAGAATAGGATTTTGAGTAATTTTTGTATTAAAAAAGTCTTAACATTGTATTGTTTGAAACGCTGACACGTATAAGAAAGTCGTGTGGTGGCCACACTTAATTTTTTCTTATGATAGTCCCTTATTAGGAGCACGTTTAAAAAATATTTTATATTATACAGAATGTTCTGTAACATGGTGGCTGACTATAGTTATAGTTTTTTAAATGGAACAACTATATATTATTATATTTTTGTATTCCCCATATAATTAATTTTTGATCGAAAATTTATAAGATAGTATAGGGCTAAAATTTAGAGTATTCGACTTATTATCATTTTTCTGAGAAATTTAATGTTTTTATAAAATCATATTTTTCAAAGAAGACGTATTAGATGGATACAATTTTTGGTAGAATTGTTCATAATAAAAGATCTTGATACAAACGTATTTTTTTTTGCGACTATGACATATTTTTGCCTATAAGTGTTTCTTTTTAAAATGGATCACCCGGTATATCGGTTTATTTTTGGATCACTTAGTAAATTTTGTACCGAAAAACCTGTAAGACATCATCATTTTAAAACTGACCATTATTGAGCTATTGTCGTTTTCTAATATAATTTTGACGTATTTATGTTTTCTATTTGAATACGGTGCACTGAGCTATGATATTTGTCGCGAAATTGAGAATTGAATGGATGATACTTAATACGTTACTCTTCAGTTGTCAAGCCTGATATTATATTTTTTTTCCTTGAAATGTAGTACTAAATATTTTTGTACTTATTATAAATATATAAAGAATTCATAATGTACGACGTATTTCCAAAAAGAATAAACGCTGTCTTTAAGTGTTATTTCAGGTCCGAATTTTGAAATTTTTCTTATACAAATGGTATTGAAAATTAAGTTCTAAATACTTTTATACTCGTAATGTACCATCCTATAAAGCATTACTTGCAAGATATTCGATTTTTTGTAAGAGTAAAAGACCTACTTCCGGTAGGAATTCCAAAAAAAAAAAGATTTTAATAACATTCTTAAATTTAATTTTATGTGTTTTGTTACACCCTAAACAACGTCGCAACTAAATTATTAATCTAAGGTAAGTTACGGTATAGGGAGATCACTGTGGTGTGGTGGAAGGAATTGAAAATCGCAGGGCCGAGCTAACTCTAATCGCAGATGGCGTGACGGTTCAGAAAACTAAACTTAGAGAAATGGGCGTCGGTCGGCGGCGACGCTAGCGACGTTGTCTCTGGGCACCAGGACACTGCGCTACCTTAAACGGTAACCTACCTGCGTTCTCTTGGAACTGTCACTGGCTGTGTCCCTCCAGTGAGATACACCTTCGGATCACCCTGTATGGGTCAGATACCCCAACCTTATCCAAGTGCTAGTCACGTAATAAAATGTTGAGGTAAAATAAAAGAGAAAGAAATATGGATGGTATGCTATATATTAATTAACTTAAAAGATTATTAACACACAATGATTCAAATCTATTATGGTATTTACGAAAAATTTTAAAGTTATCAAAAGAAGGCTTAATTAATATAATGAAACTTTGGTGAAATATTTTAAAATTGATGAATTACATTAAAAGATAATATGTGCGGCAAATCTTATTTTTTTAAACACTTGCTCTCAAAACCTTATCAGATTAAAACATAGACAGTTAGTAGATTGACATAGCCTCTGCTTTTATTGGCAGAGAACGGTCGGCAGCTGAAACGTTTCGTAAGCCTCACAAGCTTAATTACATGTGGTCTTAAATAAGTCGCCAACCAACGGCGAAAAGGAAAATCTAAATTTTGAGAGAGGTTCAAACGTCATACACAAATGCTTAGGTATACGATCGGTTCTTAATTAGCACATTTAGGCCCGGTTGCACAAACCTCTTGTTAATTGATCATTAACTAACGGTTCATCAAATTTGATGATTTGTTATAAAATGATCGGGTTGCACAAAACAATTTAATGATTCCTTAATCGTCCATTTGGTAATTCGTCATTAATTAAAGTTGAATTTGGCAACAACGGGAAGACAGTTGTATGTTGACATTTGAAGTTTTGTCTATTTGTCTGTTATTATTTGAATTTCATACGACAATTTTGGATTCATGATGGCAACAAAGAAAAGAGTCAATTTTACTCAACGAGAAAAAGAAACCCTTCTTTCCGTTGTAGCCAAGTGAGTATTTATTGCATTAGGTATATCGGTATATAGTGTTTTTTACAAAGCTAAAATCTCAATTTATTCTTCTTTAATCATCAATCCTTTTCCATTCCCTTTTATATTCCCTTTATCATCTATTTTAGATATAAACACGTTGTTGAAGATAAATCAACAAAATCTTTTATGATCGAAAAGAAAAACAAGGTGTGGGCAGAAATTGAGAGGGATTATAATTGTACTGCTGAAACGGGCCCTCGAACAAGTAAACAGTTAAAAGTTTTGTACGAAAATGTGAAACGGGAGACCAAAAAAACTGTAGCCGAACATCACGTAAGGCTAGAATAATTGTAATCATGAAAAGTTAATAACTATTAAATGTTTTTGTTTAAAAATTAGCACGACAACTATGAAGCAAAATTACTTGAACAAGAGGCAAAACGAGCCGCGAATAACGATAAGGTAGACATTTTTTTAATATCTTTAAATAAAAATAATTGTAACAATTAAGTACTATTCATATATATATATATAGAAAGAAATATTTAAAACGGGCGGAGGCACTGCGGACCTTGTTTTGTCTTCAGATCAGGAGATTCTGTTGGCTACAATTAGGGAGCAAGTACATCCTCTCCAAAATGAGTTTGACAGCGCGGCTGACTATTTCAGTAATTTAATTCCCAAATTAATTATATTTCGAAATTAATTTATATATTTGTTGATACTAGATGAAATAAGTATCCTTGACCCTGACTCTGAACCTGGTCCTTCCCATCAAGATGTAAGTGCAATTCCCGTGGTCGTATCGCAACCCCAACCATCCACATTCCAAAAAAAAAGAAAACGTGTTGCTACATGCGAATATTTAAGGAAACAGTATTACCGTGAAAAAATCAAAAATGAAAAAATACAAACGACCGTTTTAAATCTGCAAGCGAAAAAATTAAGATTAGAAATAAAAAAATTAAAAAATTGAAATCTTTGTTTTTTTATCTATCAAATACTGTGGCAATTAATGCATTTCGCACTGCGTAATTTGGATTATTTTCGTTGCCTTCCCGAAAAATAATATCTTCAACTTCTTCTTCATCTTCAATTTCGTCAAAATAATCCTCCATATCGTCATTTTGTTCCTTGCAGATATTGTGCAATACCCCACAAGCAACAATCACTTTCACGGTAGTCTTCAGTTTGAGGCGTAAGCCGTATTTTAAGCAGGGAAATCTGCGTTTAAGGACTCCAAAAAACCTCTCCACTGTATTTCGTGTAATGATATGGGCCCTGTTGTAAGCTTCTTGACTATCATTCCTTTGATTTACAGTCACAGGGGTTAAAAGGTATGGTTTATATGGGTAACCACTGTCTCCCAGTAAGAAGCCATTGCCATATCTACCCATACGAAACTCAACAGGAAGAGGAGAGTCGTTAAATATGGTACTGTCATGTCATGCACGGATCCTGGCCACCGAGAAATGATATGCATCAATTTTAATTGGGAGTCACAAATTGCTTGAACGTTTATGCTAAAGTATCCTTTCCTATTTCTGTATAATTCAGCGTTGTGACCACCAGGGGACTGGATAAAAACGTGCGTGCAATCGACGGCACCCACAACCCTTGGAAAACCAGCAATGTTAAAAAATCCCTGTTTTGTTGCCATTAACTCGTCATTGGTACGAGGCATTTTTATGTATTGTTGAGAAAGTTGTGCGATCTGATGAGTAACACGCCGAACTACTCTACTTATGTTTGATTTATGAATATGCATGTAATCACCAATTAATTGAAGAAAACTACCTGTGGCATAAAATCGAAGTGCAATTAGGATCTGGCTAAGTGCATCGAGGGATTTGTTTCTATGGGTTCTTGGTTGAATTGCACCCCCGATTGAATGAACCAAATTCATCACCGTTATTTTGTCAAGTCGAAATCTTTTCTTAAAGTCCACATCATGAAGATCGAACGGAATTTCTCGATCGCGTACGAACCGAATCCGTCGTTGCAATCTTGGTGGTGGTCCTTGTTCATCTTCATCGCTCGACGAGGATGATAAGTCAGACAGCATCTTGCGCCTTTATATTGTTCAATCGTCAAATAAAAATTAATTTTTGTTTAATTGCCCGAATGTCACTGATTAAATAAATCCTTCGTTAACAACTGTTTAACACTGTATCATTGTTTCTGCAACGCAAAATAACGATAATTGGCCGTTAATGACAGATTAGAATTGACATTTATTAAAAATTTAATCAAACATTAACAAACCGTTAACATCTCGTTAATCACTCGTCAAATTTTAATCGTCCGTTAGCAAATGATTAAAGATCAATTAACTTTTGTGCAACCGGGCATTAAATATTCACCGGCATCTAGGCGATTTGGTAAGTAAATTGGTCCAACTACCCTGTGGTTTATTATACCCAGCCAAACGTTAACAGAAAACCTTCTTTGGTGACCGTACTCGCGAAATTCATGTGGATTTTCATCTGCCTAATGATGAAAATTATGAGTATTAAACACAGCATCTCTGGTAAACATGCATTCATCACTCCAAAGAATACGTCTTAAAGAGTCACCTTCTTCCTGAATTCTATTTAAGATTGTATTGCAATAATTAATTCGAAATAAGTTATCATTTCCGTAAAGAGGCTGAACTTTAGAAACATGGTATGGATGAAGCAAGTTTTCTCGTAGAACCAAATGAATAATCTTATTACTGGGAATATTTAGTGTAGAAGCTAATTAACGGGTACTCGCAGAGGGATCTTCCTGTATTGTGGCTAGAATTTGCTCTTCTAGTTGCACGGTACGCCTTTGCCTTGGTCGTCCTGCGTTCGCATTTCTTGGAATAAACGAACCTGTTTCAAGAAGTCGTTGGTCCAGCCTTCGAAATACATTTTTACTTGGATGCCTCCGATTTGGAAAACGCACTCGATATTCCTGCCCTGCCATGCTAGCATTTCCACGACAGAAACCGTATATCATGTACATATCGGCATATTCGTTGAACGTAAAATTCATAATAAACAAACAAAACAACTAGTAAACACGAAAACCCGAAAACTGATTAAAACTATACAAATAAACACGAAATATAAGCAAGTCGAATGAAATATGTAGATTACAAAGTGTCAAAATTTGACAGTAGTAATGTATTTGACTAGAACAACATTAGGCTGCCTACTTATTGTTTTACAACGTTGTCAGATGTGTTTTTCGTCAAAATAAGTTAATAAACAAATATTAAAAACAAACTTTAAAATCAAAAAGAAAACTTTAACGAAAGGATAATAACAACAATTCTTCTTTCTTCTAAATTGTAGCTCTTTCTGTCAACAAATATCAAGTAATAATGCTTATTTCAAGACTGAAAGTCCGAACTTTAGGAACCTCGTGCAAAGATATGGAGCATGGTACAACATTTTCGTATTAGGATTTTGGACTCCGAATTTAACGAAGAACATCGCCGCGTGTAGTGGGTCCGCCAATTTATACACACCTTGTATATAGTTATTACTATTGCTATAGGTACGAGAAGAGATTTTTATATTAGCTACCTAGGCCATGACGAAAACAAGAGATGATAGCTAATTTTTGTTCTCAAGTTGTTGTGACATTTTGATGTATACCAGCGTTGCCAACGTAGCTTAATTAAAGTCTTCAACTGTTAACCTCAAAATTCTTCAGATTTCTTCAGACTTACGGACTTACCTTTACAAACGTGCCTTTGCTAATTTTTTTTCATTACTTATAAAAGATTAAAACAGTCGGGAACTGAGGGTCAAAAATTTAATGAAAATTTATTCAAAGTTACAAACAAAATGAACATATTTGCAATGGGAATACATAAACATATTAAAAAAAATAATAATTCTGAAAAAAAAACGTTTAACACACTATAAATACTATCAAAAAAAGACATAAACATATTAAAAAAAATAATAATTCTGAAAAAAAAAAAACGTTTAACACACTACAAATACTATCAAAATAAAGACTAGTCATACATTTTCACGTTATGTTTTGCAATTAAATTATCACAAATTGTAACATCATAACAATTATTGCTACCAATAAATGCTTTGGTATATAAAATACCAGCAAGAACATCTGTTGAGAGACGATTTCTGGTTTTAGTTTTATTTAAATTTATAGCAGAAAAAATCCGCTCTACATTGGCACTGCTATGAGGCAAAATAAGTAAATTCAGACTAAACTGAATTAGGGCCCCATACATTTCTGATCCATCAGCATTTTTTTTCAGTTTTAATTTGACCCAAAAATCTACATCACTTCCAACAAAATTTTCTAAATGATTGTCATTCCTTAGCAAACGCCACTGACGATCCAGTTCGTCAATATCATTTACTAAATGTTGGAAATGTCTGGCTAAAGGCACTACTGAAGGAGGTTTATTATTACGAATATAATCAGGATCAATATAATTTAAATATTTTAATTTATCCATTTCTTTAAAAGGAAAGCGTTTAGCTATCTGTACAGCCCCTGAAATATAGAAATTAAGACAGTTAATTTTGATGTTGTGTATATCTGCTCCACTCAAATTTTGCCCTAAAAGCATCTCAGTAACTTTAGGACCAAAGTAAACTTGGTCTATATCTAAAAAATGTTTAGGATTTTGAATTTCAATATCCAACACAGTGGTCTTTTTTAAGCATTCAGGTTTAATATAAAAATCAAGAAGCGTGCAGTACGTATGCAGTACTTTTTCATACAATTTATGTATTTTGGGTTCTTCACACTGAAATTCCCTATTTATATGAGTAAACGTAGGTAAGATAAAACTAAGAAATTGTAAATATATTTGATAAACAGGATTCTCAAGTTTCTTATGAATACTTTCAACTGTTTTATCACGTTTATCTAAATATTGTGAACGGAAATATAATTTTAGGGCTGAATACTGTTCTAGGATCCGATCTACCACAGAAGAAAGTGATAACCATCTAACCTGATGATGATAAAGTATCTTATGAAGTTTAGTTTCAGTAAATTTTTGAAATTGTTGAAACTCGGTCAATCTTTTAAAACTAAAATTCATGTGAGTATAAATGTCTCTAGTTAAGACTTCAACTTCATCAGGAATATTTTTTGTTGCGTACGCAGCACATAAAGCAAATGAGTGGCATATGCACTTAAAAATAAATAATTCTGGTATATCCCTCTTAAGTAAAACAGATGCAGAGTTATTACTCCCCATCATTGTTGCTGCCCCATCAGCAGCAAATCCTATTAAATTGGTTTGATATGGAACATTGTTTTCATCAAAAAACATTTTTATAGTATTATGTAAATTTGCTGCCGTACCATCACTAACTGGTATAAGTGATAAAAATGAATCACGAATTAGACCCTTATTGAAATACCTTGCTACTAACGCCAAATGTTTTATGGAACTTCTATCGGTTGACTCATCAATGATGAGTGAAAATTTATTAGTTTTCAAATCTTCTAAACCTTCATTTTTTTGGTAATTGCCTGTTACTCCAGTGATAATGTTTGTGCACTTTGTGCGGTTGCAGGTCATTTTCTTAATTACTTCTTTGTTGAGATTAAGACTTCGAAGTAACAACATGAAATGATCCACTATATTTACTGGGAGGTTGTGTTCAGCTATAAAACATGCTATCTTGATTTCATTTTTCTTGATTTCAGTGTCTAATGAACTAAACATTTGCATATTTGTCAACTTTTGTCTGCTGCCATATTCTGCTGCGTTCTTAGAATGTTTTTTCGAATTTAAGTGTCTGATTAGCTCTGCCTTTCCACACTTATAATGGTTACAACAGAAGTCGCAATAAAAATAGAATTCTCCTTTATTGCTGGGTCTTATCCATCGTTTGTAATTATCATGCTGTTCCCAGCATACTTGGTATTTATGCCGATAACGTTTGCTGACTGTCGTCTTTGGTTTAGAAGAAAATTCGACTGGAATTTCATCGCTGACGTCTGTAGTGTCTGAATCCATATTATTAGAATATTAGATGACCGTGATCTAAAAACCAATCGTAACAAGTGATAATATGGTCAATTTATTTCATTAAACATACCACGAACCAGACAAAAAAACCACATAAAAACGTGAAATTTGGCGCAAACTGTGTGGTGAAACCATAGAAAGGTGAAACTGTGCACCCAAAATGTCACTTATTCATTACGTCAGAGGCAAATGGTGACATTAGTATTACCAACATCTAATTCAAAACACACTAAACATTAGTAGATACGACAGTTGTCAGAAAATTTAAAAAATAATGTACTTCTCTCATTATGAGTGCATTTAACAGAAGTCTTCAAAATCAAAGACGATTTCTTCAAATCTTCAAATTTCTCAATTAGTAATGCAATTTCTTCAAATATGAAGAAATTTCTCCAGCATTGGCAACACTGATGTATACAGATTTGGTTTACATCTAAAGAGGTTTATCGCTTTTGTGTAGCCTTAACTAACAAACTATGAGTAAAATTCAGCTGAAATAGAAATGTAATTAAATCCTTGACGAGCAAACGAAATTGACCAAAGAATATTCAGCAGAGGAATACAGTGTATGGGAACGATGCACAGTCACATTTTATGATAAAATGTTGGTTCAACAATTTCGATGGGGTAGGGAATCATTTGAACATGAACCAACATGGGAGGCCTCTTGAAGCAGAAGCCAACAAAAACATCAGGAAAGCTGAAAGTTGGTCGTAATAATTCGAAGAATAAGAGTTTCAATGAATTTAGGAATAAGTAAGGTTTCAGCGCGTTGGATTCTACAGTTGCTTACTTCTGAACAAAAATTGTGTGGACAAGAGATATGCCAAGAATACTTAGTAGTTCTGGCCGACTATGAAGTACTTCTTCGAAAATTAAACAGGTGGATGTGTCACTGGAATCCACTGATCAAATAAGAATCCATGCACTGGGTCCACATGAATCTCCGACGATGTCCGAAAAACATCTACCCTACAGTCCAGATTTGGTAACAAGTGACTATTATCTCTATCTTAAATTAAAACTGCACTGAATGAGATGTTTTTCTTCGGATGAATACCTAAAACAAGCAAACAAAGAACTTTTTAGGAACTATCAAAAGAATATGTTTTTGAAGACATAGTATTAAAAAAGTATTGGAATAAATGTGTGACCGGTAATCGAAAAAATTGAAAAATATATACAACTTTTGTCCAAACTCTTCTCCTTTATAGCTCGGTAGATAATATAAAAATTACCCTCGTATCGTATGTACAGATATTTATTTTATATTTAACTTGGAGTACATTTCTCTAATGCGTGGGCAAAAGGGCATAAGTCAAAAAATGGCAAAATAGAGTTAAGTACACCTGCGATGCAGAAATCCATGTAAATTTGTCTGGTAAAATAGATTTAAGTCAATGTCGATAAATATGGTTTCTATATTGTTTGGTTTCAGGGACATAAGTTGTATCTCGACAAATATGATCGGGCAAATGGGCGTTTGTAACATAAGTCCCTTGGATCAAGTTGATAGAAGTGATCTTACAGACTTATGTCGAATTAATCCTATTCTACTGTAAACCTTTGTAACATAAACCTTTTTGACCAACATCAGCTGATGCGTAAACGGTGTTATTTGACGGTGTAACGCTGTTTCTGCATGTTAACAATAATGTCTAATCGAATAAAACGTATATTAGAGATGTGTGCAAGACCGACCGATGACGGTAAGTCAGAATAAATTATTATTTTAATATCATAATAGAAAGTGTGGTTATGTTTGGGAATGGCTTTCGTAATCGACCAATTATTATTGATAATACTAAAAGACTGTTATTTTTCTTTTAGAGGCTAGCACGTCCAAGGAAAATAATTACTACTGGGATGGATACGATAGTGACAGAGATCCCAACTATCTACCATCTAATACGAGCTCTGATGATGACGATGATGATGTTGAAGATAGCAATAAAATAAGAAGTGATATACAACATGACACTACAAGACTCGCAAGTGATAATCAAGATATTAGCGAAGTAATGAATGTTATTCCCACTGAAGAGGTAAACGGGAATATTACTTACACTGAAGAAGTAAATAATGGTAATGTAAATCCAGCTGAAGAAGTTAATGGTGAAGTTCCAAACGAACCGCTTTTCAAACCTTACGCTAGAAAATTGAGAAGAGAAAGGACAGTTAAACGTCACACAGGTCAAGAATATGTAACTGCTAAAGGTAGATTGCAAAGAAAGCGTGCATTGAGAGAATTGGGCAATTGTAGAATGAAGTGTAAAATGTGGTTAAACGAGAACTTAAGGGAGACTATTTTTACCGAGTACTGGCAGCAGGGAAGTTACGAAAGAAGAATTAATTATATCGGAAAACTGGTAACATCATCCGAAGTTTGTACTCGCCGCATAAGGAATGCAAATACTCCAAAAGAACGAAATATCACCTACAATTACGCATTTGAAATCGACGGTGAAAGGCGCAAAGTATGCAAACGTTGTTTTCAATCAACTATAGATGAAACCGACAAATTTATTCGGAACGCTTTAATGAAAAAATCTGAAACTAAAACTGGAACAATCAAAGAAGATCAACGCTGCCGACATGAACCCGCTAATAAATCAAAGCCCGACAAATTAAAAGAAATTGCTGATCACATTGAATCTTTCCCAAAATATGAAAGCCATTATACGCGACGAGTAAATGATAAGAAGTACCTATCATCAGATTTAAACCTTTCAAAGATGTACCAACTGTATCGTGAAGTTACGCCTAAACCCCTTGGGAGGAAGATTTATGAATTAGAGTTTCATAAGCAGAAATTAGCGTTCAAAGTTCCAAACACAGATACCTGTCACAAATGTGAGGCAATGAAGATGCAGCTTGATGTCATTACAGATGAGGAAGAACTTAGAAATGTAAAAGCAGCCCAAGAGATACACCATAGGGAGGCCGACTTGGCTTACCTATCCAAGAAAAATGACAAGACTCTCTCAAGAAACGACCCAACTTTAATGTGTTTCACATTCGATTTACAACAATGCCTGCCAACGCCGTTTTTAGAGACCTCTGTGAGTTTCTATAAAAGAAAGTACTGGACTTACAACTTGACAGTACATAATTGTGGGACTGGATCAGCTTCATGCTACCTATGGCATGAGGCTGTAGCGATGCGCGGTGCCAATGAAATCGCATCTTGCCTGTTTAAAGAGATTATGAGTCTGCCACCAGAGGTAAAAAAAATTACTTTATATTCCGATACTTGTGGCGGGCAGAACAAGAATTTTCATGTAGCTGCAATGTTCATGGCAGTTTTGCAACTTTCCCATATAGAAGAAATTAATCACAAGTTTATGGTGTCAGGACATTCTCATATGGAATGTGACATCGATCACTCATTAATTGAAAAACAAAAGAAGAGGTCTGGTATGAAAATATCTCATCCTCAAGATTGGGCCACTTTGATACGTTGTACTAATAAAAAGCAACCATTCAGAGTTGTGGAGATGACGCAGGATGATTTTTATGACTTTTCAAACTTGCTAACAACTGTATTTGTAAAAAAGCAAAAAAATTCAAAGGGAGGAACTTTTAAATTGCAAGAATGTAAATGGCTAAAATACACAAAAGAATATGGAATGGTTTATTATAAAAAAAAGTCTAGATGAAACTGAAATGTTTGAAGAAATCAATTTCAATAGACGTGGACGTCGCACTACAGACTTAAAGCTGATAAAACGCTACAACGGTCCTCTCCCCATAGCTCCTGAAAAGAAAGTCCATCTATTAGAAATGCTTTCATTAATTCCAGACGTTTATAAGAGTTTTTATAGGGAGTTTAAAACTAAAGATATGGCTGATAATGATCCTGACCTAGAAGACTATGAATTTGACGACGAATAATGTCCTGTATGTAATATTAGAACATAATGTTACGTAATTGTACATTGTTTCTAATAAAACTTTTTTGATACAAAGGAATTATGTTGCTTTTTTGCGGTTCTTTTAGACTTAAGTCAATATCAACTTCTAAATTATTTTTCATGGAGCAATCATTAAATACATGCTTGTATAACATCGTCCAGTTATACCATAAATACTGATAATAAAATACTTTTACAAAAACAATATTTTTCAAAGCCGATCGAAACTTCATAAATTTCTCCCGAGAATGTTTATTTTTCGACTTATGCCCTTTTGCCCGCGCATTAGAGATTTGAATTTAGCCTTCCCAATTAGTAGTAGGTATAGTGATATCTGTATATATTTCCAGTAATAGTAGAAAAGGTAGTTACTAACTAGGTAAAACATTAAAAACACAGTTAGTATTAACCACAAGGTGATAAGTACTTATTTACTGAAATTGTTTGTATATAAATGTAAATATGTAAAGTATGTGCACGAATTCTAGTCGATCTTCCCTACTAAATGTATATATGCACACGATTTGTGACGCAATAGAAACTGTTTACTACATATATGCATAGATAATAGTAACATCTGCTTTTATACAAAATATGATGCGCAATAATTAAAAGTATGATTATTCTAATCATTTATTCGCAAAAATTAGGAGAAAAAATGTCAGAGTTTACTTGTTTGCACAAAAGCAATTTTAAAATATGTGCAGTACGTGCCATACTGCGTAGAAACTGAACGGGGCCGATTTAGATCGTCTTTCAGCTTATTTCAGATAAGGTATATCAAAATAGTATAGTTGATAGCATTACGCGCTATGCAAAAGGGCATGAAAAGACGCGTTGACGACGCGATGGTAAAATAACACTCACATTACTGCATACCGATCCTTCACACACGGCGTTGTATATCCGCTGGTATAATATAGCCAGTAATCCAACAGTGAGATGATGATCAGGCAACACGATATTTTAAGTCGACACGACACCAGAAATGATCCTTATAAACGTACTGTTGACATACTGACTAATTCGTGGAGAATTACCATGTGTTGCACTTTGATCCTTCTCCATGAATTAGTCCGAATGTTAATAGTACTTTTGTAAGAATTGCTAAAAGGATGCCGATTTGATGTCGTGTCAGCTTCAAATGTTGTGTCAAGAGTTTTCAATGCTGTGGAACCAGTTTTACTTGGGCTAATGCCACAGTAGTATAAGATACGGCATTTTAAAAATGCAATTTCATTCTGATGCTATAACAACATAATCTACTGTAATAGCCTAATAATGCAACCGACACTACTTCTTAATACGACACTAAATCCTTAGCTTTTTGGCGACTGCAGGAACATGACATTCAGATGAATTCTTAGAAGACTAGTCTATATATGCCACACATATAATCATTCTTCCACGAACTAGCTCGGGTATCAACAGTGCGTTTCCCAGAATCGCTAAAAAACTGAGGAGTTGGTATCGTATCGACTTGTGTTGACGGGTCATGTGCTTATTCATGGCCCCACGTGAAACTAATGTCATATTCTGCTTATGTGCTCTTCAATTTTGTAAAAACTGAAAATTTATAACTTTTAGGTATTTCAAGTTACCTATACAAATCTTCTGGGCAAGTGTCAATACGTTTGAAGTAAAATCATGTTTTTTGAAAGTTGTATTTCAGTATACTATTTTTATTTCGGTTCTGTAAAGTTCACTATATGATACCCTTTTGGTAAACAATGTCTTACTTTATGAGAGCTTTACTGATTATTAATTAGTAAAATGATGAATAATCAGTGAAACTCCCACCTTAAAATCTTGAATAGTTCGTAAAATAGTGTAAAATTTTAAACGTAATTTTAATTAATGTACCCCTATCTAGTAATAAGAAACCATTTCATTTCAAATATCAAATAAAAACCTTTTACATGTAAAATAAAAATTGTAGAAAGGTTATCCTTTCTAGTGAGGTATTCTAGTTATCTATTCTAGTGATTATTAAAGGTAATTCATTACGTAAATCAACATAAATTAAAAATTAAAAATGACATGATTATAAAAACACAGATTTCCAAACCTATTAAATGTTCAAGTTAAAAGTCAGTGTGAAATAGACGTAAAAAACCAAATTTCTAAAACATACAAAATTGATATAGCTATTATTTTAAATTTTAAATGCTATTGCGATAACTACTACGTAAAATAAGCTAAATGACTAAGGCCCGGTTGCACAAACCTCTTGTTAATTGATCATTAACTAACGGTTCATCAAATTTGATGATTTGTTATAAAATGATCGGGTTGCACAAAACAATTTAATGATTCCTTAATCGTCCATTTGGTAATTCGTCATTAATTAAAGTTGAATTTGGCAACAACGGGAAGACAGTTGTATGTTGACATTTGAAGTTTTGTCTATTTGTCTGTTATTATTTGAATTTCATACGACAATTTTGGATTCATGATGGCAACAAAGAAAAGAGTCAATTTTACTCAACGAGAAAAAGAAACCCTTCTTTCCGTTGTAGCCAAGTGAGTATTTATTGCATTAGGTATATCGGTATATAGTGTTTTTTACAAAGCTAAAATCTCAATTTATTCTTCTTTAATCATCAATCCTTTTCCATTCCCTTTTATATTCCCTTTATCATCTATTTTAGATATAAACACGTTGTTGAAGATAAATCAACAAAATCTTTTATGATCGAAAAGAAAAACAAGGTGTGGGCAGAAATTGAGAGGGATTATAATTGTACTGCTGAAACGGGCCCTCGAACAAGTAAACAGTTAAAAGTTTTGTACGAAAATGTGAAACGGGAGACCAAAAAAACTGTAGCCGAACATCACGTAAGGCTAGAATAATTGTAATCATGAAAAGTTAATAACTATTAAATGTTTTTGTTTAAAAATTAGCACGACAACTATGAAGCAAAATTACTTGAACAAGAGGCAAAACAAGCCGCGAATAACGATAAGGTACACATTTTTTTAATATCTTTAAATAAAAATAATTGTAACAATTAAGTACTGTTCATATATATATATATATATAGAAAGAAATATTTAAAACGGGCGGAGGAACTGCGGATCTTGTTTTGTCTTCAGATCAGGAGATTCTGTTGGCTACAATTAGGGAGCAAGTACATCCTCTCCAAAATGAGTTTGACAGCGCGGCTGACTATTTCAGTAATTTAATTCCCAAATTAATTATATTTCGAAATTAATTTATATATTTGTTGATACTAGATGAAATAAGTATCCTTGACCCTGACTCTGAACCTGGTCCTTCCCATCAAGATGTAAGTGCAATTCCCGTGGTCGTATCGCAACCTCAACCATCCACATTCCAAAAAAAAAGAAAACGTGTTGCTACATGCGAATATTTAAGGAAACAGTATTACCGTGAAAAAATCAAAAATGAAAAAATACAAACGACCGTTTTAAATCTGCAAGCGAAAAAATTAAGATTAGAAATAAAAAAATTAAAAAATTGAAATCTTTGTTTTTTTATCTATCAAATACTGTGGCAATTAATGCATTTCGCACTGCGTAATTTGGATTATTTTCGTTGCCTTCCCGAAAAATAATATCTTCAACTTTTTCTTCATCTTCAATTTCGTCAAAATAATCCTCCATATCGTCATTTTGTTCCTTGCAGATATTGTGCAATACCCCACAAGCAACAATCACTTTCACGGTAGTCTTCAGTTTGAGGCGTAAGCCGTATTTTAAGCAGGGAAATCTGCGTTTAAGGACTCCAAAAAACCTCTCCACTGTATTTCGTGTAATGATATGGGCCCTGTTGTAAGCTTCTTGACTATCATTCCTTTGATTTACAGTCACAGGGGTTAAAAGGTATGGTTTATATGGGTAACCACTGTCTCCCAGTAAGAAGCCATTGCCATATCTACCCATACGAAACTCAACAGGAAGAGGAGAGTCGTTAAATATGGTACTGTCATGCACGGATCCTGGCCACCGAGAAATGATATGCATCAATTTTAATTGGGAGTCACAAATTGCTTGAACGTTTATGCTAAAGTATCCTTTCCTATTTCTGTATAATTCAGCGTTGTGACCACCAGGGGACTGGATAAAAACGTGCGTGCAATCGACGGCACCCACAACCCTTGGAAAACCAGCAATGTTAAAAAATCCCTGTTTTGTTGCCATTAACTCGTCATTGGTACGAGGCATTTTTATGTATTGTTGAGAAAGTTGTGCTATCTGATGAGTAACACGCCGAACTACTCTACTTATGTTTGATTTATGAATATGCATGTAATCACCAATTAATTGAAGAAAACTACCTGTGGCATAAAATCGAAGTGCAATTAGGATCTGGCTAAGTGCATCGAGGGATTTGTTTCTATGGGTTCTTGGTTGAATTGCACCCCCGATTGAATGAACCAAATTCATCACCGTTATTTTGTCAAGTCGAAATCTTTTCTTAAAGTCCACATCATGAAGATCGAACGGATTTTCTCGATCGCGTATGAACCGAATCCGTCGTTGCAATCTTGGTGGTGGTCCTTGTTCATCTTCATCGCTCGACGAGGATGATAAGTCAGACAGCATCTTGCGCCTTTATATTGTTCAATCGTCAAATAAAAATTAATTTTTGTTTAATTGCCCGAATGTCACTGATTAAATAAATCCTTCGTTAACAACTGTTTAACACTGTATCATTGTTTCTGCAACGCAAAATAACGATAATTGGCCGTTAATGACAGATTAGAATTGACATTTATTAAAAATTTAATCAAACATTAACAAACCGTTAACAGCTCGTTAATCACTCGTCAAATTTTAATAGTCCATTAGCAAATGATTAAAGATCAATTAACTTTTGTGCAACCGGGCATTAGACATATAAAAAAATAAAAGCGAAATTATTGAATTTACTAGAAAGAGGTTTTGTTTACGAATGATATTTAAAGAAATTTGTTTACAAATGACATTTAATTTAGCTTATTTTAAACATAGGAAAAATAGTATATAAAGAGAATTTACTGAATGTACCGTACAGAATTTATAGTTACAAATGAAATTTAATTAGCCCAATTTTAGCAAAGGTAAAAATAGTATTGCAAAAGGAATTTATTGAATTCTACTTACAACGATATCAAGTTAAATTATAAGCAAAAATTTAAATAGTAGTAATTGTGGCCTCACATATGAAAAGGTGGTGCAATAGAAACTTGTAAATAACCTGTTAGTTTTTTTTTAAACAGGTAAACTGTCCAGCTTACTGGCACAAGATATTGACAAATTAGTCGAGACACACGTCGTAAATTATGATTGGTGTTGTACTTATCTGGCAACCGGTGCGACGGAAAACTCCCTAGCTGGAGATGGTTTTACGGCGTCATTCTGGCCGACAGGAGAAATTCCACGCATAAGCCGCTGAGATGGATGTAAAGGTACAACTGGTAGATCGACTATGGTAAACACAGTGATCCTTAACGGAAATGTACGGCCGCAATGTCGGCGTTAGTTACTGAAGACTCAGCACCGTACTACAAGTTCCAAGTGATTTAGAGAAAAAGAAAAAGCAGAGGTAAAAACTCTGAAAGTTAACACAAAAATTTACTCAGACTTACCCCAGGATTCTGAAGAACAACGAAACCGACTTCAAAAGTCACCAAAAGCACAAAATAAAAAAAAATACTTGTAGCCCACCTCGTGGAACTACAAAATTTAGGGTGACGGTAACTACGATAACACCCACGAAAATTACCTAACTAAGGTAGCGAAATTTTCTACTTATTCGTTAAAGCCGCCGAAGCGATAATGTCTGCTTAAGACATACAAAATAATTTACTAGAAATACGTAGTTCTGCACTAGTGTTCTTCATACAAAGATCGACTTAGAAGTAAAGTCAGAAAACGTGCATCCTCCAAACCAATGCGCCCCAGGCACCACGCAGGCTTCTAAAACAAGCGAGTCGCGGAAACAGTTCTGTATGTAAGCGGGAAAAATTCGAAAAATTTAACGAACACAAAGTTATCCTGCAGGAGAGCACATTAGTAACGTGACCTTTATAATTAAACACAACCATTTTCTGAGCTCGAAATGATGGCAAAATTCATTCGAATTACACTTACAACATACGTAAGATTATATAGATAATTATAACGAGAGGAGAAACTGCACGCCTAGAAAGTTGGTAATCATGCAATTGTTAGCGCAATGTTCGTAATGACAGGTAACCAAACAAGTTCGTAAACAAACGCAACTCAACCTATACACACATTATAAATGACCGGCACCCAGGTAAATAGATTAAATATGACCAAATAATGCACGCAGGTTAGCGGCGGGATATATACCCGACAATAACTCATCTTACAGGCAATGGAAACGGCGTAGATACGGGCGATATGTTCTAAGGTTATGTTCAACGAATGACTCGGAACGGTAACATCCCTGTGAAAGGCCCCCTTATTACCATCAAAAGCATGTCCGTGAAGGAGAATATAAGTATGTCCAGTGCCTAAGCTGTTCTTAAGTTAAAATAATCCTTTTTTTTAAGCAAACAAACAATCAATAAAACCAAAGGAAGTTTTCGATTATCACAACACATGATTCATTTGGAGCATATGTAAATAAGGTGCTGAAAGAGTATCCTAACACAATACTTCCCTTCACAACCCAGGCAACAGGAAAGCAATAAAACTAAGATGGAAACAATCAAGAACACACAGATATCGTAGCTCGAGAGCATAAAATATCGATGGAAATAACAATGTGTACATCCGTAAATTAGAGCAAACGGATACATGCAGGTAGGGCAGTCAGGCATAAGTTAACGGCCTCGGAAATTATTTATTATAAACGTAGACTTAAATAAACCTAAACGTGTAATTAACTGCATCGTGTGCATACCAGTAGGGACTTAAAATTAAATTTTAGTAAAGTTAGCTCAAGGAACAGAAAGGTGTTCACACAATAGAAATAAGGCATGTCAAACTAGATCACAAAATATACCAG
This sequence comes from Amphimallon solstitiale, assembly GCA_963170755.1. NCBI lineage: Eukaryota > Metazoa > Arthropoda > Insecta > Coleoptera > Scarabaeidae > Amphimallon > Amphimallon solstitiale. The sequence continues at coordinate 85,910,637 of OY720677.1, read as the reverse complement.
GCACGGTCGAAAAGTGAAATTTAAAGTACCACACCCTGCGAAATACATAAGTCATGCGGAACATAGGCAAGAGTAAAAATAAGGCATAACAGTTTAAAAAAGCAATAATCGCTTAGTAGAACTTATTAAATGCTCAATAAAAATAATAAGTATTCGATCAAAACACCAAATGCCCAGTATAAAAATCAAACTCATATCAATTGAATATAATTACTTATATAAAAACATAAATAATTAAGGTATGTAAATATAAAAAGTATGTGTAGTATTTCAATGGTGAACGTTGCTGATATTTTTGATCAATAAAATTTTAAAAAGCTCTTCACTTGAGATACTAAATAAAAATATAATTTTATTGTACTATATTAGAATGAAATCCATGATATTCTTTATGTAATCAATAACAGTATTGATTCATTATGTAAAATTCTTCTACGCAAATAACATGTAATTTAAATCAATTTTAATGATATAGAAAATTCATTTTATAATGAAAGTGTCGTGCTTAGGCTGTTCAAAAAGTTTTTTACTCATCGAAAGTGCATTAAAGTGATGCCTGTACTTTAATTAAACACTATTCCACGTTAAGAAATAGCAGACCGTAAGTGTTATATTTACTTAAAAAACATGGATTTTAATTGACATACATTAATTTTAAATTTTGTCAGATAGTGTTTATTTTCTACTTACCATTTGTCCCGTCCAAATCGTTTGAACCACCGGCTTCTGTTTGAGTAACTTCATTAATCTCTACATTTTGTGCCGAGTAGTGGATATTATTCGTTCCATTAATGCCATTTTTTACATATTATTAATAGATTTCATTAAAATTTAGCAGAAATGTTATTCAACTTGCCATTTGTCACACTTGAGTCATCAGTAACATCTACTCGCATATCCTATTTATTTGTGATATGGCGGTGCCACCTATTGGCCTTATATACAGAGATACACATTTAGCGTACAGGTTTTGTCTTTAGCACAGTGTGCAAGATGAAACTGTCGTGTTCGGTGTCGCGCTTGGATGGCAGATGTCGCTGAGATATTCTCATAGGCACTTCTGCGATTCAACGGACATGGGACACGGTCTTAGTTGTGGATCATTACCAGCAGCACCACGTACACTGAAGAGGCCTCAAAGGCCGAAACACCGGTGTCTGTGCGTTCGCTGTTGGTAATGACACCTAAGTGTATGCTGTGTATCTCTACACGTACATATATTCATATACGTTTACGTATAAATGGATATATGTATATTTGTGATAACTACTGTGTTTATCTGATTAACATTCTCATAAAATCATGTTTAGTTGAATGATGATTGCGTGATCTTTTGGTCCTTGTAAATTTAGTTTTACGTCGTTTAGGCATTCTACAAAATGAAAATCATGTTAATATTTTATAAATATAAATAAAATATGCTTAAAATATCATTTGTTAATATTACTTCTTGAAAGTTTTAGAGTTTATTTTAGAGGCACTTCAATATTGAAAGTGTTATTTACATTATCTGAAATCTTTCTTTATGGGTTATAATTTATACTGGAATATACTTTTCCTAATTGTAGTTATTTGATATTCAAAAAATATGATAGTCCTTATTGTTGATATTTGTTATACATAATGGAATTAATACATGCATATCTATCAGAATTGAACATGTCTATTAAGTAATAATTTAAGTTACCTTTATTGAAGTCTATATCTGCTTCTAACGTAATATATGTATAATATAATTAACAACAATAACTAAATACATATATTTTCTGGTATTTTGTATAAATAACACAATTTAAGTAATTTATAATCGTATCAATCAATGTTATTGACAATTTGCATTGTCATAAATACCAACGGGAAAAGATATAGGTTTGAAAAGTTCCTAATTTAACTGAACTTGGCAATAAATTCGAACTTCTTTTTTATTGAACTGTATGGTATTGTGGAAATAATTTGTGTTTTTGTGGATTAATTAATATTACTTTTTATTTATGTGTACCCAAAATTCTACAAATTTATAGACCCACATAGAATTTGTACATTGTCTGTATACGTTAGCATTAATCATATTGAAATTATTGATAATGTAGGAAACTGTTCTTGTATCATGATTTTGATGTACAGTATAATTGTATTTTATGGTGGGTTTATGCAGCGTGAATTAGTCCTAACTTAGTATTAGTATTAGTCTTAAGAAAGCTCGATCATTGAGTATACGTGTTAGCGTTCAGTCAGCTGATCTTATGGTTGTAAGCTTCTTAGGACCGCGTTAGGACTCGACCTTGAAAGTTCGTAATTTTTAACTCTTAGGACTAAGTTAAGACCTCGTTAGCTAAGATTTAACCCTTGTGAGGGAATACGTACATAGCTACGTATCACTTACACGGTGTAATTTGAAAATTTAATTTCTGTATAATGTGTATTTTTAAGGTTAAGATTAATTCTTAAGACTAATACCCACTAAACAATGAAATATTCATTTCATATTCCATGGAGATTCAGCAGAGTAAAATGTATATACCAAGAATGTGCATTTTTAAGTTGAAGATGTGATATGGATATTCTTTTCATATACGTTTGTCAGACAGTTTATAATACATGGAATATACATAAGGTATATGGCATGTATGTCTGGTATATGCAGGTATATCTTTTGATTTATGAATCAAAAGATATATATGTATAATGTTCGCCTATCATTTTTTACAATTGCCTCGGGTAAGGTTGCACTATAGGACAATTATAAATTATTGTTTTTAGTTCAAGATTTATGACATTGTAAGTACCACGCGATCATTTAAATTCTAAATTATAGCAGGCGGGATTTTTTTTTATCAGGTTGTCCAGAATGTCAATTATTGATTAATTAACGTTTTGAAACGTCACACTTTGACAATTCAAATTGTAAATTAGTACTTATATACCAACTTAATTTAAATTTCACAGCCTGCTCTAATTTAGAATTTAAATGATCGCGCGGTATTACCGCTTGTGTTGCAAATCACTATCACTGTTCAATTGCTTTTGGGAAGGTCTGTTTTCAAAGCTTGAATGAGTGTCTAAACAATATAATATATTATTTCTAATCGCTGAACAAAAGTGTAGTATACATACTTTCTCGTTCCAAACGTCGTAGATCTGGGCAAGTTGGGTATGAAAGAGAATCATCTGAAGCACTTTTGTCGCCTTCTGAGGCGCTGGATTCACCAACAGGGCTCATGTATTTAATTGTTTTTGTGCTATTTCCTCTTCCAACCTCGTCAATATCCGTTGAAAACAATTTATCTTTCTCTTTTGCCTTAGAAAGTTTACTCAAAGCTACTTGGTAATCATCTAGCAAATCATGTATATTTACTTTTACTATCAATAAAAAATATTGTTTCTTACCATATTTGCCTTATAACACTTCCAGTCTTTGGTTGGGGAGTATTGGTTCTTAATGAACCTAGTAATATCACCTTTCTTCATTTTCTCGGGAGGCCAAAAGCAGTCGTCCGTTGTTTCGTCATACCCACTTGCTGGAACAGCTGACGCGCTGTTCTCTTGCGGAAATGAAACAACATACCCCATTGTTTCTTGTAAACAGTGTTCCTGAATATTAAATCTATAATTATTCTGGTGTAAAAAATATAATTATTCTGGTATAGAAAATCAGGACAAACAAGAAAAAGTAGAGGACATTGTAAATAAAATCTTGAAGAAATGAAGCATCAGCCCAGACAACAAGATAACTAAATGCTATCGAAAAAATGCACAACAAGACAATAGTCCCATAATCGTTGAACTAAAAAGCGAAGAAGTGAAGAAAGACATTTTGAAAACCAGGAAAACAATTGGACCGATTACAGTCTATGACTGCCAACTAAAAGGGAGAGATAGCCCCATTTACGTTAACTAACAATTGACTACCATGAAAAATACTATATTTCACAATGCCCGACTACTAAAAAAAGCAAATAAAATAGCATTTGTATGAATACGTGACGGAAATGTATATGCAAGAAAAACAGAAACTAGCCAGAAAATCAAAGTAAGAACTAAAGCGGATCTACTGCGGTTGAACTGAGAAGGAAAACAAAGAAAAAAATAAAAACAAAAAAAGAAAACAAAAAAATGGAGATGTACACAGTATACATGCAAAACATAAGAAGCGTCAAAAATAAATTTCCAGAAATAGAAACTATACCAACATTACATCACAATCCAGAAATTATCGCTCTAACCGAAACCTGGCTTAATCCAGCTGAGGAACATCTGTATAAACTACAAAACTAAAATGCAGTATTCAACTCCAGAACTACAAGAGGAGGAGGTACTGCATTATACATTAAAGAATCAATAAAATATGATACATTATTAATTAAAACATGGAATAAAATAGAGATAATAACCATATTGCTAAACAACGGAAGGATTGTCCTAACCCTAGTATATAAACCGCCAGATGTGCAATTACGAACGTTAGAAAAAATACTGAAAAAACATATCCTGACAAAGGGAAAGAAACACATAATAATGGGAGACTTTAATATAAATATAGTGAAAAGAGACAGTAAGACTAAGGAATATATACAAATTTATAAAGAATATAATTACAAAATTTTGAACAAGAGATCACCACAAAACTACACAAGAAGAAATCCAAACAATAACCATAGTATATTAGACCACGTAATAACGAATATAAAAACCAAAATTAAAGTCAAAGTAATACCCAGTGATATCTCAGACCACTCTGTAGTTAAAACTACAATATATGAAATAGAACGTGTGACACATTACCAATATTTCAATCTCGTAAGAACAAACTATAAACAAATCAGAAGTGATATCGAAGGAATTAGCGAGGAAAACATAAACCACTTTCACGAACTATCACATGCACTGGAAAATATTGTAGCAAAAAACCAAAAAATTGAAACCATTAAAAGAAGAGAAGAATGCCCGTGGATAAGCACAGATATAATACAACAAATAAAATTAAGAAATAAACTGTACAAAAAACACACCAAATACCCAAACAATAAAGAAATACTGAAGAGATATAATCAACAAAAGCAGTAGACTGCTTACAGAGTCAAAAAAGCAAAAAAAGATTACTACATGAGACAATTTGAAAAATATAAAAAAGAACCATCAAAAACATGGAACTTAATTTCGAAGCAGTTAAACACAAGCAACAAAAAAACCAATACCATAGAACAAATTCTGAAAAAAGACGGAATCAAAACAAGCGAAAGCACGGAAATAGCAGAAGAAATAAACAAATACTTTGCTAACATAGGAAAAGAACTAGCGGAAGAACAAATTAACAGCACCACGAAAAAACCCGTAACCACAACCTACGATAAACAAGTACCAACATTTATATTAAAATATATAAATATACAACAGATGAACGCGATAATAGATGACATGAAGAACACAGCTCCTGGATATGATAAAATACCATGTAAAATACTGAAACTAAACAAACCAGCATTAGTACCAATACTAACTAAATTAGTTAATGTTACATTTGCAAAAGGAAAATACCCCCAATGTCTTAAAGAAGCTATCATAATACCAGTATATAAGAAAGGTGACAAAGCAAAACCAGAGAATTACCGACCTATATCTTTACTTACAACATTAAACAAGATAATGGAAAAATGTATACAAATTCAAATTTCTGAACACCTTCGAACACACAATATAATACACTCAAAACAGTATGCATTTCAAAAGAACTCTGGGACTACATCAGCGACTAATGACTTATTAAATAGTATAAAAGATAAATTGAAAGGAGGAAACACAGTTATAACAATCTTTATAGACATGAAAAAAGCGTTTGATACAATTTCCAAACAGAAACTATCAGAGAAAATTGAAAAGATGGGAATAAAAGGTAAAGAGAAAGACCTAATACACTCTTATATCACGGGAAGAAAACAGAAAATAGTAGTAAATAACACTCACAGTAATTACCTTGAGCCAGAATATGGAATACCACAAGGGGGAAATCTCCCACCCATTTTGTATATAATGTACACAAACGACATTTGTCAATTAAACATAGATGGAGAAATATACTCATACGCCGACGACACCTGTTTGGTTTACTGGGGCAAAAGTGTGCAGGAACTGCAAGAGCGCGTCAACAAAGACCTCGGTACAGTCGAGGATTGGTGCTACAACAACCTTCTGACCATTAACGAACATAAAACAGAATTCATGACATTCTCGAACAAATTAAATACTCCAACATTTGACATAAAAATAAAAGCCCAGACCATCAAGCAAATAGACCAAATAAAATACTTAGGATTAAACTTACAGAGAAATTTAAAATGGGATCTGCACGTAAGCAGCGTAGTGAAAAAAAATGAGGTGTGGCCACCACACGACTTTCTTATACGTACGAGCGTTTCAAACAATACAATTTTAAAAAAAAATTTTACAGAACTTATTCAAAATCCTCTTCTAAGTACTTTCATTCTCTTAATAAATCGCTATAGAATGCATACTTTGCAAGATATTCGAAAAAAAGTGCTACTCGCTAAGAGTAAAAGTGCCACTTCCGGTTCGAATTTTGAAATTTCATTTATACAAAAAATATTGCAAATTCAACTCTAAATACTTTTGTACTCTTAATAAATATATATATAATGCATAACTTACGATATATTTGCAAAAAATCGCTATTCGATAAGAGTAAAAGTGGTACTTCCGGTCTAAATTTTGAAATTTTTTTTATACAAAAGATATTGAAAAGTATGTTTTAAATACTTTTATACTCGTAACGTACTTCTCTAAAAAGCATGACTTGCGAAATATTCGCAAGAAACTGATTTTCGATAAGAGTAAAACACCAACTTCCGGTTGGAATTTCGAAAAACTTTTTTAAGACAATTTGTCTCAAACTTAATTTTAAGTGCATATGAATTCTTTATAAATTTGTTTAAACTTAGTAGTTGACGAATAATTGGCAAAATTCGATTTTTTCACTGAAGTAAACTACTACTTCCGGTCTACCGATTTTACTGAAAATCTAATCAGATCTCAAGAGGGAGATTATATTCGTAAATATAAAATTTGGAATTGATACCTATAGCGGTTTGACCGCTAGCGTGGTCACACACACACAGAGAGACAGACACACAGACACACACACAGACACACACACAGACAGACACACAGACGCACACACAGACACAGACACAGACAGACACACAGACAATTTTTAAAAACCACTTTTTCGGTATCAGGGGACATCAAAACGTGGACATCTGCAAAAATCTCGAGGTCGAAAATTTTCATCACAATACTTCCTTATACTACGTATAAGAAAGTAAAAATGCAACAGCAATAGCTGGCATCAAAAAGATAAGAGCCATTATACCTGAAAACCTGCGAAAACCAATTTACAATGCTGTTTTTATGTCTCACATGAATTACTTAATAAATATATGGGGAAATACAACTAACAGAAATATTAACAAGTTACAAAGACAGCAAAATAAGATCTTAAAATTAATTTATAAGCTAGATAGAAGAACATCCACCGAGGAAGAAGTATACGATAAGACAAAGGAACTGAATCTTGAACAAACAATAAAACTAAAAAATATAATACTGCTATACAAAATAAAACATAATCTCATAAAAACTGAAGTCAAGTTAATCACTAGCACACATATACATATGCACGCAACTAGAAGAAAATCAAATATAAGAACGGAAATATGTAAGCAATTAAAATATGAAAAAGTACCTACACCAGACGATATAACACATTATAACAAATTACCTAAAGAAATCAAAAACTTAAAATATCTTCACTTTAGAAAAACAATAAAGAGCATGCTTTTAAATAAAAAGATATAGACAACCGCTGAAGGTAACCAGAGTAAGAACGGATAGGAGTCCTCAATACCATTAGTCCGGGATAGATGTACCGACCAGGAAACAACCCGCGACGAAGATGTAGGACCGTATACAAGCATATATATATGCATCATTTGTAAGCTTAGCTTTACTATGATATGTATTACATATGTTTTTTTTTTATTTTTCAATAAAGTATATATCGTTTAAAATTAAAATATGGTGCATTACTGTCATTCTATAGATGCAACATTAGAAAGCACACTAACTGTCCTTCAAAAGGCATGACCACTACTTTTCTTCTTATAGCATTGGGATTCCAAGATTTCGCAATCACTCATATGCAACAAACTATGTACATTTAATGACAGATAACCCAAGCCATATACCTTTTTGCAATTTAGAATAAAATGTTCCATTAAGGATGCTGGGAATTTGACAAAATTTTCTTTTGCAGAAAATTCTTTGCTTATTAAAATTAACGTAGCTACTGATAGTATCAAAAAAAGTTGGTAAGTACTTTTTGGGAGAACACCTTTCAAATACAATTGCTCCAGTATACAGTAAAAATAAACGAAACTCAGTTGCCTTATAGCGTTTGGCTTCTATTATGCTTCGCGTTTTCCTTCGAGAAAATTCAAATGGTATGAACTTTTTCAAGTAACTTAATTTCCTGTCCAACGTCAAGACCTTTAGCGCACGCAGCGTATAAGGTGGCTTTCCAAATATGAAACCATACTTTTTATGGCATATTATTCTTTTCGTAACTCCTAACAAAATACAATGCATATAGTCAAGAGGAACGTTTTGAATTAAATCAAATTCAGGTATATTTTCAAAAAGTGTGTAGCCCATATGGTGCTCTTCCTGTTTTTTGGATCAACATACTGGGTTTCGCCAAAACAGACAACACCATTATAAACAGTACCATCAGTGCAACATTTTGAACATGAAAAATACGCACTATGGCCTTTGATGGCCATAACGTAGGATTTTGCAGGTGCGTCGCAAATAAGCATTCTTATTCTAAATGGAATTATCTATTTTAATACCAGTTTGTGTGAGCTTTATACTTTCTGTAACGAAATCAAACACTAAGTCATTTGCTGGAGGTTTTTTGGGACCATGAAAAATACGATGTGTCTTAAGTTGCTCAACAGATTTAACTAAACATAAAATTGGCCAAAACGCATCCCCAGTGCTTTTATACAGGGGTAGACCATCAATATTAACTGCGATTTCAATTACACTAATATCATTAGCATCAATATTAAATTTGTGAAATAAATCAGAAATTTCATTTTCAATCCCAAAATAAAAATAACTCCCAGGACCAAGTTTTTTGCAGTTACTTATTTTTGTGTCCCCAGCAGTGTGCGAGCATCCCTTGGCAGATTTTTTAAATCCTCACTTGAACTAATTCTCAAAATTTTTAACAATTTTCCAAGAGAAGCCAGAGAAATATTTTCATTTGTGGCCCAGCAACCTAACTGTGAACGAAAACTTTGTATATTTGTTTTATTAACAACTGTAGTTTGTTCTATTTCTAGTTCATTAGATGTTACAACATCAGAGGCACTAACACAGTCATGTACTTCATTTTCATATTGAAATTGAGAACCGTCACGTTGAGAATCTAAATGTGAATTTTCTACTAAGCAAGGTTCAGAAGTTGGTCTGTTTTCATGGACAGTTGTGATTGATTTGTGTGTATCATGTGTCAAGTTATCAGAATAAGTAGTTGAGGATTGAGATGGTGTGTTTCTTGATGAAAACTCCAAGAAAGACATAGATTCAGTGACTTCTTTGGCCACCTTACGATATCTATTTCTCTTTAATAAATTTTTTGAATATCATGGTGTCGTTGCATTATACGTTTTAATAATTACCTATCCTAAAAAGAAAAAAAAGTAATAATATAGATATGAATGGAAATACTCCGCCTTCAATTGATTCAATGAATAATTTACCAGTTTGTGTAAAAAACAGTTCGAGAAAAATTTTAAATAAAATATCCTATTGGCTTAACAAAATATATGTATATACAGGGGTGTTTCAAAAGTTTATAAAAGTGGATATTCTAAAAAGCGTCATCCCAGTGATCACCTTTTACAGGAGAGGTGCTTTGACTTACATTTAAAACTTGGGCTTTCTACTTTTATTAATGTTTTGTGCTCTTTTATTAACGATAGTGGATTTCGAAAAGATTGGCAGACTTTTACACTTTCACTTCAAAATAGTATTGTAAACTGTCTTGATACAAATGTTGACCTTTTTGATCTTATTGTGTCTTTCAATACTTTAACATTAAATTACCTTTCTCGCTCTTGAGTATGTACCGGTTTGTGTCAAAAACAGTTCGAGAAGAATTTTAATATACTATTGGTTTCACAAAATTTATGTATGTAGAGGGGTGTTTCAAAAGTTTATAAAAGTGGACATTCTAAAAAGCGTCATGCCAGTGATCGCTTTTTACGGGAAAGGCGCTTCATAGGGCTTCACTTTAAAACTTGGGCTTTTTACTATTATTATTTTGTGCTCCTTTATTAACGATACTGGATTTCGAAAAGGCTGACAGGCTTTTACACTTTCACATCAAAATAATATTGTAAACTGTCTTAATGAACATGTTGAGCTTTTTGATCTCACTGTGTCTTTGGATACCTTAACATGACTTACGTTAATTTTAAATTAAGTATCCAATTGGCTTAACGAAATATATGTATATACAGGGGTGCTTCAAAAGTTAATAAAATCGGACATTCTAAAAAGCCATGACAGTGATTGCTTTTTACAGGAAACTGTGAAGGAACTGTAAGCGAACGCGAAAAAAGCCATTCAATAGGGCTAAAATTTAAAACTTGGGCTTTTTTTGGGTCTTTGAGTAAAATCAATTTTAGGTTCATTTTTATTATTCTTTTGTGCTTCTTCATTAACGATAGTAGAATTCAAAAAGGTTGACATGCTTTTTCACTGTTAAATCAAAATAGTACTGTAAACTGTCTTAATGGAAATGTTGCACTCTGAGCTCATTGTTTCTTTCGATACTTTAACACGATTTATGTTTAACATTGAATTACCTTTCTCGCTTTTGAGTGTGTACCGGTTTGTGTAAAAAACAATTCGAGAAGAATTTTAAATAAAACGTCCTATTGGCTTAACAAAATATATGTATATACATGGGTGCTTCAAAGGTGTATAAAAGTGGACATTCTAAAAAGCGTCATGCCAGTGATCGCTTTTTACAGGAAAGGCGCTTCAATTTGAAACTTGGGCTTTTTACTTTTATCATTATTTTGTGCTCCTTTATTAGCGATAGTGGATTTCAAAAAGGTTGACAGGCTGTTACACGTTCACATCAAAATAGCATTGTACACTGTCTTAATAAAAATGTTGCGCTTCTTGATCTCATTGTGTCTTTGCATACTTTAACACGACTTATGTTTAACATTAAATTACCTTTCTCGCCTTGAGTGTGTACAGATTTATGTCAAAAACAATTCGAGAAGAATTTTAAATAAAATATCCTATTGGCATAACAAAATATATGCTCTTCGAGCTTGAATCGCCTTTTCGCGTCCGCTAACAGCTGTCCATCAATCTCTCTTAGCTTGAACCGCTTTTTTCGCGTCCGCTTACAGTTTCTTCACAGTTTCCTGTAAAAAGCAATCACTGTCATGGCCTTTTAGAATGTCCGGTTTTATTAACTTTTGAAGCACCCCTGTATATACATATATCTTGTGAAGCCAATAGTATGTTTTATTTAAAATGCTTCTCGAACTGTTTTTTACACAAACCTGTACACACTCAAGAGCGAGAAAGGTAATTTAATATTAAACATAGTTCATGTTAAAGTATTTAAAGAAACAATGAGCTGAAAGAGCACAACATTTTCATCGAGACAGTTTACAATACTATTTTGATGTGATAGTGGAAAAGCATGTCAACCTTTTCGAAGTCTACTCTCGTTAAGAAAAAAGCACAAAGTAATAATAAAAGTAAAAATCCCAGGCTTTAAATTTAAAAGCCTTATTGAAGCGCCTTTCCTGTAAAAAACGCTTTTTAGAATGTCCACTTTTATAAACTTTTGAAGCACCCCTGTATATACATATATTTTGTTAGGCCAATAGAATATTTTATTTAAAATTCTTCTCGAACTGTTTTTTACATAAATCTGTACACACTCAAGAGCGAGAAAGGTAATTTAATGTGAAATATAAGTCGTGTTAAAGTATGCAAAGACACAATGACATCAAAAAGCGCAACATTTTTATTAAGACAGTGTACAATACTATTTTGATGTGAAAGTGTAAAAGCCTGTCAACCTTTTTGAAATCCACTATCGTTAATTAAGCAGCACAAAATAATAATAAAAGTAAAAAACCCAAGTTTTAAATTGAAGCGCCTTTCCTGTAAAAAGCGATCACTGGCATGACGATTTTTAGAATGTCCACTTTTATACACCTTTGAAGCACCCCTGTATATACTGTACCTGTATAAGGGTTGGATGATCGTTATTTTCAACAAACTATCCTCTAATAATGTTCCAAGTTCGGGCACTAAATGTACTTATATGTGTGTTGGAAGAGTGTTATTTTTAACACCTAATTTTTTTACTACTAATATTATTTTTTTTAAAACGCCTCGGCTAATACTCAAATTTAATAAATATAAAATTTTATTTCTCCTTGTCTTATTAATTGAACTGGTAGGACTATATTCTTTGAACCCTATACCAATACATGATAAAAATGGGAGGGATATTTCACATTACATGTCAAGAAATATAACCTAACTTATGATTCGTTTATTATCGATTGAATTGCACGTGTTCTTTATAAAATACTTTTTTTATATATCATCAGGGGTGTTTATGGTCCATTGTGACTGATTATTCGCTTGTACATTGTAGAACTACGACTAAACACGTAAGTATTCCAAATTTTGATGGGTCTTTTTCAGGTTAAATTAATTCAATATTTTTATGATTTTAGTGTTACACAATCTTGTAGATCAGTTGCTTTGTTTGAAAAAACACATAAATAATGCTACAAATGAAAGAAAACAAACTGCTCAAGCTAATAATGGTATAATGATGTGTTGATCAGATACACAAGTAAAAATAAATATTATTGAAAAATTGTTTAACAACGATGCATTGACGTTGGTTAGAAAATATCAAAATAAACCATGAGAGATAATGACATAACTGTAGCGAGTAAGTTTGTTGAACGACAACTCGTGTTTTCTTCGATTGACTAATAATGTATTTTATTTATGGTTGTAAACATTCAATTGTTGATGAGATTTCTATGGAATGCAACTTGTAATATTACTACAAATAAGGTATTGCCTTTCTTATTCTTAATTCAATACATTCTGGTGTAAAAATGAATAACTTTCCTAAATATTAATATAAAATATGTTATTTTTAAATCGAATAGTACCAATATACTTTATATTACTTCAAATGTTAAGGTATATTTACTTGTAGGTGCTGTTGCTACTATTGTATGACCTGGACTTGATATCTTGATGATGTTCTCCGATATCCTCCGATCTTCGACGTCCTTCTTGTACTCCTTTATAATGGACTCCTTTGGATATACACGTTCTGACTCAGAAAAATTCTCTTCGAAGTTCTCTGCACAACATAATACTGCTACTCTAGAAGAAATGATTCCTACACGTTCGGTCTAATTTGGAAATACACGTTCGGTCTCAGAAAAATTCTCTTCGTAAGCCTATACACGATAAAATACTGCAACTTTAGAAGAAATGATTCCTACACGTTCGGTCTCCTTTGGAAATACTAGGAACTTCGTCTATGGTTAATCTTGAAAATACACATTGGAATTCGTCTATAATCTTCTATTTATGTAAGTACTCGTGATAAATTATGATTCAACCTTTTTAAATATTCCTTTCCTTTATCTATCAATTTAGCTACCTATGTTTTATAGATATCACATAAATTATGTATGTTTCTTTCACTTTTAACTGTGTTATTCACTCTGACTTTGTTAAATTAATAACTTTTAACGCTTTTAAGCATAAAATTCGCTGTATTTGAGAAATTATCAATGAATTATTTTTTATTCAGAGATAAAAATAACCGCGTCGTATGAAAATTATTTTTCATCTCTCCGTTGTTTTTTTTTCAATAACCAAATTCCTAAGCAACCCTTTTACAATTTTTTTTAAATTCTCCAATCAGAAATCTACACCTACCTTTATAATTCAAAATATCTCTTTACTATTTACTTTCGAATATTTACATCCCTATAATTTATTACTACGTGTATTAATTATTCTTTTTACATTTAAAAAAACCTAATTTCAAAGCATTTCATACAAATGTCCTTCAATTTATAAATTCTCATTTCAGGAACTGTCAAAATATTTCTTTCATTAACACCTGTTCAAATTATGGCGGGAAATTTAATTCAAATTAGTTTATACTCTAAATCAATTATTTACGTTTACAATACTCGTCATATCATCGTTAATTAAACAATTTTGTACATAAAATATAATACATCATATTTGACAATAATAATAATGTTTTTTTAATTTCTCTTTAACAGATTCTAAAAATACAAACATAGAAGAAAGAAAACCTTATTTTTCCTCTACGACAACCAGATCAACATGAAAATCTCATCAACTTATGAACATCAAATAATCATTTAAATAATTTATTGTTTATTCATTGATAAAAATATACTTTTAAGAATTGAAAAATTATATGTAATAACACAATTGCAAATCAATATATTGTATGGATATTAAAACCATAACATTTGCCCCTTTAACAAATGTAAATTTTAACTTTGTTGAAAATTTATATTTGTTTAACAATAACTTTAAGTATCATAACTAATTTAATTCAACACAACCTCACCATAAATTCTATCAATACTCTGTATACACGTCATTTTATTCATTTATTTTTCTCTAATCAACACTTTCATTATTTAACCCATAAACACATAAATCTATGCTTCTAACTTTTATACACTATTTTACATTCTATTTTATATATGCTATGTATTAATAACTCTTTTTGTAAAACTGACAACTATAATGTACCATACATGTTTAAGATATATTATTTTTTTTTTTACAACTTTCCCAACTAATTTTGTTTTAAGTTTGTTTACTGTTTAACTTTTGTCTGTAAAAGATTTTTATTTCCATATTTCATAGTTATAGTAATTCTTAAATGATTTCACCTGTATGCATATCTAAATATTTATAAACAGTACTCTGAATTTACTATCTTGTATTCACTTTAATACTTGTTCTTTTATATATTGGTGTTTATTAATCATATTATAATCTTTAATCCATTTCAATAGTTTTAACAAACTCTTTCATATACATTCCACAATTATCTTTATTAATCATACTTTTATTCATCCAATAAACACTACATTTAGTGCTATATACCATATACTGGTTCATAAATTCTTTAATTTATCTTGTAGGTACTCTTATACCTCTACAAGATATTTTATACTTCATAATACATATTTTATAATCTTTATTGTCTATTTCGACATTTATATATTTTTTATATTACTATTAAATTCCAACTAAAATCACTCCATTCTCTATAAAACTTTATATTTTCAATTATAATACATATTCTATTTTTACTAAACACCTGTACTTATTTTTGAACAAATCCATATACTTTATACTTGTACTGTATTCTTAAGATTTCAATTTCTTTTATTTTATACTCTATTCGTATACATGATATTGGTAATTTTCCTATTCATTTTACATTTAAGAACATATAACTACTAACTTAATATTTCTTTACTTTCAACACTTGTTACAGTTGTACATAACTTAAAAACATTTAAATTTTCCTATTTATATTCATCTTGTACTGTTTCTATTCTATACTTTTGCATATCACATATGATACATCACTACATTGCACATGATACATGACAATTAAATTACATAATTAAAATATAAGGACATCTACTAATTCTATATTTTATCAAACAAATTATTATTTCTAAATGGGTACTATTAACTAATATTATTTCCACTAGGAAACTTCTATCCTGACTAAATATGATATTAGCAATTGCATTAATGAAATCATTATGTTTAATGGGATTTATTTATATACAATGGGAAGGTCTATTTTAAGAAATAGATTTTTGGGAATTGAAAAGATCTAAAATTGCTGAGATGAATCGGTATTCCAAAAACCGTCAAGAGTTGATCTCTTCTATATGTACCGCTTTTCCTGACTAATATGTCATGAATGATTTAATGTGACTCGGATAAGGAAGTGTGGTCAATCACCTTCATAGTACAATCTATTCTAATACTATGTCCTGCCTGAGATATGTGTTTTACGTTCTATTTTGGGAATATTAAATATCTTTGGAGTATTTAATTTAGCTCGGTATAAGGTAGTGATGCCAGCCACTAACATGATACAATCTCCTCAATACCATGTCCTACCTAATACATGTCCTATTTATATTCTTGGATGATTTAACGTACTGATTCTACATAATCATGTAACATGGAGATATGGTATCTACCTTTAATTAAATTTGTCTCCTCTTCAATTAATTCATACGTATTCATGCCCAGTCTTCTATATATGACGTATGGTCCTACGTATGGCCTACTCAATTTACTTATAATCTTATTTTTACGATCTGTTACTCTCAATGCCTTTACGATAACTTTATCACCTATTTCATATGTTTTGAATTTCTTTTGATTTCTCATTTTCTTCTCTTCCCATTTAATTTTTCTTTCATTTAATCTTTCTCTGACTAATAAATATTTTTCGTATAAATCTACTTGTTCATCTGATAACCAAGGTCTTTGTGGTAGTTGACTTGTAAAAACAGTGATAGGACAAAGATTATGAACACTACTAGGGGAGTTATTCATAACAAATTCTATTTGAGATAATTGTTTGGCCCATCTGTTATGTTTATTAACTAATAAAATTCTCAAATATTTTAACACTTCCTTTATGTATCTCTCTGTTGGATTAGATTGTGGATGTCTAGTAGAAATATAATAGCTCTTGATATTCCTATCCTGTAAGAATTCCCTATACCTGTCATTATCAAAATATGTAGCATGATCTGCTAATACCGCTAATGGATTCCCATATGCTATAAAATATTCATACAATGCCTGTAAGACTGTCTCGGTATTGCACTTTCGTGTAGGAATAAGCTTGATATATTTTGAAAAAATGTCACAAATCACCAATATGTTCCTATATCCATTTGTACTAGGAATTAAATTAGAAATAAAATCAATCGTTATCAATTCTAGTTTATCATTTGCTACGATACTTTGACTAATGTTTTCGTTGGTAAAATTTTTATCTTTAGCCAATATGCATACCTGACAATGTCTTAATGTATTTTTGATAATTTTTTCATCATTCTTGCAGTAATATGCCTCTCTAAACATCAACCAACATTTTCTTGATCCAATATGTGTATACCTGTTATGTAAATATTCAATAATTTCTTTAGTATGAATTTCATTTGTCACATAAACTTCTAAATCACCAATTTTCTTAACAATTATTCCATCTTTTAAATTCATACCCTTGTAATTTGGTTCGTTACTTAACTTTTCCCTCAATTCCACAAACTCCTCTGTTCCCTGAATTTCCTTTAATTTTCGTAAGGAAAATATTCCTTGTCTCCTTAATTGTACTAGATTTATACTGACCTCGTTCTTTTTAATTCCTCCATCTTTACGACTCAAAATATCGGCCACCACCATTTCTTTTCCTGGTCTATAATGAATATCCATATCGTATTGTTGAATTAACAATGCCCACCTGTATATCCTGTTATTATTTAGTTTAGAATTCATAATATTGATCAGAGCCTTGTGATCTGTCTCTAAACGGAACCTCTTCCCTATCAAAAAGTATCTTAATTTAGATAATGCGAAAATGATCCCAATCATTTCTTTTTCTGATACCCCATATCGAACCTCGCATGGTTTCAGCGTCCTTGAGGCAAAATAAATAGGTATCTCCTCACCATCTCTTATTTGTACCAATTCTGCTGCTACTGCACTATGTGATGCATCAGTTCTAACAATGAACTCTAAATTGAAATCCGGGTGAAACAACTTTAAATTCTCTACAAAATTTTCCTTAAGTTTAATAAAGCATTCTTCATGTTCTTCTGTCCAACTCCATTTCTTGTCTTTCTTTAATAAAGTTAGCAATACATTTGTTTTCTGACTAAATTTTGGTATAAACTTTCTATAATAATTTAACAACCCCAAGAATCCTCTTAATTGTTTTAATTTGGTAGGTCTTGGAAAATTTTTAATATCATCCAAACGTTTAGGATCCAATAAAATGTTTTTCTCGTTAATTATGTATCCCAAATAATTGACCTCATGTTTACAAAACTCGCATTTTTCTAAATTCAACTTCATCCCGTTTATTCTTAAAGTAGAAATGATTATTTCAATATGTTCCAAATGTGAAACGATATCATCCGAAAAAATAATAATGTCATCCAAATAATGTATAGCAAAATCTTCATATCTATCTAAAATTTTATGTAGAAATCGGATTAATCCGGCAGGGCTAGTCTTTATTCCGAACGGGCAAACTGTAAAATTAAATACAGTCCCGTTGATATTGAAACCACAATACTTACGAGAATCTTCATCTAGTCGAATTAACCAAAATGCATTCTTTAAATCTAACTTACTGTAAATTTTTTTATTTCCGCACTTGGTTATTAACACGTCAATGTTTTGTGGAGCTTCGAACTCAGGTAAAATGCGTTTGTTTAGGGCCCTCGCGTCAATGCAGATCCGTATTGAGTCATCTTTCTTCTTAACTAACACTACTGGATTAATAAAATACGTATTTGAACGCTCAATGATTCCTGCTTCTTCCAGAAGTTGAATTTCTTTATTTACACGTTCCTGGAAATAATATGGTATGGGATAATTTTTACATGTTAACGGTGAATCATCTTCTACAATTATTTTATGTTCATAATCCTTCGCAAATACTATCTTCTCATTGATCAATTCTATGTTCTCCTCTAAAATATTCTCTAAACTTTCCCTAATCTGTTTGTTCTCAATCTTCTGTTTGTCCAAAATTTTAATTATATCTTTTCTTTCTCTAACAATAATTTTCTCTGTATCATCTTCTTTAATATTTACATCTTCATCTACATACGATTCATTATATAATTTCGGTAGCTCAAACATATCTCTTTCTAATAATTCTTCAGGACTGTTAAAATATTCATTTCTATCTTCTATAATCACATTATCAATTTCTTTTCCAATTAACTCTCTATAAGCCATGTATAAATTAACTTCCAACCTGTCTTCCATTTTTTCCATGTCAAATTTATTACCATTAATATTTATTTCATCCTTATCAAAATTAATGTTCATTCCTAACATTCTCATGTTATCAATACCTAGTATACAATCGTAAAATAAACCATCCAATATGTAAAATTGCATCATATATTTCTTAAAATTAATCTCCACTTCTATAGTAATACGTTCGGTAATAATGCCCATTTTCCTCCTATTTGCAGTAACAACATTTGTACCTTTTATCTTTACAATATTCTCAATGACATTTACAACTTCTAACACTTTATCTTTATTAATTAACGAAATTTCCGCTCCTGAATCAATTAGTGTTTTAAATTCAATTTTTCCTATTTGAATTTTAATGAAAGGAAGTACTTCGCAATCTTCTACTATCTTCCCTAATTTTTCTAAAGAATCTATTTCAACAAAATCTCTATCTAAACTAATACTATTAATACTGATGTCCTTATAAACTATTTTAAAATTATTATCGACAGATTGTTCAGAATTTAATTCCAAGAAACACTTGGAATGGGATTCCCATATATCCCTGCTTCTGATTCTAAAATCGGCGTTTTTTTTTTCTCATCATTACCCTTTTGTAATACATCTTCTTTTCCAATACTATTCGTACCTTCATCTGCCTTTCCACCTTTAATTAATCTAATGTTATTTATATTACGAGATGTATCTGTATTTCTATTTCTATCATTTCCATTACCTCTTGTATTCCCATCATTATTCCTATTCCAGCTATTATTCAGGTTCGCGTTTTGATTATAATAACGATTGTTTTGATCTTGATAATTACCATAATTCCTTCCTTGATAACCTCTTCTATCGTTTTCAAAAGGTCTATTATTAGAGAAAGGTTTTTGTCCATTATTAAAATTATTCAATGGCCTATATGATACTCGATTTCCTTGTGAATCATTTCTTTGAAAATTATTACCATTTTGATAATTTGTTTCCCTTGATCTATTACTATAATCGTTCCGGTGGTTAAACATATTTGTGTTATTAACATTACTTCTTGATACAGGAGATATATTATTATTCCCATTAGAAGTTGGTTCTTGATTTCTTCTTCCACTATATTGCATGTTTTCACTATGGTCATCTAATCGTCTTAAAATGTCAATCAATGAATCCATAGTCGTAACATTTTGACAAATAATCGCATGAGTATCAGTTACAATAAAATGCTTCAGTAATTGTTGAGCAATGGTAGATTCATCTATATTGTGAATATATTTGCTATTATTGTATAATCGAGAAGCGTACGTTTCTCTAGACATTTTCCCTGGATGAAATTTACCAATCAACAACTTAATCCTAGCCCTGTTTTGCTGATTACTATTCCAGTAATATGAAGTAAACATATTCACAAAAACATCAATATTTGTGCACTCATCTTCAATTCGTTGGAACCAATCTAAAGCACTGTTCGTAAGAGTAGACCTAATAATATTCATTTTAGTTTTAAACTCTGTAATATCTTCCATATATCTTAACATATTATTTAAATACAGCATGGGATGTATTGATGTTGATGAATCTCCATTAAAATGAGGTAAATTTTCTATTTTAATCCCTGTATTAAGAACGTAATTCGGAGAAGTATTCACTAGTTGCGAAATCCTTTTGCCTTCCATTATCTTCACTAATCCCTCTATTTCTTCTTTCCTGTTCTCACATTCTGTTAATAAACCCTCTATTGCCTCCTTCTGTACTAAATTATCTTCTTTGTATTTCTCTTCATTATCAGCTAATTTTTTATTTACTATAACCAATTCTATATCATTCTTTGATGATACCTTTACCAAATCCTTGTGTATTTTCTCAGAAAGTTCTTTTTGTTTACTCTCACATATACCTACTTTCTCCAGAACTATTTTTTCTACTTCTCCAATTTTTTTAACTATATTTTTGTCTATCGTTCCTAGAATCTCGACCTTACTACTTTCATTCTTCTTCTCTATTTCCTTTATAAATTTATCTTCTAAACTGTTTAGTTCTTCCTCCAATTTTGTCTTCATACTTTCATTTATTTTCTTATTCTCTTCTTTGTAAAACTCCATATTTTTCTGATTCTCTTCACTAAACTTAAATAATTTCCTATCCAAATCTTCTCTGACTTTTTCAAACACGTTCTCATTTCCTTCACTTATTTTCAGGTTTACTTCTTTAATTGATTTTTCCATATTCTCCAATATTTTCCGATTATCTTCTTTAACTTTTTCAAACATATCTACAATTAGTGTCTTATTTTCTTCCTTAAGAGATTTCTCCAAATCTTCTTGATTTTTCTTATTCTCCTCACTAACTTTCTCTAACATATTTTCTAACATCTTCTTATTTTCTTCTTTATCCTCCTCTCTGTTTTTCTTATTCTCTTCTTTAATATACTTTTCCATTTTCTCCAATAACTTCTCATTTTTCTCTTGATTAGACTTCTCCATATTCTCCAATAACTTCTCATTTTTCTCTTGATTAGACTTCTCCATATTCTCCAATAACTTCTCATTTTTCTCTTGATTTTTCTTATTCTCCTCTAAAATAGCTTTTAACATATCTTCTATGTTCCTACTTGGAATAATTTGTTGTGTATCACCTCTTTCCTGTTCACTATCTTCTCCGCTCTCACTTGTACCTGGAGTCTGTTTCATACTAGTTTTAGATCTTGTATCCATATTTTTAAATATATTTTATAAAACTGTACTAATATGTATGCACTCTATATAAAATATTTAATATGTATCTTTAATACGCACAACTATGTACCAATACATCACATGTAATACCAAATTGCGATAAACTAAATAAATGTACCTAATAAATCTGCGTTTTTATTATTCTACAAAATACAAAATACACAAATAACCAGAAACCTTTCTTTTATCGTGCCCCTACGTTCGGGCAGCCAAATGTCTTAATATAGTTGTCCCAAGTTGGGCCAGCCAAATGTACCTGTATAAGGGTTGGATGATCGTTATTTTCAACAAACTATCCTCTAATAATGTTCCAAGTTCGGGCACTAAATGTACTTATATGTGTGTTGGAAGAGTGTTATTTTTAACACCTAATTTTTTTACTACTAATATTATTTTTTTTAAAACGCCTCGGCTAATACTCAAATTTAATAAATATAAAATTTTATTTCTCCTTGTTTTATTAATTGAACTGGTAGGACTATATTCTTTGAACCCTATACCAATACATGATAAAAATGGGAGGGATATTTCACATTACATGTCAAGAAATATAACCTAACTTATGATTCGTTTATTATCGATTGAATTGCACGTGTTCTTTATAAAATACTTTTTTTATATATCATCAGGGGTGTTTATGGTCCATTGTGACTGATTATTCGCTTGTACATTGTAGAACTACGACTAAACACGTAAGTATTCCAAATTTTGATGGGTCTTTTTCAGGTTAAATTAATTCAATATTTTTATGATTTTAGTGTTACACAATCTTGTAGATCAGTTGCTTTGTTTGAAAAAACACATAAATAATGCTACAAATGAAAGAAAACAAACTGCTCAAGCTAATAATGGTATAATGATGTGTTGATCAGATACACAAGTAAAAATAAATATTATTGAAAAATTGTTTAACAACGATGCATTGACGTTGGTTAGAAAATATCAAAATAAACCATGAGAGATAATGGCATAACTGTAGCGAGTAAGTTTGTTGAACGACAACTCGTGTTTTCTTCGATTGACTAATAATGTATTTTATTTATGGTTGTAAACATTCAATTGTTGATGAGATTTCTATGGAATGCAACTTGTAATATTACTACAAATAAGGTATTGCCTTTCTTATTCTTAATTCAATACATTCTGGTGTAAAAATGAATAACTTTCCTAAATATTAATATAAAATATGTTATTTTTAAATCGAATAGTACCAATATACTTTATATTACTTCAAATGTTAAGGTATATTTACTTGTAGGTGCTGTTGCTACTATTGTATGACCTGGACTTGATATCTTGATGATGTTCTCCGATATCCTCCGATCTTCGACGTCCTTCTTGTACTCCTTTATAATGGACTCCTTTGGATATACACGTTCTGACTCAGAAAAATTCTCTTCGAAGTTCTCTGCACAACATAATACTGCTACTCTAGAAGAAATGATTCCTACACGTTCGGTCTAATTTGGAAATACACGTTCGGTCTCAGAAAAATTCTCTTCGTAAGCCTATACACGATAAAATACTGCAACTTTAGAAGAAATGATTCCTACACGTTCGGTCTCCTTTGGAAATACTAGGAACTTCGTCTATGGTTAATCTTGAAAATACACATTGGAATTCGTCTATAATCTTCTATTTATGTAAGTACTCGTGATAAATTATGATTCAACCTTTTTAAATATTCCTTTCCTTTATCTATCAATTTAGCTACCTATGTTTTATAGATATCACATAAATTATGTATGTTTCTTTCACTTTTAACTGTGTTATTCACTCTGACTTTGTTAAATTAATAACTTTTAACGCTTTTAAGCATAAAATTCGCTGTATTTGAGAAATTATCAATGAATTATTTTTTATTCAGAGATAAAAATAACCGCGTCGTATGAAAATTATTTTTCATCTCTCCGTTGTTTTTTTTTCAATAACCAAATTCCTAAGCAACCCTTTTACAATTTTTTTTAAATTCTCCAATCAGAAATCTACACCTACCTTTATAATTCAAAATATCTCTTTACTATTTACTTTCGAATATTTACATCCCTATAATTTATTACTACGTGTATTAATTATTCTTTTTACATTTAAAAAAACCTAATTTCAAAGCATTTCATACAAATGTCCTTCAATTTATAAATTCTCATTTCAGGAACTGTCAAAATATTTCTTTCATTAACACCTGTTCAAATTATGGCGGGAAATTTAATTCAAATTAGTTTATACTCTAAATCAATTATTTACGTTTACAATACTCGTCATATCATCGTTAATTAAACAATTTTGTACATAAAATATAATACATCATATTTGACAATAATAATAATGTTTTTTTAATTTCTCTTTAACAGATTCTAAAAATACAAACATAGAAGAAAGAAAACCTTATTTTTCCTCTACGACAACCAGATCAACATGAAAATCTCATCAACTTATGAACATCAAATAATCATTTAAATAATTTATTGTTTATTCATTGATAAAAATATACTTTTAAGAATTGAAAAATTATATGTAATAACACAATTGCAAATCAATATATTGTATGGATATTAAAACCATAACAATACATATATTTTGTTAACCCAATAGGACGTTTTATTAAAAATTCTTCTCGAAATGTTTTTAACACAAACCGGTACACACTCAAAAACGAGAAATGTAATTTAATGTTAAGCATAAGTCGTGTTAAAGTATGCAAAGACACTATGATATCAAAAAACGCAACATTTTTATTAAGACAGTGTACAATACTATTTTGATGTGAAAGTGTAAAAGCCTATCAACCTTTTCGAAATCCACTATCGTTAATAAAGGAGCACAAAATAATAATAAAAGTAAAAAGCCCAAGTTTTAAATTGAAGCGTTTTTCTGTAAAAAGCAATCACTGTCATGGCTTTTTAGAATGTCCGATTTTATTAACTTTTGAAGCACCCCTGTATATACATATATCTTGTGAAGCCAATAGTATGTTTTATTTAAAATGCTTATCGAACTGTTTTTTACACAAACCTGTACACACTCAAGAGCAAGAAAGGTAATTTAATGTTAAACATAATTCATGTTAAAGTATTCAAAGAAACGATGAGCTGAAAGAGCACAACATTTTCATCAAGACAGTTTACAATACTATTTTGATGTGATAGTGGTAAAGCATGTCAACCTTTTCGAAATCTACTCTCGTTAAGAAAAAAGCACAAAATAATAATAAAAGTAAAAATGCCAAGTTTTAAATTTAAGCCCTATTGAAGCGCCTTTCCTGTAAAACACGCTTTTTAGAATGTGCACTTTTATAAACTTTTAAAGCACCCGTATATATACATATACTTTGTTAGGCCAATAGGATATTTTATTTAAAATTCTTCTCGAACTGTTTTTAACACAAACCTGTACACACTCAAGAGCGAGAAAGGTAATTTAATGTTAAACATGTCATGTTAAAATATCCAAAGAAACAATGAGCTCTCAAAAAGAGCAACATTTTCATTGAGACAGTTTACAATACTATTTTGATATGAAAGTGTAAAAGCCTGTCAATCCCATTGAAGCGC
The DNA here is from genome assembly GCA_963170755.1 of Amphimallon solstitiale. NCBI lineage: Eukaryota > Metazoa > Arthropoda > Insecta > Coleoptera > Scarabaeidae > Amphimallon > Amphimallon solstitiale. The sequence goes on along the minus strand of OY720677.1, from coordinate 85,885,121 downwards.
CTTTCCTGTAAAAAGCGATCACTGGCATGACGCTTTCTAGAATGTCCACCTTTATAAACTTTTGAAGCACCCCTACATATATTTTGGTAAGCCAATAGTATATTTTATTAAAAATTCTTCTCGAACTGTTTTTAACACAAACTGGTACACACTCAAGAGCGAGAAAGGTTATTTAATATTGCACTAGGGAGGGTAGATATTATAATTGTAAATACTTATAATCGAATATAAGCCAAAATAATTCAAATCTTGTTATATTATTTTTTATAATATCTCCTCTCTCACCTAGTCATTCAAGTTTACTAAATATAACCACTGTTAATTATATGCCAATATTTATGTAACACTCAGTATATAGAATTTACTATATCTATACACTATTATATGAGATTTCAATTTTTCAAAGCTCAGTATTTTTTTTTAATATGCCCAAACACTCTCTCAGTTTTCTATTTATCCAATTAATTTACTATAATTCTTTCCTTCTTAATATATTTTAGATATGATAATTTATCTCCAACAAATTCAAATAATTACTTATTATGCACTTCTTTACTGTAAATAGAATTTCGTCAAATGAAACCAGTATTGATTTTGACTACCCAGTACTTGCAGTACATTAATTTCTATAACGATGTAAGCATGGCATTTGCCACTATGAACTGATAGTAACTATAACCTCTTAATCTCATCAAATGAAACTGTTAAAAATATTCCTTGTGAATACGTGATGAGTTTTTCTAAAGTATTATTCCTTTACTTGGAATACGATTGTAAGGTATGTTCACTTTTCCCATCAAAATTGAACTTATAAATGTTATATTGTTTTGTTTCTCTTTTAGGTTATCGACACAACAAATCTCTATTTATAATATGAAAGTGTCTTGTACCATAGTTCTATTTTACCAAATGAAAGAAGAATATCACTATAATAATCGTTTAATGGCAAAAACTGTGTAAAATATGATTCAAATAATTATTCAACACATTTCCAAAACATTAACAAAAACAATTAAACCTGTCTAATATAACCTGTGCGACTATTGACAACATGAAGGATTATTAAGAGCTTATCTACTCGATAAGGTATGTATGAGAATTAATTTAATATAAATCTTTCACTTTAGCATTCATATGCATACACAAATTCAATAATTTATAGAAAATATCTTTACGATCAAATATTCAAATACTTAAGTAGGTATATTTTAGTTCTAAAATTACGAAAATTTACTAAATGTACACATACTGATATTTATGATTTAAAAAGAGATTTAAAACCTTTACATAGAATCTTTATACAATCCTCTTTATAGTATTCAGTATATCTTGATCACTTTAATGTATTTTTCTCGAAGACAATCATATAAATTTAAACTGTTTCTTTAAAATAAAGAAAATATACAACCTCCCAATAATATTGCTATTCTTTCTTGGTGTTTTTCAAATAATACAATCCACTTTCCTTGCAGGTTCTGGTTATATGATGTTGGAAATTTTGTGTATCTTCTTCGTACAGATGAACAGCCTTCCTGGACTCGTTATATACCTGGGATGATCCTCTGGTTCTCTACTCTACGTGTTCGACAAAAACAGAATGTATCTTGTGGTGACCTTGTACATACAGGATATCTTCAGGAACTGGAACTTTGTACTGCACGTGTGATTCTGTCTGGTAGAAATCCCTCGTGATTATAAAATAATATGGACCTTTTCTACGGGTTCGACAAACTGGATGTATCTTGTGGTGACCTCGTAAATACAGGATATCTTCTGGAATTGGAACTTTATACTGCACGTGTGATTCTATCTGGTAGGAATCCCTCGTTTTTATAAAATACTTTGGACCTTTTGAGAACTGGAAATCCGCTTAGACCTCTCGTACAACTGATAAGATAAATACTCCGCTAGGACTTTATACTTGATTGGTAAGTTTTTATTTTATTTTGCTATTTCCTTTTCTTCTAAAATTTAAATTGATTTATTATTTTATGCTTCTTTACAAATATTTTTTTCTTCAAACGTCAAATTATTATTTCCAAAGCTGAAATAAACACTTTTCGCACCAACTTTCGCGGTTTTCGTGATTCTAATGTACAATTTTCGGAATAAAACTTTAATTTTCCGAAAATTACACGCACCTCTTTTGAAAAATTATTTTTCAATTCTCTCGTTTTGTTATATCTCCCAGACAACCTTTTCATTTTTTTAATTACCTCCAATAAAATTCCTTTTCTAATACTTCTTGTTCAAAATAGTTTTTTAAACATTTAAATGATTAGTTTCAGATCTTCCAACTTTCAGTAAACCTTCTGTATTAAATCTCTATTATTTTATAATAATGAATTACTAATATTTAGCACTTCTAAATGCTTTACTAACAAAATTTTATGTAAATGTCAATTTTGACAGATCCGCTTATTCAAACTTTGCCCGCGTAATTATATACCAATTTCTATCCTTCATATTTTAATATTCAGCATTAATTTACTTTGCTTAGCAATATTTTAAATTAGACAAGTTTTACAAAGTTATAAACCACATTTTAACAAAAATAATAAATTTTAAATCTCCATTTTCAGAATTTAAAGAAAATTGAGGCAACAAAGAACTTGATCCACTACTATTCCTTCAAGAATTGTCTACCATATGAATGTACTCAACTTTACAATAATGAACAACTATTATAAGTATACACAACTGTTCTTTTTAGTTTAGATATTTTTATTTTAACCGTCAATAAATAAAATAGTAAAATAAAATAATCCTTCAAATTTTGTCAATAATATACAATGCCAGTCACTAATATTTGTTCCCCATTTCATATGCCCCTTTTAATAAATGTAAATTTAAACTCGAATCAAAATTTATATTTATTAAACAATTACTGATAAATTACCTGTATAACAATGTGTTCAAAACAATATTTTAATCAATCTACATCCTATAACTACCCAAAAATGAATCTTCTGTTCTTTGGTAATATTATTTAAACTTTTATTTATAACTATCTGTACATTACAAAGTTTTCAATTATAACTATTATTGACACTCATATTTATACATCTAACTTCTTTTTAAGTCAATAGTAATATAAGTATTTCTAGTTCTTTTTTTAATAAAAAAAATGAGACCTTATTTATTTAAATGGATGTCTAAGCTTTGTATAAATATTTTCCTTCCTAATATTTCTCATATTTCATAAGATTTTCCTACTGATGTTCTAATACCTAATAAAAAAACTATCTTCTATTTGCCATAAAAAAAAAATTTAATATTCCTTGAATTTTATGTTTATCTTTTCAGCTTCATAAACATTTTTTTAACATTGCACTCTGTAACTAACTTTCACACTAATAGGTGATTAACATACCATTTTTTTCTGTTTATACTCTATTTAAATCCTAGCCTTTTTATATTATAATTCAACCATGCTTACATATTATATATTATTTTCTTTATATATTGTTCTCATACGAACACATTCCCTCAATACCTATAACTGACATTTTCGTCATCCCCTATACTTTCATTTATGGAAAGTCTATATTTTTATTTTAACTTATCGTTTTTAAAGGCTTACGTTACCTATATAATTCTTTTTAAGACACTTTTGGTCCTATATTTTATATCATTTTGGGTATTATTCACCCTTTAACACATATTCTCTATATAATAATCCCATATTCTCATGGTACTCTTAATATTTTCTATTTATAGTAAGCATTTACTTTCATCTGACATAATACATTAAAAAGGCTCTTCCTTACTTCTTCCTTTATCACCTAAATTGTTTGTTAAATCTTGATAATTATTTTATAACTTTATTAAGTGCTTTAATTATTCTGAAACATTCTTTTTGTTTTCAAATATGGCTCATGTTTAATTTTCTTCTATACTATCCCATTATCCATTTCTTTTCATATTTATACTTGACAAATCTATTTACTGGTGTACATACTTATATTACCTTCTCTTATGGTTTTTTTTTTTTTACAAATTTATTTACAATATGGGAATGAGAAAATAACTTATATTCAACTTTTTCTTTTTAAATTAATACTAACTAATACTTATAACAGTTCTATAACTAAATTAAACTAATATAAATCCGTAGTTCCATATCTAAATTCCCTAACTGGTAATCTCTCTCTAAATTCATATTCTTTTTTCGAAAAACAAGAACTTGTCTGTATCCATGTATATTTATTTCATCATTATCTCTTTTATTCACTAATAAAAAGAGAAATTTAATATGCCCCTTTCTTATCACTTGATTAACCGTATCTGGTCATGCCCCTGTCTTATTATAAGGTATTTATGTCCTCCTAACACTTCTGTACTATATGATTATTTATTTTCTAATAAACAACAGGTCTCTATTTGTCAATAACTTTTAAAATTTTTAGATCTACATGTTACTTGGATAAGCAGGTATCGTAAGTACCTTCAGAAGACGATCTCCTTTCTTATCTTCTGTCCTGACTAAAACTTCCTAGGTATGAATTAGTATGATTCAAAGAAATAATGTCATTTCTCCTTTTACAGTTTAATCTCCTAATATTTTTCTTACTTTGGAAAGTAAGGTGAATTATTTGTCATGTTTTATCATTGTGGATGATTTGTCGTAATAAATCATTGTGGATGATTTGTCGTATTTTATCGTTGTGGATGATTTGTCGTAATAAATCATTGTGGATGATTTGTCGTATTTTATCGTTGTGGATGATTTGTCGTAACTCAGAATTAGGAAGTGTCGTTACTCACTTACACAATACAATCTCCCAATATTGTGTCTTACCTATTATATAACCTATTTCAAACGGTCGTATATTCATTTTCCCAGTCAATTTTTCCCATTACTAATTTTAATCGGATTCTATTCTTTAAAGTGTCCACTGTTTTAACTTGCACCCTATTTTCTTCATACCATGTATCATTTTCTTCTATAAAATAAGTGATCTCGTTCATCATACTTCCGACCTTGTTGAAAAATATCATAATACCAGCATTGCTTAATATCAATATGTCTGTACCATCCTGAAATTCAAAATCATGTCCTAAAAATTTTCTGACATCTATATCCACATAAACTCGTTTTCTCTCAACGTAGTCATTCCCATTTGCCGTTCCTTTAAATTGACTCCAAATTTTCCCTTCTGCATTTCCCATAACACTTCTTATATTCTTTTTCATATATGTTGGTATCACATTATGTCCAACATTAAATTTGTTTCCAGTGAATTTATCGTCCCCTGAAACTACCCCTTTTTCCTGCCTTGAAGTAAATAAGACTAACTTTTTGTCATCTTTTGCTCCTATTAAAAGTGTATCTACATACGATCTTAGAATTCTTCTACCAGAATCTAAGTATTTTGTTTTCTTTTGTAATAGTGCGATTGTATAAGATTTCTTAATTTCTACTGTCTTTTGTTTAACGTCAATGCAGTTTATAACATCCTTCTCAACATTTCCCATTACTTCTTTAGATTCATTTCTTTCTATTTCTAATAACTGATTTCCCATAATAATTCCTTCTTCCATCTTCAATATTTCATTAACTTCTGCTGAATCTTGTTTGTCTTTCACGCAAACTTGTTTTACTGGTATTATTACTTCTGGATTACCCACCAAAGACATTTTAAAATCTTCAATATCCCTTTTATAAGCTTCTCTAGTATCAATGCTCGCTTTAATCAATTTATCCAATCTTCCACTTAATTCTCTTTTATCTTCCTCTCTAATTTTCTCTCTTCTCTTAATATCTTCTTCTCTAATTTTTTCTCTTCTTTTAATATCCTCCTCTCTTTGTCGTCTTCTTTCTTCTATGTCTTCCTCTTGGTTTTTCAATAATTTTTCAAACATTTGTCGTATTAACCTCATCTCTTCTGATGTGATTGACGTCATTTTAAATAAGTAAAGTACACTAATAACTCAAACAAAATTACTTGTACCTTAATATGTCTGTAACTGACTTTACTGCCTTTGTAAAATGTATACCAATGTTACCGCTATTAAAACAATAAATAAAATATTCGAAATATGTTATTGCGAGTCTTATTTTAATTGCTCCACGTTGGGCACGCCATAAAATGCACTAGGGAGGGTAGATATTATAATTGTAAATACTTATAATCGAATATAAGCCAAAATAATTCAAATCTTGTTATATTATTTTTTATAATATCTCCTCTCTCACCTAGTCATTCAAGTTTACTAAATATAACCACTGTTAATTATATGCCAATATTTATGTAACACTCAGTATATAGAATTTACTATATCTATACACTATTATATGAGATTTCAATTTTTCAAAGCTCAGTATTTTTTTTTAATATGCCCAAACACTCTCTCAGTTTTCTATTTATCCAATTAATTTACTATAATTCTTTCCTTCTTAATATATTTTAGATATGATAATTTATCTCCAACAAATTCAAATAATTACTTATTATGCACTTCTTTACTGTAAATAGAATTTCGTCAAATGAAACCAGTATTGATTTTGACTACCCAGTACTTGCAGTACATTAATTTCTATAACGATGTAAGCATGGCATTTGCCACTATGAACTGATAGTAACTATAACCTCTTAATCTCATCAAATGAAACTGTTAAAAATATTCCTTGTGAATACGTGATGAGTTTTTCTAAAGTATTATTCCTTTACTTGGAATACGATTGTAAGGTATGTTCACTTTTCCCATCAAAATTGAACTTATAAATGTTATATTGTTTTGTTTCTCTTTTAGGTTATCGACACAACAAATCTCTATTTATAATATGAAAGTGTCTTGTACCATAGTTCTATTTTACCAAATGAAAGAAGAATATCACTATAATAATCGTTTAATGGCAAAAACTGTGTAAAATATGATTCAAATAATTATTCAACACATTTCCAAAACATTAACAAAAACAATTAAACCTGTCTAATATAACCTGTGCGACTATTGACAACATGAAGGATTATTAAGAGCTTATCTACTCGATAAGGTATGTATGAGAATTAATTTAATATAAATCTTTCACTTTAGCATTCATATGCATACACAAATTCAATAATTTATAGAAAATATCTTTACGATCAAATATTCAAATACTTAAGTAGGTATATTTTAGTTCTAAAATTACGAAAATTTACTAAATGTACACATACTGATATTTATGATTTAAAAAGAGATTTAAAACCTTTACATAGAATCTTTATACAATCCTCTTTATAGTATTCAGTATATCTTGATCACTTTAATGTATTTTTCTCGAAGACAATCATATAAATTTAAACTGTTTCTTTAAAATAAAGAAAATATACAACCTCCCAATAATATTGCTATTCTTTCTTGGTGTTTTTCAAATAATACAATCCACTTTCCTTGCAGGTTCTGGTTATATGATGTTGGAAATTTTGTGTATCTTCTTCGTACAGATGAACAGCCTTCCTGGACTCGTTATATACCTGGGATGATCCTCTGGTTCTCTACTCTACGTGTTCGACAAAAACAGAATGTATCTTGTGGTGACTTTGTACATACAGGATATCTTCAGGAACTGGAACTTTGTACTGCACGTGTGATTCTGTCTGGTAGAAATCCCTCGTGATTATAAAATAATATGGACCTTTTCTACGGGTTCGACAAACTGGATGTATCTTGTGGTGACCTCGTAAATACAGGATATCTTCTGGAATTGGAACTTTATACTGCACGTGTGATTCTATCTGGTAGGAATCCCTCGTTTTTATAAAATACTTTGGACCTTTTGAGAACTGGAAATCCGCTTAGACCTCTCGTACAACTGATAAGATAAATACTCCGCTAGGACTTTATACTTGATTGGTAAGTTTTTATTTTATTTTGCTATTTCCTTTTCTTCTAAAATTTAAATTGATTTATTATTTTATGCTTCTTTACAAATATTTTTTTCTTCAAACGTCAAATTATTATTTCCAAAGCTGAAATAAACACTTTTCGCACCAACTTTCGCGGTTTTCGTGATTCTAATGTACAATTTTCGGAATAAAACTTTAATTTTCCGAAAATTACACGCACCTCTTTTGAAAAATTATTTTTCAATTCTCTCGTTTTGTTATATCTCCCAGACAACCTTTTCATTTTTTTAATTACCTCCAATAAAATTCCTTTTCTAATACTTCTTGTTCAAAATAGTTTTTTAAACATTTAAATGATTAGTTTCAGATCTTCCAACTTTCAGTAAACCTTCTGTATTAAATCTCTATTATTTTATAATAATGAATTACTAATATTTAGCACTTCTAAATGCTTTACTAACAAAATTTTATGTAAATGTCAATTTTGACAGATCCGCTTATTCAAACTTTGCCCGCGTAATTATATACCAATTTCTATCCTTCATATTTTAATATTCAGCATTAATTTACTTTGCTTAGCAATATTTTAAATTAGACAAGTTTTACAAAGTTATAAACCACATTTTAACAAAAATAATAAATTTTAAATCTCCATTTTCAGAATTTAAAGAAAATTGAGGCAACAAAGAACTTGATCCACTACTATTCCTTCAAGAATTGTCTACCATATGAATGTACTCAACTTTACAATAATGAACAACTATTATAAGTATACACAACTGTTCTTTTTAGTTTAGATATTTTTATTTTAACCGTCAATAAATAAAATAGTAAAATAAAATAATCCTTCAAATTTTGTCAATAATATACAATGCCAGTCACTAATATTTGTTCCCCATTTCAATATTAAACATAGGTCATGTTAAAGTATCAAAAGAAACAATGAGCTCAATGAGCGCAACATTTCCATTGAGACAGTGTACAATACGATTCTGATGTTTGCGAATCTACTATCGTTAAGAAAAAATGAATTATTAAATTTAAGCCCTGTTCAATCACGTTTCGAAGATTCGCCAAATTGAAGACGTAATAAGCGACCATAAACACCCCCGTATCTAAAATTTCATATTCATACGTCAATTTTCAAAAAACTCTTCCGCCATTTTTTTTTTGTTGACATTTTGACTTTGGATTCGTGATCGGCGACCTAAGACACCCCCGTATCTAAAATTTCACACTCATACGTCAATTTTCAAAAAACATTTCACGGGATTTGTATTGCTTGTCACGGCAATGACGTAAGCCATTTTGCTGTTAAAACATCGAGTGCTTCTTTAAAAGTCCGTATCTCTGCACACGCTCCACTTGGGAAGAAAAACTCTCCGTCGTTGAGCGGTTTAAAGTCACCGCTACCACCGTGCCAAAGCACAGCCGTTAATTTCGCGTATCCAGAGGCCAGTTCTTCCTACCGTATTGCCGATTTTCGTCTATTTTTCGGGTCGTTTGGTTGCCATGGCTACTCCGCTATTAGCACTGACAAACAACAAATTTATTTAAATTTGCGTGTCAAATTTTATTTGATCATTTTTACTTTTTTGTTATTATCTGTTTCTGTTCTTATGAGCAGCATAAATTTTGAAAAATAATGTTCTCTAAATAGGTATATTAATAAATGTATTATATCGTTTTAGCATGGCGCGAGTCAACGTATATGAACAAAGTATTTATACAACAGGAAGAGGTAATATATTGCTATTTAGAAAACTAATGGTCAAGGTATTATCGTCGTTATTTATTCTCCAACAAGTCATTAGAGTATTGAAATAACGAGCTGGATTACACACGGAGATATAACACCGTGATAAATACCAGAAACCAATATAGAATACATTATCACCGAACCACTGCATCAACATTAACAAGTACTCTTCAATAACATACTTCAATCACAGGTAAATCTGTCACCAAATCTGTTTAAAAGAATATTCATGGACTTCTTCATTTACAAATTATTTTATAATGTTAATGAATTGTTAAATCGAATTTTTAATAATAATAATAATATTTTTAATTATTTCATTAGATGTTTTTGTAATAATTTTCTCAATATAATTTTATAATAAATTTATTTCTTCGTTATAGGTCTACTATAAATTTAAATATGTTGTAACGTAATCCAATAAATATTGTTAGTTTGCATTACATAAAATAAAAGAAATATTCGTAATGGTGAAACATCCTTTAGTTTATAGTAATCCCATAAATATTGATAGTTTGCATTACACTAGATAAAAGATTAACAAATAGAAAATAATGTAGTTGCTGCCTTTCACATACAGCTTGGTGCTAATGCGAGAAGAATTCAGCATATCTACATTAGATATTACATACACATGGAGATCTGGCATTAAAGTAGAAACAATAAAACTCTCATTTGCTTTGTATGATATAAGAAGAATCAGAAGAATTGGCAACATAGATGTTGCAATGATAACATACTAGGTTTTCTTTTATTCCCAAATAACGTATGGGATTCAACTTTAGAGAGAATTAAGTCACGCATTTAATATATTTGTGTTGCTAAAGAAGGCATTGAGGACAACTGGACAGGTGAAAAATTTAAATAACTGAAGCGTACTTTATAATTTTACAGTAGGTATTAATGTATATTTATTTCATTAGAAATTTTCAGCAAAATACATTTTCATTACAGAAGCTGACTGTAGTATATATATTATTAGTAATAATAGCGTTTGTTTGTAAAAAGTATCAAAAGGTTTGCAAAGTAGACATCCGTTAAGCAATTAGAACAAGCAAAAAACAATTGTATATAAGTATTTTATTTATCCAAACTAATACTTACATAAATTTATTCAATTATATTTTCATCAGTTATTAATTATTATATTGGGTAATTCTTTCTTATTTTGTGAAATGTATACTGTAGCATATATATACAGGTGGTTCACCGGGAACTGAATCGATCGATTGTGGAAAAGCTATAGCTAGGAATGATCTGAAATTTTGACACTATACTAAAGTCGATGGGGCCATTCGCCTAAAATATTTTCAAGATGGCGACACTCTGGGCTATACCAGAAATAGGCACCAACTTCCTAATTTTAAATAGAATACCCTGTATATTGTCAGGTTTTTAGATTCTACGTGAAATCCTAAATATACTTCATGTATAATGTCATATATCTAAGCTTAACCCTTTTTGACTTATTAAAATTCTTATGTTAAAGTTGACGTTTGCAGGCAGAAAATCAATAGCACTTTTTCCATATAAAGATGGATATATTATTTAATTTAAAGTAAATTCTCTCAAATAGATGGACTAATTAAATACTATTTGTATAAAATTGTTACAATTGTTAATACAGTGTGTGCGAATTATACGCCTGAAAACGAATTTGGAAAAATTGCCAATAAGTTATAATTTTGTAAACACTGTCATGGCTAACTATTGAAAAAAGAACTAATGTAAACAGTATGTATTGTAGAAGATAAAAACACTAACTTGCCAATATTTCGAAAACTACTAATTTTTATAATAGACATATTTATACAAAGTGGTCCTGATTTTTAATGCAGAATAAGATAAAATTCTAAAAGTTGCCGCTTCCCATTTAAAAAAAATGTCTTTTGGCAATTATTCCAAATTCGTTTTCAGGCGTATTCGCACACTCTATATTAATAATTGTAACAATTTTATGCAAATAGTATTTAATTAGACCATCTATTTGAGAGAATTTACTTCAAATTCAATAATAAATTCATCTTTATATGGAAAAAGTGTTATTGATTTTTGGCTTGCAAACGTCTAATTTAACATAAGAATTTCAATAAGTCAAAAAGGGTTACTCTTCGATATATGACATTATACATGAAATATATTTAGAATTTCACGTAGAATCTAAAAACCTGACAATATACAAGTATTCTATTTAAAATTAGGAAGTTGGTGCCTACTTCCGGTATAGCCCGGAGTGCCGCTATCTTGAAAATATTTTAGGTAAACGGCCCCCATCGACTTTAGTATAGTGTCTAAATTTCAGATCACTCCTAGCTATAGTTTTTCCGCAATCGATCGAATCAGTTCCTGGTGAACCACCCTGTATATATTTATATTAGCATGTGCTCCTCCTAATTTTACCAGTAAAAGTACCAATTTTAATTAAAAACAATGCTCATGAAATTGAAGACAGTATAATGCATTTAAACTATTTCTCCTTCATAGAATGAAATTTTAGTGACGTTTCTCAGAAAAGCTCGCTCAAAACAACACACAATTATGTTACATTTGCAATAGTAGTCTAATTCCAATTATAAAGCAGATAGTTAAGACAGTCTTAAAAATATATGTACAACAAATTGGACAAATATTCGCAGGTATAAGTTAAACCGTTGATTGAAGAATATAAAGATGCGCAACGCTATAATAAAATTGCATGTCTCTCCGCCCGCAAACCCCTTGCCGAGAAACATCCTCGCAGTCTTGGGTTGTTTCGCATCTCGGACCCAAACTACTCGGCATCGCTAGAGATCTCGGACCCCGTTTTGGCTACGCTCAGTGCTATGCAGTTGCGCATCTTCGTGTATTCCTTCAATCAACGATTAAACTGTATGCTCTACATACAGTGGTTGATAAAAATTTCAGTGCAGAAATATTATTTTAAACTTAAATATTGATTTTTTTTTTAAATAAAAATGTGTGTTTGTATCTGAATATAATTTTTCATTAAAGTTTTGTATATGTGTAATTGGTTTATTGCGAATTTTATTAAATTAAGAAATACACTTTCTTTTTACGAAAATTACTTTTTATTCATAACATTATTAATATTATATACCTAATATCGGCACTTTTTATAATTTGAATAAACAAACATAATAAACAAAAGTGCCGATATTAGGTATTTACACAAAAAACAATTAATTTTTATTTATGAACGTATGGATGTTCTTGAAATTATAGTGAATATGTATAGTTGGTCGTCGATTCTGTCGCTGAAATATAAATATTCATTAATTTACATATATAATGCAATACACATGTGAAAAAAATACCCTTCGATTACGGCCCCTTCGGCCGACTCTTCCCCTTCCTCCTCCTTCACGGGGCACTTCTCCTTCCTTTTAATAAAAAAAACAATAACAATTGAATCAAGTCAAGAAAAAACAGAAAAACGAATATATACATATATATATACATAATAGATCCTTTCTCTAAATTGAAACGCATAAATATTGTTCATATGAATAATTTAACAAATAAGAAAAATAATAAATAATTGTATGCCTCAGCTTTTTGATATTGAAATGACATCAGAAAAAAATATATTTTATTATAGTTCATTATTATTAGTATCTATAATAACAAAAAATAGCAACAAAACGACAACGATAAACACTTTTGATTAAATTCTTATACTATTTACTTATCTTTTCTTCAGTCATATAACAGTTATAACAATAGTCTATGTTTGTAGGGTTTTATCAATGGATTATGTATTTTTTTTAATTAATTATCATAAAAGAGACTGACACAAATACACATATACGTACTCGCCCATAGGCAAGTATATAATGCAATACACATGTGAAAAAATACCCACACAGTCATATTCAGACAAACTTATACACAAACATTCATAAACCCACGGAAATAATCAAAGAAAAAAGGATTAAATTAATAAATGAAAATAAAATAAACTAATAATATACATACGCGCCTCCGCCTAAAAACAATACGCGGGACACCTCCCGGACCTATTTCTATTTCCTCCTATTAATAAAAAAACAATCATTGAATCAATTTAAAAAAACAACAGATGTACACTTACTATATACTCCCTTTGATTTTCCTGAAACAAATAGATATTGTTAATATGAATAATTTAACAAATAAGAAAAATAACAATTAATGATAAGTCTACGGTTTTAGGTATTGTATTTTCTTATTTTATTTGTTGAAGGTTAAATTTTTATGCTGCTTATTTTTTTTTCCATTAAATATTATAAAACAGACTGGCACAAACATACACACACATACTGATATACAGGCTGCCCCACCGGAAACGATACAGATTGAATATCTCGAAGGAGAAAACTTTTTTGAAAAAACGCAAAAACAGATTGATTTTTGATCCAAGGGGGACACCCTTCCATTATATCTTCAACTGTGATATGTCATTCTCCTCTCCACCGTCACTCTAGCCATTACAATTTAAATAGGGAAAGTACTAAATACGATACATCATTGAAAAGGTAATTATACGGAGAATTCAGCAAAGTGATTGTTTGTTGCGCTATTTTTGATTTTAGCGCCCTCTAGCGGGGAAAAAAACGGTTATGTATTCCAAAATATGACACATCATTACAAAGCTAATTGTATTAGCAATTTAATGCACAATTGAAAAAAACTTTAAATAATTGAAAAACCTTGCAGAGATCTAATATAACAATGTATAAATTTATTAGTTTACATTATACGCTGACAGTCTGTACTTGACAATGATGATAAATAAATGTCAAAAATATTACCTATTTAGTTGCTAATAAAATTAGCTTTGAAATGATGTGTCACATTTTGAAATAATCAATGAAAAAATCCTAATTAATAAATGAAAAATACTAATATACATACTATTATATGGCGAGGTGCCTGGTTAAGTGGTATCTAAAACAAAGCAGGAAAAAGAAACAACAAATTAATAACAATTATTGAGAAGGTTTAAATAAATAAATGAAAAAATGTTATTAAATAATTAATAGTGATAATACATACAGTGTTTTCAATTGCCCCCTCATTTTCAGCAGGTGGTACCTGAGACAAAATAGGAAAATGAAACAACAAATCAATTCATTATAATTCAAAAATCGTGGGTGTTTTCAGTTGGCCACAGAGATTCTCGAATAAAATACAGGTAGGCTAATTAAAAGATTGCTGGTCAAACTATGTACTTTACACATGCAAACACATTACACACACACACACACACACAGTAATATTCACAAAACTCACAGAAATAGTCAGTTAAGAGGTCTAAATAATAAGAAATATGTTATTAATTAATTGATAATGATAATACATACGGGCGGGTGAGCCGCAGCCCCCTCTTCCAAATCAATCTGATTAAGTATTATCTGAAACAAAATAGGAAATAGAAACAATAAAATATAGATGGACTATATCTTGATTTTATTACAAGATTACTGTACAAAGTATGTAATCAAGCGTAATATGATTAGTAAAGAACAAAATACAGAAATATTTCTAATTAATATTACATTTTTAATCGATGTGATTATATATAGTGAAAAATAATAGTACACCTCTGTATGTTAAGGTGGGTTTTCTATAACGCGAGCAACCAATCATGAATAAGTAATACTTTTGACGGGGTGAAATTGCACGCGTCTTTATCAAAAGCTTTATTCATTTCAAATAACTATACAAACGATAAACAGGAATTTTCGCTGCATATAGGAACATCTTTGATCGCTATAAATAATCGTAATGACAAAATAAATCAATTTCAATATTGTAGGATCTTTAAGCATAAACAATAACTTTTACATGTTATTATTATATTGTAAATAATATGAAAATAAAACATCCGAGAATAAATCGTTGACGTTGCTATGAAAAACATTTCAATACTATTGCATCTAATTAGGAAAATTTAGTAAAACTTATATTTTGATCTACATCCATATTCTGAAAATAAATTCAAACAATTAATATATTTTATTATTGAAATTATAATGCAATATCAAGGAATACACAAAAAATGATACTTTTATTTAGAGGTGGACAAAACGGTTCCTTTCTTTGATTCGGTTCAGCTCCTCATAGTAAGCCGGTTCCTGGAACCGGCTCATTTGAACCGTGTGGATCCGTAATAGCATATAGTTTAAGGAACGTGTAGGACATGTAATAACTCGGCGCCGTCGTCGGTTCAAACGAACCGGGATCCGATTCATTATCAACCGGCTCTCGACCCTAACGGATCGCATTACGTTAAAACTGTTCAATCAGGTCGATTCAGTTGCGCGCATAGTTACTTTCCATGTGAGCCGAGATCCGGTTCATTGAAATTTAGTGAACCGGCTCCCTCGGTTGCCTGCTGGGATTCGGTTCATTCGGTGGTTTTATAAATCCCACGTCAGTAAATGCGGCAAAATTCGGTGGAGATGCTGCAACAAAAATTGTGCGGTCATGATGTATACATCTGTACCAAATGAAGAACATGTAGTTAACAGAAACGGCAATCATAACCACGAAGCTTCAGAGACAATCGCAAGGCAGCTTGCCTTGCGATTGCAACGCCATCAAGAGGAAAGCTGTTGAAGATATTTCTGATTCACGTCGAATTGTCAAAAAATGATTGGGAAATCACCACGGATGATCTTAGCTGCGTAAAAAGAAATATGTATATGGCCCGCAGGAAAATCATGCCCACGCTTCCGAAAAATCAAGAAGAGGTGCTAGAAACGGTGAAGTCTATGAATTTAAGTACTCATAAAGGTGAAAATTTTGTGCTTGGTGTTTGTGAGCGAAAGAAGATTGTCATTTTTTCCTGTTATAATACAAATCTGCATTTTCTATGTTCCAGTGAATATATATATATACAGTGATGTGCAAATGTATGGAACCAAGTAAATATCTCTGGAGTTTCTAGAGATGTAGAAATTAAATTTGGTGGGTAGATATTACACTATATTTTGTATTTAGTTCGAATGTTTTTATCGCAATTCAACTTCCAGTTTAACCGGAAGTAATGTCAGCTTGAAATTTTTAAATAGAACACCCTGTATATTATTTTAGTTTTGAATAGAACACTTTATTGCGAGTACAAAAATAATGGGTTCGATATGTTTTATTTCATGGCCAACCGTGATATTAACAAAAAAAAAATATTTTTGAATGAAAATGTAATAATATCTGGTAGACCATGTAATAATTGTAGCAGTGACAGTTATTGTCAAAATAAGTAGTATTTTAGTTTTAACGCAAAAATGGCTCATTTAAGCGAAAGAGAAAGAATTGAAATACTAATGATGATTGGATTTGGCGACAGAAGAAGAACGCATCAAGAAGTTTGTGACCTTTTTAACAATATTCATCCGAATAGGCAAATAACACGTTCGATAGTTACAAAGACTTTGCAAAGGTACAATACAAATGGCACCGTCGGAAATTTAAGAAAAAGTGGACGTATAAATACTGCTACAAATGAAGAAGTAGCTCAAAATATTGCTATATCTTTAGAGGAAAATCATAATTTGTCTACTACTGAACTGGCCAATATGCACGAAATTAGCCGTCGTTCAGTAGGGAGGATATTAAAACGAGAAAGATATTACCCGTACAAAATTCGCATTGTTCAAGAACTTTCCGACGACGACTTCAACAGACGGCTAGAATTTTGTGAATCAGTTATGGATATTTGTAACCGTGACGATAATTTTGTACAAAATGTAGTGTTTTCTGATGAAGCAACTTTTTGTTTGAACGGTACAGTTAATCGACACAACTGCCGTTACTGGTCCCAAAATAATCCTTACTGGGTACAAGAAGCTCATACGCAACACTCTCAAAAACTGAACGTTTGGGCCGGTATTTACAATAACAGAATTATTGGGCCTTTCTTTTTAGAAGGAAATTTGAACGGGAACATGTATTTAGAACTTTTGGATGCACAAATAATTCCGGCGCTGGAGGAAAATGGACAACTGCCAAATAATATCTGGTTTCAGCAAGATGGGGCACCACCTCATTACGCTCGCATTGTTCGAGATCGTTTAAACAGGACATTTCCTAATAGGTGGATTGGAAGAAGAGGTGCTATAGAATGGCCTCCTCGATCACCAGACCTTAATCCACTGGACTATTATCTATGGGGTTTTTTGAAGTCCAAAGTTTATTTTAATCGACCAGATAATTTGCAAGAATTAGCTGAGAGAATAACTCAAGAGATTCAAAGAATTCCACCAGAAACAAAGGCCAATGTTACAATGGCATTTAAAAATAGACTGGCCTACTGTCAAGAGGTAAATGGTGCTCAGTTTGAACATTTAATACACTAACGGTATCCTAACGCTTTGTCGTAGTCATGTTTTATTTTACTATGTTTAGCGCCCTTTTCAGTAATTTAAGTACTGTTGTACTCAATTTCAGTTTTGGTATTTAATGTTATTGTTACATTTGTGATTTACACTCGCAAAATACTAGATCTTAGCATTGTAACAAAAATCACTCTTTTGTTAATATCACGGTTGGCCATGAAATAAAACATATCGAACCCATTATTTTTGTACTCGCAATAAAGTGTTCTATTCAAAACTAAAATAATATACAGGGTGTTCTATTTAAAAATTTCAAGCTGACATTACTTCCGGTTAAACTGGAAGTTGAATTGCGATAAAAACATTCGAACTAAATACAAAATATAGTGTAATATCTACCCACCAAATTTAATTTCTACATCTCTAGAAACTTCAGAGATATTTACTTGGTTCCATACATTTGCACATCACTGTATATGGACGGTACGTTTCAATATTGTTCGAAATTCTTTTACCAAATGTTTACCTTGCACGGTTTTAAAAATGGCCACTATGTTCCGTTAGTATTTGCATTATTACCTAAAAAGACAGCGGAAACATATACAGATTTATTAGAAATTTTAGAAGAAAAATGTAAAAATTTGCACTTAGCTCTAAAACCAAAGCAAATTGTAATAGACTTTGAAATAGCCATTCATAAAGCTTGTCAAAGAATTTGGAAAAATAGCGAAATTATAGGGTGTAGATTTCACTTATCCGAAGCTGGTTTCGAAAAATACAAGAGTTAGGATTAGTTTCTGAATATAAAAACAGTGAGTCAGTTATTGGCAAATATTTAAAAACTCATTTTGGCATTCCGTTTTTAAAACCTGACGATGCGTTTGATTTTTTTTAAAACGAAATGTTTTATTTAATGCCTGATGATGACAGAATAAGAAATTTTAGAAAATATCTTAATAATACGTATTTTAGTAGTAGCGCTCAATTTCCTCCTTTTATGTGGTGTAGTGATGAAAAATTTATTCATAGAACGACGAATGCATGTGAATTCCAAACAAATGCGTAAAAACATTATAGAAAAAATTAATACTATAAATGAAGCAATTGCTAAATATAAGCAAAACATTATTTCTAGATACTATTTTGTTCATTTGGTTAGTCATAAGTTTCTTCCCTAAAAGTACTTACATGTATTATAATTTTGTAAAATTTATATAATAAAAATACATAAGTATGTCATAACTAGAAAGTGCAATTTTCTAATCATTAAGATCACAGTTAATCCTTTAATCCCAAACCCTTTTAATCCGTGGTGGAACTGACCGGTAGGATTTAAGGACACCCTGCTGGCGTGGTGGAACTGACAATCTCCGACTCCAGGATACAATTTACAATAGAAAAAGAAGAAAATAATAAATTATTTTTTTTAGATATTGCCGTATACAAAAACGCTAATAATATCTCATAATCGACATTTTCCGATAATATACTACACGCGAATGCAAAACAATCCTTCCAAATAAAAATGTAAACATTCCATAGTTATATCGTAGAGAGAATATATATAGAGAACCCATGCAATGTTATTTTTTGGGTACGCCATTGTGGACGTGGAGGCAAGAACGGCTACGTCTACAACTAACAGCAGCACCTGCTCCTGGGATTAAACTTATGCCTGGTAGATGTCGTGAAGTATTTTGAAATATTTTTTTTAGTATTAAGGGTCTCTATCAGTACCGAAAATGTATACGCGAAAGCACCAATTTTTTCGCGTAAATAACATCTTCAATTTTCAATTCTACAGGGAGATCCATATTTCTATAGGATAACAAAATTGTTTTCTAGGTCTGACTGAATTAATTATTTCTAAATTTTGATCCTAACACTTTTTATGGTTGAATAATTCAAAAACTGTAAACACGTTTTTCTCCAAGACTATACATTTGATATTCTTCAGACTTACACCATAATGACGAGCATGCTGCGAGCTGGGGCGAACCACATTTATTATTTTAATAAATGTTTTAATAAAAGTCTAATTCTCTGTTTAAAAAATAATAATATGCATCCCACATAACTTTTGCATCGAAGAAGTTTTCTTTGAGACGTGATTTATGAGCCCTCATAATTTCTCTTGAAGAAAGGTTGGACTCGCTAATCCATCAAACAGGTACCGACACGCCAATTCGTCTGTCGATTTTACCTACAAATAGGTACCTACTTAGGCAACGTACTATTAAATTTAAGTAAAGATATTTAATGACCCCGAATGAATCTGATGTCATTTGTTGCTTGTAATTTGTTTTTATTATTTTCAACTTCTATATTTAAAAAAGGGTACAAATTAATAGATTATTATTAAGTACTTTATAAATATTTGTTATTATAAATTTATTTAATGTTAAAAAAAAAACTGCAATCCGGGCCTAGTATGTACGCGATTAATTTACTAGTTGTACAGTCAAACAGAAATTATTTTATTATTAGATGGTGTTCATTGATTAAAGAAAAATAGCATATTATTCGGAATATGAAACGTAACTGTCAGTAACTGTCACAATTTCCCATATTGTTTTTGGAATTTCTCCATAATTGGTCGGACCAAAATAACCTGCTCCGTGGGTTTTCCGCTAAGCTAAAGAATTGTTCATGATTACACGGGCATGGGTCATTTCGGCGCGACAGTCACTTTTAACCTTAGGTGGTCTTAATCCCATAGGACACTTGGACGCAAGTGACTTGGGTCTGACGGTATTAATCATTGTACACACGAGTCTATTATAGAGGCAGGTAAACAAGAAAGAGCGTTTGGCTGTAGAAGCGGGCGACCTGGATATTGATGGTATCCCTGACATTTCAGTAATTGTTGACGGTGCATGGTCTAAACGGTCTTACAGGACGAATTACAATGCTTCTTCTGGTGTTGCTTGCATAATTGGTATGAGAACAACAAAAAAATTGTATATTGGCACAGATAAGGAAGATTGCAGATAGCCGATGTAATAATAATTATTGGCAACATATTTTGGAAACGACTGTTAAGCGTTCGGCGTTAGTTTGGAAACAAGGCACGAAGATGGAGGGCGGAGGGGAGTTTTGTTACAATATTCGGGGCGCTCTCTCACGGAAAATAGTTGAATGTACAAAATCTAGGTTGCTATTTTAATTTCTACTTCAAATAAGGCGACGAATTAGAACTGATGCGCCTTTGTTGTGTTTTGTACATACAAGCGCATTTACAAGCAAGAGGTTTCACCAGACACATTTTATTATATTCTAGGTTTGTTCCAAGCAGCGGTTTATGTACGATGCAGGGACTAGTACATGCATCAGTTTATGCGCATGCGTCTATATTGTACTGGTTTTTGACTGGTGTCGGTGACTGATGTGGTTGGAACGCTTTTGTGTAGTACAATGATGTTAACATGAGGGAAATTTCCCTACATATAGGGAAAAAGGCACATTTTTTTTGCGTGTAGGGAAATTGTGAGGGAAATATCTGAAGTTCAATATTGTAGGGAAACAGTTGTTGTAGTTTGCGGTTGGCAGCATATAGATCAATTTTAATTTGTTTTGGTCTCTTCGGTGCGTATTCTGTGCTACAGGAACACTATTCTGTGGTATCTGTTCCAGGGTTAATTTTTCTGTGGTTCCAAAGTTATGACGGTACTGTGAAGTGTTCTGTGGTTCTGTGTATGACGGTGATGACAGGTTGACAGGTGACATTTGTGATTTGTGGTGGTGCAATCACTATTGCTATCAGTCTATCAGTACAAATAATAGGTACCATCGTACCACTTCAAATAAGATCACAGGTAGGTATAATAAATGAAGCCATTAGTCACTTATCTTCAATTTCCTTACTAATTGTTATTTAGGTTATATGGTTAAAATGAATACTAGTGCTGCTAGCAGCTGCAACAGTAGTGAAAATGTCAGCCCAAGTAAACCCAAAAAATACAAATATAGAAAAAAGAAGTTTAATGAAGATTGGTTAAACATTGAAGAATTTCAAGGGTGGTTAGAGAAAGTCCCAAATGATATTTATAAATGCAGATGTAGTGCTTGCAACGTTATTATTACCTGTGGAAAATCTGAATTACATAAACATTCTCAAGCTGAGGGGCATATAAAAAAAGTGAAGTTAATTAAGACAAATCAAAAGTGCGAAAACTATGTTATACAGAAAAATGAAGAACAAGATAAAGACGAAAAAACTTTGAAATACGTTTAAGCATGTTTTTTACTGAGCACAATGTAGCACTGCAAATTGTGGACCATTTACTCCCACTTCTCAAGGATATTGTTCCCGATTCAAAAATTATTGAGAAAGCTGTATTGGGACGACAAAAATGTACTGCAATTATTAAGAATGTGATTACACCTAATCTAAAAAAATGCCTTATAGAAAAATTACGAGAGGTACCTTTTTCTATAATGATTGATGAAAGCACAGACATCAGCTCGAATAAAACAATGTGTCTTTTAGTAAGATATTATGATAGTGTAAATGGAAGAATACATACTGAATTACTTGATTTAATGAAAATTGATTATAATGAATGTACTGCAGAAAATTTATATAACAGTTTTAAGAAGATTTTAAATGATTTGGACATTCCCATAAAAAATGTTATTGGCATGGCATCAGATGGAGCAAGCGTAATGGTGGGAAACAACAACTCATTTGCTTCTAGGCTTACTGCAGAAAACCCAAATGTTACAGTTGTTAAATGTATATGCCACACTTCTGCCATTATTGCAAATAAAGCGTGCTTAACATTACCAAGGGCTCCTGAGGAATTATTACGTCAAATATCTTCATACATTTCCCACAGTTCAAAAAGGTGTCTTCAACTAGAAGACATCCAAGAACATTTCAATGTGGAGAAGAAAAAAATACTCAAGGTGGCTTCAACTAGATGGCTATCTGTGCATCAGTGTGTAACCAGGATTTTGGAAAACTGGGAGGTGTTAATAAGTTATTTCAGAGTAGCTGCGATAGATGATAAATTAAAATCTGCAGAAACAATTTTAAATGACTTGAACAATGTATGTAACAAAGCTTACTTACTGTTTTTACAATATGTGCTTAACTATTTTAACTCGATCAATGCTTTATTTCAGTCAAAAAATATACTAGTCCAGGAATTATATAGTGAGTCAAAAAAAATATTTTTCAGATTAGGTCAGAACTTCATTAAATTACATAAGTTGAAAGTAGATATGATTGTAAATAGTCCTGATTATTTTTTAAACTGTTATGTCAGCCAATCGTAATGAGAAAAAGTTTGAAATCGACCAATAACATCACAATTACACCGACTATTTGCTAGTAGCAAATTACAGCGATAATTTTTTGATTAAAAAGAAATCCAATCAAATTGGTCTATTTCTAATCATGTGTGTCAAATTAACCAATGAAACCATCATTTAACTAACGCTTATGTCATCATGAAATGTCATACATCATTGTCTATTCCGATGACAATGATGTATGACATTTTATGATGACATAAGCGATAAATATAATTTTACGAATTGTTTAATAAAGATACTTACATACTTATTTAACATTTTCCGACATAGTTTAAAAAATAATCACGCCGAATTACATTCGTGGTAATAATTTTTTGTTGATAATTTTAACTAGATTAGCACTCACCTTTATTGCTATTAAGAAATCCCACTCGTGGACTTCGTCCACTCGTGAGATTTCTATAGCAACAAAGGTTCGTGCATCTAGTTAAAATTATCAAAAAATTATCACCACTTATGTAATTACTGTTGATAATTTTTTAGATATAGAATCATTTTTTCTGGGAAATGAGTGCAATAATTTAGTTAGTAAATTACCAAAGCCTGAAGCACATCGAGTTAGATTAGACTGTTTGCGTTTTTATATTGTTGCTTTGGAAGAAATTCAGAATAGGTTTCCCATTAGTGATGACTCCTTTTTTTAAAGATTTACAATTTTTAAAGCCGGAAAATGCTTTAAATTCTCAAAATAGAGATTTATTTAAATTTGATAGATTATGTTCAAAATTTAAAATAGATTTAGGTAAGGTAACAGCTGAATGGCGTGAAATGCCATTTCACTTCGATGATATAGAATTAGCTCGACTAAAAGAAAAGGATATTGCTGACTTTTGGTCCTATATATCCAAACAAAAGAATTTCGAGAATGTACTGGTTTTTCCAAATTTGTCGAATCTAGCAAAATATCTTCTTACGTTACCTCATGCGAACGCATATTTTCAACAGTAACTGATATTAAAACTAAAAAGCGTAATCGTTTATCGCATGAGGTTCTTAACTCAATTTGTGTTATTCGCTCATTTTTACAAAGTAAAGAATTAAATTGCATAAAATTTAATTGTGTAACCATGATCAAAGATATGAAATATAATATATTATATAGTCATAAACAATAAAGATTAATTTGAAGTCTTAATGTTGTGTTTTAGAATGGGCGAAAATAAAGAAGTTGCAGATTATTTGTTGCCCTTTTTCCCATAAATCTGTTAAAATTCTAAAACATATTTTTTTGCTTACAGTACTGAGATTTTGTGTATTTATTTTTTTTGATTTGTTTTGTAATAGCAATGATAATAGTTAAATAAGTAATAAATTTTGATAATAATTTTGGTGTTTTGACTGAGGGAAAAAAGGCGGGAAAATTTAAAGGCAGCGTAGGGAAATGTAGGGATTTTATATCATGTGATGAGGGGAAAAGCAGTTTAAAAGGTTAACATCACTGGTGTAGTATAGTTTAATTGAACTGCAGAAGAGGGCGTACGGTTGTGACAATTCTGAAGTAAAAATAATTTTTAACAGGCTAGGATGGAAACACAAGAAGGTAAGTTCATTTTTCAAGGATATATTAGTAATTATTATGGCAATAGCAAAATAATAACGTTTATTGAGAATAGTATAAAGTTATCGGGATATACATTTTGGTCGTATCCGTAGAATAATTTAATACAATGTGCAAAATTAGAAATTTCATGATTGTAATTAAATAGTTATAAGTCAGTCGTTTCGTTAATGAACTTAATAATTACATAATATTAAAATTCGTTGCTGTTTCTAATTAAAAATTTCATTTATAGATATTGAAGAATTTTTAATTTTCAATGCAACGCCAAACGAAGATAAAATAGACTTTAAATGGACACAACATCAAACAAAAAAATTAATAGATTTATATGCTATTCACAAAAAAGATGTAGGAACAATGAAGATCCGTACGCAAAAAAAGATGTGGGACGTCATTGCACAAGAATTGCAAAGGGATTTGAAGATAATGATAACAGCTACAAATTGCTCGAATCGATGGAGGGTATTAGAAAGAAATTGTAAGAAATTTATAGACAATAATAAAGCAACTGGACGCGGTAGGAAATTCTTTGAATATGAATCAGAAATGAATGCAATATTTCAAAAAAGTAAATCTCTTTGTCCGGAAGTTTTATTGTCGAGTGAAACAATACAAAAACCGGAAGATTTGGAAACTGTTGAAGCTATACCACTTGAAAATAACCAACAAAAAGAAAATAAAACACTTTCAAGATCAATTAAAATAATTAAAAGACAGAGAGTCACAGTATTACAAAAAATGAGGGAAGATCGGAAACTATACTTTGAGGAACGTTTAAACATAGAAAAAGAAAAACTCGATATAATGAAAAGGAAAAATGAATTAATCAATGATAGAAATAACATACTAAGAGAAAGCAAGTGTAATTGTATAAATCAGAACATTCACTGATTTACTTGTACGTATTTTGAAAATATATATAACTTCAATCTGTTAGAATTGCTTTTTTTGTTTCTCACTTTGTTGTGTTTTTTTAAAGAATATTTATTTTTTTAAGTTAATGTTTTTTAGGAGGATATTCTTAACTATTTTTCTTAAAGTATGTACACTTGTGAAATTTATTTATATTGTGTAATAATTATATTTTAATATAGTATGTTTTACATGAAAACAAATTTTTATTTTATAGAATATGTAGGCTATTCAGTAATTACAAAAGAAAAAAAAACAGAATGAAGATGTTTTCTTTATCTATTCATCTCCAAGGAGTCCACAACTGCATTTCTAGTCGCCTGTGCATCCATAACAGCTTCGGCTTCATCGTCATCATCGTTACCCATTATTTGTGCGCCCAGGTTATATTTAAACGTCTTTACTGAATTTAAAATATCTTTCAAATATTCTAAAATCTGATTATGATTATTTAATATTTATATACAATAGATAATAATGGAACCCTATTTATTACTGCTGTTTTTAATTTTGAATGTTAATATAATACTTTTGAAAAAAATTTATAATACATAATTCATTGTCAAAGTTGGATGCAAAATATGTCTTGGTAATATATTTACCTGTCAATACAGGCTGAGTCATATTGAATAGAGGGTAGGTTTAAATTTGACAAAGTTGACAGATTTTGTGGTTGGGGGAAAATGGATCTGGAACAAATGACGCCTAAAATGGTGGGTTTTACGCTTTTAACTCTAGTACTTTTATTTGGACTCACGGACTAAAACTAAAAACACATTATTACCCCAATTACAGCATTTTCTCTAACTTTTTAAAAGGTATTTTAATTCTTTCTTGGCACCATCAAACTTATGGTCCTGGAATGTTAAACTATTGTCAAAAAATACCGTAAATAAACAAAGAGAAACGAAATATTCTTAGTCTTTTCACTCGTTTCAAAACGTGGACATATAATGCAAAAATCTGGAACTCCAATATTTTCATCATCACAATACTTCTAAAAATAAAAAAAATGAGGTGTTGCCACCACACGACTTTCTTATACTTATAAGCGTTTCAAATTATACATAAGTTGTTCTGAATTGTTTTAAATACTTTTATCGTCGAAAAATAATCCGAAAAATAAACCTGTAAGTGTGTTATTTCAAGTCCAAATTTAAAGAATTTTTTATACAAAAAATATTCAAAATCCTATTCTAAATACTGCTATTCTTTTAATAAATATCTATCGAATGCACACTGCGAGATATTTGAAAAAAGTGCTACTTGCTAAGAGTACAAGTGCTACTTCCGGTCCGAATTTCGAAATTTTATTTATACAAAAAATATCCCAAATCTAGCTCTAAATTACTTTTGTACTCTTGACAAATATAGATATATAGAATGTATAATTGACGACATATTTGAAAAAAATCGCTATTCCATAGAGTAAAAGTGTTACTTCCGGTCCGAATTAAAAAAAAATTATACAAAAGGTATTGAAAATTATGGTCTAAATACTTTCATACTCGTAACGTACCTGCCTAAAACGCATGACTTGCGAAATATTCGCAAAAAACTGATTTTCGATAAGAGTAAAAGACCTATTTCCGGTAAAAGTTTGGAAAAACTATTTTAATAAAATGCTTCTCAAATTTAATTTTGAATACATATGAATTCTTTATAAATTTGTTCAAACTTAGTAGTTGACAAAATATTGTCAAAACCCGAATTTTTCACTGAAGTAAACTGCTACTTCCGGTCTGTCGATTTTACTGAAAATCTAATAAGATCTCAAGAGGGAGATTATACTCGTAAATACAAAACTTGGAATTGATATCTATAGCCTTTTTCGGTATCAGGGGACTTCAAAACGTGGACTTCTGCAAAAATCTCGAGGTCGAAAATGTTCATTATCACAATACTTCCTTATACTACGTATAAGAAAGTAAAACAGTACTTTGTGTACCGAGATTGCATACTCAAAATAATTGCAAAGCTTCAAAATTCGGACAATATTCCAGGAATAGTCTTTCCTCTGCGTGTGTGTCTCACCGCGATAGCGGGCAACGGCTCAAGCTATCAACTCCACATCTTATATTTACGAATATAATCTCTCTCTCAAGAGATATCAATATCTGATTAGTACAGACCGGACGTATAAGGCCTAAATTACGACGGACAAACGAAATAATGTATAACATCACGCAGTTACTGAATAGCTCTATTCATATGGTGAACTCCACCATCTGTTTTTGTCCAGAAAACGGGCAGCAAAAAAGTACTTTTTACTCTTAAGTTCTTTTCTTCATCGGCGTAGGTAGAACGTGAGGGGATTTTAAAATTTCTTATATTTCATAAGATAAATAAAGTACGGAGAGTTTACTGGATTTGAACAATAAAATGAACAAGTAATAATGTATTTTATATTGTATAGATCATCCCCCCCCACTTGTTATCCACTTATATAAATAAAATTAAACACTTTTTAAAAATACAAAATTTCAGTAAGGCGTCCGTGAACGATGAGTCATCGGCCGCGCGTGTCCTGTATTTACTGATTAGGTTTTCAGTGAAATCAGTAGACTGGAAGTAGTAGTTTTAGTTAGTGAAAAAATCA
This sequence comes from Amphimallon solstitiale, assembly GCA_963170755.1. Taxonomy (NCBI): domain Eukaryota; kingdom Metazoa; phylum Arthropoda; class Insecta; order Coleoptera; family Scarabaeidae; genus Amphimallon; species Amphimallon solstitiale. The sequence goes on along the minus strand of OY720677.1, from coordinate 85,856,818 downwards.
AACTTTACCAGTATTTCGTAAACTACCAAGTTTAATCAGTATTCTTAAAAGGTGCAGATTTGGGGTCGTTACGACTTGTATTGTCGTGTCGCATACCACCACAGTTACCTTGTTTAAAAAATTCGTTATTTTCTAACCTTCCCATTGACCAGATGCAGTATAGCAGGCGTTATAAATTGTCTCCAGATTCTATACATTGAATAAACTTATTTTGATTTAACGTTCCCTATACTCGTGTTTGCGTAAATTTAAATATGAGGCGTCTTCCCGCGTAGATGTGAAGGATTATCATCCAAAAAATACTAAATTTATGTAAACTCTATAAACACACCTTTTACCACTACTATTTGTAAAATATCCTTTTCATTGTCATTCAAAGCCCTGTTAACATAAACATTACGCGACTAGATAAACGATTCTAGCGGATCAGGTTATTGTTAATATTTAGCAAAATGGTTTTGGATGTATACACTCTAGGGTTACAATTTTTGAATATGAAGACTAAAAACATTTAACATCTTACACTGAGAAAAATGGAAATGTAAATTCAACAAAGCATGTGCTGTCCACTTTTTTTTGTTGAATAAAATTAAATATATATTCAAGCAACACCATCTGATTCTTCAATGAAGCTTTCTATTTTATTTGAATTTTATTAGTTGAATAAAATAATAAATTAGTTGATTCAAATAAGAATATTTCGCCTCAACATATTCTTATTTTCAATATATGTCGTATATTAAAAGTATTTCAGCTGAATAAATAATCGGTAAATTTAAAGTTCCCCATACGTTTGAATCAACATATTTTTATTTCAACCTTAGAAGTTCCAAAAGTCTCTTGACTGAACAATCTTAGAATATTGAGAAAGGCGGCGCCGGCAAGCCCAAAATATCCAGATTGAACCAGATGTACTAACGCGCAATTGAGGAGAAGAACACAGTCCAGTCTCTAGTTGTTTCCTTCGTATTTGCTAGTTTAATAAATCATAAATACTGTTTCACCGGGTTCTTTGTAGCGAGGGCAGCGAGGGGGATGGTGTGTCATATATGGAAATAACGGAGTTCGGCAATTATTTGCTATGATTATTTGCATCTTGCATGCACAGGTGATGCACAGCCAAGGTTTTTATATATAGAGAACAGGTTGCCGCAAACAGCGGAATGTGGAGAGTTTCTCGAACAGGGTAAAGGGGAATGTAGCATATTGTGACGTAGTACGCAGTGGTTTCACACCTAACCTGTACGTTGTCTGAAATTTTATCAGCGAGATTTTATCAGCAGTATTATCATTTACCGTTTTTGATGTAAATAAAAATGCCGGGGCAATATTGTGCTGTGAAACACTGTACAAATAAATCCGCCAAGGTAAGTAACGCATCAAATGTAGCTTAACGCAAAGTGAAACAAGGTGTTATAGAGGGATGATAAGGAAAATATTAACCCAGCAATATCCTTTCATGCATTTCCGAGAGATAAAAACCTCAGAACACTGTGGCAACAGTTTTGTCAAAAATCGGAGACATGGGAACCCAGCAAAGTTGCGAAAATTTGTTCGGAACATTTTACTCAAGAACAGTTTGAAATGAGGTTTAAAGCAGATTTTTGTCATCAACCAGCTATGAAAAGAAGACTTAAACCAGATGGTACTGTATAAATGTGAAGTAACGTTTTAATATTTATTTATCTATTTAATTACAGCTGTTCCGAGCATACTGGCCACTACTATCAATCATCAACCACCTTATGAGGAAGAAGTTATAAGCATGTGTGAAGAAGGGGAAAGATCTAAAGAGGAACTGCTACAGTTGCAAAGAACTATAGCTAAACAGAATTTGGAAATTAATAAGCTGACTGCATATAATAACACTCTTGGACAAGATAAACTTGAACTGCAGAGTTACATAACAGAGTTGAAGAAAACAATTACTATGTTGAAACAAGAACTTGAAGAACAAAAACAGCGATCTAATGAACCAAGAGTAGGGCAACTTGCACAGATGTTGTCACCTACATTAAGTGAAAATCAAATTAAATTAATATTAAAGAAAAAAAAGAAAGTGAAATGGACAACTGCAGAAATATCCAAAGCTTTCACTTTAAGGTATTTTAGTATGAAGGCATATAAGTTTATGCGTAATGAAGGTTTTCCTTTGCCACATGTCAAATCCTTACAACGCTATGCAAGGAACATCAATATGAGGACTGGAATATTATATGACATCCTCAATTTAATGAAAATTAGGGGAACAGACCTAACTGACCGAGAAAAAGTTACAGTAATCATGTATGATGAAATGAGAGTGTCTGCATTGCACGAATATGATATTCATCTAGATGAAGTTCTTGGCCCACATAATTATGTGCAAGTTGTCATTGCACGTGGATTGTATAGTAATTGGAAGGAAGTTGTGTTTGTAAAATTTGACACCAATACGACACCCTTATTATTCAAAGAAATAGCTGTAGCTCTGTACAATATCACTTTTAATGTGGTTGCTTTTGTCAGTGATTGTGGAGGAGCAAATCAAGGTGTTGTGAGAGATCTGGGTATTAGTGTGGACCATGTTTATGTTAACCATCCAATAACGGAGAAAAAAATTTGTTATTTTCCAGATGGACCACATATTTTAAAGTTGATAAGAAATTGGCTTCTGGACGCAGGTAAGGGAGAAATTCATGAGTATCTATTTTATAATATAATTTATAAATATTCAAGGTTTTGTGTTGGAAAATGGCGTTATCATTACAAAGCAGCCCCTAGAAGAGTTACTTGCAAAGGCAGATGGTGCAGAAGTTAGTTCTTTGTTTAAAGTGACAAAGAAACATCTTGATGTGAACAAAACGGAAAGACAAAATGTTGCATTGGCATCCCAATTATTGTCTCACACAACCGCTGTAGCATTGAAGCATTATTGTGGAGGCCAACAATTTGTCTACATTCATTAATTGTGTCAACAATTGGTTCGATATTATGAACTCAAGAAATTTAAGGGAGAGCATTAAATTTAAGAAACCATATTGTAACACACCTGATCAACTAAAAAAACTAGAGGAAGTGTACAATATATTTTTAACAATGAGGTGTCGAGGCAAAACTACTCTACAAGTTTTCCAAAAAGCGGTTCTTATTTCGATAAGATCACTGCAAATCCTTTATGCAGAAATGAAAGAAACTTATGGGGTAAAATTTTTATTGACCCACAAGTTAAATCAAGATGCTATTGAAAACTTATTTAGTCAGCTTCGGACAAGAGGTGGTCTAGATGATCATCCAACTCCTTTAAATTTACTTTATCGGTTGAGAATGATTATCCTAGGTAAGCGTTAGCAAACAGCTTTTTAATATTATATTTTATAGTACATGTTGTTTAGGAAAAACGCCCTTTAATATAAAAGAGGGAACAAACACTCTTGGGACAGATCCCAGCGAATTTCTTTCTGAATCAGTGCTTCAAAAGGCCAGTGTTCCTTTGGATGACATCATGGAGATGGTGGACGAGACAGCTGATATATCTGTAGCAAGTAGGTGTAGCAGCGATAGCACTGACATGTCGTCACATGCTCCCATGGAAGAGGATGGATTGCAGTATTTAGCAGGCTGGATTGCAAGGAAATTTAATCGACAATATCCAGCTCTGGGCCACTATTCCTACATGTTGCAACAAGGGTATGATCATGATTATGCTCTACCATCGTGGGTGCGACATGTCAGTTATGGCGGTTTAACAGAGCCGTCAGCCTTGTTGTTAAAAGAAGCAAGGTTTCTGAATCGTCGGTTTAAAACCATCCACAGGAACAACAAATTTAGATTTAAAACTAAAATTGTGACTAGTATGACTAATATGTTAAAAGATATGACAAATTTGCCTGAAGAGGTAACTCGTGCCTTTTTAAGGCAGCGTCTTTTTATTCGTATTAAGTATTTAAATAATAAACGCAAAACCACTAGTTCTCAACAAAGGTTAAAAAAACTTTCAAAAATTGTTACATCTGTAAGGAGATCTTAATAAATTTGTAGATTCAACTGTTTGTTTTGTTTTTTTTTTTAAAGATAGCTTTCAAAACGTACAACGGCGAAATTTAAAACTCCCGCCACATAAGCATATTATGACGTCACAGCAATGGCAGTCACATGTTCCAACCTTCTCTATATACAAAAACCTTGATGCACAGCTATAACGTGACATGGACGACAGTAGAAGAAAAGTTGGTCAGTTGGGGATTTTTCGAATATGTAACAAAGTTCAAAGGTACGTAAGATTTGTATTTATAATATTTTTTTAATATGTAGGTATTTTAAAAAGATCACAAACTACACAAAAGATGTTATACCTACTATGTGCGTGCAATATAATTAATATGGTATATATAATAATACCACAATAATACGTTGATAGCTAAGGATACGTATTGCTGTAGCATATAAATATTTATTTTAAATAACAATATTGCCATATAATTTATATGCTGTGACAACATATTTTTGTGTGTATTACCACACGTAGGGTATAGTCTTTTGTACACATTATACTCTTTAAATTATTCTTTACACACCAAGAACTTATAATTGGTTTTGTATTTTTTATCTTATATTGTTGGGTCATGTACCTTATAACTATTGTGGGTCCTGGCAATGTTTGTGGTTCCTTCTTCTTTGCTGATGATTTTTCTCTTGTTCATTATAGGAAAAAGGTAATAGTTTTGTTCAAAGAAAAACTGTATGTCTATTCAACATAATCATGTATTTTTTATTTTGTAATTTATGGATTCAAAAATATAGTTTCCTTTATATACACACCTTTATGCTCTAAACAAGATACATAATTGAAAAATGCTCATATCATTTATACCTAATGCCGGTTGTAATGTATGTAAATCTTTTGTTTATTTATTTATTCTACCAAACAAAATAAATATTTATCCTGCAAATAAACAAATGTAAACTTTTATTGTACGTTTATGAATATACTTATCGACGTTATAATATTTATGTATAGGCTTCAATTAATTGCTTTAGACAACCATTTGCACGTGTTGTATCTAGCTCTTAATCTATGCCTTGTGAAATTCTAATTAATTATTCGCTTAATTTGAAAGAAATTAATGATGTCTAGACAATACGATGAAGAAAATGCTCATTTTCACGTAACATCTCTCCAACTGACCAACACCATTAATCCTATTTGGTTGTAATTCCAACTATATAAATTTAAAATAAACCTTACAGGATAAATTATTTACTTATCTATTTTGTCCAACAATACATTGATTAATCATTCGCACGTAAAAATCAATGTCTGTCCAACAACTCGTATAACTTCATTTTCAAAAGAAATAATAAACTTACTTGTTATCAAAAAATCTATTTTGAATGTCCATTATGAACGCTTCAAATGAATTCAAATGTATTAAATAAAATAAATTACTGTGACTATATGTGTTGAAGAAATAATGAAAAACTACAATATAACAATTAAAAAAAAATCTTATTCTTTAAGAGACCTTCCTTTTGTAAGTGTTTTGAGAAGTTCACCTCTCGGAGGTGTTATCAGAAAGTCCTCCTGTCGAATCTTGTCTTCGTATTTATAGCGGCAAAAATAAACTATGTTGACCATTGCGCCCTCTAGTCCATGTTTAGGTTGGTACTGGAATACACTTTCCCGTGAAATCGCTGCCCATATGTTGCCGCCTTGATACACGCACACATACACATTTTGTTCTGACAGTTCACAATTCACTTAAACGTCAACATAACCTTCCAATTCAAAGATCCCCTCTGCTTTGCACATCATTCCCAACGGTAGGTTTATTCTTGTCACTAATACCATCCTTCTTTGTACTCGTCAATGAACCTATTACCTTGTTCATTGTTCGATACATATTTTTTTCTTTCCATTTATCAATGTTAGTCTCACTTTTCTTCTAGCCGGAGTGCGCCTTGGCAAAATGGGAAACATGTTGAAGATAATCATTATTTTTCTTCCCGCACTGCCTGTACTTGTAGAACACGTCCGCCTCCAGTCCCTGAAGCATTGTGTTACGAACAAATCATGAACACAGATACCTTTTATTTATTTATCAATTACCTTTAAATACAAAAATATGTCACTGCTGATTGCTTCTATGTTTTACATATTTTTATATCCTTTTTCTTAGTCTAGTAGTAAGCTAAGGTAAATTTTATTCTTTAATACTATTTAATTCTTAAACTCTCATAAGATTTTTACTGCTTTATGCATATCGTATTTCATTTCTTTTCATGATTTATAAACCATACATCATGTGTATTCTCTTACAAAAGAAATATATTACTTATATTTATTTTGTCTTTATTTCATACTTTTCTTTATTTAATAAATTTTTATTCTACATCTTTTGTTTTATATTTATTTAATAAACTTTATTTTGCATATTTTCATTATTTACTGGAATAATAATAAATTAACTATGAGTATGCAACTTTGTATACCTTCATGTAGTTCTTGTTGCATAGTTTTACTCAATAATATTTAAATAGGACTTTTTGTTATTTTTATTTTTATTTCTAAGCTTAAACTAATTCTTAAATCAATCTCTACAACTATTCTTATTTTACAAATTTTGCGAGTTCACGGCATATCCCTTGGTTATTATATTTTGTCGTGAATCGTCAACAATGATTATTAAAGCATGAACGACACATATAATAACCATTGTGAAAACTCGCACAAATGATTATTAATTTTCTACGTCTATATAATCATAGAGCATAGATATGTGATTAACGATACTTAATGCTAAATTTCTTATAGCTATTGCATTATTTGATGCGTCGCATCTTAAAATAAATTCTTCATTAATATCGGGTAAATTTACTATTAATGCTTTGCAAAAATTCTCTTTCACTTCTTCAAATACTTTGAGAGTTTCAGGAGTCCATTTAAATTTTACTCCCTTCTTTATCATTGCAATTAATGTAAGTATGAAGGCAAAATATTTCCTTTCATCCTTTTGTACTTTGCTTCTTTCATGAGTCTTTTTAAACTTGACTCCTTTCTTTCTAATTACAAATAACATTACTAAGAATGAACAATCATTTATTGAATCATTACGTATTGTTGCCAGCCAAAAAGTACGCCTCCGATCGGTCCTTTTGAACTGTTCGATATTTACACACATTGTTAATGAAAATGTAACGCTCTGTTGAGCTTCAAAATAAGGTGAGTTTCTTGAATTTAAATATTTTGGTAGTATAGTGTCCCTTTGATCACTTATACCCCTTTTGTTTATTTCGACTACAGGATTGGTAAATGTTGATTCCGTTTTTTCTATAATTTTGTTCTTTAACATTTCTTTAATTTCTAATTTGACTTGTTCTCTGTATTTATTGGGGACAGGATAATTTTTAACTTTAAAAGGTTGTGTTTCATCTACTTTTAGCCTGTGTTCATAGCCTTTTGCTAAACCAGGTTTATTATCAAATAACTCTTTATACTTGCTGACAAGATTGCTCACATGGCTTATGTATTGTTTATCGCAATTTAAATTCGTACCATCCCTATATTGCGTGAAGTCCTCACTTTGACGATGCTTCACAGGATGTGCACACTTATTGTCTAATAAACTACTATCCATTTTATTTGTGAGATTTTGTTCAGCATTATTTATATATAAATTATTAATTAATATCTCATCTTCCTGTGTTTCCTTACACCAGGAGATTATTGAATTTTTAATATGAAATGTTTTGTTTTCCATATTTATTTTTGTACCATATTGACTTAAAAAGTCTATCCCCAAAATACAATTGCTGTTCAAATTAGGCACTATTATGAATTCTGTTAATAAATTTAAACTACCTATTCTAACATTTATACAAAAAACTTTATCTATAGTAATGATGTGTTTCTTATTTGCATTTATTAAATTTACTTTTCTTATAGGCATATAATATCCTAATTTTTCTATGTCTATATCTATAATACTACTATCTAATAAAGATAATTGCGCTCCTGTGTCTAATAATGCTTCTATCTCTTCGTTCCCTATTTTTACTGTTATGTGTGGTAATTCCGTCGTGATTTTCTTTAGATCGTCGAAGTTATATACGTTTTGTACCTTCCTTTTCTTCTTGACTGGCCTTTCTAAAAATCCAACGAAGTCGCATTTGAGTAAGTAGAATTTACCCATTCTTTATTTGTCGTTAGTTGTCTTGAATCCTTGGGTATTGCACCTTTTGATTCTGTTTTTTTCTTCGTACTTATTTCTTCTTTCTCTTCACTTATTTGAACATTGTTCACTCTTCTTTCCCTCTCAGGGTTTCTTTCTTCCTTCCCATAATTCTGTTCTTTCTTCCTCTCATTTTCATAGTTTCTTGTTTTATTGTATGAATATGGATTGTTCCCATAGCTTGGCTTATTATATGTATAAGGGTTATTTCCATAATTCTTTTTACCCTGATTTTGATTGTACCCATTATTATTGTACTGTTTATCTTGATTGTAACGAGGTGTCTTGTTTATATGTGGATTATTTCCATTGTTGTAGTTATTATTATCATTTCTGGGTGGATCGTTTGTATATTTGATATTTCCATAACTCTTGTTATTTCCCTTTTCATCCACATCGTCTAATCTCTTGACCAGTTCCAGGAGTGCTTCAATGTTATCAATTCCTTGAAGTGCCACCGCCTGTGTAACGTTGTGGTCAAAGTGTGCTGCTAGCTGTGAAACAATATCGCTTTCTTCAATGGTTGGTTGGATGTATTTAAGAAAAGAATATTTTCTTATGATGTAGTTTTCTCTAGAAGATCCAGCTCTGTATTTGCCAAACACTAAATCGTGTCTAATCTTCCTCTGCTGAGTCTGTCCCCAGTACTGTCTCACAAAACGAATCTCAAATTCTTTGAAATCCACTACTTCATCTATTATCATATCGTACCACTGAAGTGCATAATCCTTCAAACAACCTCTTATGAAATGTAGCTTTGACATCTCATCAGATATTCCCCTCATGTATGTTTTTATCGTTCTCATAAACGCCATTGGATTATCTTTGTAAAATCCTGAGAATTTTGGTATATTCTCTGCGCTACCAGGTATTTGTGTCAAAGATACACTAGGTGTACTAACCCCATGTACTTTGTTCTCTAACCCTTTTATAGTGTTTTCAAAGTTTAAAGTTTTGTTTTGTAGGGTCAACATTGTGTCCGTACAAACACCATATTTTATTTTACAATCTTCCACTTGGTGTGAAAGTTCTTGTATTTGCTCTTGATATTGCACATTATTCCCTTTAACTTTATTTTCAAGAGAATTTATTTTCTCATCTACCTTATCAAAACTAGCTTGTGTTTTGGCAGATCTTTCGTTGATTTCTTTTATTAAGAATGTGCCTTTACCTTCACATTTCTTTTCATTAATATTGATTTGTTTATTTAAAGTTGAAACTGACTTTTCTAACTTTAATTCTATTTTTGCATTTAATTCTAAAGTTTCTCTTCTTAACTCTGCGAAACCTTCGTCTATTTTTGAGTTTATTTCTACTTTATTTTGTTCTAGTTTTCTATTATTCTCCTCAAATTTCTTGTTCATACTCAAATTATTTTGTTCTAATCTTTGATTTATACTTAAATTATTTTCTACTAATCTTTGATTTAAATTCTTATCACTTTCTTCTATTCTACTGAATAGTTTATTGAAAAGATTCTCATTTTTTTGTTCACCAGTTATGCTGCTGATGCTTTCTGTCTGTACGCTACCTTCAAGTGTTCGATCCTCTGATTCAGGTTTATCTGACTCTGAATCAGAAAATACCGGACGATTGTCCCTGTATTTAGTGAACTGTGAACCTTCACCATTATTTTTATCCTTCTCTGCCATTTTTATCCTATTTCTAACTTATAAATTAATAACTAAACTTATCTAATCAAATACTATTCCTCCTTTTTTTTTTCATCCCTTTCTAAACAAGAGAAATTGATAATTCACCAGTAAATGAAAATTAAGGTAATCTGTCTCTAACTTGGACACTGAATAATTATTCTATTTACTAATAAATAAAAAAAATGAAACAAACTTTGTACCCATTATTTCTACAAAATAAATTATTATTATTTTTTTTTTTTTGTTTAAACATTTAGAAACAAAAATTGCATTGCTTCACAACGTTAAATGTTATCTAAATAATTATTGACAAATGAGAAAATGAATACAATGCTCCCCTATGTTAAGCAACATTAATTATATATATATTTTTTTTTCTTTTAAACAATTATGAAAAATAATGCATTGCCTCTCTATTTTGGGCGTTAAATAAATACATGATTAATAAACAACAAGAAAAAGGAATACATTGCCCCACTACGTTGAGCGCCATTTATTTATGCTGTAGCATATAAATATTTATTTTAAATAACAATATTGCCATATAATTTATATGCTGTGACAACATATTTTTGTGTGTATTACCACACGTAGGGTATAGTCTTTTGTACACATTATACTCTTTAAATTATTCTTTACACACCAAGAACTTATAATTGGTTTTGTATTTTTTATCTTATATTGTTGGGTCATGTACCTTATAACTATTGTGGGTCCTGGCAATGTTTGTGGTTCCTTCTTCTTTGCTGATGATTTTTCTCTTGTTCATTATAGGAAAAAGGTAATAGTTTTGTTCAAAGAAAAACTGTATGTCTATTCAACATAATCATGTATTTTTTATTTTGTAATTTATGGATTCAAAAATATAGTTTCCTTTATATACACACCTTTATGCTCTAAACAAGATACATAATTGAAAAATGCTCATATCATTTATACCTAATGCCGGTTGTAATGTATGTAAATCTTTTGTTTATTTATTTATTCTACCAAACAAAATAAATATTTATCCTGCAAATAAACAAATGTAAACTTTTATTGTACGTTTATGAGAATATACTTATCGACGTTATAATATTTATGTATAGGCTTCAATTAATTGCTTTAGACAACCATTTGCACGTGTTGTATCTAGCTCTTAATCTATGCCTTGTGAAATTCTAATTAATTATTCGCTTAATTTGAAAGAAATTAATGATGTCTAGACAATACGATGAAGAAAATGCTCATTTTCACGTAACATCTCTCCAACTGACCAACACCATTAATCCTATTTGGTTGTAATTCCAACTATATAAATTTAAAATAAACCTTACAGGATAAATTATTTACTTATCTATTTTGTCCAACAATACATTGATTAATCATTCGCACGTAAAAATCAATGTCTGTCCAACAACTCGTATAACTTCATTTTCAAAAGAAATAATAAACTTACTTGTTATCAAAAAATCTATTTTGAATGTCCATTATGAACGCTTCAAATGAATACAAGTGTATTAAATAAAATAAATTACTGTGACTATATGTGTTGAAGAAATAATGAAAAACTACAATATAACAATTAAAAAAAAATCTTATTCTTTAAGAGACCTTCCTTTTGTAAGTGTTTTGAGAAGTTCACCTCTCGGAGGTGTTATCAGAAAGTCCTCCTGTCGAATCTTGTCTTCGTATTTATAGCGGCAAAAATAAACTATGTTGACCATTGCGCCCTCTAGTCCATGTTTAGGTTGGTACTGGAATACACTTTCCCGTGAAATCGCTGCCCATATGTTGCCGCCTTGATACACGCACACATACACATTTTGTTCTGACAGTTCACAATTCACTTAAACGTCAACATAACCTTCCAATTCAAAGATCCCCTCTGCTTTGCACATCATTCCCAACGGTAGGTTTATTCTTGTCACTAATACCATCCTTCTTTGTACTCGTCAATGAACCTATTACCTTGTTCATTGTTCGATACATATTTTTTTCTTTCCATTTATCAATGTTAGTTTCACTTTTCTTCTAGCCGGAGTGCGCCTTGGCAAAATGGGAAACATGTTGAAGATAACCATTATTTTTCTTCCCGCACTGCCTGTACTTGTAGAACACGTCCGCCTCCAGTCCCTGAAGCATTGTGTTACGAACAAATCATGAACACAGATACCTTTTATTTATTTATCAATTACCTTTAAATACAAAAATATGTCACTGCTGATTGCTTCTATGTTTTACATATTTTTATATCCTTTTTCTTAGTCTAGTAGTAAGCTAAGGTAAATTTTATTCTTTAATACTATTTAATTCTTAAACTCTCATAAGATTTTTACTGCTTTATGCATATCGTATTTCATTTCTTTTCATGATTTATAAACCATACATCATGTGTATTCTCTTACAAAAGAAATATATTACTTATATTTATTTTGTCTTTATTTCATACTTTTCTTTATTTAATAAATTTTTATTCTACATCTTTTGTTTTATATTTATTTAATAAACTTTATTTTGCATATTTTCATTATTTACTGGAATAATAATAAATTAACTATGAGTATGCAACTTTGTATACCTTCATGTAGTTCTTGTTGCATAGTTTTACTCAATAATATTTAAATAGGACTTTTTGTTATTTTTATTTTTATTTCTAAGCTTAAACTAATTCTTAAATCAATCTCTACAACTATTCTTATTTTACAAATTTTGCGAGTTCACGGCAGTATGTATGAACGGTATGTAAACAATTATATTTTGTAGGTATTTGCCGTTTGAATTACTTAATTTTCTATAAGATACATGCAATATACTTTAAATTATAAATTTTGCTTATGTATATTAAGTACGTACTGTCAAATATACGAGTTTAAACTAACTTTTTCACCAATTTTGAAGAAGTCTAAACTGCATATTGTCATATTACTTATTAATATGGAAGTGTCGCACCGAGGTACAATGTATTTTATATACCTAACTTGTTCGCACATACATGTAATTTGCAATTTCATTACTTCAGTGTTTTTGAACTTTTAAGTATTTATCTGTAAACCTATAACCTAAAATATAGCGTATAATGCATGTACCAAAGGAAACAAGTAACTGCTCGTCATTGTTATTTAAAACATTTTCTATAAATATTCTCAAAAGACACATTTTATCAGAAGAAGTAGCTCCGACAAATTTTATTTTTTATTATATGTATTGTATACAGGGTTGGGTTGGTGGTTAGTGCGCACTATTACCATCTCCCTTATTATTCATCCTACGTATAATAATTTAAGGGATATATAAATAGCATAAAAGAAATTGCCACCACGGATTTAACCGATATACAGCATCTCTAATCTCTAAGGAGCTCTGCCATGGTGAGCCCATAAACTAAAGCGTCTTGTTATTTTTACTTATTATTTTCCCTGCAATTGCATATGTTTAAGTATATGTTATAAAACATTTTTTACTTTCTTATACGTAGTATAAGGAAGTATTGTGATGATGAAAATTTTCGACCTCGAGATTTTTGCAGATGTCCACGTTTTGAGGTCCCCTGATACCAAAAAAGTGGTTTTTAAAAAAATGTCTGTGTGTGTGTCTGTCTGTCTGTGTGTCTGTCTGTCTGTGTGTCTGTCTGTGACCACGATAGCGGTCAAACCGCTGTAGATATCAATTCCAACTTTTGTATTTACGAATATAATCTCCCTCTTGAGAACTGATTAGATTTTGAGCAAAATCGCCAGACCGGAAGTAGTAGTTTACTTCAGTGAAAAAATCGAATTTTGCAAATATTTCGTCAATTACTAAGTTTAAACAAATTTATAAAGGATTCAAATGTACTCAAAATTAAATTTGAGAAAAATTGTAATAATAAAGTTTTTCGAAATTCCTACCGGAAGTAGGTCTTTTACTCTTATCGAAAATCAGTTTTTTGCGAATATCTCGCAAGTCATGCTTTCTAGGCAGGTACATTACGAGTATAAAAGTATTTAGAATGTACTTTTAAATATCTTTTGTATAAAAAAAATTATGCATTCTATATATATTTATGAAGAGTACAAAAGTATTTAGAGTTAGATTTGGAATATTTTTTGTATAAATGAAATTTCAAAATTCGGACCGGAAGTAACACTTTTATACGTATAAGAAAGTCGTGTGGTGGCCACACCTCATTTTTTAAGTATATGAGGAAGGCTAGATTTTTAACAGCTATAAGAAAAATTCAAAAATGTTATTTCTATCTCTCTGTAATCCTAAATAAATATTCTTATAGACGAAGAAATCGATTACGAAACATTCCTTAACTTGGATGTCGACTTAATAAGGGAATTATTTCCATAGATAGGGCCTAGAAGTAAATTCTTGAAATACCTGCAAGAATTAAAAGCTGCAAAGAGTGTAAAATTACTGTAGACGAAAGTGAAAATATATTGGTATTGCAGTATTTTTTTTCTATTTGTAGATTTAATTTTTTCATGCTTATTATTGTTTTAGCATATACCAACTGTATCAAGAAACGCAACACTTATCAGTGAAGATAATGGGAATGAACCAAACTATACAACGACGACCACTGAAACCATAAGTTACCAAAGTCAAATAAATTTAGGAAAACAAGAACTAAATGAAATAATTCATTATGACACTGTTGCAGAGTCCACGTCTGCCGATAATGAAATAAGTAGCAGTTATAAACAAAACGACCTTCTTTTTGACACTAGGAATAATGAAGGCGCCGCGGCATTCATACCAGCGAGTAACCGTACAAATGCATTTTGTGGGGAAGATATGTATCAATATGCATGCCGGAAAACATACAATATGGACCTAAAAGTGCTTTTAAAAGCTACTACTGCTGGAAATGTTGTCTTAGCACCCTTCAAGGACTACCAAGTAAAGCCAGGAATATTTTTGTGAACCTTATAATAAACGGTTCGATGACGGGTATAGCGAATATGGATTTTATATTCTAGTTTCTTTTTCGTTGTTATTAGAACACTTAACGCAATTGATTTCGAAATATTTTCGAAAAAAATATGTGAACTATTTTCTACGGAATCTAGCCCCGTCTAAATACAAAGCACAACACTACAAGCAAATCTATAAATGCCAAAGGAAAGCTGATCGACAAATATCGAAATTTAAAGAAATTGTACAATTCGAGGGCACCGTTAAGGGAGGAAAAACCAACAGAAAAGTCATCGGTAAATACAGGTAGGCCTTTTTATATCTAGCATAATTCAAAGCAGTATGAAATCCAAAAAATACATAGAACATTTTTCATTTTTGCCAGATAAATAGCGCAAACTTTTACCATTAGCATCCTAGTATACATATATCTATACTAAATTTAGCAAATAATTTTTTCTATATCATGGTACTTGTAGTAACATAGTTATACTTCCTCAAGTACTTGATAAAGTCAATGTTGCAGAAGATTCTTTATCATTTAACAATGACACAGAATCCAACAGTTTTAATAGGCGAACAAAATATTCAACGTATGACGTATTAAAGCATTCCCAAAACACATTCATTCTAAGACGAGAAAGTAGAGTTCAAACTATAAGCAAATTTATAGAAAATTGGCCAATATTAAAGCACAAAGACGCTGCCCCATTAGTAAGTAATTATTTATGTAAGACATTCGTATCTATATGCATGTAAAATTATTTTTAGATTGAAAACGACTTTGGCAGAATAATTCCAGATTCTCCTGTAAATATCTTTTCTAAATTGGATTCCTTCTTTCAAAAGTGATTACATAATTAGAAAACTATTGATAACGTCACGCAGAACAATTAACTTTATTTGATAATAATGCTCGATCAGAAGAAGATATAATTTTTTTACTATGTTTTTAGTATTTACATTTTAATTGTGTTTTCTAGACACTAAATACGCCTTACCTTATTAAGAGTACTTAACTATACGTTTATTTCTTACCTAATAAAAGTCTTTGAAAATGTATTGAGTTTTTCTTTCAACAAATATAAGTACCTATCCATTTCTTTTTTGTAATGATGAAGTATGTAAACAAATGTGTTACCTATGCGTTTAATAATACCTACTTATTTCTTCTCAACTGATAAGTTATATTTTTGATTTATGCCTGTGATTAGGCCACTGTTATTGATATCAGGAAACTCAGTTTCTCAGACTGAATGCTTTCTCATTCCAAAAAATATATTTGGTTTGTTTCGGTATTTATTATGTTTTAGTTGTAGCATTGGATTTTTCACGAGTTTAAAATGTATTGGTAATTTAAATTTATCTTGAATTAGAACACTTACGTTAAAACTCAGGACTGTTACTATACACCTAAGTAACAACATTTTATTTGTATGTCTTCGGAAACTATACAGATATCATGTTACCGAATGTAATGTCAGTAATTAGTATCATATTCAAGAGTTTATGTAAAAACAAATTAAATATAGTTACTTGCTGTATAAAACAGTTCTAGCTTTAACTTAAAAGTGACGGTTCAACATAAATATAAATTATTCATACATTTTAAACTATGATGGCCAAATGCAAGAATTTGTATATTGAAAATTAACACACTCTTAAGTGAAACCTCATATGTCTTGTATTAATAGACTAGAATATTTCATTCAACTGAAAAAGGATTTCAAAGAACGACAAAATTATATTCGTTTAACAAATACGAGTTGTTGACTTGAAATTATTCTAATTCATACAATAATTTGCCTGTGTTAGGCCAACAAATACGTGTAGTTGTTGCAATATATTTCATTTGTCTATTCAATTAATAATATTTATTCATACAACACACGAAAATGTTGCGCCAATGTGCAAGTGTCAACAACTTCACTTGCATTGCATCAACACAGATGAGGTATTGATTATAGGTGAAAAAACACGAATGTTGACTGAAAGTGTTTTGTGTTGACTGAACATTTTATTTTTCTCGGTGTAGTCGGTGTACGACGTTTGCTATTAATAATGACTCAATGTATTTTAAAATACATTACCTAATATTAAAAACATTCTTCGTTATGTTTTAAATAAATATTTGAAATAAAACAATTTTTTTGTAATGGTGTTAGAATATAACATAACGGTTATAAGAAATAAGAAGGTAGATGATTCACATGTTGATGTGTCTAAAAATGTTAATTAACTTCACCTTCAGCATTAACAATTTGAAATAGATGTACCTACTTGTCATCTGGAAGACTCCTTATACTTAGCTTAAGTTCATGCGTAATTATAAATTTGAACAATAGTTCCAAAATATCAAGAAAATAAATATAGAGACCTGTGTCATTGGCTCAATGATCTACCAGCAACTATTCAAAACATACTTATTTGCTGAAACAATGCTAATCGACACGTTAACACAAACGTTTTTTATTTTTAAGTCAATGCCTAGCAACAGGTAAGTAAAACAAGTAAAACTATTTGCATTACAATAATAAATTGTTGAATGAACATGTACAGCGCATTCGATCGATCAAGCATATGTACCAACCCAAATCGATGTACATACTGAATTGATAGTTTAAAGAAGTTCAAATAATGTTCTATAAAATATTATATCAAACACGCAAAATCATTGATTCAATAACTTAAACTTGACAAACCATACGTTTTGATTCAAAATTCTGAAGTGATTGCTCACTGGGAACCAGCGAAAACTATTGAGTCAACTAGAAATCGGTTGACTGAACATTTTATTTCTCTCAGTGTACGATAACCGTTTGTTTTTCATAGGACATCCCCCTGATATTCTAACAGCTAAACTGGGATATCCTCGGGACAATCACCAGATATTCTGGTGATGTGTGGGAACTAATTAAAACATTAAGAAATAAAACTATTAACATGTATCTGAAATATATTTTTTTACAAATATAATAAGAAATACCTGTTCTGGCTTATGCCAAAACAATATTATTTAGTATTAATTAAGATAGTTCGAAATCACTATTATTATTCAAACGTTAGACAATTTATTCAGATCAATAAATGATACATACACAGTAATTACCTGATTATAGGTAAATCGTTCTAATGTTAAACTTCTATCGAAATCTAATTTAGGATAATCTGAATACTTTAGTCATCTAGGCTTTCCCTAGTAATTAAAAATAAATTATTCTTTGTGAGCACAACGGTAAGGAATTAGTCTTCGAAAGGTAACAATGAACTTATATTATATTATTTTATTACGTACCGATTGTTCACAATAAACTTACTTTATATTGTTTTATTACGTACCGATTGTTGGGTATTGTAAGATGTAAACGCGTAATATTTCCTAGAACTAATCATTAAAAAACATTTATCATAAAAGCAATTGTTCATATTTATCCCTTCTACTCCACAAGGGTAGGAAAAGAAAGATTCAATTCAAGTTAGTGTCGATTCAGAATCAAAAGAGTGAACATCATTTCACAAAAACAATGTACAACAATACAGTCACACTCGCAACAGTAACATTTGCTACATAGCATACTACAATTCAAACATATAACATACGCAACAAGTACGACAACAATTCCGTGCAATATATAGTTTTTAAATTAGTTATTTAAGTGATATTAATTGTGAGTTTTAAGAAGTAAAGTCAGTGCATCCATAACATTGTGTTTTATTATACGAAAATAACCGGCACCAAGCAATTATCAAACGTACAGCTGTACGGCCTTACAACCCATGGCTAGGTACAACAATCACGGCGGTGGAAACAACAAGTAACTATTCCATTGTCGACAACAATACCTATACACTATATTAAACGTAATGATGTTTTCGAAGTTTCCAAATTTTAATTGAACATTACAACGTTACACTTGCATTTGATACATACTCCATATACAATGAATAGAAAGTATATATGTTTTATCGTTAGCTGTATATTTTTTTAGGCAATGCGACATTACTGGACCTTGACGTTGAAGTATTAAGACATACGTATACCTGCAACAATCATTTTGCCGAAGATGCATTCATGAATGAAGAAAAGAAACGTTTGACAGACATCCTCAGTTCTAGCGTCCTCACCTATTCCCGCGACTTCAGGTATCACTACTTCACAGTTTACTGATGAAATAACTCCGCCAAGTCCACCCGTATTGAAAGTCAGAACGCCTCAGCAAACTTACTCAAAAATTAATTATATCATGGAACGATCTCCTGATCAAGAATGTTCACCTGACAAGGTATTTCTTTCTGCAATTGAGGATTTTCCAACTCCTAAACGGAAAAGACTACAAGAAGAAAGAGTATTTTAGACAAATAAGCTCAAATTGAACATACAACAGCGTTTTCCTACAGACGCTTTCCTCAATTCGTTTAAGTTACTTTCACTAAATTCTAAGGTTGTGTCTAAAATGCAGTTAAAGACGAAACGGTCTCATTGGATCACAGATGAAAGAAAATTCTCTTTTGCATTTTATTATAAATCACCAGCAGCATACAGATTATTGCGATAGCAAAAAGTTGTACTACCAGGGATTACTACAGTTAGACGTTGGATTGGGACATCAAAATTCAGGGCAGGCATAGTGTTATCCCTTGGTGGATTATGAATTCTTTTTATGTGTACAAACTGTCGTTCGTATTTCTAAAACTTTATTCACTAACTTACATCTCAATAAACTGCTCGATGTACATGTTATGTATGTTATAATATAATCGATATAGGACTGTATCTATAGGTACGACTAAAGTGTAGTATATGTTGTCACTACTTGGTCACTACTACTAATGTGTCCCGCTCGCTCGCGTTCTCACCGTCGTTTGTCGACATCACGCGCACTACTGTCCTCTTTTGACTCCTTAAATGAAATACCAACATACCGGCGGCCTTGAAAGACCTGGCTTTCAAAAATAAAAAAAA
Source organism: Amphimallon solstitiale (assembly GCA_963170755.1). Classification (NCBI taxonomy): domain Eukaryota; kingdom Metazoa; phylum Arthropoda; class Insecta; order Coleoptera; family Scarabaeidae; genus Amphimallon; species Amphimallon solstitiale. The sequence goes on along the minus strand of OY720677.1, from coordinate 85,837,106 downwards.
TAATAATAATAAAAATAAATGAGTTTAGTGGTAGTCTTTAGGAAAACAACACACTTTCTGCACCCCTCTGTCTACGGTTCCTTGAGCGGTTTTGATAGTAACGACTCGCGTTCTTCCGTCCTGGCCCGGGTGTATCTTGATGATCCTACCCATACTCCATTTCAATGGAGGCACGTTATCTTCCTTTAATAGCACGAGATCTCCGATTTGAACACCTCCTGGACTATCCAACATCCATTTATTCCTCTGCTGCATGGTGTGCAAATACTCCGAGGACCATCTTTTCCAAAACTGTTGATAGAGTTGCTGTAGATGATGATAATTATTCAATCTGTTGATTGGAGCTGTAGTTACATCTCGCTGTGGTATAGCAACAAGTGACTCTCCAATCAAGAAATGCCCTGGTGTTAAAGCCTGTAAGTCGTTTGGGTCATTGGAAAGTGGGTATAAGGGTCTAGAATTAAGGATAGCTTCTATTTGTATTAGAACAGTATAAAAGGATTCATAGGTTAGTCTTGTATTACCAATGATCTTTTTTAAATAAGTCTTTGTTGATTTTATAGCAGCTTCCCAAATCCCCCCAAAATGCGGAGTACGAGCAGGAATAAAATTCCATACTATCTCCTTTGTTTCGAGATAATTCTTAACCTTGCTTGAGTTTTTTATTTCAGTCATCGTTTTCAAAATCTCATTATGAGCGCCCCTGAAATTCGTTGCATTGTCAGACCATAATGTTTTACATAACCCCCGTCTACTAATAAATCTCTTGAAACCATTCAAAAACATGTCAGTCGACAAATCTGTAACCAATTCCATATGAACTGACTTCGTAACAAAACATACAAACACGCACACATATGCCTTTATGTACTGTCGATTTCTTAGTTTACCGTCCTTGATTAGAAAAGGTCCCGCATAATCTAATCCTGTTGTGTAGAACGGTCGAACAGGAACTGTACGATCCCTTGGTAAGCAACCCATTTTTGGAATGTAAGTAACTGGATTGACACGGAAACATACTGTGCATTGTCTTAATATCTTTTTTATAGTATTCCTTGCGTTTAATGGCCAAAATTCCTGTCTTACTATACCTAATAACGTTTGAACTCCTGCATGTAAATTCTCCAAGTGCTTCTGTTTTATTACTAAGTTAGTAAGTTCATGTTGTGGTAAAATGATTGGATGCTTTTGCGAAAAATCAATATTTGCATTTTTTAATCTTCCTCCCACTCTTAGAATTCCATCTTCGTCCAAGAATGGATCTAGTGATTTCAGTTTGTTTCGAACATCGCGTTTATTTTTTAATGCGTTTATCTCCTTTTCGAAAATCTGCCTCTGGGCTAATTTTATCAATAACATCAGACTAGCTCTCAGTTCTGCTAAAGACAAATCTCCTTGATGCTTATTTTTTGTACGACAATTTCCTATAAAACGCAAACAATGTGCTACTACTCTCTGTAGTGTTCGTAAATTGGAATACCTTGCAAATATCGTATAATCGATATTTGTGTTAAGACAATTAAACGATTTAATCTCCGGTACTGATACCTTATGCCCATAATTCAACACTGGCCACTGTTCACCATCCAAACTCAACCAAGCAGGTCCTGACCACCACAATGTAGAATTCTTAAGTCCATTGACATCCAATCCTCTGGATATAACATCTGCGGGGTTATCCTCGGAAGGAACATGACGCCACTGTCGTATATCTGTGATGTTTTGAATATCAGAGACTCGATTTGCTACAAAAGTTTTCAAGTTATTTGGGGATATTTGTAACCATGATATGACTATTGTTGAATCACTCCAATACCATATATTGCTCGTATTTATATCCAATGCTTTAATGACTTCCTTCATTAGTTTAGTCAATAAATGTGCTGCGCAAAGCTCTAATCGTGGAATTGAAATAGTTTAATAGGAGCAACACGTGATTTCGCTGCAAGTAATCTTGAACAAATCTGATTGTTTGAATTTTGTGATCTAATGTATATGGTAGCACCATACGCACGTTCTGATGCATCGCAGAACCCATGTATCTGGATACTAACTGGATCAAATAATAATACATGTCGGGGTATTGCTATTTCATGAATATTCTCCCATTCGTCGAATAATTTCCTCGCAGTCGCATAAATGTCTGCTGGCACGGTTTCATCCCATTCACTTTTGAGTTCCCATAATTTTTGTAACAATAATTTTGCTCTAATTACTATTGGACCAATTAATCCTAAAGGATCGAAGATTTGTGACACGGTAGATAGAATAACTCTTTTAGTAATTCGTATTCTTTTCATGTTAAAGTTCGTAGTAAAAGTAAATCTATCTAGCTCGGCCTGCCATATAACACCTAATGTTTTTGTTTCAATCAGGTTCACCTCAGTTGGCCTCTCGCTTCTAACAATACTTGCATGATTTGAATTAAATTTTTTTAACTCAAACTTGGCACTGCTTAAAATACTAGTAATATCTTGCTTCAATCCTAGTAAATCTTCTATTGAGTTCGCTCCCGTCAATAGATCGTCCATATAAAAATCCTTTCTTATCGCATAGGCTGCTTCCGGGTAAGCCTCCTCGTTTTCCATAGCTAATTGTTTCAAACATCTTGTGCTTAAAAATGATGCTGGAGCTGTGCCATAGGTAAGCGTATTAAGCTTATAGTGTTTTAATGGCAATTTTGGATCAGATCTCCATACAATACGTTGTAAATCCCGTTGCGATTCTACTATATTTATTTGACGATACATTTTTGTTATATCTCCAGTCAAAACATAACTATGTTTACGAAATCTTAACAAAATTGAAAAGAGATCATCTTGTACCACCGGTCCGGTTTTCAAAATGTCATTCAACGATATATCGTTTGTTGTTTTGCAGCTTGCATCAAAGACAACCCGTAACCTTGTTGTGGTACTAGCCTGTTTAAAAACACAATGGTGTGGCAAATAATTAACATTCTCGTTAATATTGTCATTGAAGTTTGTAATTTCTGTCATGTGTTCCAACTTTTCATATTCCATCATGAATCGCGTATATTCCAATCTTAAAGAATCATCCCTAGCAAATTTCTTTTCTATTGAATTCAATCTTTTTTCTGCGTTCTCCTCCAATGGTAACGATACTGTAAAACGACCATCCTCTTCACGTTTAAATGTGTTTTGAAAATGATTTTCACAAGACAACTCTTCGCTCGAATAATATTTAGAATCGGGTAATTCCTCGATTTTCCAGAATTTTTCTAATTTGTTTAAAACTTCGGTATTTATGCTTAAATTACACGAAATCTTATTGCTAAAATTATCGTTAGGTAAATCACCTGCTATTAGCCAACCTAATTTTGTCCTTTGTAATATTGGTTTATTTTCTCCCAGTTTAATTTGTCCTATAGACAACAAATCAAAGAAAATTGTAGCACCCATGACAATATGTCAATTTTCTGTGCCTTATAAAAGTTTGGATCTGCTAGCGTAATATCCTGTGGTATATTTAAATTCGAAATATCAAAACTTTGTTGAGGCAATTTATCTGTTATTTTGTTCATAATTAGAAATGACAATTTTTTGTGATATTTTTTGCTAGTCGAGAATAATTCTGCATGCGTTATATGAGAAATACTTAATAACGACTGATTTATTCCGCTTACAGGTATTGATATATCAAACTGCTTCAACTTTAATCTTTCTAGCAATTCTTTTGTCATAAAATTTGATTGCGATCCTGAATCAATCAACGCACGACACTGAACTAAATTATTATGAATATCCTTGATCAGTACTACTGCCGTTGATAAAAGAACATATTCCGACTGTCTGGTCGATGTATGCGCTGTAATGACTGAATTGTTATCACTGGATTGTTGTGATTCTTCCCTTGAATTATTTGGTCTATCATTGTCGTCATGTGGCCTTAGCTTTTTATTATCAAAATGTAATAAAGTATTGTGGGGTTGATTGCATCTTTTACAATTACTGGCTTTACAATCTCTATTAAAATGATTATGTTTCAAACAATTAATGCATAATTTTAATCTTTTAATAGTATTAAATCTTTCTTTCACATTAAAATCCAAGAATTTTTGGCAGCGAAAAATGAGATGATTTCCCTTACATAATTGGCATTCTAATTTATTTATTGCGACATAAGATTGTACGCTCGATTTTGTTATGTTTTTTCCCTTATCTAGCGTTTCTAAAAATACGCACTGATTTACTAAAAAATCCCAAAGTTTTTTCAAATTTGGCATCGAATTGGTTGCCACGGAACTTTCCCATGCTCTTTTAGTTTTTGCGTCAAGTTTTGAGGTAATTAAATGTATTAACAACGTATCCCAGCTATCGGTTGGTTCGCCTAGAGTTGTTAGCGACCGTACATGCTTTTGGAAGTGATCGACAAGTTTTCTTAAATGTGTATGCGATTCTTGATGTAATACAGTATAATCAAATAATTCTTTTATATGCGTATGTATGATAATACGTTTATTCTCATAACGATTTTTAATTAAATCCCAGGCGACGGAGTAATTCGCATCCGATGCTTCGAGTGCACTTATAACTTGTGCCGCTTCGCCCCCTTCAAACACGACCTTAGATAATAAAATTTCTGTGTCGCATTCAATTGTTGATTTTCGTGAATTAATGACTTGAAAGCGTCCGAAAACATTAACCATGTATCATAAGCACCGTTGAATTCCGGTAAAACAATTTTAGGCAATCTCACATTCAAATTCATTGGGTTATTGACCATATCATTACTTGCGGTATTGACATTTATGTCATCGAATACTGTTTTGACTTGCAACTCGGTAATAATTTTGTTAGCGCTTGAAACGGTACTGAAATATCTATTTTCAAACTCTTCTCTATCCTTAAATTGACTGTTATCGATGGCTTCGATTTCATTTTGTAACAAATTGTATTCATCTAAAACAGGTGTAACTCTTTCTAATCTTAATCTCAATTCAGATTCCTTTTCACACGTATATGTTTTCATAAATGTTTCAAATCGAGTTAAAATTGCCTTAACATTACCACGTTTGCGAATCAATTCTATTAATTGCTCGTTTTCTGTCATTACTGCTTGTTGGTAATACAATACAAAATAATAATAATAAGGAATATGTATTTGAAAGGAACGACTTACGGTTAATGGTGGACCGTCCTTCCTCAATGTGTTGATTTGATGTTTCTACGACTATCCGGCTCGTTTTGGACCAAAATGTTATCCCTTGGTGGATTATGAATTCTTTTTATGTGTACAAACTGTCGTTCGTATTTCTAAAACTTTATTCACTAACTTACATCTCAATAAACTGCTCGATGTACATGTTATGTATGTTATAATATAATCGATATAGGACTGTATCTATAGGTACGACTAAAGTGTAGTATATGTTGTCACTACTTGGTCACTACTACTAATGTGTCCCGCTCGCTCGCGTTCTCACCGTCGTTTGTCGACATCACGCGCACTACTGTCCTCTTTTGACTCCTTAAATGAAATACCAACACATAGATTAAAATTGGTTTCTCAAATAAAACCGAAAGTTGGTATTTTTTCAGATACAGTAAAGTTATGCGTTCTATGCTTCGATGAAATGTCGATTATGGAATGCCTGGTGTTCAATAAATCTATGGATTTTGTCGAGGTTTACGAAGATCTAGGAAGTTTGGGGCGAAGTACTAAAACAGCAAAATTTGCTTTAGTATTTATGATCCGAGGGCTACAGTCCAAGTGGAAACTTCCCGTAGCATATTATCTATCCCATCTAGGTATAAAATATAAAAACCTGATAGTCATATTAAAAGAAGTTTTGTCAAATTTATTCAGTTGGGGTGTTACTACCAAGATCATTGTTTGTGCTCAAGAAACTAGTAATCAGGGTGCTTTAAAATATTTAAACGTTGTTCCTGAAATGTCTTACTTTTTTCACGAAGACCACAAAATATATATTCTATTTATGATACACCCCACCTCTTAAAGAGTTTTAGAAATAATTTATTAAATGGTGATTTTATTTTAAACGAAAATATAATATCCTTTAAAGATATAAGAGATGTTTACCATATCGACAAAAGAAGCAAAAAAAAAGTAGAGCGCTGTCTAAAATAACATACTGTCATATGTCACCCACGTAATTTCAAAAGATGGGTGTTAAACTAGCTGTACAAATATTTAGCCACACTGTTGCTGCTACAATAAGAACTAGGTACTAGGATTCATTATGGTTAAGTCTAGTACCCCCAGACTATATGGCCAACCGAAACTACATAAAGATAATAACCCTTTGAGACCTGTAGTATCATATGTAAATGCCCCCACATACAAACTATGTAAATATCTAAGTCAAATACTACCGGAAAAAATCAATTTCAAGTCACAATATTCAATAAAAAAACACGATCACCTTAACAAATAAATTAAATGACATTAAGTTACCAGATAATGCTAAATTGGTATCGTTCGATATTAAAAACCTCTTTACTTCTATCCCAATCCATGAAATAAGTAACTTAATTAGCGACCAGATTAACAAAACCGATTTACAGGATACTGAGAAATCTGAAATATTAGAATCATTAAAGTTATGTTTGCAACAGAATTATTTTAAATTTAATAATAAAATTTACACTCAGATAGATGGTTTACCTATGGGAAATCCACTCAGCCCATTGTTAGCTAATGTATACATAGACCACCTAGAACGAGAACTATTTAAAATGAATAATACCGTTACAAAACAAATACACTATTGGGCTAGGTATGTCGATGACATTTTCTGTATTTGGAAGGGTACAGATAGACAATTAACAGAATTCCTAAAATTACTTAATACTCTAAACCCCAAAATACAGTTTACTATAGAAAAGGAACACAATAATACATTAAATTTTCTAGATATTACAATACACAAAAAAGACAACAAGTTATTATTTACAATATATAGAAAACCAACATTTTCAGACAACATATTACACGCTAACGCAAATCAATCACAAAAAATTTAAATGTCAACTTTCCATACCTACATACACAGAGCAATGAACATACCACTGAATAAGGAAGCCTTTAACAATGAAATCAACACAATTAAAGTAATAGCAAAAAATAATGGTTACAGCCCAAATATCATTGATAATTTACTAAAACATAAAGAAAGAAAATCACTCCAAAAATTGTTATACCCGGAAATAAAAGATGTAGATAAACCTAGGTGGCATGTAATCACTTATATCCCTCCCATAACACAGAAAATAAACAAATTACTAAAGAAACTAAATATTAGCATAGTGTGGATAAATAAAGTAAATCTAGGTACATTGTTGAATAATGCTAAAGATAAAATGAATAACTTAGATAAATCAGGAGTATATTCCATAAAATGCCAGGATTGTGAAGCTATTTACATCTTTGGCAGATGTATTAATACACGTGTAACAGAACATATTAGAGATATAAAATATAATGTTAAACACACTGGATTTGCAGAACATTGTATAGAGAACAACCACGTACCAGATGTAAATAGCTGTAACCTCATTCATAATGTAGTAAAAAGTAAAAAGTTAAATATGTTAGAGATTTTTGAAATTAAAAAAAGCCCAAAAACAAAATCGAGTTATCACAAACACACAATTAGAATTTGTAAATACCCCCTATATCGATGTAATTTTAAATATCAATTATCCATATCCTCCCACCCATAATGAACACAGGTATATAAGTTAACCCTTAAGTAGAATAAGTTTAGTTCTAGATAACTCTTTGATAATGGCCTCATAGCCGAAACAATTGTTAGTGTATCTAATAAAGAAGTTGTGAAACTGAGCCAAGCGTTTATTTTCGAATAATTAATTAAGTTATTACAAAATGTTTCACCAAGAAATATCTGCGAAGTCAACCAATGAAAAACAAAAATACCGTAAACATATAAGGATTGCACAAAATCTAATTCACTTCTTTATTTACCCAATTTTCCACATACGGTTCCTGAGGTTCTGACCAACTTTGAGACACGTTGTTGTTTCATTTTGTTGGCTGCAATAACGTTTTTATCAGTAATCAGTCAGTTTTTTTTAGTCATAATTAGGGAGCGGAATCGAGCGAGTCATGACTCATCGCCCATGGGCGCGCTATTGAAATGTTGTATTTTTAAAGAGGTTTTAATTTTATTTATATAATTGAATAACAAGTGGCTGGTGATTATAAAATACAAAATATCCTACCATTTGTTCATTTTCTCTTCTGTAAGACTTGTTCTCTTTGAATTAAGTACATCCTTGTAGATAGAAAACGTCTTTTCTACATCGCAACTGGTTATATTTACGTAATGGAAATATTCTTTTATTTCAGCGTATTTAGCATACACAATTGCCGCAATGTTATTAAACCTGGATTTCTATTAAAAACTGCGTCTAAGTCACTTGGAATTATTAATAGTCACATCTAATGTGGTTAATCCATTTTTACTTTCTTATACGTAGCATAAGGAAGTAATGTGAAATTTTCGACTTCGAGATTTTTGCAGATGTCCACGTTTTGAAGTCCCCTGATACCGAAAAAGATGTTCTTAAAAAATGTCTGTGTGTCTCTATGTGACCACGATAACCGCTGTAGATATCAATTCCAAATTTTGTATTTACGTGTCTAATCTCCCTCTTGAGATCTGAGTAGTTTTTCAGTAAAATCGGTAGACCGGAAGTAGCAGTTTACTTCAATGAAAAAATTAAATGTTGAATATTCTTTGCGCAATCCGTTAAGGCTGGGATACCGTATATGTATTGGGTATAGGAAAACACGGTGACATTATTTCTCGTTTTAAAGAAAAATAATGCATTTTTAAGTTGAAAACTAAAATACATTTTAATATTTAAGCTTCTTTATTGGCTCTAAAGTAATAGTTATGGTTGCAAAGACTAAAAGCACTGAATACATAAACGGTAAACTTTGTCAATTTTATTGGCTTCATAAATAATTAAAATTTCAAAATTGTGACAATATCGAAAAATCTGTCATTATTCACAGCCAATAATGAATATTGCGCTTTAATTTAAGGCGTCTCATAGTTTATTCAGTGTTCCGGTTTGGTTAAAAAACAAGAAACATTAAAAGATTAATTTACTTCCAATATATCGGTGACTTGGTGAAAACAAATTAATTTTACAGTGTCCTATGTTGACCCTTTTCCCGTGTTAATGTGGCAAGTTTTAAGTAGATGGCACTAAAGAAAAAATGAGGTGTGGCCACCACACGACTTTCTTATACGTATGAGCGTTTCAAACTGTACAATTTTAAGAATTTTTTTAATACAAAACTTATTCAAAATCCTATTCTAAGTACTTTCATTGTCTTAATAAATCGCTATAGAATGCATACTTTGCAAGATATTATCAAAAAAGTGCTCCTCGCTAAGAGTAAAAGTGCTACTTCCGGTCTGAATTTTGAAATTTCGTGTATACAAAAAATATTGCAAATCCAGTTTTAAATACTTTTGTACTCTTGATAAATATATATAGAATGCATAAGTTACGACATATTTGCAAAAAATCGCTATTCGATAAGAGTAAAAGTGGTACTTCCGGTCTGAATTTTGAAATTCTTCTTATACAAAAGATATTGAAAATTATGTTTTAAATACTTTTATACCCGTAACGTACTTGTCTAAAAAGCATGACTTGCGAAATATTCGCAAAAAACTGATTTTCGATAAGAGTAAAAGACCTACTTCCGGTAGGAATTTCGAAAAACTTTTTAAATAAAATTATTCTCAATTTTAATTTTAAGTACATATGAATTCTTTATAAATTTGTTTAAACTTAGTAATTGACGAAATATTTGCAAATTTCGATTTTTTCACTGAAGTAAATTACTACTTCCGGTCTGCCGATTTTGCTCAAAATCTAATCAGTTCTCAAGAGGCAGATTATACACGTAAATACAAAATTTGGAATTGATATCTACAGCGGTTTGACCGCTATCGTGGTCACACACACACAGACACACAGACACACACACACACACACAGAGAGAGAGAGAGAGAGAGAGAGAGAGAGAGAGAGAGAGAGAGAGAGAGAGAGAGAGAGAGAGAGAGAGAGAGAGAGAGAGAGAGAGAGAGAGAGAGAGAGAGAGAGAGAGACATTTTTTAAAAACCACTTTTTTGGTATCAGGGGACCTCGAAACGTGGACATTTGCAAAAATCTTGAGGTCGAAAATTTTCATCATCACAATACTTCCTTATACTACGTATAAGAAAGTAAAATGAGATGATGAGTAATATGAGTAAGCCTAAACACATTAACGTGGCTTATATCTGATTGGTAGTAGAGATATAAGGTCGATAGTCGCTTGCGTTCCTGCCATAGAATCCACATGAATTCGATGTTGTGATTTTTTTTGTTTTAAGCAATGTATCGTATCACTTGTTCGAATATAATATATACCTATTTCTCCACATTTTTTATTAGACAACCTTACTTTAACTTTCTTACTTGTGTTTAGGCTGTAGTATAATGTACATTTTATTTTATGTTGAATAAATAAAAAAAAATATTTATATGGGTTTGTTTTTTTAATTTAAAGAATACATTTAAACTGGTCAAGCATGAACAACCATTAATTAATATAATTAAAAAGTTACACGGTGAAAACATAAATTAATACAAATAATACATTGTTTTATTAGGATTAGGAAAATTGGGAAGCCAAAAGAATCACTTTGAATCCGAATAAAACATAAGATTTTTGCCAGCCAATTTAAAACATACTATTTTTATAATTTTTAAAGCTAGGATTAAAAAAAATTTAATCGTAGGATTAAAAGTGAACTGCCTTAGTAACGCAACAGTCATAGCCTTAAAAATTAATGTTGCCTTAGACACGCAACTTGTTTTCTTAGTTACAAAATAGTATATTAAAAAACAAGTTTTATAAAACCAGTGTTGCACGAATTGAAGTTGAAAAAACGAGTGGCGTAGCCACGAGTTATTTTAAAGAATGAGTGCTTCAAGGTCTTATGAAACGAGTTGTTTATCCTATTTATTGCAATTTGCCCCTGTTAAGTCGTTTTTAAATTAAAAAGAAAATGATTTGGTCGATTTAGGGATTTTTATGGTGATCGGTTATTAGGACACTGAAAACGATGACGTTGCGTTCGTTAATGAGGCTACTAGAGAATCAAAATGGTAGCAAATTGCAAAAACATCGATTTTATCTTCCAAAATCGATTTTAAAAATGGCATGTTTTAAGTCGGCTGGAAAAAAAAATATGTGTAGAAATAACCTAAACCCTAATTACATTTTATTTCTTCTTGGTCCCTTGTTTTTCAGTTTTCAGTTTCTGGGCATCCAAAATGTATTGCGGATCTCTACACCTAAGACCTTTTTTTCTTCTTTCCAAAATTATTTCAGGAGCCAAACACTGTTTATAAAATCTAACAAGTTTTGTAAGCATTCGCTCCCATAAATCTCTGTCGAATTCAATTACCTCTGTATACAAGTCATTTTTTGGTCCACTGTATACTACTAAATGACATTTTTGGCAACCTGTTATTCCAAGTTGCCCCTGAATCTGTAAAATAAAGTTAAATTAGTTACGCTTACCAGTAATGACGTAATTGTTTTACCTGATAGTAGTATGCATGTTCTTTTTTCATGTAAATCTTACCACACTCTTTTCTTCTTAAGTAAGGCACCAATTTTTCAGTTACAGCTCTATGAAAAGGTATATCTTTTCTTACTATACTGGGAAGGCATTTTACCTCAACCAATTCCCTATCTTCAGTCATGCCTAAAACAATAATGTAAGTATAGAAAAGATTTTCAGGTGTAAAAATAGTATGACAAAATAAAAGGAGTACCATCTGGAGAAGCTGCTAAAAAACTATATTTGAGATCAATCCATAAACCACAGTCATAAACTGGCTTTCCGATTTGTTCAACAAATTGGTTTATTGCCAATTTTTCGTTGGTTTTGCCATATAACATATCGGATGTTTGTCTTGTTCCTCCTAGTATTTTATCTACTAGAACGTGACAAGAAGTAAATTCTTTTCTAACATAAACAGCGCCAAAATTTGATGCTGTCAATCTGTGCATTCGCTCAGATCTGTATCTCGCACTTTCAAATTGTTCGGTGGTGGTTTTAAAAATGTCTTGCTGTTGAGTCTCAGAAACCTAAAAAATATGTCAATTTTAAAAGTATGTCAAAAAACATATTTGGTGCATACGAACTTTAAGTCGTTTAATCAACTCGTCTACCTCTTCATTCAGAGTCTCATTGGACATTTCTACACTAGAGATATATGCCCCATAATCTATTTGCTGCTGCGTTTTCGTGCGAGTACACTGCTGGTCATCTTTAGCATATTGAAGTCTTTTTACGAATTTTGGCTTACGATAAGGGGTCTGTTTACGCTTCATTTTATTAATCATTTTGTTAGCAACATATTTTTTCAAAATTTTTCCTGAGCTTTTATTGAAAGCTTTTTTCCAAGAGGATAAATGCCATTCTTCACCCTTGTTATATCGTAGACCAGTTAGGTATGATCTAATTTGGAAACTGTCTCTTTGAATGACGTTCAAACGTTTCCCCATATTGAATCGTGCCAGTATGCTCATAAATAATTCCGCTCGGTTGTTGGTCTCATTATCTATGAACATGTTTGCCTTTACCAAAACTGAGTGCATTGCAGCATATAGATGATGATGTGCGCCTGTCTCAATTAACAATGCCGTTCTGTCACTAGCCACATCACCAACCTTGTCACACATATGCAGTGTACATTTTTGATGGTTGCCAAAAACGTGGAAAATTGAATTTCTTAAATCTTCTTTAAGTTGTGCGACATCTCCATGGGCGTTTGCGTAAATTGCTTTTTGGGCGGTGTCTGAAAGACTTTTTATAACGTCGGTCGTTAATAGTTTTCTGATAGATAATGGTACGCCTTTGATATCAGCCTTCATTTTATGGAGATTTTTTCCATAATTTTTTATGCAATGATTTGTGCACTCTATTTTGGTTACCTTAAAACGACAAAACCTATGATTTACTTATACGTTGTTGTTGTACTTGCCTCTGACCCATAACTAACCCTTTTGTGTATGTTAGCATCTACAGTTGCGTCACCGTCTGCAATAAACCTCTTGTAACGGAGATGGTGCATTTCCTCACTCATGTTGAAGCCCTCCACAATTATATCTTGTTCCATTGAGCCTGATGAGTCCGTCCAATTCTTGAAACATATGTGCTCTTTCACGGTTTCATTTTTGTTTTCAGCTCTAGCACAGCAACAACAATATTTGTTTCGGACTCCGACGTAGAGTACTTTGCCTGTACACTTTCCAATTATTACAGCCTAACAAGTAAAATTCTATAATGCAGCACCCAATTTATAAATATTATAAATATTATATTTGCCAGAGAAAACATACATTTTGTTGGCGCGTCAAAATAGACATTAGGTTCTACAACATCAAAATTCCAAATTTGCGAACCACAAAGTAGCACAACATGATAATTAGAGGTGAATATACGTGACCGTTGAGATCAACAAAAAAAAAATTATATTACATTTATAAAAATAATATTAATTATATCATACCACTCCTGATGCAGCATTATAATTATGCCCATAACTCCTCTTAGACCAGCCGCCATCAAGGCATACGGTAATGTGTGCAAGTCCGTCTTGATCTACATCACCTTTTTCTCTTGCTATCTTATATTCTTCCTTACCCGCTGCTTCCATTTCTTCCCACAGCGAATCTTTGAACAACTACAACATGCCATTTATTTTTCATCCTTCAATTGCATCACATCATTTTACTTCATAACTTATTTATATTAATGCTGATGTACTCTGGTATTAAATATACAGGGTCGTCCAAAAGTATGGAACCAAACGTTTTTTGACAAAACTATCAACTTTTCAAAAAAACTAATTTGTGTACCTTAAATGGCTATAAAATTGCCATCTCTAGAAATTTTTTATTCAACGAAAATTGTTTATAATTTTGAGATAAAGCTATCAACATAATTTTTTTAAATGGGAACATAGTGTAATTTTTTTTGCGGAGAAAGTAATTTACTCAATAATTACAAATGTGTAAAAAAATTGTTATAAACTTTATAGTTGTTGTTTAAAAAAAATAGCAAAAACGGACCCGAAAGGTGTAGTCGACTTTAACCGAATAGGTCTTTGCGTGTCTTGCCTAAAGCATGCTTCTCCTCCTGACATCCTATTGGCTCCCCTCCGCAAGACAGGGACAAGACCCGCAAAGACACATTCGGTTAAAGTCGACTACACCTTTCGGGTCCGTTTTTGCAATTTTTTTTTTAATAACAACCATAAAGTTTAAAACATTTTTTTTATACATTTGTGCTTATTGAGTAAATTACTTTGTCCACAAAAAAATTATACCATGTTCCCATTTAAAAAAATTATGTTCATAGCTTTACCTCAAAATAATAAACAATTTTCGTTGAATAAAAAATTTCTGGAGATGGCAATTTTATAACCATTTAAGGTACACAAATTAGTTTTTTTGAAAAGTTGATAGTTTTGTCAAAAAACGTTTGGTTCCATACTTTTGGACGACCTGTATAGCGTGGAAATTACTTATGGGATAAATTCAGTAAGTTCAATTCTAGTGACATTTGTCAAAAACGCTGGAACACGTCAATTTTTATTTTCAGGGGGACACGTGTTAATGTCAAATTTAACGTTGTAATTGCAATCCCCTTGCCCCAGCAACCCCATCTTAAAAATTTTAAATAGCAAGGGGGGTCGAGTAGCCCCTCAATTATAGTTATTTTTGATTCTAGATTGCGAAAGCATACTTTTTTCGCTCGCAAAAAAACCCATTCGAAAATGCAAAAGTATTTCGCAATCGTGTATCAAACAACATTTTTTCGAAAACTGCAATAAAACTGGTATGAAAATAAAAAAAATAAAAAAAAATTAAATAAGGTAAACGTCAACATTTTGACATTTATGTCAAAAAGAATCACTTTGCTTAGTAACAGTCAACATTTTGACATTTCTCTTATGATCTAGAACATGAAAGTATTTTGCAGGTTAAGTGACAAAAAAAAATCACTTCGCATACTGAAAATTGAACGAAAATGTCAACATTTGATGACAGTTTTCGAAAAAACAATATTATCGGATTTTTATGTTTCAATATCAAACACACCTCAAAACAAATTTGCCAGGCGTACATAGAATTAAAAGACCTTACAAACAAGGGGTCACTCGACCCCACTTGCTCTATAAAATTAAGATGGGCCCTGCTGGGGCCAAGAGATTGCGATTACGTCAAATTTGACATGTGTTCCCCTAAAAATAAAAATTTACCTGTTCCGGCGTTTTCGACAAATGTCATGACTTTTAAAATTACTGAATTTATTCCATATTAAGTAGTTTCCATACTGTATAACAATCTGTACTTACAAAACCAAGTCTTCTTTGAGTGTCAAAAAAATGTCTTCCGGATAAAGGTGGAATGTCTAAAATACTTAGACGTTCTTCCAAATGGGCATAACTACTCCCGGTTGCAAGAGTCCCCCACATAGCAGCAGTATTGACAATCGATTCAGTATCCTCTGTGGCTCTTTCGGTTCGTATTGATACACATTCATTACAAACATTGCATTTATACGTAAACGTACTCACTAACCCAGACCGAATTTCTTCATGGTACATAAGTTTGCCACCTGTACATTGTTTGGAATGATCGTATTGTAGCGATACTGTTTGCGACAATAAATAATGTATGTCTACTATTCGATACCCGTTTAACTTAGGAATCTCTTTTTCTGCAGCGAATGTGAGTTGATGACTATTTACTCTAAAATAAATGTTGCTATATAATACATACTATACTAGGTATCTTAAATTTTTTGCTCACCTTTCATATTCTGCTATTGAACCCCAAGTAAAATTATATTCTTCACTCTCACAGACATCGTTATTCATAGCATTTAACGTGTGATTTTGCACTTCTGCTACTTTTGGTACATTGCTCTCCTCTGCAATTACTAGGAAAAAATAAAGAAACACTTGAAGAAAAATTAAGCATACCATTCCTAGCTTCTGATTCTGCAGGTTTCTCTGCATTACTCTCTTTTCCGACTACTATGAAAAATAATAAACAGAGTTATTTTGAGAGAAAATAACAAAGGAGAAAATAACCATACAGCTATTTTATTATTTGATCAACTTACCGGAAGAAATTATTTTATCTAAAATTTCTTTTACAGCAGATTTTCTTGCAGCAGAAATTTTCGCTGATCTCGCGTGTTTTGAACGTTTTTTTTGCTTTGAAAGTATTAGTCGTCCCATGGTTTACACCTCGGCTTACACAAACAGACCACGAATTGACTATCGAAGCGAACACTGCATAAAACAGAATAAAACAAGAATCGCTCTTCGTTGCATTTTCCCGCGCAATGCTTAGAAGTTATAGTAGGTAACAAAACTAAAAAGATACCTTTTTAGTGACTTTAGGGTAGGGAACTGTTTCGGACCGCACAAAAAAAAATTGTAGCTATCCCTTAGAAGGTGGCAGCATGTCATGGGCCATTCTATAGTAAACCGTAACGGTCACTTGAAATCCCAGCCTTAAACGCACCCCACCACTTGTGAGTGTGCCCTTGGCATGAGGGAGAAGAGTAGTTGAGAAACAGTCACACTCAACACAACACATTGTGAATTAATTATCTGATGCTAAAGTTTAAAATAAAACAATTAAATTTACAAATCAGTTTTAATTCGCTGGTCCTTCGACAAACAACAATAGTCCACAACTATACCAAACATCTGGTCATTCGAGCCGAATATAAGAACCTCCGTAGAACAAAAACGCCAGTACAAAAAACAATCATACATAGTTGCAGCCAGACAATTCCAATCGCCCAGCCTAGGTCTTGAGGAAAAACAGCAACGTATGAAGCTATTCACACGACACGTTCAACCAAGCAGATGGTCGACTGCAGTGAGGGAAGATAAAAACAATATCGGTGAGACATTTCCATTTATCCTCTACAATTTAATGTTTCTTTAATCATTCTAACACAGTGTATTTATTACTTATTCACGCACATTATAAATTCATTATTTAGTTAATACGTATATTTATACATATCAGAGTACATAATAAAATCATTGCAAGATTTAATTTACTGTACACAAAACCAACAATTTAATATGTCGAACGCAGGTAAATTAACATCTTTGATACGTAAACGTGGTCAAATCAAGGCACGCTTAACGGGTTTCAAAGAATTTATAAACAAAATTTGTAATACTACAAACGAATTAGCTCAACAAGAGTTTCAGTCATTGTCGGAATTAAATATTATTAATTTAAAAAACAGATTGCCAGCACTTGAAGAATTAATTGCACATTTTGAAGACGTTAATTCTCAAATAATAGAATTGGACGATCAAGGTAATATCGATACACGCTATAATGAATATATAGAATTTGAAACGTCTTATAATGAGGTATTGGCACTTGCGAAATTACTATATTCAAAAAACACAGCTGAGGCTCAAATTGAATATGATGCTAGTAAACAACCAAGTCCAGTTCTTAGTAGCAAACGTTCAGTTATATCTAATGCGGCTAGCGCCACTACTAGTATACAGAGTGTTCCAAATGCTAGTAACAATAATATTATACAAAATCAACCACAAGTAAAATTACCAGTTTTAAAAATGCAAATTTACAAAGGGGAACCAGAACAGTTTCCATGCTTTTATGAAAGTTTTAAATCCCTTGTTCACAATAATGAAAGTTTGGATAACATTTCGCGCTTTTTATATTTAAAATCATGCCTAGGTGACGAACCGTTAAAGGTTATCGAGTCATTAGAAATTTCGACAGCTAATTATCCTATCGCTTTATCGTTAATTGAAAAAAGGTATAAAAATACAAAATTACTTATACATTCTCATATTAAAGGCATTGTTAATTATCCCAAAATCACAAAAGAATCTGCAATTGCAATTCGACAACTTTCAGATTCCTTTCAAGCTCATATACGAGCGCTAGAAGCACTTGGCGAACCAGTCAAGTCGTGGTACAATATCATACAGTATTTAGTTATGGAAAAATTAGATTATAATAGTCAAAAGGAATGGGAAATAGAAGTAATCAAATCGAATAATCAAAACATTGATTCACTCACTAATTTCATTAAAAAACGTTGTATGTTATTAGAAAAGATAGAAAAGAATCATCCTAAAGCACAACATTTTGCACAAGTTACTCCATCAACTCAAAATAAATATAAGCAAATGAATAAGGCTAACAGTCATTCATACGTCACTTCTTTCAATTATAATTGCCCTGTATGCAATTTAAATCACAAAATATATTCGTGCAGGAAATTCTTAGAAATGTCGAATAAAGAGCGTATGCAACAAGTAAATACCCTCGTCCTTTGCTACAATTGCCTTCAGAAGGGTCATTCAGTTAAAGAGTGTTGTTCAAATCATTGTAGAAAATGTTCTAAATACCACTCGACACTATTGCATCCTAACAAAGACGAATCTTCAAGTCATAGCTCGATACCCACAGAATTCAACAATGTAAGCGTCACCAATGTTGCTTCAAATATTTCGACCCCCACTAGTCTTCAGTCACGCAAAAATGATTTGTCACAAATCTTGCCCACTGCTATGGTACTCATCTATGGTGATGACAATGTACCTCGAGAATGCACTGCATTATTGGATTCAGCTTCCATGCGATCCTACATGACGGTTTCATTATGCAACAAGTTAAAATTAAAAACCAACAAGGTCAATATACCTGTATCTGGAATCAGTCAAACAAAGGCTAAGATCACAGAAACATCCACTGCGAAAATACAGTCACTGCACACCAAATTCAAAGCAGATGTAACGTTTCTTTTGCTCCAAAATATAACTGAGTGTCTTCCATCCACTATTCTTTCAGAACCCATTGACCTACCTGAAAATATAAAGTTAGCTAACCCAAGCTTCAATAAAACTACAAAGATAGATATACTCCTCGGAGTAGATATCTTTTGGCAAATATTAGCTGTCAATCAGCCATTCATTAATCAGTTTCCTTACCTTCATAACACACAATTGGGATATATTGTGTCTGGACAATTCAATTCAGTTTCAAATGATATGTCGACTTCATGTCATCTCAGTATCACTGATCTTTCAAAGCAATTATCTCAATTCTGGGATATTGAAACTATAAGTACAACCAAGACGTTCTCGTCAGAAGAAAAACAATGCGAGGCTCACTTTTTTCAAACAACTAGACGAGATTCCAATGGTCACTTCATAGTCAACATACCTCTTGGTTCTTCACCATCACTTTGGAGAATCAAAGGAAATTGCTAAGAAACAGTTCATTTCTTTAGAAAAACGACTGTATTCCAATCACAAACTAAAATCCATGTATGTAGATTTTATGTCAGAATACATAGAGCTCGGACATATGCGCAAGGTAAATGAATATTCAGAATCAGATTCCAAAGACTATTACATTCCGCACCATGGCGTGTACAAGGAACATAGTCTCACAACTAAATTAAGAGTCGTTTTCAATTCAAGTGCACCCACAACCAATGGTGTATCGTTGAATGACATTCAACTAAACGGCCCAGTTCTCCAAGACGATTTATTTTCAATACTCGTCAGATTTCGCCGTTTCAAATATGTTCTGACTTCTGACTGCTCAAAGATGTACCGCTCGATTTGGATTGACAAATCCCAACGCCCTCTTCAAAGAATATTCTGGAGAGCGGATCAATCACTTCCACTTGATATCTATGAGCTATGCACTGTCACCTACGGTGAAAAAGCATCTAGTTTTCTCGCAATAAGATGCCTTTTCGAGCTTGCCAAAGAGTGTGAAGAGAAGCATCCCGACATTGCTAAAATTATCAGACATGATATGTATTGCGATGATCTTTTGACATGTTGTGAAACATTGCAGCAAGCTATGTTCATTTGTTCCAATATCTCTAGAATTTTGCGTTCAGGCGGACTCACGCTGCGCAAGTGGAATTCAAACCATCCCGAAGCGCTTGAACCTGTAAGAGATCAAGATATATCGAATAATGTTCTCAAGTTCGGTCCGGAAGAAAATTCAATGACACTTGGTCTTCTATACAATAGCTATTCAGACAATTTATTTTACAACTTCCGCACATTTAATTTGTCAAAGCCAGTTTCTAAACGCATTGTATTATCATTTATATCATCTATATTTGATCCTTTAGGTCTTCTAGCCCCTTTTACAATAACCAGTAAAATTCTCATGCAACAGCTATGGTTGGCAAAGATTGATTGGGATGACACCCTACCTGTTGATTTGCACGACAATGGATCCAATATGCTCAAGAGCTTCCTGCTGTCGAATCAATGCGAATTCAACGGCAAGTAATTTGCACATCATTTCGTAGAGTGGAGCTCCACGCCTTCTCATATGCTAGTCAAAGAGCTTATGGTGCCTGTATTTACGTAAAATCAATTAACCATCAGAACGATATCCTGACCCAATTATTGTGTTCTAAAAACAAAGTAGCTCCATTAAAGGTCATCACTATTCCAAAGTTAGAATTGTGCGGCGCTTTAATGATGGCACAGTTGATGAGCAAGGTAAGAACTACCTTAGACATCCCTATTAGCAAAATATGTTATTGGACTGACTCCACCATCGTTTTATCATGGGTTAAATCCCAACCTCACTTGCTTGACACATTTGTTTCAAATCGTGTAAGCCAGATTCAAGATCTTTCCGATGTATCTGACTGGAAATATGTAAATACAATTGATAATCCAGCTGACCTACTAACAAGAAGAATATCGCCTCAAGCATTGATAGATTCATCCTTATGGTGGAAAGGACCAACTTTCCTTTCACAAGACTCCCAAGAAACTGATAATCTAGAAATAAGTACTATCAAGTATGAACCAATCAACAAACGTGAAGGTGATGTACCTACATGCTCATTAATCTCGCATCACTTACTTTCATTATTTCCTTTTGAGAGGTTCTCGAAATTTCAAACTTTACAACGTGTTATGGCTTACTGTCGTCGCTTCATAAATAACTGCAAGCTGCCCATTAAAGATCGCATAACTACTTCATTAACTACAAAGGAATTACATGAATCCTTATTACTTCTTGCCTCGTTATCTCAAAGAGAATCATTTCCGGATGACTTCAAATCCTTATCAACAGGGAAGTCCATCCAGAGGAAGAGCAAGCTATCTTGCTTGTCTCCCTTTTTGAATACTGATAACACACTTCGTGTTCTAGGTAGGCTTCTTAATGCACCCGTCGTTTATGATAAAAAATGCCCTATCATAATTTCCGCTAAACATACCTTTACAAAACTATTATTTCGTCAAGAACATATGCGGTTATTGCACGCCGGCCCGCAGCAATTGCTTACCTCAATCCGAGATAGATTTTGGCCGATTGGCGGTCGTAATCTAGCCAAACAAATATCGTTCGAACGCATCACTTGCTTTAAAGCGCGGCCCAGAGAAAGCAGTAACTTGCTAGGCCACTTACCTACTGCTAGGGTAACCCCTCAATCCCCATTTACTGTTACTGGTACCGATTATTGCGGTCCCTTCATGATAAGGGATAAAAAGGGAGGAGGCTATAAACTAAGTAAATGTTATGTTTGTCTGTTTATTTGCTTTACTACAAAGGCAATACACCTTAAACTTGTCACAGACTTATCCACCAACGCATTCATACTCTGCTTAAGACGATTCGCGTCGCGTAGAGGAATGCCAACAAAAATATACTCTGACAATGGTAGGAACTATTGCGGAGCTAATTCTGAGCTAAAAGATTTGTCGCGCTTCTTAAACACAAATAGGGATAATTTGGAAGAATGTTTTGCATCTCATAATTTTAACTGGTCATTTCTGCCCCCTTACTCGCCAAGTATGGGAGGAATTTGGGAAGCTAACATAAAATCCGTTAAGGGGAGGGTAGGGTTAATTCGTGCAAAAAAAGGCATATTTTTGTGAATTTTTTTTGACGACACAGTTGAAATCTATGCATTAAAGCCAATGGTACATTAAAGTATAACATTTGAAGAACATTATGTGAAATTTTCATGAAGAAATATTAAAAAATTCGGCAATGGCAGCAATTATTTTGAAGTGTCTCGAAAAAAAATTGAATTGCGGTGCCCCTCATAGCTCGGTGCTGGATCATCTGAAATGAAAAAATCAAAGTTTTTTCGTTAGATAATCGTTTTCTTCAGGTAACGCTGGGAGGGTTTTTCGAAATTTCTATTTTTCACTTTTCGGGAACACTTTGAAATGAAAAACACGATTTTTGCGGAAAAAATCGGCAAATTTGTTATTGTAAAATAAAAAATATCAACAAATTTGAAAGAAACTCTCCAGCGTTACCTCGTAAATTATGTACAGAAATAGTCTTCAAAACTACAAAAGGATCGGTGCAGTAGTTTTGAAGTTATGAGGGGCACCGACTTTGAAAACGTGAATTGTGGGAAAAACGCTTGAAAGTTTGAACAAATTGGAATAAAACGTCCTTAAGCCAGTTTTATCGACTTACCTCACACTGAATCATCGATGCCAGTCATTGACACTGACTAAATAAACAGTAGACGTCAAATCCTTGAAGGGCATTAGGCGTTTGTATGACGGCCACCGCTATACCGTAGCGGTTTAAGCGGCGCGCGGAAGTGACACGCGGTTGCTTAAACCGCTGTATCTTCGTTAGTTTTGCTCAGATTCATCTCAAATTTTCACACAATATTCTTGAAAGGTTCTCCATTGAGTAAATCAAATAAAAAAAAAATAAAAACAATTTCTTTTAAAAACCCTACCCTCCCCTTAAGTGTCACTTAAAAAGAGTTTTGAGATATGCTACGTTAACTTTTGAGGAGTTTTACACTGTTTTGGTTCAGATTGAAGGAATTCTAAATTCCAGACCATTATCCCCCCTCTCATCCTGTCCTCAAGATTTATTACCATTGACACCTTCTCACTTCCTAATTGGGAAACCGATAACATGTGTTCCTGATCCTGATGTAACTCACATTGAGGAGAGAAGGGCGTCCCTATATCAGCGCTTGCAACAAATTGCTCAGCATTTCTGGAAGAGATGGTCCAAGGAGTACATCTCTGAGTTACAACAACGGTACAAGTGGAGGACTTCGAAAGATAACCTAAAGCTGGATACTTTAGTGCTCATCAAAGACGACGGACTCCCTCCTAGTAAGTGGAGATTGGGCCGCATCGTTAAGCTACACCAAGGCCCTGATGGTTTAGTACGAGTCGTAACTATTCGCTCAGCCGGAGGACTTATCCAGCGTGCCGTCTCAAGAATATGCCCACTGCCCATTGATGATAAGAACACCAGTGCACAGTGATTATTACATTTTTTTTTATTGATCATATATATTTATGCATATTTCACATATATTTATGTGCATTTTGTATTTTATATGTACCTACTTATTTTGTTAACATTCTTGTATTGTACGATTGTATTTGATTGGAAACAACTCAGTGCTTCCAATGCGGGGGAGGATGTTGAATATTCTTTGCGCAATCCGTTAAACGCACCCCACCACTTGTGAGTGTGCCCTTGGCATGAGGGAGAAGAGTAGTTGAGAAACAGTCACACTCAACACAACACATTGTGAATTAATTATCTGATGCTAAAGTTTAAAATAAAACAATTAAATTTACAAATCAGTTTTAATTCGCTGGTCCTTCGACAAATAACAATAGTCCACAACTATACCAAACATTAAATTTTGCCAATATTTCGTCAACTACTAAATTTAAACAAATTCATAAAGAATTCATATGTACTTGAAATTAAAATTGAGAACAATTTTATTTAAAAAGTTTTTCGAAGCTGCTACCGGAAGTAGGTCTTTTACTCCTATCGAAAATCAGTTTTTTGCGAATATTTCGCATGTCATGCTTTTTAGACAGGTACATTACGGGTATAAAAGTATTTAAAACGTAATTTTCAATATCTTTTGCATAAAAACAATTTCAAAATTCAGACCGGAATTACCACTTTTACTCTTATCGAATAGCGATTTTTTGCGAATATGTCATAAATTATGCATTCTATATGTATTTATCAAGAATACAAAAGTATTTAGTGCTAGATTTGCAATATTTTTTGAATATATGAAATTTCAAAATTCGGACCGGAAGTAACACTTTTACTCTTAGGGAGTAGTCCTTTTTTGAATATCTTGCTAAGTATGCATTCTATAGCGATTTATTAAGAGAACAGAAGTACTTAGAATAGGATTTTGAATAATTTTTGTGTAAAAAAAATATAGTATAGTTTGAAACGCTCATACGTATAAGAAAGTCGTGTGGTGACCACACCTCATTTTTTAATTTGAGATTCGATTTTCAAAATATGTCATTAGTTTAGGCAAATTTCCAAAGTGTTCCTGAAGGAATAACAACTGATTTTTTAAATTTGGGATTTGTGTTAGTTCCTTGCACTCAGAAATACTTCGAGCATCGTCATTTAAACATGTAACGAAAATTTGTACTATCGAAATTCTCTGCATAAAAACTATTTCTGTGTATGTTTTAGCAAAGCTAAGTGACGATATTTTACAGACTTTGCAATAAATTTCGGAATCACTGACAATTAATTTTTATCTCAGAAAAAGTAACATAAACAACGTTCTAGATCTAAATAAATGATAACTAAAAATGTACGCATATGTTATTGAAACATACATATTATATTGCGAAATATAAGGTAAATATAATAAATTTTAAAAACTCGTCACCCTTGTACCTACGCCGATGAAGAAAGGATTTTATTCATAAAATTCCTTATTTTGTGGAAGTTTTTTCTCTGATTCTCGGGCGTAAACAGATGTTGCAGTTCGCCCTATGAATTAGTGCTATTCAGATATAATGTAAACAACACGCAGTTGTTTACATTATTTCTTTTCACGGTTGTGGCTCCGTGGTAGTTTAGCTCGCTCGATTCCGCTCTCTACTACAAAAGGACTACAAAGCAAAGCAAAGCCGGAAACACCGCTAACTTTGATACATGCGTCACGCGCGTAACATTAATTGCGATATTTCTATCTTTCGATAATTTTCTTAATTGCTATGTTTGTATCTATTTTCCTCAATTTTTGGCAATTGCGTCGCCTATCTTCCGGCGACCTTTTGTAATTAGCAAAAAAATGGAACTTCTCTGTGGAAAACAACTTCGTTGTACAAAGACGGAGGAACCGCCACTCATTTACTCGATCCTGTTTACTCCGGAGCAAACTTTTAATTCGCTTTTTGTTGTTGTACACTGTATATAATATTTACATTAATCTCGGAATCGGACCCTTGCTTGAATTGTACCACATCTGTTATTTGTTAGATATGTTCTCAGAACACGCTCATTGTAAATTGTTGCCTTTATGCACTCAACTTTTTCTTTATGGTAACTTATTGTAATACTATATGTTACTCACCGAAAAGAAGGGTCTACTTGGGCGTCGCCGAGTTGGGCGGAATTACCTGATTTAATCCAAGAAAAGAAAGGGCAATGATAATTCCTTGCGTCGAGTTGGGCGAGTACACTAATTACACTTTGGTTTATACAAATTATGGGAAATCCTAATCTATCAAATAGTTGTTAGAACTACAATATATGTAAATATAAGGGCAATATAACTCTAAGCATTATGTGAAATTAGTTTAGTTTCTTCTTTCTCTTTGTGTAGTACGTCCGAAATATAGTTTAGAAGTATGAATACCAAAGTTATATTTAGTGAGAAAGGTAAAGAACTTTTGCTTGTGAATAATTATAAATTTTGTAAAGATACACTTCATAAAAATGGAAATCAACCGTGGAGGTGTGTAAATGAAAGTTCAAAGTGTCCCGCGAAAGTGTTAACTGCTGGTGACGATGTTATATTAAGCAGTAAACTAGAACATAATCACCAACCTGACAGACCCTTATTACGACAAATTACCAGTAACAATTTAAAACGCAAAGCCGTCGAAAATATAAATGAGAGGCCAATAAAATTAATTCGTCAAGAATAAAAAAAAAGTATCAGCGGATATCGCGATTGAAGATATTGACAGAATTCGCAAAAATATGTACCACGCTCGAAGAAAACAACTACCACCCTTTTTTACTTATAAACAATAAGAACAACGGTTTAATTGTGTTTGCCACTTTTTTAAATTTTCATTTTCTTGCTAATTGTGATACCGTATATATGGGCGGTACCTTCAATTATTGCACACAATTTTTTTACCAGTTTTTCGCTATTCATGGATATCACAACGGATTTTACATACCTTTGCTATTTTGTCTATTAGCAGGGAAGCGACATGAAAATTATTTAATCCTCTTCAATTCTATAAAAACCAAAGCTGAGTTAAAAGTATTTCAACCATCGAATATTGTGGTAGACTTCGAACTAGCTATTCACTCCGCATTACGAAAAGTTTGGCAGGATGCCGATTGGCTGCAGGTTTCATCTTGGTCAAGCATGGTTCAGAAAAATACAGTCATTGGGTCTTGCTAGCGAATTTAATAACCCAAACTCAGATATAGGCAAACATTTGAAATACTTCTTTGGATTATCGTTCCTTGAATCTCTGGTTGTTAGTGATGGATTCCTTCTCCTTTTAGATGATATGCCGCAGGATGAAAGAATTACAAAATTTTGTGATTATTTAGTGGAAAATTATATAGAAGAAGGATACACTTTTCCCCCCTGAGCTATGGGCCGCTGCATCATGGAGACTGTCAAGAACGACAAAGGCATGCGAATCGTTCCATTCGCATTTTGCTGACAACTTCTACAGAAGCCATCCAAATATTTTTCAGTTTATTAATGTATTGCTGGATATACAATTAACAACTTCTGCAAAAACATCAAGTGCTAGAAATGGAAGGAAGTTAGTACGTGCGCAATATAGAAGAACTGAACAACTATTAAGAACTAAAACAGAAGAATACACCTCTAACAGAATTAGTATGCTAGACTTCATTAACTATATGGCATACAGATTCCCTTCACATCCACTTATGTAATTGTAAATAATTATATAAAATATAGCTTGGACTGTTTCATAAGTGTGATATATTATGTAAAAATCAAATTTTCTTTTAATATACTTAATTTGTAATATTTTCTTATGTAGTATAGGTAATGTATGTAGTTAAAAATAAAACTTGATATTTAAAACATACTTGTTAATAATTTCTTCTATATGTAGGATAAATTATAAATACGTATACTAATGTAATTTTAAAATTCTGGGGAAATATTATCATATCCCTCTTGGAACTGCTTAATCCACAATTTTTTTAAGTCTCGCCCAACTGGAACCGGCGATTACAGTTTCGTCCGATTAGCAGATTTGCATAAATTATAATATACAGTTTCGTCTGACCATTATCTGAGGGTCAAATTTAGCATATACACTTTCGTCCGGCAGGTAAAGTGGGGGATTAAGCTAGGATTGTGGAAAGTTTGATTTTAATCCTTAAATACAAGATTATGCATTACGGACCCATTTAAAGTATATTCCATTTTAAACTTACTCTATCATTATTTCCTATCGCTACCCCACCCCTAATTAAGGGAATAATACATATATTACACCGGCTGTCCCATTGCACTTCAGTTAAATATTACAAGTTACAAGTCCAACATGGAAAATTTAAATGTGATCAAAAGCGTTAGTAAGCGCGGCAAAGAATTATTGCTTGTGAACAACTTCAGATACTGTTTTGCGGAAAAACTGTCAAGTGGCGAAAAAAAGTGGAGATGTCGCGCACCAAAATGCACTGCTACTGTTTACCTATGGGTGAGGAGAATTTGATATCCCGTTGTAATTTGAACCATCCGCATCCTGAATTAAACGCTGCAGCAATATAAAAGCAATTTCTTGTTGTGGCAGCGAAACGTAATGCAACAGAGGAACTTAATGTGCAACCTAAAAGAATTGTGCAGTCGCTGTTGACAAAATGCGACAATAGTGAATTAACAATTTGTGACTTGAAATCAATTAAACGAAGTATTTACGGTGAAAGAAGAAAGACATTTCCGAACTTGCCCAAAAATATAGAAGAAGTGTTTGAAACTTTGGAAAACATGATACCTAAAATTCGTACGAACAGAGAAGAAGAATATTTGATTGTCAACGACAGCAATCATGGCATAGTGATATTCTCCTGTAACACAAACTTCGAACATTTGTGTAAGTGCGAAAAAATATTTATGGATGGAACATTTAAATATTGTTCAAAACATTTCGTACAGTTATTTACCATCCATGGACAATATAACGGGCACTATATACCTCTAGTGTTTTGCTTACTCAAAGATAAAAGTTCAGAAACTTATAAACAGTGTTTAAAATTTGTAAGTCAAAAATGTGAAGAACTTTCCTTGCAATTTTGTCCTGCAGAAGTTGTTATCGATTTTGAAATGTCGATACATAAAGCTGTCAGTTCCATGTGGGACAATATTAAAATTGTTGGCTGCCGATTTCATATATCCCAAGCTTGGTGGCGAAAAATACACCAGCTAGGGCTCACAAAACATTATAAAGAGAAAACAGATATTGGCAAATGGATTGGATATTGTTTTGGCCTGCTTTTCTTAGAACCAGAGGACGTTGGCGACTGTTTAGTATTTGATCTACTTCCTATAGCACCAGAACATGACAACCTACAAGCATTTATAGAGTACCTAATCGAAACTTATATAGAAGAGGATTCAATATTTCCTCCCGAAATTTGGGCGGCTAAATGTGCTAGTAGCTCCAGAACAACCAACGCATGCGAATCCTTTCATTCACACCTAAATAAGAGTTTTAATTTCTATCATCCAAATATCTTCATTTTTCTTGAGGTTTTGCGCCAGTATCAAGCTGAAATTTACGTACAAATACAAAGTGTAAATAAACATAGAAAAGTGAACACCTACACAAACAAACGTGTTAATTTTCTCAAAGAGAAAATCGAACAATATGATAATAAAGAACTGACAACACTGGAATATATTAAATTAGTTTCACATTATTATTCCTTTTAAGTATTTTTTAAAACATATTGGTTGTAGTATGTAATTGTATCTATTATATTATTTCAGTTTTTTTTGTTTTCTCTTTTGTAATTTTGTATATTTTTGTAATTCAATAAATTGTTGCATTTTGATTTATTTTTATTTTTTTAACATATAATTTATTCTACTTGTTTGTGTTCAACATATTTTTATTATAAAATTCAAGACTTTTTTTGTTTTCTCTTTTGTAATTTTGTATATTTTTGTAATTCAATAAATTGTTGCATTTTGATTTATTTTTTTTTAACATATAATTCATTCTACTTGTTTGTGTTCAACATATTTTTATTATAAAATTCAAGACTTGTATGGACCATAAAAGCATTAATGACTTGGAGATTATCGGACGAAACTGTGCCTACCCCTAATTACCGATAAATTCGGTCCGGACGAAACTGTAACATAGTAAAGTAGTTAGCGTTATTAGAAAAGGATTAAGTGAAGATTATCGGACGAAACTCTATCTGCCCACTGGAACATCAGTAAGCGGATCAACAAACGTCTGGCCCAACTCGACTACGCCGGTATGTAAATACTCTACGCTTGCAATTTTTGAATATGAAGAATAAAAACATTTAACATCTTAGTCAGTGCACGACGTTTGCTATTAATAATGACTCAATGTATTTTCAAATACATTACCTAATATTGAAAACATTCTTCATGATGTTTTAAATCAATATTTGAAATCAAAAATTTTTTTCGTAATGGTTATAAGGGTGTTTTCTTGTTTAGGGTTCGCGTTTCGTGCGGAATTCAAAAACTACCTGTAACCCTCTCCTTTCGGTCTCATTAAAAATTATGGAAATTACTCTTCTCGTTTTGTGCGTAGGCCAATAATCTGATTAGGGTAGGCAATTAATGAGGTACCTATCAAGACGTTACTATAATAACAACAAATAACTTTTATAGTTATTCTAAGACGTAATTGGGAAGATTTAAATTCAACCTTCTAAGAAATTCACCTATTAGCCATTAACAACAAATTACCTTTAGAGTTATTCTAAAATCTTATTGGTTGATTGAATATTTTAAGTAGTAGTAAGTATTTAAGGGTGACAATATTTGAATATTCGGTCAGTGCAAATTTTGTAAATTGCCACAATGGAAGTTAAAGTGATTGATACTAAAAGAGATAAACCTGCAATTTTGTATTCAGGATATCGTTTTTCAAGAAAGTGCGTAAACAAGAACCAGACCATGCGCTGGATCTGTACAAATCGGTTATGTCCAGGGGCCCTTTTGACAACAGAGGGTTATAAGGTTCTTCAAGAGAAAAACCACACACGGGAAGAGTTGCTACCAATTCCTGAAATCTACCGCCAAGAGCTGATGCAAGTTAAATACGCTGGACTGGACTTTGTTGTTGAAGTACCAACATTTGCAAGTGTCAAAGATAGGTTCTACAGAGGCAGACAAAAATCTTTGGGAGTTAAAGCTTTACCAAAGAAACGACAAGAAATAGTCATCGCGGAGCCAATGCAACACCTTGTGCTAATAGACGACGACCAGGAAGATCGAATATTGGTTTTTTGCAGTGATAGGGGACTTTTAACTCAAGGCTCCGAATTTTTTATGGACGGGACATTTAAAAGCTGTTATTCCCTGTTCGATACAATACACGTAGATTTGGGAAGCAGTGATGTCAGCATAAGGATTGTTCCAGCCATCTACGCGCTTTTACCCGATAGGAAAGAAGCTACCTATGACTTTTTACACTGTTGGAAAGAAGTACAAAATTTAACCCAGAAAAAGTCCACATTGACTTTGAACGTGCAGCAATAAACGCTCTCAAACAAATTTTCTTAGCAGTGAAAATCAAAGGGTGTAATTTTCACTTCAACCAATGCCTGTGGCGAAAAGTGCAAGAGTTGAGTTTAGTTACATGTTACAAACAAAATACAGAGATTAGGGAACATGTTCGTATGTGTGCAGCCCTGGCACATTTGCCAAAAGAGTATATTCCTAAGGCATGGCTTCTAATAATGGAAAGCTCCCCACAGGAAGATGACCCTGGTGAGCTTCAACGACTATTTTGTGGAGCAATGGCTTGACGATGATGAATTCATATGGGTATGCTACAAGAAGCGACACCGCACAACAAATTCGGTAGAAGGATGGCATCATCGACTTAACAACCGTGTTGGAAAAGCGGATCCAAATATTTATGAACTGCTTAAAATCCTTGAAGAAGAAATACGGTACTACGATATTATTGTAAAACAAACTGTGCTGAATATGAACACTCCAAAGCGTGCAAGAAAGTACAGTGACTTAGATTGTCGTATAAATAAGAGTGTTGACGATTTTGTACAAAATAAAGTAAGCTTAGGCGAAACTTTGAAAAAATTTATGTACGTAATTAAATTTGAATAAGCTGTAAATAATAGAAGTATGTATATGTATTTGTATTGTATATGCTTGTGTATCAGTAAATACTATTATTATAACACGTCAATTTGTATTCCAAATGTAAACTTTAAGAAATAAAATATATCTACTGTATATAAGTAAGATTATTAGTTATTATTTCTCTATAATCATTTTATTGCATCTAAGGGGTACGCCCGAAACGAGAAGGTTTTATGATCTCGCACGGAACACGACGCCCGAAACAAGCACAAATCATTATAAGAATAAGAAGGTTGATGATGTCCAGAAGAACCGAAACGTCTTATAAAAATTTCGATTACGCCATTAGCTAGGAGGCTAAAAGAGTCCCCAAGGATGAACTTTGTGGTCCTTCCCTACCAGGCCGAATTGAAATGGCAATGTTAATAGAAAAAATCAGCACTGTCCGGTTCGAAAGTCATTTATCACTGATCCGTTTTCTCACCAGGTCCATAACATATACATAATCTATCAAATTGGCCGAATTTAAACTTACCGTCTATTCTCAATACGTGAAATCCCTCTGATGAGCGTCGGCATTGAACAGCCTGTATTCATTTTTCAGAAATGCAAATAATAACTAAAAATATCTATTTATAGTTTTTGTCTAAATCAAATAAGGAAAGATATACATTTACAGATTTACAAACATTATATTTAATAGTAGTTTATAAAACAGGATTTCTGTTCCTTTCCTATACCTATTTGTCATAATAATGGAAAGCTTAGAAATGATAAAGATAAAACGGATAAAAGGTTGAAATCGGGGGTCTATATGTTGACTTGTGAGTGTGATAAGGTATATGTGGGTCAGACAGGCCGTGCTTTTGAACAAAGGACCGGGGAACATGAAAAAGTTATATGGGTAAAAAAACGAACTCTACTTTCGCAACGCATTGTATAGATGAAGAACACGAATTCAATAGAGATTTCAAAGTTTTACATATATAAGACAAAGGACAGAAACTTAATTTATTAGAAACCTTAGAAATTAATAGATATAGTAAATTAGGTCGTGCTTTAAACGATCAGACTCAGTTCAATTATTCCCCGTTGTTACAATGCTATAGTTTATAAAATACCCCCACTCATATCCCATACTTTTGTGACACTATATATTATGTTGTAATAATTTTGTATATTCAGTTACCCATCACCTGATGAAGCCAAAGTTTGGCGAAACGATATTGTAGTGAAATTATTAAATAATTTTTGAAACCAAGTTTACGTATTTTATTTATTTATTTTTACAATTTAGGAAAATTAAGATAAGGTCTTTTCGATGAAATTATTAAAAAGAGACATATTTTCTTAGATTGTGGAGAATCCCAAAATTATTTTTCCAAGTCAGCATTTCGGTTACACTTAAATAAAAAAGAATATCTGATATTCCTGAACTACAACAAAAACTCGTTGTTGCTCGGTTCTGCCATAAAAAAAGGCGCCGTCTGAATTCTGAATAATTTAAGTGTAATCTAAGATAAGACATACGTTAAGACTATAGCAGTGCCATCTATTATCTAGTAAATTTATTCTGAAAATTATCTGCTAGTGCTGCTAAAGTAAATACCTTGGGAAAATAACACGAAAATACAATAATTCGACATTCATACACCATATTTTGGATTGAATTAAAGTTATTTTTGTGTTGCCAATCTCTCCATAAACACCGGCTATCTCTAATTTCCCTTATCTGTGATATTGGTATTAAAAATAAATATTGCCAGTTTTGTAAAACATATCTTGCCCGTAAAATGGACATTCCCCAGTAAACGTGTTAAAAGAATTAGGATGGCACATCAACTGCCATGGAGTCTCAGATTATTTTAGAAGGCTTTCTATATTTCGTTGACATGCACGACTTAAAGTACAAGAAAATGATAGAAGATGGAGATAGTAGTGTATATTGTAAAATAAAAAGTACCAAGCAGGCGGGGGCACATTAATGGGAAAATTGGGTTTCGATTTCAAGCGCCATCGGCCGAGGAGGCATGGAAATATTCGTGATTAATTACAAGCTAACATTGTAGATGAGTCTATGTAGGAATTATTTGATTTGGTAGTTCACAAGTTCAGACGTAGTTGTTGGAAGTTCTTTTTAGTTTGTTTCATCTTGTTTGTTTCCTTGTTTGTTTTAAATAGTGTATTAGTATAAAAAGACTTATTATCTTGTGTTAGTTTCTTAAATCATTTTCGCCATAAACGTAAGTAAGCCTATATCTAATGAATCCTAGCTTACAAGCAGTTATTCTATACAATGAATTTATTTTCTAGATTTTGGAACGTTAACATGGACAGCAGTCCTTGTTGACAAAGGATTTACAATACAGCTGTAATGGTGAAGTGAAGTATGCTACCTGGAATCATATTGTCAATCTATATAAATGGGACAGCCCGACTAATTATTTACAAACATTAACCAAATTGACTGACTATCATGTGTTTCCGGAAAAAATCAAGAAAATGAAGGTTAAACTGTGTTCCCAAGTTTTCAGTCAGCGAGTAGGACAAACCTTCTTGTTGATTCGGGTAATAATTCAGGTAATTTATTATCATCATATGATTGCATTGAATAAATTTAAAAAAAAATTAGGTGCTACTATACTCCCACCTGAAGCAAAAGGCACAGCTTTTATATTATTGTTTTTTGACAAACTATTTGATGGCTTCAATGGCACTCGTAGGTTTGCTGATTCCGGACACCCACTACGATGTCAATTAAATCAGTCTTCCATGCATTTTGAATTTTGGGAGGACGCCAAAGAAGTGATACGAAGCATGAAATTTGTAGACAGGACCAAAAATAAAATTAGTAACCCGCCATCTATTAATAATTGGTTGCATACTTACCTTGTTCCTGGACATTTTAATCAAGATGGAATAGAAAATTTCGTTTGTTGTATAAGAAGCCATGGTTTGAGGAACAATAATCCAACATCTGCCGCGTTTATTACCTCCTTTAAATCATTAATTATCAACAACCTGGTCTCAAGTAAATCTATTTCATCGAACTGTGAGGACGATAATTTTGCAGGAACATTATGCAAATTGCTAATGATAATTTAGTACCTAATATTAATTTACAGTTTAATTATAAACCCACAAATATTCCTTCATATTTAGGGTCGTATGTTAGTGGATATGTGGCACGAAAATTGCTTTCATATTGTAGTACATGTTTAACTAATTTAACTACATGTAGTGAAGAAAGTCACCATACAATGATTGTTGCAAGGCGATATTCACACAAGAGTTTACTGCTCCCATCTACAAACTTCGTTTACCTATATAATAATATTGCTTTAAAAATTGTTGAAATATTACTTCGGCTTTGCTTAAATTACAATTTACATGCATTAATTTATAGTAATGTGGTAGACCATGTAGATACGTTTAATTGTCCAAACCACTGAGACTAAAAGAGAAAATTTTTAAATATAACAATAAGATTAGTAATTTATAGTTGAATCAAATCAGTAAATAAGATATTAAGTGGGTCTGATACCAGATTTAAAGCAAATGAAAAGCATGATCCAATAAAAAATTTAGCAGTAATGAAAGCTGAGAAACGTAGAAGATAATATTTTATACTAGAACATTATACATGTAATTGTATTGCGTACAAATATTTTGTTCAAGTTAAATGTATGTATATATATATATATCGTAGAAGGAAAACATAGTAGTTAATATGGTTCCTTCGTTAAATGAGAATAATTAGAAATTATCTCTCAAGCTTGCAAAGATCGTCCCCGAAACTATATATACAAATTTCGGTAGATAGGAAAACGAACACATTACAGTTGCCGAGCTGGCGAGTGTTCACGTTGTAGTGGTTAATGAAACTAATGCATATGTGCTAGTCCTCGGAGTGGTGTGTTTCTTTTCCTTAAAATCATTAACATTTGAATAATGCAAGTAATTATCATCAATTAATTAATACGCCGCTAAATTCAAGAAACTTCTCACATATTTATATATATATATATAAAATATATTACAATTCTTTGCCAAATATACAAATGTATTGAAAAATTGAAAATCTTCTACTACGGCATACAATGAAATAAAAGTAATAACAATATGACAACTGGTTGTCAATTAGAAAACAATGACAAATATAAAATGTAAATCAAAATGTATAAATGAAAATGTAATCAAATAAGCATAGGACAATCGGTATTACCTATGTAATCCTATCAAAATGGCCTAGGTTTACCTAACCATGTACAATTTGATTGAAATACATAAACAATCAACGATGCAACTATGTGTGTGTTAAGATGTATTTGTAGCTACAGACATATATGTTTCTACCTAGTTTGGTTTCGTCAGTGCAGCATAACAAAGAAGGTGTATGTTAAAGCATTAATATGTGTTGAATAAAAAATATATAGTATTACCTTAAATATATGTGTGTGTGTATGTAATATTAATCAAGTCGTTAGTGCAATTATTGATATTTGATTTAAATTATCTTCACTCATTTACTTGTGGCATTTCTTACAAATTTCTGCAAAACAGCTATTATAAATAATTGTTATTTTTTGATGTGTTTCATGCTCAAAAAGAGTATGCCGCCATATATTACGGATTACCTTCTTAAGTAATGTTTTTTGCATGCCACACTTATTTTTTATTGACCACTGTAATCAATAATTACACTAAAGAATAAGAACACCTATGCTAAATCTAGAAATATTTATGTAATTTTTTTGATAAATATATGTATATATAGTTATTTAACGTGTTTTTTGAATTTAATAGATATATAATTAATACTACAAAGGGAATAATTTAAATAAGTCGGTTTAGATATGAACCTTCGAATGCAGATTTTATTCAAGTTCAACACCAAGTTTTTGTATTTTGTCCAATAGTACTATACCTCCTCGACAGGTGTCGCACAAAATGCATATCCAAAAATTTAACATTAATTGTTCCTTCTCTTTGGGGTATTCTCTGGTACCAAGCCCATATGTACCAAATTTTTATGTAGAAAAAAATTGAATGCAGAAACCGTATTTTACGCAACTATTGCAATAGAATCAAAGAATTTGCTAAATGTACCAAACTCATTCCTAAAATACGGTGTCTGTTTCGCCATATTTTGCGGTTTTGTGCAGCAATAATTGGTGCTGTAAAATTCAGAAAAAAGAGGGTAAAGGCTCCCTCAAACCAGCGCGGAAAATTCGCAGCACCTGCGGAAGTTCGCTCCGCTTACGATTCGCATAATATTGTTTCCATTCCGGTAAATATACAAGCTCAGACACGTACGATCTTTTTCGTTTAGACTGCAAATTATTGAATTAGTTCGGGATACCTTCGAACTAATTCAATAATTTTTTCCATTTTCATTTCTTATTTACATACACTACGAAACTACTGCGAATCCGAGAAAAAACGCAGTCAATTGCGAAATAAGATTCCGTGCGAATAAATACGCAGACAATTTGCAGTCTAAACGAAAAAGTAAGTACTTACTATTTATTGTGTTTACATGTTTGGTTAGGTTATATCAACTAGAATTAAAAATAAATAATCATAGCAATATTATATTTCGTGTATTAGGGCAAACCCAATTATTTTATTGTAAAAAAAAAATTCTTCATAGGCCTGAATTAAAAAAAGTGACAAATTTGTCTCGAACAGAAAATGCGCTCTTCTTGGAAATTGCTGCTCTTCTTGGGTCATTGTTCAAATGTTGAAAAGCTCCAAGTTCAGGTTCTGCTGGGTCCAAAAGTTCGATAAGTCCATCATCGCATTTTTTTGTTCGTAAGAAATTATGTAAGATGCATGCAGTTTTCACAATAAGAATGGTAGTATCAACTTTTGTTTCCATTGGTCTATAAAATATACGCCATTTTTGTGCTAATATACCGAAAGCATTCTCTACCACTCTTATCGCTCTACACAGTCTTACATTGTAATTTTCCTTGAAAACATCTGTTTTACTTTGCTTATATGGGAAGGGCCTTAACAAATATGGTTTTAGTGCAAACGCTTCATCTCCAATTATGACATGAGGAGAAGGTTCATTTTGTCCTGGGAGATTTTTTGGCTCAGACACGTTCATTAAATTTGTTTCAAATCTCCTTCCCATGTTGGAAGCTTCGAAAATTCCACCATCACTATTTTTACCGGAACCGCCAATGTCAACTGAAATAAATCTATAGTCCGGGGCAACAATAGCCATTAATACTATTGAAAACTTGTTTAAATAGCACCAATAATTAGATCCAGTTTTATTTGGACACTTGATAGTAACATGCTTTCCATCGATGCTGCCTATACAATTCGGGAATTGCCATGTAGTTCTAAAGCCTTCTTCAGATTTTCTCCATATTTCTGTAGTGGATTCGGGTAAATATGTATGTTGTAAACGTGTACATAAAGCTGCACAAACTTGTGAAACTATGGCACTTACAGTCGTAAAGCCAACTCTAAAACTATGGCCA
The DNA here is from genome assembly GCA_963170755.1 of Amphimallon solstitiale. NCBI lineage: Eukaryota > Metazoa > Arthropoda > Insecta > Coleoptera > Scarabaeidae > Amphimallon > Amphimallon solstitiale. Next base: position 85,799,126 of record OY720677.1, on the reverse strand, counting down.
ATTGTATAAAATGTATCTCCTGTAGCCAGATACCTAAAAAGAATTTTATTTTAGGTGAAGATATAAAAAAAATGGAGGAATCTGCGAGATACTTATGCCAAGTATAATAGAACCAACAAAACTAAAACGGGACAGGCTGCAACTAATACAAAAAAAAATAGATATGGGCAGATCACATGGAAGCATTCAAACCATTTTTAAATTTTGCTAAAACTACATCTAATGTCAGCGATATCTACTCACAAGAATCTACAGCAATGACAAATATGAAGCCGCCTAAAAGCCTAGAAATGGTTGAAATTTCCGATTCCGAACAAACGAATTGCACCGAAAATTTACAAGAAACACAGTCAGGTAATTCTCAAACGCCGATTACGGATTTCATTCAGGTTCAACCCTCAGTACTGACACCTACATCAAGTGCTGCTCCTAGAGGTACCCCTGGGCTTAATACTCCAGTTATACCCAAAGCAAACAGAAAACGCAACTCTGAGCCATCGACTTCTGTGAAAGATATGATAGCTTATTTTGAAAGTAAAAAAAGAAATCCTACGTATGATGCAACTGAACAACTTTTTTTGGCTCACGCATGTACGATAAAAACCTTCTCTCCCAGAAGACAAGTTGAGACGAAAATGAAAATTGCGCAGGTCATCATGGAACAGGAGCTGCTTCAATTAGAGGAAAGTTCTTCAAACACCCATCAATCTAGACCTGCAAGTACAGATACTTATCCCAACATCTCTTCCGTCGAAAGTATTTCAGTTGCATCGTTAGGTTCTCCAAACGATGCTGAATGGTCCAGACAATTGGAAACGTCTAAGCACCATAACAGAACTTCTAACACCAGCTATATTACTCGAACCAACCTAGCGCACGATGTCAGAAACCAACCCTCTTCAGAAGAATCTTCAGCTTCTAACTATCTTAACTTATTTAATCCATACAGTAAATAAGTACATTTACTAAATATTTATGACTGTATTTTTTTATTAATAAAATGCTTTATTTTCTTATTCACATGACTGTTTTTGTATTAAATTGATGATATTAAATAAATACCAAATTGTTGGTCGTTTTACCTTAATGTTATGGCTAATCGTTCTTCGGGTGAAACAGCTTGTCGATAATTTGTATCTGATTTTCGAATAACATTTGCTATAAGGTGTAAAAGTTCATCGAAACAATTTATTGTCATTCTAAAGTAAATATAAAATCGTTTTTCGTCTTTTCGTAATTGCGGCATTAATGTATAAAATTCCCCAAATTGTCGTCTTTCTTGATTAATATCGTGAACCCATTTTCTTTTCTTCCCAAGGTTAGATTCACAATATGTTCAACTGATTTATTTCTAAATAATAACAATTTTACCTTAAATTGTCTTCTTCAAGTGCAAGCAACACCAGTGCTTCTTCTTCATCTGATGACGTATACATTTTTTCCTGGATGATAAGTGTTTGTTTTTCGTTTGCAGCAACAGCATGCAACCTTTACGATATCGGCTGAAAATATGACGCGTATGATGCGATAAGATTCGCTTTGAACTACATGGATGAATCTGTTTTCATGGCCGAGGTTAACCGCGCTTTTGCTGCGGTCCCAAGTGTGGCCCAGAATGCTGTCACTGACGGTGAGAGTTTTGACGCAAATCAGAGCGATTTTACAATCGCTTTGGAAAGGAAGTACTGGGAGAAGTTGGGCGTGGCGGAGGAGTTTCTTGACCATTACTACAGCTGGCGGAAGGACTACAAGATCAATGCTGGTTTGGCTTTTGGTACTGCAAGGAGTCAGAAAACGAGTGGAGAGCCGGGCACCTTGGTCAACAATTGAATAGTCAGTAAATTGATTTCGAACTACCTTGTAAGGGGTGAAGGACCTATGGTAATAGTTTACAAAGGTGACGACTTTTGTAAGCGGCAATGTAACCTGAGCTTGAATAAACTGAACGCCGACAAAATAAATGCTGCTTGCGCTCTTAAGTGGAAGGTTAGCATCGGACTGGGTGCTGAGTTTTGCGGATTGGTTTACATTGGTGGTACTTTGTTCCCGAGTATTCCCAGAAAGCTAAATAAAATACACTCGCATAGATACAGGGATTTGAAACACTGGCAGGAATACCAGACAAGCCTTCGTGTCTGGGTGAACAGGTTGGCTAAACAGGACGAAATGAAAGCGACAGCTTTGAATGCTGAAATCTATGGGTGTGACGAAAAGGAAATGAGAATGGCTTTAGACGCAATTAAAAGTTTTTCCCACATCGACGACGAACAGTTTTTCTATCGAGCAAAGCGGTGTGTTGAGGGCGCTCCTCTACCATACATGAATAGAGAAGGAGAAATTAAGGTCTTTTATTAGATGATGGAGCAACTCACGCACGCATCAAAGGAAATTAAATAATAGGTTGGTTGAATTTTAAATTAAAACAAAAGATCAAAAGGCAGTAAGATTGCAGACAAGGACAAGTCTCGGAAAACCGATAAAGAGACAAAATTGACGACCGGTACCACTAGAAGGTTAAGACCGACCACAAGAAGTCAATCTTCAACCGTTTCACCGGGCAGCAGCTTGGTCATTTCACCATCGCATGAAACACTGACTTCGGAACCGGGTTCTTCCTTTTCTGGTGGAGTTTCGCCGGAGCGGGCTTCGAGCACTTTAATAGACGAAACCGTTAGGCGACAGGTCCAGAGGTTGACACCACTTGAACCAGATATACCAGTTTTGATATTGGCACAACAGCGGAACATACCACCGGCACCACGAGTAATGGCGCATTACAACTTGTCCAGCTCGGCGCAGGTTCTGATGTACGAGGACTGGTTTGAAATGCCAGCGATTATGCAGGCGATTCGCGACATAAGCCGGATGAACTTTTCAATACAACAACAACGATCCGGTATGTTAGACATACTCAATTATGTGCCTAGACACTGTCCATACGCTGCTAGCACCAGGTTTCCCGCACACAAATTTTACATCTGCGAGGGTTATGGGGACTGGGCGAGGAAGATTCAACAACTTAGGATCGCATTGGAATACAAGGATTCCGCAAAGGATCCTAAGAATACAAGTACATCCACAAACGTGGATTATAACGACACGCATTTATCTTTCAGAAATGCGATTACAAGCATCAGACAACAGATGCATGCCGAAATTGGTGTGTGGAACCAATTGAAATTTGAAAGTTATTATACATGCACATGGGTAGACGCGGCGTGAGTTAGACGCGAAGAAAGGCAACGAAACTGGCAATGAAAAGGATTAAGATTTTGGAAAAATTTTTGTATTACATTAGGTTAAAGAAAAGTATTTTTGTTCAATTTATTTTAAGGAATTTTTATTGTGAGGCAGAGGAAAAGCCCAATTAGTTTTTGTTATTTGTCATTTGATGTGAGGTTCTCTACGAATTCCGTCACGAATTTCGCTGCGAACATTCCGTCATAAATCCGCTGCGAATAATTCGCGTTGGTTTAGGGGAGCCTTAAGTCTTGTGGTGAAATAATATGCGATTCATAAAAATATCATTTTTCTCTTAGTAAATAGAAATGTCATGAATTTTATATTTAATTTAATAAATGTTTGCAACAGAGAAATTTATTAGCGAATGTTTGAATACACCGTTATTTGTTTATTCTCACGTTTAATCGAGACTTAATTAAATGTAAGGTTAACATTCATATTTGTACAGTAATTACTTTTTTTGAATTAACGATTATATCTGATTTTCTATTCTTGAAATTGTGTCATTGTAAATATATGTGCGAATATGTGTAATTTATAGCTATGTGTTTATGTAAATAAAAAGAAAAGTTGACATTGAAATATTTTCTATTTATATTACGAAAAATAAGAAAGAATAAAATGCTAAATAGTACATTACCTTGATTTTCCCCGTATTTGTGCGAATCCGTGAAAGATCAATTATAGTTGGCAAAATTCACATGCACTAGCACAAAAACACCAATTATTATTATAACGCATTTAGGCATTTTTGTTTTCATGCTTAACAACTAATCAACTGTCAGTGTAGATAGTAGGGGTGGATGATTTCCAACCGTAGTATGAACCGATAATAAAGCCCGCTCTAATAATAATAATTAATATTGCCAAAACTGAATAGGATATTTAGTTGTGTATTATTAAGTGTAGATGAAAGCACCAAACCATTCAATGTGGCAATTAGTTTCATTAATTAGCAATTAATGAATTTAAGATAGCTGACCTATTACAATTTGACACCTTTAGATTTCTGGCTGTGGGGCTATCTGAAGCCACGGGTTTATGCCGACAAGTTATAGCTAGTTTCTTTTTCAGTAGACATAGAGTTAATCACTCTGTAGCCATTACAATCAAACAATTCTGATTTAATAAGGAACTATGAAAGTACTACTAACAGTTATGAAAATTTAACTAAAAGAGCAAAGCACTTCACTGAAATTGACGTTACGCCAAAAAAATGGTAATAACATTTAATTACTATTCAAGTAGTTTTAGCAAACGGCGATGATGATGAATACATGAACTACGAGAGTGATCGCGAATGGGTCCCATCTCCGAATTCAAAATCTGTATTTGAGACTGATGAAAACATACCAAATGCTGCTCCTATTAGTAATAAAATACAAAGGAGTATAAGAAGACTTATTCCACTTTTTGTGAATCTTTCAAATAATAATATCAAAATATTTTTTGAGACATCGAGAACAACGACATAATGGCAAACGCATGGTAAAATTATTATTGGAGACAGAAGAACACACTCAGAAATGTGTTGTCACGAGCAGCGATGCTCGTACAGCCCATCCAAAAGTAGAATCATTTATTTTATCTTTAGAGACAAACTATCAGGAACACATAAACAGGAATCCCTTAAGAAAATATCTGAAGAAAATGTATATTAAAGTCATTTTTTACATCCTTTCTATTTTACTTATCACTTATTGCATTTATTCTAATTCAAACTTCGTTTTTTTAATGAAAATTTTATTTAACAGCAGGTTTCTATGTATTTACAGATTGGACATACTTGACAAAGCTGTAATATCAGACCCTATTATTTTGGAGTATGGTTTACAGTTTCTACAAACAAATAAAAATATAAAAAGACGGACTGTCGTCGTTTGTAATAAAATGCGGGAATGTGCTAGTATATTAATTGAAGTCAAAAAGGTTATTCAGATAGATTAAAAAAGGCTGACCGTGCCGCTTCATCGACTACATGTTTGAAACAATTAGGTCCTCTGTAGTTTGTGAAGCACTAAAACATTTAGTAGAGACACCATTATATAAAAAGTATGACATATCCATTGATAAGGAATATATTGACGCCCAAAACAAGGAGCCATTAGATTTTGTAATAGACGCTGAGGACTTTCGTGACGAATATTTTAATTCAAACCAAGAAACTGGTCCTAAAGACGCCACTGCTATATCAGACTTAGATAAAGAAAGGGATGCCAGTGATAACGAAGAAAATGATGAAAGTGTTGCTAGTAGATAGAAATACAGAACTTGTAAATAGCGTGAGAATTATTGCACCCGGGCAAGGCAAACGACCAGTGCCATGGCATATGGTGGATGATATAGATGAACTATGTCTCATCAAAATCTTTGCAAGTAACTCTTTCAATGTACCAAAGTCGGTCACATATTCTGAAAGATGTAAATCATAAATTCGAAGACGTGATCGGAGATCTTGCAATACAACAAGAATTTTCTATATGGCAAAGAAGAAACTTGAGCAATCGTGTTTATCAAGTATAAACATATGCCTACGCAAATGTAAAGGATCGAACAGTATTACTGCGGCAAATATTTTGGATGAAAATTTTGTTGATAACTTGTCAAAAATTGATCTTGGTTATAGGGAATTGAAACAGGTACGTTCTTCACCAGCGTATTGGGAAAGCCGAAAGAAAGATCTAATGGCAATGATTCGGCAATTAGAAAAACCAACATTCTTTTTAACAATATCCGCAGCCGAGAAAAACTGGCCAGAAATAATGAAAAGTCTCAGCAAAATAAATAACAATAAAACAATTACATTAGAAGACGCCTACTTGCTGGAAGATTATGAAAAAACGGATCTCATTAAAAGAGACCCTGTAACATGTGTGAGTTGTTTCGATTATAAAATACAGAAACTTTTACGGTTGCTGCAAATGAAGAATAGTGTATTCCAAGAATTCGAATATGATGATAGCTATGAACGTGTGGAATTTCAAGTGAGCATATATTTCTGTAGCTAAAGGGTGCTCCAATATATAATCCAACAGATAGGGCAAGCCTGAAAAAATGTGTAGATTTTATAGATCGCTGTATTACTTGCGCAAGCGATGAAAGCAATCCATACGTAAGTTATCAAAAACATAAACATACGCACACCTGTTACAAAGGTAAACGAAACAAGATGAAATGTAGATTTAATTATCCGATGCCGATAATGCCAAGAACAATGATATTGGAACCACTACCAGCCGATGAGAAGAATAATGATTTCCACAAAGAAAATCTTAAAAAAATTAGAAATTTAATGACATATTTTTCTAAAAAACAAGAATTGTTAAGCTTTAATGATATTTTGAAGAAACTTGAACTTACGGAAGAAGAGTACATTTTGGCAATAAGAAGCAGTATAAAGAGAATGCAGGTGTATCTGAGAGAAGGAGTAATTTAGAGGTGACAACGAATGCGTATAATGAAATAATATTACAAATGTTCGAATCTAATATGGACTTAGAGTTTGTTGTTGAAGAATATGGTATCGCGTCGTATATTATTAACTACGTGGGTAAAGTAGACGCTGGCTTATCTAAATTACTGAGAGACACATCCTCGGATTTAAACAATGGAAATGCAACGATTGAAGAAAAATTTAGAAAAGTTTCAAATGTATTTTTGAATAGTAATTTAATGTCAGCACAAGAAGCGATTTATCATTTATTATCATTACCATTATCAAAGAGTAGTAGGCAAACAAGTTTTATTAATACTAGTCCCAAAAAAGGGCGAGCATTAATGTTAAAGAGAAATAATGAAATTCGAAATTTAGAAAAAGATTCTACAGATATTTTCACATGAAAAAGTATAGCAGAAGGCCGACTTCTATGGAAGGTATGTGTTTAACTGATTTTGTTGCCACATTTAGGACAGCAAAGAAGAAGGACACTGGTGATATAAATGATGATGAAATAGAGAATGACATATATATGGAAAGGCAAAGGGATGCAATAATAAGATATTGACGCTATAAACTTGCACAGCACGCTGGTAACTATTACAGGGAACAAATAATGATATTCATGCCTTGGCGAAATGAGGATAACGAAATTGAGGATGTGCATCACGAATTAATTTACAATGAAAATATTGTAGTTATATCAAACAACAGGATAAAATATAGTGTTATTGAAGACGAGCGACTTGATGACGCTATAGAGAATGCGCAAAAAGAAATAACAGAAATAGAGGAGAAGGAAGCAGAAATATTTATTGCTGATTCTATACTATCAGAACAAGAACTTGACGTATTGCAACAAGAAGGTAAAGAAATAGCTGTTGAAAATAATGTTAATAGATTCACGTGCCCAACAAGAATATCAGAATCGGATTTATTGAGTATGTATCAACTGAATGCATTACAAAGAGAGTGTGGTTTGCATATCAAGAATTGTTTAACGACAAACGCAGTGCCATTGAAATATTCTTAAGAGGGTCAGCTGGTGTAGGGAGGACAATGGTAATTCACTGCATATACCAACAAATCACCAAACATTTTGACAGCATTCCTGGTGAACAGGGAAAGGACAAAATTGTAGTTCTACTTACTGCACCCTTCGGAAAAGTAGCTTTTTTAATCAACTGCCTGAACTATCAGCCGACATCGCAAATAGTATAAGAGAGAAGTTATATAATTTGAAACTATTGATTATCGATGAAATATGGATGGTAGGTAGTACGTTATTCGGGAGAGTAGACACTAGATTGAGACAGATTATGGGTATTAATAAATCTTTTGGTGGAGTATCGGTTTTAGTTGTGGGAGATTTACCCCCCGTGATGGACTCGCCTATATATAAAATGTCAAGCAAACATGAGACGTCAGCATTGTTCGACAGAAACCCTCTCTGGGAAGGAGTCCAATTTTATGAACAAACGGAAATTATGAGGAAGAAAGATGGAAGAACAGCTTATAATTGCACTCAACAACTTAGCGAAAAATGAATTAACAGAACAAGATATACTGTTATTCTAATCAAGAAAGGTTTCTGAATCGGAAGTACCTATTAACGCAATCAGGCTGTTTTCGGATAACGCAAATGTAAATCAGTTTAACCACCAAAAAATCAATAATCACCCAGGAATAGGACATTTTTGCGTAGCCAAAGATATTATTCTCGGCAAAGTAAGTGCTTCGACAAAAGAAAGTGTTTTGGAATCCCTCAAAAAGAAGAAGACATCCGAGGTGAAGGGATTGCCATATATGCTTCAATTAAAAGTTGGAATAAAGTATATGATCACATATAATGTAGATGTTGAAGATGGGTTAGTAAACGGTGCGTGCGGAACTTTGCAGCACATAACATTTGACAGCAAAAATAAAGAACCTCAAACACTTTGGTTAGATTTTGACTCCCACATAATGGGAAATAGAGCAAAAATGCCATATGTGGAACGAATCTGTGTATATTAGACCTGCCCTTATTTCTATGAAGATTTTTCAAAATGGCGGCCCATAGGAGAGTAGGGTCCAAAAAGTTTCCATTTTATGCCACAATGCTCCATGTAAAATTTGGGCTCGATCCGACGACTCTAAGTGGACCCAAAATTGAGTTGAATAATAAGACAAGGTTTTATTATAAGAAATTAGGAACTTTATTCGGCATTTTTGGAAAAAACTCAATTTTGGTAACAGTTTTGTTAATATTTCGTAATTTTCTTATTTTTATGTTATTCTTCACTAAATTACCTTTTCACTAAGCTATTACTCAGAAAAATCTGATAAAAAATAATAAAGTTACAATATCTTAAACATTAACTAAAGATGTTTTTTTGAACGATGGATATTTTTTGCGATAAGCTTCAACAACTTGCAATAAGAATTGCTTTTCGTCTTCTTTGTTGGTCAATATCCGATTATAGTCCTTCATGAACTTCACTCCTCTTTCAGCGGTGTCATTAACGACGGCTAAATTTTTGCAGAAAACGCGGCCTTCTTTAAAACTCTCGTTGGTTTCCCATGTTGATGGGTCAAATTCCAAAAATTCCGGCGACAAACAGAACTGCACAAAGAAATTGTTAGTCTTGTTTGAAATGAAGTCGCTCAAGCTATGGTTCGCGAATGTTTGCGGTTTTGAAACGGCCCGATTTTGATCCACTTTGATAATAGGCTCATCGTATGCAAGGCGCTCAACCATTTTTCTTTTCTGTTCAAGAGAAACATTCGAGTCAAAGAAAGCCAAAGCCATTGGTTCTGCTGATAAATACCACATCTGGTTACTCATCTTCTTCAATATGGCAGCGGAAACTGGAGCATCAATTTGAGTGTATTCAATGGAATCTCTTATGAAATTGAAATCCTGGTTTGGAGCATTGATTGGATTTGTACAACCAATCCATGCACGAATGTACATTCGAGCCAAGAAAATGCACACGTCGCGCAATCCACTCAGTTCTCTGGCCGTCAATGTGAAATGGTTGCGGAAAAGGAAAATTTTGAGTGAATAAATGCCTTTTGCCATCCATCGCGCGTTGCTGGTACCGCCAGGAGAACGGAAGCTACCACAATGTGTTTCACCCAAGAAAACAGCAACCAGTTGGAGAAACTCTCTATAATCATTACGAGGGTGACTTTCTTTCAACTGCTGATTGCAGTAATTTCTGATGGTGGCTTGTTCATCGGGGGGAATTTTTTAACCAACGATTTCGTCCTCGACACCATTCTGGAATGCAGTCTGGTCAAGACTCTTCCAGACTTTCGCGAATCTCTCGAACAATTGAACTTCAGGACCGCTGCTTGTCGACAATTTCACTTCAAAAACCTGGCGCAGAACGATTTCGTAAATATGATGGCGACAGGCCAAGTGCAGCAGTTCTCGACGGCAATACTGTGGTTTCTGCAAGATAATGCAAGCACCATTGAGAGCTCCAGTGTTACTGGAGGTCGTGTCGAATGACATTGCTTCAACTCGATCGGCAGTGTTCCAACGAACCAACAGATTGTAAACAGCGTCAGCTGTATCTTTTCCGCTTGAAGATTTTATTTGAGGTGCTCCAAGGAAATTCGAAGTCCCATCATAGCTGACCATAACCGCAACTCTCTCAACTTTTGCGCTGCCTACAAGGTCAACCAACATTTTGCCGTCCCAATGTACGACAAGCGGCTTATTAATACTTAGCTGTTTAGGGGAAGAGACGAATGACTTATAAGTACTTATATCGCTAAATATAAATAATAGTAACTTACGTTTTCTACGAATTCGGTCTGGATAACTTCTGCTTCCTTCCGGCGGTTTTCTCGACGATATCGATTAATCGTTGTTCGGTTAATAGGCAGCTCGTCTACGGAATAATTCAATGCATCGGCGCAGGCTATCAACACATGAGCTGCCATTGGATCGGTTAGCTTGGCGTGGTCAAGCGCAGAAGCAAGTCGTGGCGTTAGAAAATTTATACGCCCTCTCTTCTGTACACTTTTCTGCGGTTCAACGATGTCACCAGTTTCGGCATCGGCAGTGCTCTCCTCAATCGCTTCACCCACGTCCTGAGCTTTTTCGTCAATTCCTTCCATAACCTCAACCTCACCTTCATCACTCGATTCTGTATATTGGCCGGCTGCAAAAAGTTTAAAATGTGTTACGTATTACATAAATCAATAAGACCTTTCGTTCCGATGCTCTTTTTTCTCGCAGAAATAAATCCATATCGCAGCCAATCATGCATCCCGGGCGTCCTGGTTGTCGTTGTCGAATGAGAAACTTCTTATCTTCTTCAATTCGAATGGTTTTTAGGGTGATATGCAGTCGCAATACCAAACAAATTGTCCAGATCGTTGGTAAATGCAAGCTCCTTTTGTTTCCAAGCCACAGATCTCTTGCTAGCGGGCACTTTTTGTATATCTTTCCACGTATTGTACAATTTCAACAATTTCTCCGCGCATCTTGTTCCGTATCGTGGTGGAATTCGTGCTTGTTGCCAGAAAATATACACTGCATCGAGCGTTAATTTTGCACTTTCCTTTGCGTCGAGTTTCACAAAACGCATGTTATGAAAGAAGACCTGTAAGACTTGCCTATTGGACGGCAGTTTGACACCGGTTATCTGATGCGCTGGTCTGCCCACTAAGTCTATGTTGTAGAGCGATTGAACGGTTTGACGCGTTTCTACCGAGGAAATGGCTGATGCAGAAGCCGATGCAGGTTTTGATGTTGATGGTTCTGACATTATAATTGTAACAACCTATAAACTCACCCAAAATAATAACAATTATAATTTGGTTTACAACAATTAACTTTGGTACTTTATTATTTTGGTTTATTTCTTTAGCACAATTAAGTAACACACTGGTTGGCTGTTCTCATACGACTGACTCTACTCATTCGTTTGACAGTTGTTCTCTCGTTCTTGGCCTGGTTGTGTGTGTGTGTGTCTCGACACGGGTTGCCACAATAATTAAATCAGATCAGGGTATTTTGCAGGAAAATGTAATAACTAATTCAGAAGTAAGCAGCAACGCAGTTATGCTAAATAACAATGCCACTAGAGATGTGCGCGTGACGTGATTTTTCCGCGTCACGCGTGTTTCACGTGTAATTTATTGGAGAATAACATAAAAATAAGAAAATTACGAAATATTAACAAAACTGTTACCAAAATTGAGTTTTTTTCCAAAAATGCCGAATAAAGTTCCTAATTTCTTATAATAAAACCTTGTCTTATTATTCAACTCAATTTTGGGTCCACTTAGAGTCGTCGGATCGAGTCCAAATTTTACAAGGAGCATTGTGGCATAAAATGGAAACTTTTTGGACCCTACTCTCCTATGCGCCGTCATTTTGAAAAATAAGGGCAGGTCTAGTGTATATAGATCTCCGAATAGCTCTGATTTGCTTTTGGATAAATTAGATGGACTACTTGGTAATTTCCCAGTTCATTCCACAATTACTATATGTGGGGATTTAAATATAAACTTCCTAGTGCATAGCCCTATCAGGAAACTACTAGTAGACACATTGGGAGAACATGGTCTTTCCAACAGAATAAACGGGCCAACAAGAGTTACTGCGACATCCGAAACTTTAATTGATGTATTTATTACTAATATAGAGGAATGTAGTGTGAGTGTTGAAGACAACCGTATATCAGATCACACTCATCAGATAGGCAAAATCTTGATCAATTGTCAGGATCCCAATACGAGGTCTGACAAGTCATTAACCAGGAGATACACAGAAGGCAACAAATTGCACTTCATAGAAAAAATTTAAAACGAGTTCCGACTATGCAATTGGCAGGAATGGAATAATGCAGGAGCCGATGTAAATTCAATGTTCAATAGATTTGAAGAAATATTGCATAGCAATTTCAATGAAGCGTTCCCTTTGGTTTCGTCGTTCAGTCGGCCCAGCACTCGGAACAGATGGATTACGCTTGAAATTAAGCAACTTTCACAACTTCTTCGAGAGATGTCTGCTATTAATAAGATAATTCATAGCGATATGTATAACGAAAGATATCGTTCCCTAAAGAAATTTTACACAAAAGAAGTCAATAACGCTAAAAGAAATTACAATAATGATCGCATACTGAAGTCAGAGAATATTAACAAAACGTGCTGGAATATAATAAGGGATTTGAAGGGCACTAATACCAAACACAACTTTAAAATGAAAGATGGCGACTCTGAGATTAGCATAGGTGATACACCTGATTACTTCAACGATTTCTTTGCGGAGATTGCTGGACAATGCCCACCACCACTTCATAAGGCATATAACAAAAACGATGTGGTGAATACCATGTACGTTAGTCCTGTGACCGTACCAGAAGTTTCAAAAGCAATTGATGATTGTTGTACGAAACAGTCCTCAGGCATAGATCAAATACCGGGAACAATTCTACGAATGGTAAAGGAATGCATAAGCCCACCTTTATGCATGGTGATCAATAAATCTTTTGAATCTGGGGAATATCCTGCGAATCTGAAGACTTCCAAGATCGTACCGATTTTCAAAAAGAAAGATTATGAATGTAATGTCGAGAATTACAGACCTATTGCTTTGCAAAACCAAGTCTCGAAAGTTTTTGAACATTGTTTCCATAGAAGGCTGTACAGCTTCCTCGAAAAATACGAGGTATTGTCATTGTATCAGCACCGATTTCGAAAGGCTAAATCTACTATTACAGCTACGAAACAAATAATCAATGCAGTATGTGAGGGTTTAAACAACAGACGGAACGTTCTAGGACTATTTTACGACTTCAGTAGGGCATTCGATTCTGTTGACCATCAGCTACTGGCACAAAACTTGCATGGTATAGGAGTGAGAGGTGTTGCATATGAGTGGGTCCTCTCATATTTGGGGGGCCGGGACCATGTTGTGGTGGTAAATGGCTTACGCTCAGGAAGGAGGTGCATGGAGAAAGGGGTACCACAGGGCACTGTATTGGGTCCGCTGCTCTTCTTGATCATGATTAATGACTTACCATCAGTGTGTGCATCAACAGCTTCCATCAGTGTTTATGCGGATGATACCAGTGCTGTCATAACAGATTCTAGTACACATGGTCTAGTAGTGTCAGCTTATAATAACATAAAAGAAATTCAAATGTGGTGTAAAAACAACGGTATCCTACTGAATACAAACAAAACGCAGATGATGCAGTTCTATCCTATAAATCATCATGTTGATAGAAGTTTGCTGGTTTACGTGGATCGGAGCTCGTTGCAACATGTCCACAGTGCAAGAGTGATGGGACTGACCCTGGACGACAAACTAACATGGAACGAATATGTAAGTCAACTTTCCAGTGAACTGAGTGGTGTTGTGTATCTGTTCAGAACAATAAGATCCACGGTTTTAAGTTTGGTGCTTAAACACATGTACTTCGGTTTGGTACAGTCTATCATCTCATACGGGTTGGTTTTTTGGGGTAATACTGCGCAAGTAGAAACGATTTTCAAAGTACAGAAAAAAATTGTGCGGATTATGGATGGTGTACACCCACTGACACATTGTGAGCCCCTGTTCAAAAAGTTCAAGATAATGACTATTTACTCGTTATACATGTACAAACTGATAATGCACATAAGAAACAGTGATATTAAGAAAAACAAAGACTATCACTCCTATAATACTAGGGGCAGTAAATTTCTACGACCGGCTTTTCAGCGACTGTGCGTATCACAACGTAGAGCAGACTATATGGGATCTTTGTGTTTTAATAAACTACCTACGGACATACAAAATGAAACTAACGTTAAGGTCTTTCAAAGAAAATGTTCACAGTTTTTCATGAATAATCCTTTTTATTCGGTCTCACAATTCATAGATAATTAATGTTTTGTTATATATGACATGCCTAATAATGTATGTACACTATTATTGTAGCTACACTCGAAAGGTAAATAAATATTATTATTATTATTATTATTATTATTATTATTATAATGGAGAAAGGAAACATTAGGGTAAAGTACGGATAGTTGCCCCGGTGGATTAGTTGCCTCTCTTCTCACAACTCCATGACGAAATCATATGCCGCGGTAACAACAACTGGCAACCTGTTGTGCCCCGAACACCTTCACGTCTCAGTATCAAAGCGACCTTGGTGAAACGTGCATGCCCGTTTTATCAGGATTTATAAAACTACGTTGTGTAAAAATCAGTGGAAATTTTTTTTACAGTTCGAGTAGTCTGCTAGATTACGAAGAATCTTTGAGGAGAGATGATGTTTTTCGATTTTTTTTGGTAAAATTCCTTTCAAATTTGTGCAATACAGCATTATGTAGACCTAATTCTCTAAGAGGTTATAAAATCGAAGCGAGGCATCTATTCTTACCAAAAAGTATACTTGTCCCAGTTCAGCGCCCGGATAGATGCCCATAGAGGATAGATGCCCAAATGGTTTTGTATGGGTACGGATAGATGACTTTGCTCGTATTTTGTAAGTGCAGTCATGTTCTTTAGTACTTAATAATTGATTTTTTTATTACAGGATGCCGAGACGTTATATACGAAAACGGGGAGCTCCTGAAAGAGCAACCTGGACAGAACAGGCGTTAAAAAATGCTACAGACGCTGTTGGTGCAGGGACAATGGGTTTGAATGAAGCGGCTCGGATTTATGGTATTCCACTTCCCGTACACTTCGAAGACGCATCCAAAAAAATGAGTTTACGAAACGTGGTCTTGAAAAGACTCCTCTCTTGGGTTATGAACATGAAGAAAAACTGGTTCGCCACATACAAAAATTAGAAAAATCTGGATTTCCTTGCACACGTGTGGAAATCAGAAGAATGGCTTGTCAAGTCGCTGAAAAATTCAATGTCAAGCATAACTTCGATACCATGAAAGATATGGCAGGGAAGCAGTGGCTGCAGAGCTTTTTAGAACGACATACGAATCTCAGCGTCAAGCAAGCGGAGGGAATGTCACGTGCACGAGCATTAGGATTTAATAGAGAAGAAATAGACGGTTTTTTTAAACTTCTACAAACAACTCTTGAAGAAAACAACCTTTTTGCAAAACCGGGCCATATCTTTAATATGGATGAGAGTGGGGTACAAATGAATAATAAGCCAGGGAAAGTTCTTGCCACCAAAGGTAATAAGTTAGTACAACAAGTAACATCTGGCGAGAAAAGGGAGACCATTTCCATAATTGCCTGTAACAATGCTGAGGGTATTTTCTTGCCTCCAGTTCTTATAATGAAAGGTGTCAATAAAAAGGCCGAATTTGTGGACATGGGTGTCACACTAACGACATGGACATGTTACAAACGGCAGCTGATAATGACGTGATTCTCCTCGGTCTACCGAGTCATTCAACATATGGACTTCAGCCACTGGATAAGTCCTTCTTTAAACCCATGAAGACTCATTTTTCTAGTGAACATCGTCATTGGATATTAACCAACAAAGAAAGAAAGGTTACCAGGTACCAAGCTGGCAAGTTAATTGGAGCTGCTTGGGGTCGTGCAGCAACCGCTTCGAATGCTACATCCGGTTTTGAAGCTTGTGGGATATACCCTTTTAACCCCAACATTATTCCCGAACACTATTTTCGTATATCTGACACGGCGGCTGATGCACCTACAACTTCCAATACACCATCCACTCTCTCTACTAGTCTACACCTAGAGTTAAACTCTTCTATTGGTGAGCAACGTGTGGTAACTCCTTCCACTGATGAACAACAAGAGACAACACTCTCAGTTAGCCGACAACGTGACCCAACACCCTCAAGCAGTCGGCGACGTAGCCCACCATCCACAACCGTTGAGCAACTTGCCCCGACACCCGCAACCAGTGACCTACATGATTCACCTACTTGCACGGAAGATAATATAACTCCCTCAAAATTCTTATCAGACATATCACCTGTACCAGTTGTGTCCAAGGCAGCACTTAAGCGTTTAAAACAATCTGCTAAGCTTTTGAATTCGTCAATAGAAATACAAAAAAAAGCGAAACAAAACACACTGCAAGCTCTGAAATTGAAACAAGAAAAAGAAAATAGGAAGAGGAAAATGGCAGACAATAAAAAAGAGAAAGAACAAGGAAAAATTAGTGTAAAATGTAAGATAAGAAACGATGAAGATTGTGCGTGTTGTGAGTTCAAAGAGGCATACGCTACGACCAGAAGAGCTGTTGATTGGATTCAGTGCGTCTCTTGCAAGGCATGGCTTCATGAAGACTGCACCGATTGCGGAGATTTTTGCAACAAATGTGGTCGCAGAGATGGCTCGGACGATGATTAGTTTGTTCATAAAATATTTTTTGTATGACCAAAAAGGTCCAAAGAAATTGTTGTTGTTGTTCGGAAGAATATGTTCATTTTTCTCAATAAATCATGTTTAGTAAAAGAATGTAAGTTTTCTCTTCATCCGAGTTGGCTGTTGTCCTGCTCTGCCTATTTGTTGTTAAGGGTTACTCCAAATGATTGCCACGAGGTGATAGCCAGCACGACATCAATGTGCTATTAGTCAGGTTTTATAGTATTGGCATCTATCCGTACTTCGTAAGGCATCTATCCCACCCCAATAGGATAGATGCCCAATTGTAACATCAGAATATCTTGGTTCTAGTTGTTTACCCATCAGCCGTATGAACGTAAATTGTTGGTAGAATTAGCATAAAAGGCATCTTAAGCGAATGCATTCGAAAGGACCTCACTATTTTAAGCAACAACAATTTGAATAGATTATTTTCAAAAGTTGGGCATCTATCCGTACTTTACCCTAATCACAATTTAATCCCACTGTCAAGACATGTTGTGCAATTAAATTTATCTAGGAAGCTACAATATCCCATAATGAGAAAACAATGTCCAATAATGCCTGCTGAAGCGATTACAATTCACAAGAGCCAAGGACACACGTATAAAGAAATTTGCATTGATTTTGATAAATGTACACGCATATCAAGATCTATGATGTACGTAGCATTAAGTAGAGTTACTAAGTTAAGTGGTTTGCATATAATAGGAAACCTTAAAATACCAAAGAAAAGGGAAATTGACGGAACATTAAAAGAAATTGAAAAACTACGTCAATTGAAAAAATGAAAAATTAACTGATAACTTGAGAGACAATAATAGTATAATAATTATTTATCAGAATATTACCATCATTATTGCCAAGGAAAATACACAAAAAGACAGCTTGTACGGTCGGGGCGATATTATTATTTTTACTGAAACATTAACTGGCAATAATGACGAAATAATTATGCCCAATTTTTCACAAATATTTAGGAGTGATACATCAAGTGATAGTAGATGAATACTGTAGATGTAAGAAACATAAACCGGCAAACCAAACAAAGCAAATCAAAAGTCATTTGGAATATGGAATTGTACAGTTTTGAAATCAGCAAAACGAAAATAATAACAGGATACAAATCTCCCAAGACGCCAAACAGTATATTTGCAGAATGCTTCAATGAGGTAATGCATACCAGAAAAAATATTACGGAACGTACTAAAGTGATGGGAGATTTTAATTTTGACGTAATAAGTAATAAGTTTCTATAGAATTTGCTGAAAAAGTATAGTTTAGAAACGCTTCTACCAAATGAAGTATATACCACCGCACTGAATACACAAATAGATATTGTGTTCTCCAACGATAACACATAACAGCCGGTGTTTATGAAACATATTTTTCCTATCATCGTCCTATATTTATAAAATTTTCTAATAGTTTAGAAGACAATTGGGAAGTAAGAGAATCATTAGATGAGAACTGTAATGAAAATATGTCGTCGGGCATCATAGACAAATCCGGTGACATTTTAATGACAATTCACTCGCCAATGGAAGAGTATGTGGTTAGACCATGTGACAAAACGATTGAGGAAGCGGATGTAAGTAATACATATAACAGCACGAAGAAAAATCATAGCGAAAGAATAGTGGAAGATCCAATAATAGAAATTAATAAAATTGCATCAGATTACAACACGATGAACGATACAGGGATGAGACTAAATAACGACTCGATTATAATAAAGAAATTAGATATTATGTCATTATTAACAAGAATAGATGAAAAACAGAAGATAGAAATAATGAGATGCTATACAAACTTTGTAGCAGGGTGGTTAACTGATGGAATAATTGATGGATATATTTATAAGTTATCGCAAATGTATGAGTTTTTGGCATCTGGAAGCACTATAATGTTTAATCTGCAATACAAAGTAGAGAATCCATTAAGTGATTTAATAGTGACAAACAAGACACATTTCTTGCTACCAATGAATCTCAGTAGAAACCACTGGACAATATTAGCCGTACATTTAGTGGAAGGATACTATATGTATTTGGAGCCGGCTAGTAATATAAACCCGACTCCAGTTCACTTCGTAAATGAGGTGTTACAATATCTGCCAAATAGAAAGTGGAAGGAAATCAAAATATCTAATAAAGCATGCCAACAAGATAATATTAACTGTGGTGTATTTACGTGCATGTACGCCGAAAGATTTGTCAAAGGAGAGAATTTCTCAGAAAGCATAAATTGTGAAGAATACCGTTTGTGTATTTTAATGAAAATTCTAGATCGATGACGATGAGATGGTGTAGACGTTTAGTTTTAAATACTATCAACACCAAAGACGTTTACAATATTGGGAAGTGTTTATATCGTCAACGCAGATCGATTTTTCCAAAATTACCGGCAAATATCTTTGAAACTCAATCAACAATAGACGATCTTAAGATTAAAACGTAAAAACGAAGAATTGTTATATTTTCATGTACAAGCAATTTAAAATGTTTGAGTTCTTGTTCTGCACTTTATATTGATGGGACTTTTGATTATGCACCAAAACATTTTTTACAAATGTTTACTTTACATGGTATGAAAAACGGGCGCTATATTCCTCTAGTTTTTTGTTTACTAGCAAATAAATGTAAAAACACATATTTAAAAACATTTCAATTAATCAGTGAAAAATGTACAGTGTTGAGTCTTAATTTTCAACCACAAGAAATAGTAGCAGATTTTGAAGAATAAATTCATAGTGCTCTGAAAGAAATGTAGCCTCAAGTAACTTGATCGGCTGCCGATTTCACTTATCTCAATCGTGGATGAGAGAAATACAGAAGTTAGGTCTTATTTCTGAGTATAAAAACCCAGATTCCCAAGTTGGGCAATTCCTACATTGGATTTTTGGATTAATGTTTTTGGATTCTCGCAGTGTAAGAGACTGTTTTGTTTTCGATTTTATGTCGCAAAGCGTTAATGATATGCGACTCACAAATTTTTTAGATTATCTCATTGAAAATTACATAGATGAAGATGCTCGTTTTCCACCCAGAATCTGGGCTTGTGCTTCAGCCACAACACAAAGAACGACAAATTGCTGTGAATCCTTCCATTCTCAATTAAATAAAAGTTTTTATTACCCCCATCCAAATATCTTACGTTTTATTGATATTTTAAAACAAAATCAGACAAATGTTTATGTAAAATTAAATAGTATCCATTTGCTCAAGAAAATTACAAATAAGAAGTATAAAGACCGTTTAGTGTTCCTAGAGCATTTGATAATCAAATATCAAAACAAATACGTTAATAGATTCGATTTTGTAAAATCGGCTTCATATCATTTCAGCAAGTTATTGTAAATATTAAAATGTTAATTGAATGATGTCCATACATATCTTTATAAGTACTATGAAAACTTAATTTAGATGTTGTTGGTGCATCACCCTGTATATTTAGTTTATATTCAATTTATGTTTAAGTTAAGACTGTATGCAAGTAAAAATAACGTCATTATAAAACCGTATATAAATGTGCATTTATAATCTCATTATGCTTTGACGATTCAGACTGTCAGGGAAAACCTAATAATATTTGTTAAGCAAAGGATAAATTACTTTATTACAACATTAACGTTACTATTGACAACGGTAGGTTTAGAGTAATTGTATAGTTCCTAGGAATAATATTGTAAATATTTCCTTTAATATCGTTTCCTAATAGATTTTAGACTTGGAGCGTTAATCCTACTGTTAAGCTCCCATTTAAAATCGATGCTGTCTATTGTTATGTATCACGAGGTACCGTTAAGTAATGCGTTTGTAAATTTTAGATATTTTACCTAATTACCTTTATTGAAAGATTATAATTCTAACAAACTCATCATCTGTGAAAGTCTCGTAATAACTATTTCCCTCTTTAATTAATAGCCAGTATTCTTGTCGTGAATAGTGGGGGCGATTTTATAATTACACCTTCCTTTTAAGATGGTAATAATACGAAAGTCAGTTCAATCACAGAGTTCAGGGCGAAAGCACTACCTTCAAATTGAATTAGTGATCTTTCCAAAAATATATAAGTGATGTAATAGCAAGATAGTTCTCAACATTTATATTATTTTTATATTATTTGTGTTAACTTTCAAGTTTTGATAAAGGTGTTATTAATATGCTTGCATATATATACGACTTTTATTTTAAATAGTGAAGGTTAACAAAGTGTGGTCTTACAAACCAACACGGGTGGCGAAACAATCCACGCTCATACTTTCCAGCTGAAAGTGGCAAGCAATCCTTCAAACCAGGAGGATTCAACAGATGTAAAAATAAATGTTTTGACTTATATCCGTAATTTTCGTTTTATTATTGTAGAAAATAGTATTCTTAGTAACTATAATACGTGATTTGCCTGCACCACAGGTGTCGGGGTGTTGTACCATGGTATTAGCGGGTACTTCGTGTCGGTCGGCGCAATCGTCCTATACCGCCGAGAACGGAACCCCATACGACCCCTGAGTATTTTGCGCGATCAAACAGAAAAAATCAGAATATTCTCTTGCGTCGGCGGCAAAGTACGCGTATTTGATCTGCGCAATATAGTCCGCCATATTCTAAACGGAAAACTGTACTTCACAGCAGTTGGCGATTCGCATATATACGTTGTTCCCAAGAGTTTACGAATTTTGAATAAATTGTTTTGTGAAGTATTTGTGTTTGTATATAATACTATTCTTATTATTTGTATATACTTATTATCCTTAGTTTAGTTAATTTTTTATATATTATTTGAAATGTTGCGTGGATTTTTCTACATATAATGGACAAAGTTAGAGTAGGAAAGCACGTATGTGCTCTTAGAGGTT
Organism: Amphimallon solstitiale; assembly: GCA_963170755.1. Taxonomy (NCBI): domain Eukaryota; kingdom Metazoa; phylum Arthropoda; class Insecta; order Coleoptera; family Scarabaeidae; genus Amphimallon; species Amphimallon solstitiale. Next base: position 85,777,271 of record OY720677.1, on the reverse strand, counting down.
GCAGAAATAAACAATATCTGTTGCATTAGAGTTTTTTCAGTTTTCCAAAGGATCTTATAAGGTACGTATTTACATATTGCTGTAGCATATAAATATTTATTTTAAATAACAATATTGCCATATAATTTATATGCTGTAACAACATATTTTTGTGTGTATTACCACACGTAGGGTATAGTCTTTTGTACACATTATACTCTTTAAATTATTCTTTACACACCAAGAACTTATAATTGGTTTTGTATTTTATCTTATATTGTTGGGTCATGTACCTTATAACTATTGTGGGTCCTGGTAATGTTTGTGGTTCCTTCTTCTTTGCTGATGATTTTTCTCTTGTTCATTATAGGGAAAAGGTAATAGTTTTGTTCAAAGAAAAAACTGTATGTCTATTCAACATAATCATGTATATATTTTTTTTTTATTTTGTAATTTATGGATTCAAAAATATAGTTTCCTTTATATACACACCTTTATGCTCTAAACAAGATACATAATTGAAAAATGCTCATATCATTTATACCTAATGCCGGTTGTAATGTATGTAAATCTTTTGTTCATTTATTTATTCTACCAAACAAAATAAATATTTATGTTGCAAATAAACAAATGTAAACTTTTATTGTACGTTTATTAATATACTTATCGACGTTATAATATTTATGTATAGGCTTCAATTAATTGCTTTAGACAACCATTTGCACGTGTTGTATCTAGCTCTTAATCTATGCCTTGTGAAATTCTAATTAATTATTTGCTTAATTTGAAAGAAATTAATGATGTCTAGACAATACGATGAAGAAAATGCTCATTTTCACGTAACATCTCTCCAACTGACCAACACCATTAATCCTATTTGGTTGTAATTCCAACTATATAAATTTAACATAAACCTTACAGGATAAATTATTTACTTATCTATTTTGTCCAACAATACATTGATTAATCATTCGCACGTAAAAATCAATGTCTGTCCAACAACTCGTATAACTTCATTTTCAAAAGAAATAATAAACTTACTTGTTATCAAAAAATCTATTTTGAATGTCCATTATGAACGCTTCAAATAAATTCAAATGTATTAAATAAAATAAATTACTGTGACTATATGTGTTGAAGAAATAATGAAAAACTACAATATAACAATTAAAAAAAAATCTTATTCTTTAAGAGACCTTCCTTTTGTAAGTGTTTTGAGAAGTTCACCTCTCGGAGGTGTTATCAGAAAAGTCTTCCTGTCGAATCTTGTCTTCGTATTTATAGCGGCAAAAATAAACTATGTTGACCATTGCGCCCTCTAGTCCATGTTTAGGTTGGTACTGGAATACACTTTCCCGTGAAATCGCTGCCCATATGTTGCCGCCTTGATACACGCACACATACACATTTTGTTCTGACAGTTCACAATTTTTCTTAAACGTCAACATAACCTTCCAATTCAAAGATCCCCTCTGCTTTGCACATCATTCCCAACGGTAGGTTTATTCTTGTCACTAATACCATCCTTCTTTGTACTCGTCAATGAACCTATTACCTTGTTCATTGTTCGATACATATTTTTTTCTTTCCATTTATTAATGTTAGTTTTACTTTTCTTTTAGCCGGATTGTGCCTTGGCAAAATGGGAAACATGTCGAAGATGACCATTATTTTTCTTCCCGTACTGCCTGTCCCTGTAGAACACGTCTGTTTCTCCACCGCCTCTCTATCTTCTAACCAAGATCTTTCTGTTGGTGATATGTCAATCTGCAATAGACTTTACACAAGTTTTATATATTTTGTTGTTTTTTGTAGGTCATTCAACCGTACACGTCTGTTTTCAGTCCCTGAAGCATTGTGTTACGAACAAATCATGAACACAGATACCTTTTTATTTGTGATATCAATTACCTTTAAATACAAAAATATGTCACTGCTGATTGCTTCTATGTTTTACATATTTTTATATCCTTTTTCTTAGTCTAGTAGTAAGCTAAGGTAAATTTTATCTTTTAATACAATTTAGTTCATAAACACTTTCATAAAATTTTTATTGCCTTATGCATATAAATTACAATAATTTACTCATTTATATTTCTTGCATATCGTATTTCATTTTTTTCATATAATTCTATTGCTTTCACATGACTCATTCTCTTAATTGTTCCATCCATTAACATAACTCTTTCTCTATTGTTTGCCTTCATTTCTCTTTTTGACTTAAACAGCGGTCCATTATTTAGAATGTTTAAAGCAATGTTTACGCATTGTATAAAATTAGGTTCCTTCTTATGATATGTAAACCATACTTTTTGTGTATCTTTTCTACAAAAGAAATATATTACTTATATTTATTTTGTCTTTATTTCATATTTTTCTTTATTTAATAAATTTTTATTCTACATCTTTTGTTTTATATTTATTTAATAAACTTTATTTTGTATATTTTCATTATTTACTGGAATAATAATAAATTGACTATGAGTATGCAACTTTGTATACCTTCATGTAGTTCTTGTTGCATAGTTTTACTCAATAATATTTAAATAGGACTTTTTGTTATTTTTATTTTTATTTCTAAGCTTAAACTAATTCTTAAATCAATCTCTAAAACTATTCTTATTTTACAAATTTTTTTTGCGAGTTCACGGCAATATGTATATTATCTTATTCACAAGAAGTTGTCTTAAATATCCTCAATGTGTTTTACATAGTGGTATATCTATATTTCTTTTTCTGCAAATATGCGGAATCTAAATCGATCCATTATATAAATACAAGTATAACAATGTGAATGTTGTATTCTCTAGCTTTAGAGCAAGGACCTGGACTATTGCGAGTGGTCGTGAGGATTTACTTAATAGATTGCAAGATCTTCACAAAAGTTATAAAATATGTGCGGCACATTTTGAAGGGGCCCTGTATAGTTGGGCCAGCGCAGCGAGAGAGGTTATAATTCTACCCTTTAGTTGGGTCGGAGCGGTCCGAAGTAGGGATTAGGGGCGGCCACGATTTCGGCACCAAAGTACATGCATCTATAACCCCTTACTCCATTTCGGCACCTTGATGCGGATTAGGATTATTGGCTGTTTAATTGCTTGCTAATTGCACCGGTAATCCCCTGGTCAAATTCAACCAATACAACCAGTAAAGGGTTAAGAATATTATTTGCTTGAAATAATTACTAGTTCTTGTCTAACTTTTGTAGTGAGAAGTTGCAAATTAATATGGAAGGTCATATAATCGAGAGTTCACGCGAAAAGGAACTTTTAATAGTCGAATCGGCTTCTTTTAAAAAAGCTAAAGTGTTAAAAAGTGGAGAAACATTTTGGAGATGTATTAAACAATCGTGCAATGCAAAAGTTTTTACTGTGGGTGCCGAAAAGTTAATTACATGATGTGATTTGCAACATTGTCATGACAAAGATATAAAAAAGTTAAAACGTCAAGTAATAAACAGTTACTCAAAAAGAAAAGCTGCGGAAGAACCCGCTGAGCGGCCTTCTAAGCTAATTCATTCAGTGATAAAGAACAATGTGTGTAATGTGAATTGTTTATCTTTACGTGATATTAATTACATTCGAAACAACGTTTACTAAAATCGTAGAAAAACACAACCACCGCTGCCACGTTCAATCGAAGAAGTTATTGACACCTTGAAAAAATTGTAAATTTCGACAATCAAGAATGAAAATTTTTTATTAATCAACGATGATAGTAACAAGATTGTAGTATTTTCATGCTTAAGCAATATTCGCTTCTTATGTAATTGTGAAAAGATATACTTGGATGGCAAGATACTTACAGACAATTGTTTGTGAACTTAAAAAAAAATTGTGAAAGTTTTAATTAAAAGGCGATTCATAACGCTGTATCTTCGGTATGGATGAATGTTAAGTTAGTTGGATGTCGCTTCCATCTTGCCCAATCATGGTTTAGGAAAATTCAAAATGTTGGCTTAAATGCAGAATTCCGAGACAAAAATAGCGAATGGCTTAAATATACTTTTGGACTATCATTCTTAAATCCAAGTAATGTTGGGGACTGTTTCGCATTTGACTTCGGTGAAACTCAGCCAGAGGACGACAGGGTTACTGCATATGCTGACTATCTTGTGGATACTTATATTGGACGGCGTTGGTCAATTCGACCACCAAACAAAATTTATCTCCTAATCGTTCATGTTGCGGATTACCTGGCGTTAATCCGACCCTACAGTTCGACCACGACCTGTACTCGTGATCGAACTGACTGGCGTCTGAGGGGGGGTGGCTAATCAGGTTAAGAACGAGGTAATAGAGTGTAGTTATCTTTGAAAGGGTGATCACTTCTTATCTTACTGCGGTTAGTGTAAGTTGTTTGAATTTGGTGTTTGTGATGGCCGGTGAAGAAGTGAAGACTGTTTTAAGTGAAAAAGGTCACGCAATGTTATTGCACAATTCATTTAAATATTCAAAAGCTCATACGAGCAAAAATGGTGTTATTCGGTTATATTCGCACTTGCACTGCAAAAATTTATACAAGTGTTGCAAGTGCAAATGTTATCATGGACCAAATCGGCGAGCATAACCATGGACAATGTACCAGTATTGGAAGGCAGGCACTTAGCACCTCTGTGAAAAGAAAAGCAGTTGAAAACACCAGTGAAAAACCGGCAAAATTAATCCATAGTGAGCTAAGACATAATCAGTTTAAAATGGATGTCACCACTAAGGACATTGAATGTGTTCGGAGAAATCTATACATGGCCAGAAGAAAAATTATGCCAAAGCTTCCTAAAAATCGCGAAGAAGTGTTGACGGCAGTGAAATCTTTAAAACTGAAAACTGACATGGGCGAAGATTTTGTAATGGCTGTAAGCGAGGCAAACAATATTATAGTGTTTTCGTGTTTTACTAATTTACATTTTTTAAACTCAGTGGATACGTTGTACATGGACGGCACGTTTCAGTTTTCTTCTAATTTTTTTTATCAAATGTTTACGATACATGCTTTCAAAAATGGGCATTACGTACCAGTAATTTTTTGTTTGTTACCGGACAAGAAAACGGAGACATATGTGAATGTTTTTAGAATAATAATAGAAAGATGTAACACCCTAGATATTAATTTTAAGCCCAGTCAAATTGTTATCGATTTTGAGTTAGCGATTCACAATGCTTGTCGTTTAGTATGGTCAAGTGTCTGTATTGTCGGCTGCAGATTTCATTTGTCACAAAATTGGTTTAAAAAAATTCAAAACTTAGGACTTGTAGCTGAATATAAAGATAGTACATCTGCAATCGGTAATTATTTAAAGTTATATTTCGGGATCCAGTATTTGGAACCCAGCCACGCAGTAGACTTTTTCAATAATGAATTACATTATTTAATGCCCCATGATAGGAGAGTTGTACTGTTTCGAAATTATTTACATAACAACTATTTTCATAACGGGGCTGCATTTCCTCCTAGCCTGTGGGCTGGTGGTTGTCATTTTCCACACAGGACCACTAATGCCTGTGAGTCCTTTCATTCCAGATTCAACGCGTCGTTTTATGGGACACATCCAAATATATTCGTCTTCACAGACACTCTTATAAGTTTTCAAACGGAAAATTATGTGAAAATTAGAAGCGTTCAGTCTGTAAAGTGCCCACGAAAGAAAGTTCAGGACAAAATTCTTTACAGACTTGAAAGATTAGATGAACTCAGTAAAGGGACCATATCTACTTTCACTTTTGTCAAATCTATTTGTTATAATTATCTACCAAAAACAATCTAAAATGCACTTTTGTGATCTCTTGGTTTAATTTTTTATTAATAATAATCTTATTATTATTTGTACACATATCTGTATATTTTATATTTCAGTTATTTTTGACAAATTTATGTATGTAAATATGATAATGGATGAAATTTTAATTTTGTATTTTAAATTATTTTGTAAAAACATATTATTGTGTTGACCTATTAAATCTTATTTTAAATCATTCTGTTTACTTTAATCAAATTTAAGTCGTATGGAAATATGATAATGGATGAAATTTTAATTTTGTATTTTAAATTATTTTGTAAAAACATATTATTGTGTTGACCTATTAAATTTTATTTTAAATCATTCTGTTTACTTTAATCAAATTTAAGTCGTATGTAAATATGATAATGGATGAAATTTTAATTTTGTATTTTAAATTATTTTGTAAAAACATATTATTGTGTTGACCTATTAAATTTTATTTTAAATCATTCTGTTTACTTTAATCCTTTACCTGAACTAATCCCCCCGAACGAAAACCGTGGTCGAATTGACAGGTGGGATTTAAGGACCCCCTGTGGACGTGGTCGAATTGACATACGCCCAATCACACTATAAAATGGTACTCAATTATATGCTCATAGTGTGGTAATAAATGTTGAAATTTGTAATTTAAAATTGTCCATTTGTAATGGCTGTCAGATTCATTTTATATAATTACTTTGCCTATATAACATTTAACTAATTATTGTTGTATTGTGGAAATTTGCTAAATATAAGTATAAAAATAAGACTAATGTGTATTTTAAACTAATCAGGTATTTAACTCTATTATTTAGTATTTAATACGGGGGTTTCAGTTGGGGTTCCTGAAAAGAGTAGTCATTGGTTTGGTTTTCTAAATTTGGGGGTGAATTTCTTTCTAATATTTAAAATTTGATGGGTTTCTCAGAATTTACTAGATTTGTTAGTAAAATCTGTATTAATTTTTAGGAATTTTTACCTGTACTCTTATACAAGGGTCCAAACATAATGCATCGCCGATGTATATATGGTTGCCTGTATTCAAGGGGTTTTAAAGGGTGACTGTATGTGTTTGTGGGTATTTGACTGGTGTTGTCACATAATCGACACCAGTTCAACTTGCCCCTTAACGAAGGTAGTTTTTTACGTATATAAAAAAATGCGTTCGTTATAAATAAACCTTATAATGTAATTGTAATAATTAACTAACTTATATATTTTAAGTGACAAAATTTTTCTTTAACAAACTGATATATTTATTTTGTATTATACTAAGGGCTTAATTATCTGAGTTTTTGTATTTGTAGTTTTGTCATATGTCTGTAATATAAGTTGTATGTGTGTATGGAAATTTTCCTAACAAAATTGAATTTTTAACAATATTTATTTAATGACTTGTCCCTGTATATGGGTATTAGTTTAAGATGCTATGTATATGTTATGTATTTGTGTAACTATATTTTTATCGATAAATATGAACACTAGTTCATCTTTGTATGTGCGCGTATGTTTTCCTTCTTGAATTTTTCTATGGATGTTGCCTTTATAAAGTTTTATTATGTACCAATTATGCTTCTTTTGTTTCTATGCTTTTTTTACCTATAGTGTCTCGGATTCAAATTCTATACTGTGATAATAGTGGCCTATTTTAATATACCTCGAGTGTATTTACACTTAAATTAACTTTGTTGCTTCAAATACTTATTCTTGTTACCTATTATATTTGACATTTTGTCATGTATTCATCTTCCTATTTGCGGAACATATTTTCAATTAATATCGCACTTTTTCGTGCTGATGTACCCATTTTAGGTTGTACATCACCTTTTATCTTCCCATAACACCATATCTTCTCATGGGTTTACTTATGAGGTAAATTCTAATTATATTTATTTTTCTTCCACGATACCATATCTTTTCATGGATTTCTTCATGGATTCGATTCTTTATTTATAAAAGCGTTATATTCGCTCCGTGGTATATTTTAATTCTTAGGCCCTTTCTTCATATTTAAATATTTTCTTTTCCTTCATATTTTGGTCAATTCTTCTTGAATCCTTTTTGTTCTGTTTGTACATATTGCTGTGACTCTTACAAATTTATATATAAATAAAATGAACTTAGTTTACTTAATTAATGCGTAACTGAGAGTCAAGCACGCATCCTAGTGCTAGGCCTTATGCTAGACTATGATACGGTGAACTTTCTGCTGAAAGGTAGGTTAAGCAAAACATTCTACATGTAACTAGCTCAGTTTGAAAATAAATAGTTCTCTCAGGGGCAGAAAATATGACTTGATTCTCCTTCTCTTTAATCATCTCCAGGTCAGGTAAAGAAATAAAATACAAAATAAATCTTAACATCTAATTTATTAAAATAAAATAATTTTATTTGAATTCAAAAGTTTTAATCTACGAATATTTACACATCAAAAATCAATATTCAGTCATAATCCCAAATTTATACATCATAAACAATAAAATATTATAGAAAAATTAAAATAAACGAAGTCATAATGTCATGTAAAGCTTATGTAAAAAAAAAAATGTGAACGTGATTATTATGATTAATATTTGTCATAGATACATGTAAACAATCAAAATTAAAATAAATTACCCATGATGAATTGTACTGGAATATAAATAAAAAATAAAATTTGTGCGGTCTACTACTTGTTAACAAAATATAAACATTAAGGAAGTGGCTTTGCCCTAATTAGTCCTGTCCGGCGCCTTTTCTCGCTCCCAACACAGTACCATCAGATAACAAATTCACACAGAAGAGTATCCCAAAGTTCCACCCTACGAGCATGTCATTTTCAGCTCGTCGGACGCAACCCGAACATACATCATCATGTGCACACCCCTTAAGGAATATATATATTTTTAATTGAATAAATAAAGTGAAATAAAACAATGTCTCTGCGTATTCAATAAATTAACTCAGCCCTGATTAGTTCTGCCTGGTGCCTTTTCTCGCTCCCAAACGCAGTACCACCAAGACCAATTCGTGTATTTCAAATTCACCAGGGCTCCATGCTATGAATTAAATAATGACATAATTCATTTCACACATCCCTGATGTATTATTCAACACGTTAATATTGAACACCCAAATACAACAAAACACACTTAATTCTCATATCAAAAGAAATAATATATATACATTAAAAGAAAATAAACTTTACCTTTTCCACGAAATTCCAATACAAAAAAAACACCAGTACAAATAAAGAACTTTGAGACGCCACTATACACACATTTATAACAAATATTGTTTAATCACCTTAACTCTTCATACATCGTATTAAACTCTTCCATAATTCTCAATGAAAATTTTATTCACTTAATATATAACCTATATACACATAAAACAAGATTATTAATTTCAAATATCCTTTGTAGGATGAATAAATTTTAAAAGAAAAATAAATTATACGGAAAGAAAAATGATTATGCTATTCAAAGTTATCATTACAAATGCTAGAAGGTTTTGTCATAACGTACGGCATAGTACCCTACATGCAAAACAAAACTCTCTAGAAAGAAGAAAATAAAATGAAATTAAATAAATTCAAAAACCGAGTTCATAAAATAAAAGTATTTCATACATAGGTAGTTATTCGAATACATCTAGACATTTTAATGTAATGCGTGCTGCATGTTTAAAATAAAATTATTATAAATGTAGAATCTTGTAAAAATTTTATAAGTATTGAAAATCTCAAAATTTTTCTAAGTCCGGAATTTAAAATAATCCTATTAAAGAGGAGGGAGGAAGTGGTTTTCACCTACTTTTAGACTAGTTAATATTGCGGTTTTCACCAAGCAAAATCCCGGAAATTTTATCTGTCCGCGCTTTTATTCGTAAATTTCCTTACAAAAACGTACGGCAACTCTCGTCAAACACGAATCCACCTCCAAAATTGTACGTCGACGGTGCTGCCCTTATCGGTTGCATGGGGAAACAGCGTATTAATAATCCTTGAAAAAGGTAAACAAACATGTGACTATAAATCCGTCTAAACTTTTATGATTCAGCCATGCACCTGATAAACAATACTTTTTGTGCCAGTCCACCCGGTCGATCTCTGCCAAAGCCAGACGTGTTTGTGTGAGAAACACCTGTTCGATCCTTTTCATGTAACATTTAATACGTCTTAAAATTATAACCTTATAAAAATTTATTAAGATTCTTTTCTTATTTTTACTTAAATAAAATAAAGTTTTCGTAAATTATCAATATAGAGAATATTTATACATATCATGGTAAAATGAATAAAGTAAAATTAATTTAAATAAAACTTGGAGTGATACGTCTGCATTTGTTATTTGTAAAAAGTTAAAATTGATTTCAATGTGAGCAATAGTGAAATACAGATATAATACACAGGATGCTATCTATCAAACATTGGCCTGGTAAGTAAATAACATTATTTACAACTTTTAAATACAACTTAAAGTTCATTGCCACATTCTTATTATGTTGTAAATTTCTTGATTGTTGTTTACTTCATTCTTGAACCATCTCTTTGCATTGTTGGGAAGTTTTATTCGTATTTTCTTTGTCTTGCTCACATTCGGAAATAAAGGGAAAACATTCATGATCGTCGGTATACGTTGGTTAAGTTTATCATGAACCCCTTTCAGCTTTTCAATTTCTAACAATGATGTATTGTTGACAGGTGGATCATCATATGCGTTCACCCAGCTTATCGTTCCTGGTGATTGACATCTTAAATTGAAGTATAAATGTTGTATCAGTTATTTGATCATCATACAGATTATACTAGGACAATCAAGAAACACACATATAGACGAGTACAGACATAGACATCCAAGAGTACAAAGTGAAATTAAGTGAAGCATTACTTGAACTCAAAGTTATTTTATTCTGCTACCCTCTTCGGCCTCGACGGAGGCCCCTTAACATTGCTTGACAGGCCGGATCATGCCTTCCGCAGCCATCCTGCACGCTGTCTCGTTCGATACGCGAACTACGGACCCATCTAACAGCATGACCCGCTGCCTCCGTCGAGCCTTGCGACAGGGTACCCCGAGCGTCAAACTATCCCGGCCCAAGATAGAAAAGGCTCGACGCACCGAGGCACTGAAGTCGGGCGAATCCCTCACGTCTGGGAACACATTCATCTGCTTTTCTGGCCTATAACAGATTCCATTCCCTACATAACCTGGTTACCAATTACATGTACTCCAAGTTATTCCTATTGATTGCTTACTTGTGTAAAATTTATTTATCCTGTTACTTAATTTATACAGATCACGTTTACATTACCTAATTTATTATTATTCATGAGGAGTTTGTTAACTTAAATAAATAAATACCAATGTACATATAGATATAAATATGAATAAATATAAATCAAGAAAAATTCTTACCTTTATTAAGCACTTATGTATATAATATGAACGCACACAATAAGAAATCCTTACTTAACTAAACATATAAATTGCAAGTGATCTAAAATTCATTTATTTACATATTATTATTTATTCAAGATCACTGCAATATGTTTCTTGATTGAATTTTTGGACTTGTAGCCTATTTTTGTATTTTATATAAAGGCAGTAGTAATTTTACTCTCTTCTAATGGTAGTGGTTCCATACGCTTTGTTGTAAGTTTTCTTTCAAAGATTTGTTCTTCCTAGTGTTTCTTATTTCTTTTCCATAACATGTTTGCATCATCTTGCTGTGTATTTGTACCTTTTCTTTATTCTGACTGAAGTGTTCCAGACATTTTTCAACTTATATTACCTCCTTATGCGTTGCTACTTGCTTGATATAGGAATGGGAAAAACTAAAACTTATTTACTATGTGTCTTAAGATTATTTATGGATGAACTTCTTATCTTCTATAGGCGAACTCTTCTACTATAAAATTCCGGGTGTATTTACATCTTTGGATATACAGATTGGGCTCGTCTGTATTGGTTGTGGGATGATTCCGCTATCATAGGGTTGGGTTCGTCCGATGTAGCGCATTTTGTTTAGATTCCTGGCTCCTTTTGGTTTGGGCTCGACCAAATGACTCCTGGGGTGTCGGGACTCGTGGTGCCCCTACAATGTTAGGTGGGGTGGATAGGCCTTTAATTTCTTGGTATCGCTCCGATGTATTTAGGCTTTGTTTCATGGGGTTGCTCAGGTAAGAGTGGGGTCGCTATCCCATCGAAGGTCGCCTGTAATGTCCCTTCGCCTTGCTCCGTTATATTTATAAAATTTCTACTCGTCAACCATGTCTTCGGCTAAATAGTCGTGTAGCATGGAAACGTGATAGGTGCCTTTGATATTCCCAGTTTCCTCGTCTATTAATTCGTAGGTGTTCAATCCTAACTTCCTATGAATGAGAAACGGTCCAATAAATGGGCGTGTTAGTTTTGCGATTATATTGTTTTTCCTATCGGTGACTTTGAGTGCACGTACGATGACCTTGTCGTTTAATTGATAATTTTTAAATCTTTTCTGCTGCTCTCTCTGTTTGGTTTCCCATTTGTTTTTCTTTTCTAGGAGTTTCCGTCTTACTATTTCATATTGTTCTCCTAGATCTGCTATTTCATCGCTTATCCATGGTCTCTGCGGTGGCTGTCCAGTGAATATAGTGATGGGGCATGCTTCATGTACAGTGCTGGGAGTGTTGTTCATGACCAACTCTACATGTCTAATATGTTTGGCCCATTTATGGTGGCAGTCGACTAACAAAATTCGGAGGTATTTTAGTACTTCTTTTATATATCTTTCAGAAGGGTTTGCTTGCGGGTGTCTGATTGAAGTGTGATATGATTTGATCTGTCTGTCATCTAAAAATTCTTGATATCGCTGGTTCGTGAAGTATGTGGCGTGATCTGACAGTATGATGCTGGGAGTTCCGTATTCTGTGATATACTCTTGTATTGCCTGTAGTACGGTTTCAGTGTTGCATTTTTGAGTCGGGATTAAACGTACATGTTTGGAGAAAATGTCACATATGACAAGAATATTTCTATATCTTCTTGTGCTTGGAATAAGATTTGAAATGAAATCGATGGCTACTAATTGTAGTGGTTCGGTTGCGATTATGCTCTGGCTTATGTTTTGGTTAGTAAAGTTCTTCTCCTTGGCTATCTCACATGTTCGGCATTGTCGGATTAAATTTTTAATTATTTTCTCATCGTTTTTACAGTAGTAGGCCTCCCGGAAAATCAGCCAACATTTTCTGGCTCCTATGTGGGTATACTTTTCGTGTATATTTTGTATGATCTCGATTGTGTGTTTTTCGTCTGTGACGTATACTTCTGTTCTCCCTATCTTCTTGATTATGACGTCCTCTTGCATTTTCATCCCTTTATATTCCTGCACTTCTTGTAATTTCTCTTTAATTTCCCTCAACACTGGTGTTTCTTGTGCTTCTTTTATTCGGTTTAGTGAAAAAGTACCTTCTTGAGCTAAAATTACTAGGTTTATTTGAACATTTGAAGTCTTGGTCTCTCCATGCTTACGACTCAGGATGTCTGCAGCGATCATCTCTTTCCCTGGCTTGTATCGAATCTCCATGTCGTATTGTTGTATGAGTAGCGTCCAGCGGTAGATACGGTTGTTGTTTAATTTGGTCGTCATAATGTTGAGTAGAGCTTTATGATCCGATTCGAGGATGAACTTTTTTCCTATTAGATAGTATCTGAGCTTGGTCAATGCGAAGATGACGGCTAACATTTCGAGCTCTGAGATGGCATATCGGGTCTCGCATGGCCTTAACGTCCGTGATGCGAAGTAAATCGGAATTTCCATGTTGTCTTTTATCTGTACCAGTTCTGCGGCGATAGCGTTGTTGGATGCGTCCGTTCTGACGATGAATTCTGAGCTGAAATCGGGGTGATATAATTTAAGGTTTTCAACAAAGTTGTTCTTCAAATTTTGAAAGCATTCTTCGCATTCGGGTGTCCATCTCCATTTGGTTCCTTTCTTCAGCAGCGCTAATAAAGTGTTGGTCTTCTGGCTGTAGTTAGATACGAATTTTCGGTAATAGTTCAATAGACCGAGAAATCCTCTCAACATTTTCAATTTGGTCGGACGTGGGTAGTTTTGGATCTCTTCAAGCCTTTGTGGATCTAACAAGATGTTCTGTTCATTTACAACGTATCCTAGGTAATTGACTTCTTTTCGGCAGAATTGGCATTTCGCGAGATTCAACTTCATTCCATTTGTTTGTAGAGTATGAATGATAGTTTCTATGTGGTTCAAATGAGACTCGATGTCATCGGAAAAAATAATGATGTCGTCCAAATAATGTAATGCGAATTTCTCGTACTTATCCAATATCTGGTGTAGAAATCTGATTAAACCTGCGGGAGAACTGCGGACTCCGAAGGGACAAACAGTGAAATTGTAGGTGACCCCGTTCACGTTGAAGCCACAATATTTCCTTGAGGACTCTTCCAAACGTATCAGCCAAAAAGCATTCTTTAAATCTAATTTTGTGTACCATCTTTTGTTACCGCATTTTGTGAGTAAAACGTCGATATTCTGGGGCATCTCGTACTCAGGTTTGATCCTCTGGTTAAGCAAGCGAGCGTCAATGCAGATGCGGATGGAGTCGTCTTTCTTCTTTACCAAAACCACTGGGTTTATAAAATAGGTGTTGGACCTCTCGATAATGTCAGCCTCCTCTAATTTAAGCAGTTCCTCATTAACTCTTTGTTGAAAATGATAAGGGATGGGGTAGTTCTTGCAGGGCAACGGTGTGTCATCGTCAATTAGCAATTTGTGCTCGTAATCTTTGGCGAATACTACCTCATCGTTGATTAACCGTATATTCTTAGAAAGTATGTCAAAAAGATTTTCTAATATCCAAGGTTCCTTTAACTCTTGATCTGCTAGGATTTCCCGTATGTCGGCTTCATTTCTTATGATTTTGTTGTTAGATGGATCTTCTTTTATCCCTGTTTCTGCGTATGTTTTCTCCCTTCCTTCTTTTGGTAGTTCAAACATAGCCTCCTCTAAATCTTCTTGCGTATTTCCATTATCTTCTCTATCTGCTATAATAACGTTATTAATATCGTAGTTAATCTCCTCCTTGTATTGTAAGTAAGCGTTTATTTCCTTGAGGTCTTCTAAAGTTTTCATTTGTACTTCATTTTTCCCAATTATTGCTTTTTCTCTCTCGAAATTCAAATTCATCTTTAGGTATCGCATATTGTCCACTCCCAAGATGCAATCATAGAATAAATTGCTTAGCACGTAGAATTGCATTGTGTAGATATGTCCGTTCATGTCCACTTCCATGGATATTCGTTTATTGATTTGTCCCATTTTTCTTCTATTGGCCGACATCAAGTTTGTGCATTTGATTTTTATTATGTTTTGTAAATAGTTCGGTAGTTGTTCTACCATGTTCTCTTTGATTAAAGAGATTTCTGCCCCGGAATCTAGTAAAGCCTTAAATGTTGTGTTTCCTATAATTAATGTGATAAATGGTAACGTTTCTAAATTGTAGACTATTTTTCCTACGTCTTCAGTGTCTGATTGTTTCCCCAAACCTATATCTAAACTTAATTTATTAAAAAACTTATTACTAATGTGGGCATCCGGTGGAGTTAATTTAAGTCCCTGGATGAGCATGGTTTCGGATTTATTTCCGTCATTTGCGCTCCTGAATCCATCGAAGTTTTTTTTTCAGCTCGCTGTTGTCAATAGGTGTGTCCCATTCTATATTATACCTGTTATCTCCAGCGATGGCGTTTATCTGTCGGTTATTCGAATTTCCGTAATATCTCTGGTTTTGATCCTGGTAGCTATTTCTAGGCGCATTTGTATTATATGGACGCTGGTCCGGTCTCGCAGAGTTATTATTCCTCTGGGTGTTGTACCCATTTCCGTTGGTTGTACCATTATTTCGCCACTGGTTTAGGTTCCTGTTCGGTGGAAACATATTTGGTCTTCCCTGATCGTTACGAGGGTGATTGTTGTAAGGACGCGGCTGGCTTTGATAATTGTTGTTAGGAGGCTGATTGAAATTTCTGTTTGGTGGCGGTGATGTTCGTGGAGGGTTTCTGTTCATTTCTGCTGTTGGTCTGTCGGGATAGACATTTCGACGGGCTTCTGGCTGTGTATTATCGTTTCGGGGATTGTTGCGGTACTCTCTATTCATGTTGGTGCTGTCAGAATAGTCGTCTAACCTTCTGAGAATGTCCACCAGACTATCCATGTTCGTCACGTTCTGGCAGATGATCGCGTGCGTATCCGTATGTATAAAATGCCGCAACAACTGTTGTGAAATGGTTAACTCGTCCATGTTGTCTATGTGTTTGCTGTAGTTGTATATCTTCAGGGCATACGCTTCGCGAGATAGCTTACCTGGTCGAAATTTCCCTGTAAGTAAACGAATCCGCGCTCGGTTTTGTTGTGTTTCGCTCCAGAAGTTCCTCCTGAAAATCTCTGCGAATTGTCCTAAATCCTCACAACTGTCCTCCACTCTTTCGAACCAATCCGCCGCTCCATTGGTGAGTGTCGCCCTGATGATGTTAAATTGTTGTCTAAAATCAGGCACGTCTTCGGTGTATTTGAGGACATTATTTAAATATGCCATCGGGTGCATAGACATGTTGTCGCCGTTGAAATGTGCTACATTCTCAATACGTAATCCTGCATTAAAACATGTTGGTGTAGGCATTTGGATATTGTTAGTCCTGATATTTTGTACCTTTAGTGTTAACCTTTTCAGTTCTTCTTTGTTTCTTTCCAGTTCCTGCAGCGCATTCCTGACGTCTTTATCCTGTTCTTTGTTCACCTGTTTAACCCTCGTAATTTCTTTCAAACATGTCTCTTCGGTTGAAACTATTTGTCCAGTAAGTTTCGTTTCTATGCGAACTTCCATTTCTGATGTGCCCCTATTTACTTGATCAATTTCCGTCCTGATTCTTTCCGCCAACTCCTTGTGTTCCTTTTCGTTTTTATCTTTTAATTTCGTGAGATCTCCTTCTATTTCCACGACTTTCCTGTCCACAACTTTTATTGCAGAATCAATATTCGATACAACCTCTGTCCTAAGTTGTTGAACTTTTCCGTCCACTTCTTCTATTATTAATTTATTGCTAGCCTCTGTTCTTAGTGCTAATCTCTCCTCGAGATCTCTTTTCAAATCTTCCAAATTCTGCCTGTTTTCTATTCTGTCTTCCACTCTATCTCGAATTCTGTTCGTTTCCAGCTCTTCTTTAAGTTCTTGCAAGTCCCTTTTATTTTCTTGTTTCGACTCATCCATTTTGTTCTCTATTCTTTGCATATCCTTTTTGTTTTCTTGGAACATCAAAGTAATCTGTTTGAGCATCTCACTCTGTTCCTCTGGCTTCGAACCAACTCCTTGTTCTGTGGGCGTCGCTGTAATATCGGTGTTATCACCTTGATTTTGTGGAGATACATCTTCGCCTTCGCTGGATGATTCCTGATGGACATTAGAAACGCTTCTGGATCTCGTATTCATCTTTCAGGTTTATATTTTTATAAATACACACAATAATAATAAAAATTTGATAATGCTTTATGATAAGACCCTTGTATAATGTATTGTACCTACTATTTGAATAATAATAATACCTGTATTTGATTCTGCTATTTTTAATAAAGACAAATAAATGATTTTACTTTTGTCAGTGTTTGTTTGTTTACCATCACTTTATAGAAGTACACATATATAATAAATAAAGAAAAATTAAAAACACATGTTGCTTTTTATATTTTTATTGTACAATTTTTTTTTTTTTTAATTTATAAGAATCCTCTGCTTCTGGTGATCTTCTAGTCTTCTGGAATAGCTGAAAAATACAGTAAGTATCCGGCTAAAGTTTAATAATCGGCCCCAAATCGTTGGTGCGCCAAAATGTTATGGGGGGGGGGATACGTGTATCGGGGGGTAGGTGCCTTTGATAAATTCCCTAGTTGCGGTGCCAAAATGTAATGGGGGTACTTAATTTACCATGACCTATGTTATAATAATGACTGGAGAGCTAATGAGACTTAGAGCGCTTAATTTACTTTATCCTAAAACATAAACTACTAAACACAATAATCTATTGAATTATTAACTTTTCAATTTTAATTCTGCCGGCTAGCTAAAGGGAGTTGCATTCTACGAACACGGAGAGAAATTATCTATTTAGTTTATGTATCAATTAGTATCTCAAAATTTTCCTAATAGATAAATACCGTTATTAATAATTCAAAAATTTCGCGGCATTCAACGTATGATTGCGCAAGATCGGGATATACTTTATCCAAGAGGTGGAACGAACACTGAAATTCGCGCGAGGACGCTATACTTAATGTGTACGTGTGTATAGATTAAGTAATCAAAAAGAAATTTAAAAGTTATGTGATTAACTAAGTGGGTGATATTTAAGTGACTCTAATTGTGTTCTCTACAGGGCGTTACTGAGGTTCGAAATTTGATTTACCTTAGTCCGGTATACCATGCTTTCCAGTTGTCGTTTGACGATCTTGAAGAATCTAACCTAGAAAGTCAATTTGGAGAGACAGCTCTAATGCTGGAGCTTCAACAGAATATGTGTACCTCTTATGGTTGAAGAATGAGTTTTAACAGTGATGAAAACAAACACTTTATACAAGAAAACAACAAATCTGAATTTATTTAAAACATAACACTGAATATCTACTACAATACAACAATGTCCATAAAATATTTATATAAAACAATACACTATTGTTGTGTATAAGCACAGCAGTTATTTAGGCAGAAGTTCTACAAATTTGATATATTGAAATCAAGGCACAGTATACGAGTTTGGTCTTATGTACCAACTATTAAAATGGACTGCATGACAAATGAGATAGGATTAAATTTAACTGTAAGTAGATTCTGATATTTATTTTTAAATAAGCATAATATTGTTTGAAATTTTAAATTGATTTTCCAAGTGTTTATATAAGCTATGTATCTAGATTTGAATTTTATTAATTGATAGAGATGATCGAATTAAAAGACGTTACATAAATGTGACATAGATTTAGATTTGACCCACATTTGTGTCAAGAAAAAAAAAACTGCATATACTAATAATAGACTGGGTACCTTCTGTGTATTAATTCCTTATCTTGTTTAAGGCCAGGTACTTGTTTCAATGGGGTGTGCTTCCCTGCAGATGCGGCTCGTGTCCGCGTGTCTACGGTCGTTCCAGTTGTCTGTGGCCGGTGTACTGGTTGTCCTTGACCTAATTCGGCTCGGTTTAAGGTCGACTTCTTCAATGGATGACCTTCTGACTCGTGCGTGGGAATGATTCAGCAGACACTCTTTGGCTTAATTCGATGTATCAACTTTGACAGCGATTGGATATCGGTATGGGTCGATAATAAATAATGATGCGTATATCACTCAATGAATGATCACAAATAAAATAAATCGCATAATACTTAATCGACTGATGATTGCATGATCGCAAAAAAATGAATCGAAGTGAATGGCTCGTTAATGACGGTTCACAAAAAAAAATCAATTGATGAATAATCAATTAATGAATAATCCCTGTGTCTCGTCGGATGTGCCTTTTTATATGAATCTCTGTTGTGGATGTTGTAACCATGGCAATTTTATACAGTAGAATTTTACAAAGTCTTTTTACGGGCAAGTCTATTTTTGAATATTTGTGGAATCATGTTTTATCTTAGTTAAATTAATTCGTCTTTCAATCGGTACAATAAAATTACTTTAATTCGTTTTCTTTTAGAAAAACACATTTTTTTAAAAATTAAAGGGCAAATTTAGCATTTCGACTGTCATTTTTTCGATGACGTCATTGACGCTAATAAAATAAATTTATCAGAATTTTGGCTTAAAATGCCTTTTTAGTAGAACTTTACCTTTACAAATTAAACTTATAAATACATACAATATTTTTTCATCTTTTAATCCTTTTTAAAATCTTTCTTTATACAAAAAATTAGTGTGGTTAGTTTTTGAAGTGTAATAACTAAATGGTCTTTTAATTTATTTACGAATTACTGTTATAACATGAAACTATGACCTTTTCTTAATCTATACCACCTTTTTTTAATTATCTAAATAGCTTGTAATTAATATTATAAAACTTTTCTTTTACCTATGTTGACAACTGTCAAATTATTCAAAATGCTTATTTAAATATCTGTACTCAACTTGTAAATATGACATTGAAAAATATTCCAACATAAAAGCGTCTTGCTAGACTTTGTAACTGCTAGAGTGAATTTATAATTACTTTGATTACTTATAGGAAATATTTGGAATTAATTATGCCTTTGTCAAAATGGCGCGTCGAAATTTGAAAATTAAAATGATGCTTAACTTAAATGTGCGCATCTAAGAGTTTTATTGTTTGTTACCATGCTTGTAACTTGTAAACTAGTTTATGGTTTAAATGTTTTTTATGTTCACCATTAGTTTATTTTAGTTTTAAGCTATGCATTTTTAGATAACAATTTGTCATGCATGTGCAATACTTTTGCCACAGTTTGAGATGATGCTTTCGATACTATCAACCTTGCTTTAACCTTGAACCTGTAACTTTTTGTGACAATTTACTCTTGAGAAATCACACTATAAAATGGTACTCAATTATATGCTCATAGTGTGGTAATAAATGTTGAAATTTGTAATTTAAAATTGTCCATTTGTAATGGCTGTCAGATTCATTTTATATAATTACTTTGCCTATATAACATTTAACTAATTATTGTTGTATTGTGGAAATTTGCTAAATATAAGTATAAAAATAAGACTAATGTGTATTTTAAACTAATCAGGTATTTAACTCTATTATTTAGTATTTAATACGGGGGTTTCAGTTGGGGTTCCTGAAAAGAGTAGTCATTGGTTTGGTTTTCTAAATTTGGGGGTGAATTTCTTTCTAATATTTAAAATTTGATGGGTTTCTCAGAATTTACTAGATTTGTTAGTAAAATCTGTATTAATTTTTAGGAATTTTTACCTGTACTCTTATACAAGGGTCCAAACATAATGCATCGCCGATGTATATATGGTTGCCTGTATTCAAGGGGTTTTAAAGGGTGACTGTATGTGTTTGTGGGTATTTGACTGGTGTTGTCACATAATCGACACCAGTTCAATATATTTAGTTTTATCTTTGTTTATATATATATAAATTTTTGAATATCTGAAACTGGTTATATCCAGTTTTTCATTATTTTTTTATTTTTATTTTATTTTAAAAATACAGAAAAATACCACAGCAATATGTTTATACTGTGGCGAAGATGGCACACTTGTTAGTTAAAATTTTAAATTGAAATATTTTGGTATATATTTACGAAAGGATATGTCTGTTTAGCTCACGATAACCGTAAGCCTTTCCATAACTTTCAGAATTCCACTATTAGTTACTGTAAATTATGATTTTTTTTATTTCAATGTCGACTTTGAAAAAGACTGTACTAACCCTCTATATTTGCTACGACAAAAAAGTAGGTTCAATGTAAAAAAAAAAAGTATGACTGTATGAGGCTAGTATGCACAACTGCACTTCAAAAAGAGGAATCTGAAAGAGATTTTGATGTTGCTTAAAACAGTTTTTGTTTCATCACTGAATTTACTCAAGTAACGTATTACCTCCATAGGGAATTCCGGAACACCCAGTATACATATAAGAGATCACTGAACAACTTTTAAACAATTCCAAGGGTCACTTACTTATTCCAGATACCGTATGTACACATATAATGAATGGGTAGGTAATAGTGACAGAAGGGGAGGGAGCAAATCCCACATTTATACATTTGGAAGTTTATTTTGCTGATGTAAATTTGTATGTAGATAGGATTAGATTACTGTGTATTGTACGTTATATTACACATTTATTTCCTACGTGCGCGTGTTTCAGATAAATACAGTGTGTCAATGAAAACATATGACGTCATTTGTCGTTTAGAAACTTATAAGCTTAAAAATATATAAATAATGGTTTTATTTCTTTTTAAATGTTATTACTAATAGACACATACATGACGGCAAGAATATGCGTTTATTTACAAAAAAAAGTTATAAACGTATATTAAAAGAATGATAATCACAATATTTATGGACTTATCATAATTGAAGGGATATAATAATTCACTATATTATATATTTAACCAAAAATGATTTTGTTCTAAAGACTTTTATTTAAGTAGTCACTATAGTGTATTAAAAGTAGGTATATGACATTCTGCTCCTTTTCCAAATATAGAAATTCATAACACATAGTCGCAGATATCGCATTTCCATCCTGGAGTAAATGATAAACTCATATGTGAAATGTCATCGAACTTTCTTGGGAGCAAGACTTCCTTCTACTATAATATCTAAGTTGGATCCTTTCTTCACTAAATTTGAGAAATATAAATCCGATACCCAATTGTAAGTTAAATTTGCATTATCTGTATTACTTCTTTTCGCCATATCTGCCTTATTTAGTTGCAAAATCATGTATCTAAAACAACATAACTTCTTTTCTTACTAACTTCGTTTCATTCATTATATTGCTAAGTGTTCTACCACATAATACATACATAACCACAGGTAGATAATCAAAATGTGAATCAAAAACTTGTTACAAAAAAAATAAAGATATTTTGAGAATCAATGAGGAAAAATATGCACCTCTCAAATCATGAACCAGAAAAGAGTCATAAATCATCTATATCTTCGAATAATCCTAAGATTGATAAGAGTTGCAATCTATGAAGTAGGAAAAAAGCTGAAAGCAAATTCATCTGGGGTATTCTGGTTGGACCACTCCCTCTCTGTAACTTAAAAAAATGAGGTGTGGGCTCCACACGACGTTCTTATACTCATGTGCCTTTCGAAATGTGTATAAAAAAGTTGTTCAAATAAAGTTTTAACTTCTGCACTTTCTGAAAGCTAACCCTCTGAGTAAAAGTGTTACTGTCGATCCGAATTTTGAAATTTGTTTTATACAGAAATTATCCCAAATCCAGCTCAAAGTACCTGTATTCTCTTAGGAAGATTTGCAAAAATTGACTAAGAGGAAAAGTGTTACTTTCAATTCGAATTTTTTATATATAGAAAATGTTCTAAGTCGAGCTCTAAAAACTTTTGTAGTATTAATGAATCTCTATATAATACATAATTTGCCAGACATTTACGAAAAGCTACTATTTGATAAGAATAGTATAAACATATGTTCTACATACTTATTTATACTATTTCAATTTTGTTCTACAACTTTCAGTCTGACTGTATATATTTTGTTCGCTGAAATTTAAAACATCTTATTGATTAATTGATTATTATTCTCCTTTTTAATTATTTGTATATCATATTAGACTGTAATTTAGTGTTCACCAATTCGTACATCTTAGTAAATCTTATTTATTATTTAAATTATAATTAAATAAGAGCATGTCTATTAAGAAAAAAAGAGTAACGCCACTGCCTTGATAAAACTTTAATTCACATCCCAATATTTAAACTTTATTTAAATTAATTGATTTTGTACAGTACATACAATGAAATATTATTGACTATTCAATAAAACACATATATAACCTGTATAACTCTATTTATTTTAATTTGACCGAATCTTGATGACATATCACATTTTTATATAAATACTATTCACATTGTCTAATAAACTTATCATGTAAAAAGAAAAAAATTGACTTTTTATTTCTAGCAAAAAAATAAGGAGGTTCCATTTGAAAAATAAGTCGATGACGTCATAGGTCCCAGAGTAGTAAACCAAAGGAAAAAAATGAGGTGTGGCCACCACATGACTTTCTTATAGGTATGTGCGTTTCAAACTATACAATTTTAAAAAAAAATTTATACAAAACTTATTCAAAATCCTATTCTAAGTACTTTCATTCTCTTAATAAATCTCTATAGAATGCATACTTTGCAAAATATTCGAAAAAGTGCTACTCGCTAAGAGTAAAAGTGCTACTTCCAGCCCGAATTTTGAAATTTCATGTATACAAAAAATATTGCAAATGTAACTCTAAATACTTTTGTACCCTTAATAAATATATATAGAATGCATAATTTACGACATATTTGCAAAAAATCGCTATTCGGTAAGAGTAAAACTGTTACTTACGGTCCGAATTTTGAATTTTTTTTTATACAAAAGAAATTGAAAAGTATGGTTTAAATACTTATATACCTGTCTAAAAAGCTTGACTTGCGAAATATTCGCAAAAAAACGATTTTCTAGAACAGTAAAAGACCTACTTCCGGTAGGAATTTCGAAAAACTTTTTAAATAAAATTGTCCTCAATTTTAATTTTAAGTACATATGAATTCTTTATAAATTTGTTTAAACTTAGTAATTGACGAAATATTGGCAAAATTCGATTTTTCACTGAGGTAGACTACTATTTCCGGTCTACCGATTTTACTGAAAAACTAATCAGATCTCAAGAGGGAGATTATACACGTAAATACAAAATTTGGAATTGATATCTACAGCGGTTTGACCGCTATCATGGTCACATACACAGAGAGAGAGACACACACACACAGACATTTTTTAACTTTTTCGGTATCAGGGGACTTCAAAACGTGGACATCTGCAAAAATCTCGAGGTCGAAAATTTTCGTCATCACAATACTTCCTTATACTACGTATAAGAAAGTAAAAATTGACATCCATAAAATCCGGAGGAAGAAAATAAAATTGACCTATCCGAGCTTTTCTCCCAAACAGCGATAATAAACAAAATATGAATATTATTCCTTCTTTATTTACACACTGTATATGGGATTATTGATTTTTGAAATTCGCGGGATCTTGTACAATAGCAATTATAGTCGACTCCTACAATAGATCATTTCTAGCGCGAAATGTTATGAGACGTGTAATCGTTAGTGTCGGTTGTAGTTTGAGGTGATATTAAATTGATTGTGAGTGACTCGTAATAAATCTTGGGCGTTGAAGGGATCTCTAAATATTGTATCTTACCTTAATATTACTACTTAAGAAGTCCAACGTAGGAAGATCTTCGATGTTCCCATATCCTGAAAACTGGCTGGTAAACAGCAAATGGTAATAACGCAATGTCTATGAGAAAGAAATGTATCTCTAGGTCGTATAGGAATAATGATGGATCTAAATAAATACTTCAGGTTCGTAATACTCTATTTATTGAAACAATTACTAAATAATGTGATACTTTTCAATTTACAGCATACGTGGCAATACTCAAATAATCAGCTGACACAGGTCATTCAACTGTATGGAAATCATGTTATATACAATAATTAAAAAAACATAGGCAGTGTTAAATTTAACAGCAGTTTTAAATTACCGTATTTGTTAAAAATGGAGCTTGACAGGTTACGTCTAAGCGTTAAAACACAATTTAAAAGAAATAAGGCTTATTATGAATGAAATGTTAAGAACTGGGATAGATGCATCAAGATATATTGACAAGTGAGTACTAAATGATTTATTATTATTAGTCTTTATTCTGTTTGACTTGTAATGTAAATTGAATTTGACTTTTATGCGAATTAAATGAATGTACTGTTTAAATTATGATATTTTGGGAACGATTGAGATAACTGAAAGAAGTTTACCAAAGTTAAAAAAAAAGTTTGTTGATAAACGATAAATTAAACAACAATAGATTGATTGTGGTACCTGATGAGTTTTACTAAAACCTTTTGTATCAGTATAGGTATCTTTGGAGTTTCTGCTGTTCCATCGGAGTAGCTGGTACTGCAAATAAGGTTCTCGAAGTCCAAAGCTGTATCTCGATTCACGGTCTCGGGACGTTGGTGGCAGGGATCTTCGTAGATGCATTCGTTTCTTCAGGTGCTGGATAGCAGGTTAGTTGATACGTATTGGTTTTCTTATAGTAATCTTCGGTTTTTGATATTAGATTATATTTCGGGCCTCTTTTATGTGGGTACTTCGGTGATATTCTCGAATAATTTATTTATTTTGGAAATCTAACCTCCAATTTTCTCTTGTCCTTAGCGCCAAAATTTTGTATTCGACTTTGGTGATTCTTCTTGACGAGAAGGTTTATTATTAGACCAAGTTGTATCCTGAAAATCCCAGGCATGTATATAGATGAAAAGGGAAAATTATTCTGTTGTAAAAATATAACCTCAAAAATGGTAATGAACGAAAATGCCCTGGAAGAAATTAAACAATTAAAACATGAGTTACAAGTGATTAAAACAAAATGCAAATGTGAAAGCAAAGATGCAACAATAGAAGAACTGAATATTAAATTGCAAAAGCTAATTGAATCCTGTAGCTGCTCTGCGAAAGATGAAGAAATTAAAAAACTTAAAAACAGATTGAGTGATGTAAATAATAAATTGTTGGAGCTATCATTAGCGGAACACATTGATGAATCACGGACAAATGAAGAACATGTTGATAATGATAATAACGCAAAAGACTACGAATGTAGGTTGTACAGTCTTGAACAGTATGTGACAAAGTTGGAAGAAACTATTACAAAGAAAATCGAAAACATTCAGGTAGAAGTTACATCAATAACAACTAATAATGGTATTCGAAAAAGCAAAGAAATTTCTTATATGGATTGTTTAATTACTGACAGTGAAGGTAGTACAAATGCCAAAAATAAAATAAATGTAAACAGTGAAATAGATAATTATTCGGAGCCACGAGATAGGCAGCCAAAGATGCCTCTATACAAAGACGATAACATATCTGTTAAAAATATTGAAAGGAAAATATCTAAAGCAAAGAATAACAATAATACTAGAAATTTAAATAAAACAAGTATTCAGGATGATAAGGAGAATAAATACTATCAAACAAAAATTACAGGGGAAGGTGAAGAAGATATTGCACTAGCTATAACAAAAAGAAAATGGGTTTATGCCGACAGATTTAAAGAACATGTTACAGAAAATAAACTAAAAGAATTACTAAAAATGAAATTGAACATAGATGATATCGTAATAGAATTAATTAAAAAGCGAGATTACCACTCAAATGAAGAATACAATGCCTTCAAAATAGGTTTTTCAGAAGCAGTGCCGAATGAAAAAATTTTCAGCCCTGAAAACTGGCCGACAAATATAATGGTACGGTTTTTTCGAGTCAATACCTTCGGAGACAGTCAACGAAGATCCGTTGGTAATGGGGGGAGACCCTTTCGCTACAGAAGTAATAGAAGAACAGCAAACAGAGGACGTTACTAAGATGTTATATGATGAGAGAAAGAAGCCATCTGTGGTGAAGCAAGTGAGTATAATTAATTATAATATACAATCATTATTAAAGAAGTCGCTACAACTAAGTACGTATTTACATTTAAATAAAATAGATATCGCTTGCATAACAGAACATTAGTTAGAACCCAATATATTAGAAGTCATGTGTATACAAAACTATGAAATAAGTACATATTACTGCAGACAAAGTAGAAAACATGGTGGTGTGCTAATACTGACAAAAAAGGGTAACGATGTGATAAACATAAATATTGATAAGTACTCAATTGACTTACCAATTGAAATTTGTGGAATATATATGAGAAAGAAAAACGTAACCATTATAGCAGTGTACAGATCACCAGTAAGTACTCTCAGTATCTTTATAGAACGACTGAGAGAGGTATTGGAGGAAATTTTGAAGAAATATCCAAGAGCAAGAGTTATCATTGCAGGTGATTTTAACACGAATTTTCTAATGCATACAACAGAAACATTCAATCTAGAGAATGCTTTCGCTGCTTACGGTATGAAGAAAATATTTGCAGTGTCATCGAGAATTACTAAAAATTCTAGCACATGTATCGACAATATGTTCATTACGGCCGAAGAAGTAAACTATCACCAAGAGATAATAAATCCTCATCTTTCGGATCACATGGGTCAAAGAATTGATATATATATAGAGGACAAATATCCAAAATATCCGAAACTTACAAAACTCGAATCTACAGCGATCACAATATACACAATTTTACTGAGGCGGTGAGAAACATTAATTGGCCGTCAGACATCAGGCAGAGGAATAACTTTTCCTTATTCCATGAGATTCCTCAGACAGCAATAGACTCTCACTTTCCTGAAAAAGAAGTTAGATTCTCCAGAAATAGAAATAAAAAGTTTCAGCTATCAGAAGAACTTAGTGAACAGAAAAGAATATTGGATGCAATTCAGGTGATTGCAATGAGCAGCCGCACAGACGATGCAATACAATTATACAAGAGATACAAGACTGAATATAATGAAAATCTAAATACAGAAAGAAGAGAAATCATTGCTAAGTTTATATCTGAGAGTGACAACAAAATGAAAGCCACTTGGAGTGTTCTACGCAACGAGTTCAACATAAAGACAAAACCAAAAGTAAAAACATCGCTAAGCCAGGATGACTTCAACAACTTCTTCGCAAAAGTGGGAATAAATACAGCAGCACAAATTGGATGTCCAGTGCAACAGGCAACCTCGTTCGTAAATAAGGGCATAAAAAGTCTGAGCTCAATGTTCCTAAAACCAGTAACTGAAACCGAAGTATGTGAGATAGTGAGGAACTTTAAAAAAACCAATGCCACGGACGTGTATGGATTCTCAGTGAAACTGTTAAAGCACGTTATACTAATACTAGCCCCACATATAACACACCTAATAAATAACCACTTTGAACAGGGAATTTTCCCAGAAGAATTAAAAATATCAAAGGTTGTCCCAATATACAAGACCAGTGACAAAAACTGTCCAGGTAACTTCAGACCCATTTCAGTACTACCAACGCTGTCGAAAGTTTTTGAAGCGGTAATTAAAAACAGATTATTGGAGTACTTTGAAACCAAAAACTTATTCGATTCTTCACAACACGGCTATAGAAGGGGAAAATCGACTCAGACGGCATTGGCTGAGATCCTAGACACTATTGCTGTACACTTGGATCAAGGGGAGGAAGTTCAACTTACTCTCTGTGATTTAAGTAAAGCATTTGACACAGTCTCTCACAAAACACTACTAGAAAAGTTGGAGCACTATGGTGTGAGGGGAAATCCATTACGATTAATTCAATCTTCCCTTCAGGGAAGACGCCAACTGGTTGAATGGGATGGAGTAAGATCGGCAATTACGGAAATTAACACTGGGGTGCCCCAGGGCTCTGTGCTAGGTCCAATATTGTTCCTTGTTTACATAAATGACTTGCCTTCGGTGGTCGAAACCGCAAAAGTACATCTCTTTGCGGATGATACGTCACTACTAACAGCATCAAGTGATAAAGAAACAGTAACCAAGTATACAGCAGGCGCAATATCGGAAGCTGAGGAATGGTTTGCTAGCAACAGTTTGAAACAAAATCTTGACAAAACGAAGCGCCTGAACATATCAATGAAACATGCATCCACCGTCGGAACGGCAAAATTTCTGGGACTAACCTTAAATAATCAATTTAAATGGGGATCACATATAGATCTCCTATTACCAAAATTAGCAACCGCAACATATTGTTGTGGCATAAATAAATGTTTATTTATGCTGTAGCATATAAATATGTTTATTCATATTTATTATAAATAATGTTATTGCCCCACGTTGGGCGCCATTTAAATTAATGCTGTGACATATAAATATTTATTTTAAATAACAATATTGCCATATAATTTATATGCTGTAACAACATACTTTTGTGTGTATTACCACACGTAGGGTATAGTCTTTTGTACACATTATACTCTTTAAATTATTCTTTACACACCAAAAACTTATAATTGGTTTTGTGTTTTATCTTATATTGTTGTGTCATGTACCTTATAACTATTGTGGGTCCTGGCAATGTTTGTGGTTCCTTCTTATTTGCTGATGATTTTTCTCTTGCTCATTATAGGGAAAGAGGTAATAGTTTTGTTCAAAGAAAAAAACTGTATGTCTATTCAACATAATCATGTATTTTTTTTTATTTTGTAATTTATGGATTCAAAAATATAGTTTCCTTTATATGCACACCTTTATGCTCTAAACAAGATACATAATTGAAAAATGCTCATATCATTTATACCTAATGCCGGTTGTAATGTATGTAAATCTTTTGTTTATTTATTTATTCTACCAAACAAAATAAATATTTATCCTGCAAATAAACAAAAATAAACTTTTATTGTACGTTTATGAATATACTCATCGACGTTATAATATTTATGTATAGGCTTCAATTAATTGCTTTAGACAACCATTTGCACGTGTTGTATCGAGCTCTTAATCTATGCCTTGTGAAATTCTAATTTATTATTCGCTTAATTTGAAAGAAATTAATGATGTCTAGACAATACGATGAAGAAAATGCTCATTTTCACGTAACATCTCTCCAACTGACCAACACCATTAATCCTATTTGGTTGTAATTCCAACTATATAAATTCAAAATAAACCTTACAGGATAAATTATTTACTTGTCTATTTTTTTGTCCAACAATACATTGATTAATCATTCGCACGTAAAAATCAATGTCTGTCCAACAACTCGTATAACTTAATTTTCAAAAGAAATAATAAACTTACTTGTTATCAATAAATCTATTTTGAATGTCCATTATGAACGCTTCAAATGAATTCAAATGTATTAAATAAAATAAATTACTGTTACTATATGTGTTGAAGAAATAATGAAAAACTACAATATAACAATTAAAAAAAAACTTATTCTTTAAGAGATCTTCCTTTTGTCAGTGTTCTGAGAAGTTCACCTCTCGGAGGTGTTATCAGAAAGTCTCCCTCTCGGAAGTGTTATCAGAAGTCTGTCTTGTCGAATCTTGTCTTCGTATTTATAGCGGCAAAAATAAACTATGTTGACCATTGCGCCCTCTAGTCCATGTTTAGGTTGGTACTGGAATACACTTTTCCCGTGAAATCGCTGCCCATATGTTGCCGCCTTGATTCACGCACACATACACATTTTGTTCTGACAGTTCACAATTCACTTAAACGTCAACATAACCTTCCAATTCAAAGGTCCCCTCTGCTTTGCACATGATTCCCAACGGTAGGTTTATTCTTGTTACTAATACCATCCTTCCTTGTACTCGTCAATGAACCCATTACCTTGTTCATTGTTCGATGCATATTTTTCTTTCCATTTATTTATGTTAGTTTCACTTTTCTTTCAGCCGGAGTGCGCCTTGACAAAATGGGAAACATGTTGAAAATAACCATTATTCCGCACTGCCTGTCCTTGTAGAACACGTCCGCCTCTAGTCCCTGAAGTATTGTGTTACGAACAAGTCATGAACACAGATACCTTTTATTTACTTATAATGTCTGCTTTTGAATACAAAAATATGTCACTACTGATTGCTTCCATGTTTTACACATTTTTATATCCTTTTTTATTTGTCTAGTAGTAAGCTAAGGTAAATTTTATTCTTTAATACTATTTAATTCTTAAACTCTCATAAGATTTTTATTGCCTTATGCATATAAATTTCATTTCTTTTCATGATTTATAAACCATACTTTTTGTGTATCTTTTCTACATAAGAAATATATTACTTATATTTATTTTGTCTTTATTTCATATATTTCTTTATTTAATAAATTTTTATTCTACATCATTTGTTTTATATTTATTTAATAAACTTTACTTTGCATATTTCATTATTTACTGTTATAATAAAAATTTTGACTATAAGTATGCAACTTTGTATACCTTCATGTAGTTCTTGTTGCATAATTTTACTCAATAATATCTAAATAGGACTTTTTCTTATTTTTACTTTTATTTCTAAGCTTAAACTAATTCTTAAATCAATCTCTAAAACTATTCTTATTTTACAAATTTGCGAGGTCACAGCATATCCCTTGGTTATTATACTTTGTCGTGAATCGTCAACAATGATTATTAAAGCGTGAACGACACATATAATAACCATTGTGAAAACTCGCACAAATGATTATTAATCTTCTACGTCTATATAATCATAGAGCATAGATATGTGATTAACGATACTTAATGCTAAATTTCTTATAGCTATTGCATTATTTGATGCGTCGCATCTTAAAACAAATTCTTCATTAAAATCGGGTAAATTTACTATTAATGCTTTGCAAAAATTCTCTTTCACCTCTTCAAATGCTTTGAGAGTTTCAGGAGTCCATTTAAATTTTACTCCCTTCTTTACCATTGCAATTTTTGTAAGCATGAAGGCAAAATATTTCCTTTCATCCTTTTGTACTTTGCTTCTTTCATGAGTCTTTTTAAACTTGACTCCTTTCTTTCTAATTATAAATAACATTACTAAGAATGAACAATCATTTATTGAATCATTACGTATTGTTGCCAGCCAAAAAGTACGCCTCCGATCGGTCCTTTTGAACTGTTCGATATTTACACACATTGTTAATAAAAATGTAACGCTCTGTTGAGCTTCAAAATAAGGTGAGTTTCTTGCATTTAAATATTTTGGTAGTATAGTGTCCCTTTGATCACTTATACCCCTTTTGTTTATTTCGACTACAGGATTGGTAAATGTTGATTCCGTTTTTTCTATAATTTTGTTCTTTAACATTTCTTTAGTTTCTAATTTGACTTGTTCTCTGTATTTATTGGGGACAGGATAATTTTTAACTTTAAAAGGTTGTGTTTCATCTACCTTTATAGCCTGTGTTCATAGCCTTTTGCTAAACCAGGTTTATTATCAAATAACTCTTTATACTTGCTGACAAGATTGCTCACATGGCTTATGTATTGTTTATCGCAATTTAAATTCGTACCATCCCTATATTGCGTGAAGTCCTCACTTTGACGATGCTTCACAGGATGTGCACACTTATTGTCTAATAAACTACTATCCATTTTATTTGTGAGATTTTGTTCAGCATTATTTATATATAAATTATTAATTAATATCTCATCTTCCTGTGTTTCCTTACACCAGGAGATTATTGAATTTTTAATATGAAATGTTTTGTTTTCCATATTTATTTTTGTACCATATTGACTTAAAAAGTCTATCCCCAAAATACAATTGCTGTTCAAATTAGGCACTATTATGAATTCTGTTAATAAATTTAAACTACCTATTCTAACATTTATACAAAAAACTTTATCTACAGTAATGATGCGTTTCTTATTTGCATTTATTAAATTTACTTTTCTTATAGGCATACAATATCCTAATTTTTCTATGTCTTTACTTATAATACTACTATCTAATAAAGATAATTGCGCTCCTGTGTCTAATAATGCTTCTATCTCTTCGTTCCCTATTTTTACTGTTATGTGTGGTAATTCCGTCGTGATTTTCTTTAGATCGTCAAAGTTATATACGTTTTGTACCTTCTTTTTCTTCTTGACTGGCCTTTCTAAAAATCCAACGAAGTCGCATTTGAGTAGGTAGAATTTACCCATTCTTTATTTGTCGGTAGTTGTCTTGAATCCTTGGGTATTGCACCTTTTGATTCTGTTTTTTTCTTCGTACTTATTTCTTCTTTTTCTTCACTTATTTGAATATTGTTCACTCTTCTTTCCCTCTCAGGGTTTCTTTCTTCCTTCCCATAATTCTGTTCTTTCTTCCTCTCATTTTCATCGTTTCTTGCTTTATTGTATGAATATGGATTGTTCCCATAGCTTGGCTTATTATATGTATAAGGGTTGTTTCCATAATTCTTTTTACCCTGATTTTGATTGTACCCATTATTATTGTACTGTTTATCTTGATTGTAACGAGGTGTCTTGTTTATATGTGGATTATTTCCATTGTTGTAGTTATTATTATCATTTCTGGGTGGATCGTTTGTATATTTGATGTTTCCATAACTCTTGCTGTTTCCCTTCTCATCCACATCGTCTAATCTCTTGACCAGTTCCAGGAGTGCTTCAATGTTATCAATTCCTTGAAGTGCCACCGCCTGTGTAACGTTGTGGTCAAAGTGTGCTGCTAGCTGTGAAACAATATCACTTTCTTCAATGGTTGGTTGGATGTATTTAAGAAAAGAATATTTTCTTATGATGTAGTTTTCTCTAGAAGATCCAGCTCTGTATTTGCCAAACACTAAATCGTGTCTAATCTTCCTCTGCTGAGTCTATCCCCAGTACTGTCTCACAAAACGAATCTCAAATTCTTTGAAATCCACTACTTCATCTATTATCATATCGTACCACTGAAGTGCATAATCCTTCAAACAACCTCTTATGAAATGTAGCCTTGACATCTCATCAGATATTCCCCTCATGTATGTTTTTATCGTTCTCATAAACGCCATTGGATTATCTTTGTAAAATCCTGAGAATTTTGGTATATTCTCTGCGCTACCAGGTATTTGTGTCAAAGATACATTAGGTGTACTAACCCCATGTACTTTGTTCTCTAACCCTTTTATAGTGTTTTCGAAGTTTAAAGTTTTGTTTTGTAGGGTCAACATTGTGTCCGTACAAACACCATATTTTATTTTACAATCTTCCACTTGGTGTGAAAGTTCTTGTATTTGCTCTTGATATTGCACATTATTCCCTTTAACTTTATTTTCAAGAGAATTTATTTTCTCATCTACCTTATCAAAACTAGCTTGTGTTTTGGCAGATCTTTCGTTGATTTCTTTTATTATGAATGTGCCTTTACCTTCACATTTCTTTTCATTAATGTTTATTTGTTTATTTAAAGTTGACACTGACTGTTCTAACTTTAATTCTACTTTTGCATTTAGCTCTAAAGTTTCTTTTCTTAATTCCATGAGAACCTTGTCTAATCTTGAGTTTATTTCTATTTTATTTTGTTCTAATCTTTGATTGCTTTCCTCAAATTTCCTGTTCATACTCAAATTATTTTCTTCTAGTCTTTGATTTATACTTAAATTATTTTGTTCTAATCTTTGATTTATACTTAAATTATTTTCTACTAATCTTTGATTTAAATTCTTATCACTTTCTTCTATTCTGCTGAATAGTTTATTAAAAAGATTCTCAATTTTTTGTTCACCAGTTATGCTACTGATGCTTTCTGTTTGTACGTTGCTATCAAGTGTTTGATCCTCTGATTCAGGTTTTTCTGAATCTGAATCAGAATATACCGGACGATTGTCCCTGTATTTAGTGAACTGTGAACCTTCACCATCATTTTTATCTTTATCTGCCATTTTTATCTTATTTCTAACTTATAGATTAATAACTAAACTTATCTAATCAAATACTATTCCTTTTTTTTTTTTTTTTTTTTTTATCCCTTTCTAAACAAGAGAAATTGATAATTCACCAGTAAATGAAAATTAAGGTAATCTGTCTCTAACTTGGACACTGAATAATTATTCTATTTACTAATAAATAAAAAAAATGAAACAAACTTTGTACCCATTATTTGTACAAAATAAATTATTATTTTTTTTTTTGTTTAAACATTTAAAAAAAACAAAAATTGCATTGCTTCACAACGTTAAATGTTATGTAAATAATTATTGACAAACGAGAAAATGAATACAATGCTCCACTATGTTAAGCAACATTAATTATATATATATATATTTTTTCTTCTTTTAAACAATTATGAAAAATAATGCATTGCCTCTCTATTTTGGGCGTTAAATAAATACATGATTAATAAACAACAAGAAAAGGAATACATTGCCCCACTACGTTGAGCGCCATTTAAATTAATGTTGTGGCATAAATAAATGTTTATTTATGCTGTAGCATATAAATATGTTTATTCATATTTATTATAAATAATGTTATTGCCCCACGTTGGGCGCCATTTAAATTAATGCTGTGACATATAAATATTTATTTTAAATAACAATATTGCCATATAATTTATATGCTGTAACAACATACTTTTGTGTGTATTACCACACGTAGGGTATAGTCTTTTGTACACATTATACTCTTTAAATTATTCTTTACACACCAAGAACTTATAATTGGTTTTGTGTTTTATCTTATATTGTTGTGTCATGTACCTTATAACTATTGTGGGTCCTGGCAATGTTTGTGGTTCCTTCTTATTTGCTGATGATTTTTCTCTTGCTCATTATAGGGAAAGAGGTAATAGTTTTGTTCAAAGAAAAAAACTGTATGTCTATTCAACATAATCATGTATTTTTTTTTTATTTTGTAATTTATGGATTCAAAAATATAGTTTCCTTTATATGCACACCTTTATGCTCTAAACAAGATACATAATTGAAAAATGCTCATATCATTTATACCTAATGCCGGTTGTAATGTATGTAAATCTTTTGTTTATTTATTTATTCTACCAAACAAAATAAATATTTATCCTGCAAATAAACAAAAATAAACTTTTATTGTACGTTTATGAATATACTCATCGACGTTATAATATTTATGTATAGGCTTCAATTAATTGCTTTAGACAACCATTTGCACGTGTTGTATCGAGCTCTTAATCTATGCCTTGTGAAATTCTAATTTATTATTCGCTTAATTTGAAAGAAATTAATGATGTCTAGACAATACGATGAAGAAAATGCTCATTTTCACGTAACATCTCTCCAACTGACCAACACCATTAATCCTATTTGGTTGTAATTCCAACTATATAAATTCAAAATAAACCTTACAGGATAAATTATTTACTTGTATATTTTTTTGTCCAACAATACATTGATTAATCATTCGCACGTAAAAATCAATGTCTGTCCAACAACTCGTATAACTTAATTTTCAAAAGAAATAATAAACTTACTTGTTATCAATAAATCTATTTTGAATGTCCATTATGAACGCTTCAAATGAATTCAAATGTATTAAATAAAATAAATTACTGTTACTATATGTGTTGAAGAAATAATGAAAAACTACAATATAACAATTAAAAAAAAACTTATTCTTTAAGAGATCTTCCTTTTGTCAGTGTTCTGAGAAGTTCACCTCTCGGAGGTGTTATCAGAAAGTCTCCCTCTCGGAAGTGTTATCAGAAGTCTGTCTTGTCGAATCTTGTCTTCGTATTTATAGCGGCAAAAATAAACTATGTTGACCATTGCGCCCTCTAGTCCATGTTTAGGTTGGTACTGGAATACACTTTTCCCGTGAAATCGCTGCCCATATGTTGCCGCCTTGATTCACGCACACATACACATTTTGTTCTGACAGTTCACAATTCACTTAAACGTCAACATAACCTTCCAATTCAAAGGTCCCCTCTGCTTTGCACATGATTCCCAACGGTAGTTTATTCTTGTTACTAATACCATCCTTCCTTGTACTCGTCAATGAACCCATTACCTTGTTCATTGTTCGATGCATATTTTTCTTTCCATTTATTTATGTTAGTTTCACTTTTCTTTCAGCCGGAGTGCGCCTTGACAAAATGGGAAACATGTTGAAAATAACCATTATTCCGCACTGCCTGTCCTTGTAGAACACGTCCGCCTCTAGTCCCTGAAGTATTGTGTTACGAACAAGTCATGAACACAGATACCTTTTATTTACTTATAATGTCTGCTTTTGAATACAAAAATATGTCACTACTGATTGCTTCCATGTTTTACACATTTTTATATCCTTTTTTATTTGTCTAGTAGTAAGCTAAGGTAAATTTTATTCTTTAATACTATTTAATTCTTAAACTCTCATAAGATTTTTATTGCCTTATGCATATAAATTTCATTTCTTTTCATGATTTATAAACCATACTTTTTGTGTATCTTTTCTACATAAGAAATATATTACTTATATTTATTTTGTCTTTATTTCATATATTTCTTTATTTAATAAATTTTTATTCTACATCATTTGTTTTATATTTATTTAATAAACTTTACTTTGCATATTTCATTATTTACTGTTATAATAAAAATTTTGACTATAAGTATGCAACTTTGTATACCTTCATGTAGTTCTTGTTGCATAATTTTACTCAATAATATCTAAATAGGACTTTTTCTTATTTTTACTTTTATTTCTAAGCTTAAACTAATTCTTAAATCAATCTCTAAAACTATTCTTATTTTACAAATTTGCGAGGTCACAGCAATATGTAATCGTAGAACCAGGCTAATATCAACATACCAGGCAGCACGAACGGTGTATTTTGCGTATTTCCATTCTCGGGCAACTTATGGTGTTCTAACGTGGGGATGGACCACTGAGGCAAATAAAATCTTTATACAACAGAAAGAGGCCCTGCGAGCACTAACAGTCGCTGAGTATAGAGCAAGTTGTAGAGGAATGTTCAAAGAACATAACATACTTACCTTAGCCTCAGTCTTAATTCTAACCAGTACGCAATATATCCATAAGCACAGAAATGCCTATGATGCACACTCCAACATTCACAATTATCAGACGAGGAACAGAGATAACCTTGTGATACAAAAACACAAGATTCAAAAATCGAGGACTGGAACGAACTACCGTGGTATAAAATTATATAATCATTTACCAGAAGGGCTACGAAAGTTGAATGGGCGAGCTTTCTCCAATTGACTAAGGGATTTCTCGGTACATAACGAACCATATTCAATAGATGAATTTTTAAATTATAATTTTGATACTTAAATTTTGATAATAATATAAGTCAGTGATCGAACGGAAGCTAAGTAATATAGGAAGGTAATATATGCATATGTATTGTAAATACTTGTATTGATAATCTACATGTTTCATGTTTTTTTTCTTGTTTCTACATCTGTGTGGGTTTCTTTTGATATGTTTTATATTAACTTTTGTATTTGTCCTTATTTTTATTACCTATTTTTATGACAAGCTATGTAACATTTTGATGGCAAATAAAGAATATAGAATATAGAATATCTATATATATATATATATATATAATCTGTCATCCCACATCTGTCATGTTTACACTAACCTACGAAATGTTATTTCAGACGAATTCTTCTTATCAACGCCGTCTCTGCTGTTGCAGCTACGTAGAGCACAAGAAACCATAATGTCTTTTAATATTTAACTTATTATATAACTCTAATACACGATGCACTCAACAAACACTCCACTTTTTACTAACACTCTCTGTTTGACGTAAGTGTGTTATCAATATAACGTACCTGTATCCGGTTTGATCACGTGACGTCGTCTCCCTACCTATTCTTTCTCAAGGGTTCTTATATATCTCTGCTTGTTTTGATAATTGTTACCATAGTTACTTGACGAGATTAAAATTTTACATTGTATTATTTTGATAAATTGTGCATCAGGATTTTGATAAAGTGATGTTTTTTATAAATTAAAATTAATTTTCGTTCATTAAATAAATGAGGTGTGGCCACCACACGACCTTCTTATACGTATGAGCATTTCAAACTACATATATATATATAATTTTAAGAATTAGATTCCTATTCTAAGTACTTCCATTCTCTTAATAAATCGCTATAGAATGCATACTTGCAAGATATTCGGAAAAAGTGCTACTCCCTAAGAGTAAATGTGTTACTTCCGGTCCGAATTTTGAAATTTCATTTATACAAAAAATATTCAAAGTCCGGCTCTAAATACTTTTGTACTCTTGCTAAAGATATGTAGAAT